>OU015746.1:80578925-80622508 GCA_907169655.1 Acomys percivali | reverse complement strand
TGGTCCTGTGCAGCACAACCACGAGCAGCCAATGAGCTTCAGCCTGCGGAAGAGAAGCACAGCCTCCCAGGCTGCATCCTGTGGTCCTGTGCAGCACGGCCACGAGCAGCCAATGAGCTTCAGCCTGCAGAAGAGAAGCATGGTGTCTTCCATGGGTGTGTCTTCAAGCAGCACATCCTCCATGACTATTCTTTCTGAATACTATAGCTCCCAGGTGGAGTCCCAGGGTGAATTCCCCACTAGGTGCAGCTCTCATCTCCAGAATCCACCATCTGTAAGGAGACCCAAGGAGGAGTCTCAGGATATGACCACCGTAGACACTCATCACGAGGACAGAAGCCCATCCCCCCAGGAAACATCTGAGCCAAACCTCACCAGCACCCAAACCCAAAGCATGACCACAGCCTCTCCTCATAACCCATGGGGTGGATGGAAGCGGGTGAAGAGGAGATTGGTGAAATGCTTAAGAAGATTGTGCTGCTGTCTGCCAGCCCAAAGGAGACACTGCACTTCCCAGAGGAAAGTGGCTCCCAAGGAATGGGGAGACAGTGGAGAAACACAAAACCAGGTAGGGGAGGACAGTGGGGTCACAAAAAAAACAGGTTGTGGGGGGAGGGAAGTGGGGTCACACAAAACCAGCCTGGTGGCAGGGACAGTGGAGTCACACAAAATCAGGCTGGTGGCAGGGACAGTGGACACACAGGCAGGGACACACAAAACTAGGTAGTGGGCATCAAGATGCACTTCTGCATTTTATTTAATTTATTCATTTTCTAACATCTTTTACAACTGACACATGATAGCTGTACTTGCCTCTGTGGTATGCACCTTAACATGTGTGTACCACACTGCGTGCTGCCAGCAAATGAGGACCCACCCTCCAACCTCACAGCATTCTTCTTATGGTGAATCTGAGACAGTTGACTAGAGGTAGACAGCAGAGGATGGTGACCAGAAGTTGGGGGGAGGAAGCAACTGTGGGGTGGGTGTGGCCAGAGGGAACAAAAATATAGATGGAGGGCTATTCACAGTGGGGCCAGCACAGGCGACAGGAAGTCCTGTAGGCGTCAGCTACAAGACAGTCCCTTTCACGTGTTTTTCTGCATTTAAGTGATGAGCCTCCATGGATGCTGAAGCCCAGGGTGGGAGATCTGCCTAGGGTGGACTGAGACAATTGCAGCAGGAGGCAGGCAGGACATCTAGGTGGCAGTGCATCAACAAGTTCTGCACAGAGGGCTTTGTCCAGCCTAGGAGAAGGTGAGTTATCACAGGCTTCTTCTCTCCAGGGACCCCCTAGCCAGGAGGGAATCTGGCCCAAGGATGGCATTCCACAGCATCCTGCTTGGAGTAGAGATTGAGCTGAAAGCATGCCTGAAGCTATCTGGGGTGAGAAGCCCCTGCGGCCTTCACTTAGGGCAAACCTCAGAAGTACTTGGTACACATCCCCCCTAACCCCCTGTGCTGCTCACGTGTCTTTCTCTCTTGTTTCTGTGAGAGAGATGGCTTAGAACATTGGAGCAACAGTCTTCCCTCCAGAGAGTTAGCCTCCTCAACTGTCCCAAGGTAGCTTAGCTCAACTGAGTCCACACCACAAGCAGTCTTTTGGGACAAGCTGATGACACTTATTAGAGTGTCCACAATTTCAGAGATGCCCTCATATAGGTCTTGAGATCTTTGCACAGACATTGGCAAGGCCTTGACCCCCAGGGCCTCAGTTCCTCCCTGTAAATTGGCCTTGCAACTGTTTTACTCACAGTCACGCTGAGGTAGAGTCACCTTAGTGGGGTCCTGGTCTCAAACTTTCACATAATAGCAAGTGCTGCATCTGTTGGTGCTGTGGGACTGGGAATTCCAGGGTGACCAGGTTGGTGGATGGCCTTAATAGAGTAAGCATAGGATGTGTGGTTAGGAGGCAGTGGGATTCTTGTGTTGGGAAGTCTCTTGATACTTTTTTTTCAGGTTGGGTGAATCCTGTGACCCAGTACAGAGCAAACTTTGGGAAAACTTGAGCTGCATCGTGTCCCCCAAAGAGTGCTGTGTGTCCTTACTCCGCAGTCTCCCCTGGCAGATACTGGTTTTTCTACCTGCCCTATGGTTCTGCCTCCCTTCCAGGCCAGAAGACCCAGTCTCATGGCATTCTGGGGGCACTGAGTCAGAAGAGGGCAAGGAGCCCTTTTTGCAGGGTCTTTAACCAGAAGCAAATCTGTCTTCTCTCTGACAGGACAGTGTCAGCAAGCGGGAGAAGAGTATGTGTCACTTTGGCTGTGCTGCTTAGACGCCACTCCACTTTGGAGAGGTAGGTAGGCCTTGCTGGGCCTAGGACATAGCAACTTCAGATGTCATTGCTAGTAGCTTTAGAAATAACCTGAACCCAGTATCTACCTTTAGAGTCTGGCCTAGACAGAACTATTGGTCATCTGCAGGCAGGGGCTTTTAGCCAGCCAGCAGTGTCAGCTTGTATCTTCTCCTGGACACTTTGTGGTAGCAAGCTGCTTATTGCACTGATGAGTGGCCACTCACACAATGCTGAATTTAGGGACCAGATGTATGGGGCTCCCACTGCTGAAGAAGTCCCTGGGACCACTGAATTACTGGCCTCTGGGAGAAGACAAGCTTCAGGGGTCTGGTGCTGGCCTCAGTGCTGGCCTGAATGCAGAGGAAAGCACATGGCTGCTAAGGCCAGCGTGCCTCAACCCCAAGGGCAGCTGTCACTGGCCCTGCCTTACAGAAGAGCAAAGGCTGACTGAGAGAAGGCACAAATGTGGCTTTGGAAGGGCCTTGAAGACAGCTCACCTCCACCCTGGTTTCTGTGCCCAGACCATTATGGAGAAAGAGCTTGTGTTAAAGACGGACAGCATCTTCTTACACCTGTACAACATGGCAGCCATTCTGTCACTGGCCAGTTACTTCATCTGCATTGGGTTCAGGACCATGAGTGTGAGGTGAGTCTCACACAGCCCAGCATGCAAAACAGGTCCTGAGACAGAGACGCTTACTCCTGGGGCCAGAGTGGGTCCAGGTCACTGCGTCACTACTGAGCTAGGCCCTTGGGCCAGCTGCACTCCAGTGAAATCAGGGCCTTGGCAAGGGGGAGGTGACAGCTTTGGCCCTGTTAGGAAACTCCTGGACAGACCCTCCAGAGAGTCAAGGGTGTGAGTGCTAACTAGTGGCCTTTTGTGAAAGAGGCTGAGTCTGCAGACTGTGGATGTAGCTGGGTAGCTCCAAGGGCGTGGTCATGCTCTTGCTGCTCAGGAAACAGTGTTGCTGCCTTTGGTCTTCAACCTGAAAGAAGACAGTCAGACAGTGAACAGGCCCAGCATCCCACTCACCGCCTGCCTGCACATTTCTCATGCTACTGGAGGGTGTAAGTGCAGTCACTAGCAGCTACTGTATACTGGGATCTATCTTTACATGGACCGTCCCAAAATAACCCATAGATATCACCTCATAGGGGAGGAGCCTGAGTCTCGGAGATACTCCATAGCTTGCTCTTTAGGACAGAAGGTGTTTGGTAGAGACTGTCTTTTAAGTTCTGAACCAGGCCTTTTGGTCCCAGCTACAATGCCCATTGAGGAGTTTCATCCATGCACACCAGTGCTTTTGGAAGGGATTAGTTCAGGCACTGTGCTGGGTGTGTCCTGGGAGCTTGTTTGAGCACGTGTCTACCCCGACTCAGGTGGACAAGTGTAAGGTAGGGTGTGGGAGAGCAGAGTGCCCTGGTGCAGGCATGCTGACGGAGTGCCCAGCCAGCCCGAGCTCATCCCTGCCAAAAGAAAGAAGTTCCTGAGCTTGTCCTGCCAGTGTCCACCAGAAGAGGTCACACAGGACCTCGCAAGGCGAGTAGCCCATGGTTTTCCGAGGCTCCGGTAGCCAGTTCAGGTTTGCCACACCAGCTCAGAACATGCCAGCTGCTGGAGAGTGACAAAATGACTTCTCTTTCTGGAGCCCCAGCTCAGGGCATCTTCATGCTTTTCCAGCCCGCTCTGAGGGTTGGCAGGAGGGGCTTGCTGTGGGGAGGTTCACAAGGGGACACTTGCTGTAGGGAACAAAGCCCCTGGAGCCCTGTTTGCATGTTCACAGTGCATGTTCACTCATGCCTGTCTGTCCTCACAGATGCTTCAGAAAGCCTGGGCGGATTCAGAAAGTGTCTCAGCAGAGCCTCGAGAAGTGGACGCACATCTATGCCTGACTGCTGTGCCTCCTTGAGAAGGCCAGTGACCGTGGTCCACTGTTCTAGGCACTGTTAGTGTGAAGACAGGAACTTGGGGCCTCCAGGGACTCTCACCAGGATCACATAGATACAGTTTGCAACCAAATGAACACTGTAGTACTGAAGTAGAAATACAATATAATCTGTATAAATATGCATTTATAGCACTTTGAGGCATGGATATGAGAAACCTATGGGAGTATAGACTCTCAGATACCCTTGCTCTTTGGCAACACAGTTGTTAAGGTGACAGATCTGTTGAACTTGATCTATAGACTCAGAAACAATGACATCTGATGTCCAACACAGCAGATGTGGCAAGGAACCAGGCTTAGGATTAGAAGGGTCAGCAGAAGGGATCCCTCAAGATCATGTGCTTCCAGTTCTAGCACTTGCCAAAAGCCTTAGTGATACAGGTGCGGAGGGACAGAGACTGGACACATGGGACCGACCACAACGCCCGACAACAGACCATCTAAATCAGGTCAGCTGATTTCGTCAGAGGCACCCAGGGAAATCAAGGCAAAAAACCCATATTTGTCCACCTGTGACTGCAGAGCAAGTATGAAAAAGCAAACAATACAAAATCCACATGGAAAAATTTAGTGTCATGAAGGTTATGGCTGACTGTCAAAGTCTAAAAATTAAACCATCACATGGAAGTTGTAAAACACATAGAAAAAAAAAACCCACACAGTCTCCTTCCTTAGAACAAGGAAGCCCGAGACACAGAATGACACAGGGAAGATGACTTGTGGATACCAGAGCTCTAAGATGCCACCAGCCAAGAAAGTCCAGAAGCTGGAGGCGGGCTGGAGCAGACCTCCTGTAGGCCACTAGAGGGAGCACGGCCCTGCCACACCCTAGGAGCCCGGAGCTGGGAGATGACAAATCCCTGTTCTGAGCCATCTGGGTTGATGTTCTTTGTTCTGACAGCAGCAGGGGAAAGAGGGAGGCAGACAGGCAGAGGTGAGTTCTGCCCATCCTCTTCTCTTGACCAGAAAATACACTTTTACTTTTCAGGCCAGGCTGGACAACTCCCTGCTGCTGCCTAGCAGTGTAAGGTCAGGAAGGAGGCAGGCTTGGATATCAAAAAGGGCCTAACACGCAACAGCACTTAGGAGGTAGAGCTGGAGTCACAGGTGTCCCAGTTAGGCCTGGAACCTGGCATTATAAGCATGGTGACAACCTGGGAAGAGTATCCACCAGGGTCTCATCTATAAGTTCCCCTGTGGTTGTTACAGGCAAAGTGTAACAGGGTCTGAAAGTATAACAGTGTGGGTCGGGTGGTAGCATGGGTGGCAGTGGGTGCCATCATACAGATGGAGGTTGGGGTGATACCTAGCACTCTATGAGTGTGTGTCTGTATGTCCAGCACGTTCTGATACTTTGCACTTTATGAGTG
This sequence comes from Acomys percivali, assembly GCA_907169655.1. Classification (NCBI taxonomy): domain Eukaryota; kingdom Metazoa; phylum Chordata; class Mammalia; order Rodentia; family Muridae; genus Acomys; species Acomys percivali. Next base: position 80,616,893 of record OU015746.1, on the reverse strand, counting down.
CCAGGGAAAGGAGGAACTGGATGGTGTATGTGAGATGAGGGCAGAAGACAGGTGGCCTAGGGGAAGTCAGGCTTCCCCACCCCATAATGGACCCTATCTATACCTCTGCAGTGGTTTGAATAAGAGTGTCCCCATTAGCTTGTATATTTGAATGCTTAGTCATCAGGGAATGGAATTGTTGGAGAAAGATGAGAAGCATTAGGAGGTTTGACCTTGTTAGAGGAGCTGTGTCTCTGGGGGTCAGCTTTGAGGGTTCAAAAGCCCATGCTCGGCCATCCCTCTCTGCCTGGCTGGCAGGAGACCAAGGTCTGAGCTCTCAGCTCCTGCTCCAGCACCATGCCTATCTGTTTCCTGCCATGACGATCATGGACTAGCTCTGTAAGCAAGGCCCCACTTAAATACTCTGTATTATAAGAGCTGCCCTGGTCATGCTGTCTTTTCACACAACAGAACATTCACTAAGGCAGGAGTTGGCACCAGGAGCTGTGGCAGGCCTGACTGTGCTGTTGTTCGGAATAATATGGAAGACCTTGGGACTTTGGACAGGAAGAGCAGCTGGCCATTGTAAGTGTGGCCTAACAGGTCATCCTGATTGGAGTGAGGGCAACATTAGTGCTGCAGGTGGCGTGGACCGTGGGGCCAGCTGAACGGTCTTCATAAGGGAAGAGTCTTGTCACCTGGGACAGAGACCGTTGTTGAGGCAAAGAATGTGGCTGTTTTAGGTCCATTTCCAAAAACTCTGCTGGAGGCTGACTTTGGAAGAGTTTTGGAGTAGGTTCCTTGGCAGAGAAGATTTTAAGGCAGCCTAGTATTGACTGTGTCAAATGGTTATTAGTGATCACTCTTGTGCAGATCCAGAATGAGTAAGCGGGGCAAAGAGAAACACAAAATACAGAGTTTGAGGAGAAAAGGAGCACCACGAAATGTAACGATGGAGCCAACATGAGAAGTTTAAAGAAATCCTGATACTAAATGGGAAAAGGGAGTGGCACTCTTCGGGATAGACCCCCCACGCAGCTAATGGTGCAACCCATGAAAACATCAGTAAGTCAAAACGTATGCAAGTGCAGGTCAAGGAGTAGGCCAGGTTTCAGCCCCAGCAAGCAGAAGAACTTGGCAGTTCTGGCTGCGTGGGTTTGGCTTTAGAGTCAAGAAGGATACAGGGAACGGGCTGGGGAATCTTCTCGCCCAGGTAAGAAAAGCTTCTGGGCTCATGGGTATGGCAAGGGAATCCCTGCATGGAGGCCCGGAGAGGCCATTATGTGAAGCTATGAAGGTGACACCTGGATTATGTTGGAGACCCCAAGATGTTAGAGATGCTGTAGCTGTGGGATCAAGGAGAGCGTGAGACAGGGTACGGAATCCAAGAGAGAGAAGTGTCTTGCAGTCAACAAAGCTGGAAGGAGCTGGAGTTCTAAAGAGCACTTTGACCTCAGACATAGAGATACAGGATTTCGAATTTTCCCAGCTGGTCAAATCTTGTTCTTGTTTTGGGCCTGCATTTCCTCACAATGTTCCTTTTCATCCAGTTTGGAATGCTCATGTGTATCCTGTGCCATTGTATGTTGGAAGTATGTGATCTGCTTTTTAATTTTGGTTCTTTAGGAACTCACAGTGAAGAGATTGCCATGAGTCTCAGAAGAGACTTTGAACTTGAGACTAAAAGGCCATGGAGACTTTTGAAGTTAGACCAAGTGCATGTTACATTATGATATGGCTACAGGCCTGTGGGAGCCTGTGTGGTGGTTTGAATGAGGACGTCCCCAATAGACCCGTACAGGTGACTTTGTAGTCACCGGGACTAGAGCTGGAGAAGGGTTAGAAGATGTGGCCTTATTGAGAGGATGTGTCACTGGGGATGTGTCACTGGGGATGGGCTTTGAGGTTTCAAAAGCTCATGCCAGGGCCCGTCTCTCTTCTTGCCCGTGGATCAGGGTATAAAGCTCTAAGTTACTGCTCTAGTGCCAAGCCTGTCTGCTTCCTGACCTGATGATAGACTAATTCTCTAAAACTGTAAGCAAGCCCCAATTAAAGTCTTCCTTCCTTCCTTCCTTCCTTCCTTCCTTCCTTCCTTCCTTTTCTTTCTTTTTTTTTTCTTTTTTTGGTTGCATTTTTGAGATAGGGTTTCTCTGTGTAACAGAACCCCAGCTGTCCTAGATTTGCTTTATAAACCAGGGTAGCCTCAAACTCACAGAGATTCCCCTTGCCTCTGCTTCCCAAGTGCTGGGATTAAAGGCTTGTGCCATCACTCCTGGCCCCTACATGCTTTCTTTTATAAGAGTTGCCTTGCTCATGGTGTCTCTTCATAGCAATAGAACAGGAACTAAAACAACATTCTTTCGGCTTGACAGGACACATAGTGCATGACCCAGTGCCTTCTCCCCTCTGAAATCACATCCTGCTTGCTGGAAAAAAACAGCCTCTCCTTCTGAGAAATGATATCTGCAAAGTGCTTGACAAAGCAGGTTCTTCCTTCCGTTTAGGGAAATGATGCTTGTAAAATCCTCCTGCCTTACACCTGAGTTTTATAAATCCCATGTTGACTTACTTTGGGGCTGAGCGTTCTTTGTGGCCAGAACCTGCTCATAGTTGCTGGGTTTTTTTGTTTGTTTGTTTGTGGGTTTTTGTTTTTGTTTTTTGGGTTTTTTTTTTTTTTGAGACAGAGTCTCTCTGTGTTAGCCTTGGCTGTCCTGGACTCACTTTGTAGGCCAGGCTGGGCTCAAACTCACAGCAATCCACCTGCCTCTGCCTCCCAAGTGCTGGGATTAAAGGCGTGCAGCACCATGTTAGTTGCTGTCTTAAATAAAGGACTCTTACTTGTGGCCCACAAATTACTCATATGAGTATTTCATTTGGAGGTCCCATCAAGATCTCCCATGCTGCATCAGCCTCAGCTTCGCTCCAGATCTTCCTGGCCTGGGGAGGTTGCGGGGAGGCGCCCCCTGACAACCATCCAGGATCCTGCTCCTTCTTGCTGAGTCCAGAGAGGTCTAGAATGACTGCCCTGTTCCTGGATACCAACACTGATGGAGTCCTTCTGGTTCTAGGAGCTAAGTCTGCACTCTGAATTCAGTTCTTGGTTGGGAATGGCGCCCTGACAGGGGTCTTCCCCTGGACTTTCACTTTACACTGGGATGCCATTACAAGACAACTGGGCAAATGACTGGGGGAGGGGAGGGGGCAGTTGCTCTACTGCCCAATCTGGAAATCTGGAGGCAGCTATTGAGTCCAGTTGAGTCCTAATAGGCTGTGGTGATATCATAGGGCTCAGTGGTGGCAGTTCAGAGTCCACCTATTGCTAAAAAGCACCTAAGTTAGGGCTGGAGAGATGGCTCAGAAGTTAACAGCACCGGTTCCTCTTCCGAAGGTCCTGAGTTCAATTCCCAGCAACCACATGGTAGCTCACAAGAGTCTATAATGAGATCTGATGCCCTCTTCTGGCCTGCAGGCAGAACACAGTATACGTAAGCACCTAAGTTGGTGGAGAGCCAGTTAGCAGGCAAATCAAGTTCTGGACAGTGCCTTTCCAAGGGTCTTATTTCTTGTTCTCTGTGCATCCGTCTCAGCTTGTCCCTTTTGTAGTCTGCATCAAGAACAGGAGATCCGGTCTGTCCTCCAGACTCAGTTTGACTCGAGGCCACCCGAGGTACACACATCATGCTGCTGGGAGAGACCCTCTCTAGCTGCTGCTTCACGTTCACTGACAGGTGACAAGTCCTTCTGGACACCCTGCCTCACATACATGTTAGGTTTCAGGTCCTGCTAGACACCCCACCCTGACACTGCCTTGCACGCACTACTAGGTATTAGGTCTTCTTAGATACCACCACACTGCTCCCGTTCTCCTACCCTGCTAGAAACCAGTGTTTGCGAGTCTCTGGCAGTTGGGGCATAGTCCATAGCAGGGCCTTAAAGCTGCACTTTACGTGGGATGGAAGGGAGTTGTTGGCTGGAACTGATAACTAGAGTTGTTTGTGCAGCTGCGACGGGATGTGTGGTCAGAAGCACATAGTTCAGTGTGTGTACCTACCACTGTATGTGGGGAGAAGCAGTCCAGCAGGGGTGACTGACACTCAGCACTGTGTGTACGGTAGGGCCTGATGCGTAACAGTGTATGTAGGAGTGGGATGTGCTTCTGGGTCTGAGCTTAGCAATGTCTACAGAACATTCCCGGGGAATGGGTTATATGACAGGGTCCAATACATACATAGCAGTACTTCCGTAAGCAGAGAGTCCCACAGAGCTTCAACTTGACAGTGTCTGTGGGGTGTTGCCAGGTGGCAGGGTGTCCGCAATGTATGCATGGCAAACATGGTGACATCAAATTCAGCAGGAACTGATCCCACAGGCAGCAGTGTGGTGAATGGTGACTTGCAGACCTGACCCCTTTCAGTGTAAGTGGGGTGTCAGGAGAGTATCCATCTAGGTCTAATATCTAACTATGTTGCACAGCAGCAACAAAAGGGTAGTCAGTAACACATAGCTGTGTATGTTGTGTGGTGGTGGGGTGGTGGGGAGCACTGTCCAGTAGGATCTGATACCTAGCATTAAGTGTAGAAGCCACGTGTTTAAATCATTGGGTTTTTGAAAACATCAGACAAATCATAGTTTTGAAAGCCACAAGCCATTATGAAAAAAAGTAGCAAAATCAGATGTGTATTCAGTCAAAAATATAATATCACCTTCCGTTACAACAATCTGTTCAAACTTCACCCTCCTGAGAGACCTCAGCTCTGCGTGTAAGCTTCTGCAATCAGAGTCCATGTTTTTGCAGAGGTTTGAAAACAATTGACTGTTGGTGACACAGCTTTTTATGAAGTGACTGTTGGTGACACAGCTCTCCATGAAGTGACAGTAGAGGATGTCCTGAATCCATGACTCCAGATGCCTGGGGTCTGCTTTCACAGAGGTGGGCACTGGGACGTTTGTAGGCTACTAGACATCATTCAGGGATCCAAGGAAAACCATCACTAGTAGTTAGCCCAAACAGCAATATGAAAGATGGAGAACATTCTAGCATATTCTGTCTGGTTGTAATTAACAGTGCTGTGTCTCAGTCTCATAACTTGGCTCGCGCTTTCTGCTTTTGAGCTTCTCCTTCAGCATATTATGAAGAACCTGTATTAGTGTCGCGCCAATGGATTCCAAGGAGAGAACAGTTCCCTGTGACTCATCCATCTGCTTGCACTTGTTAGGAATTGTATTCCTGTCCGTAAGTGTGATGAGGGTTACACTGTTTAGTGACCATGCCTCTCTCCTCAGACACTCAAAACATGACCAGGAATACGATTGTTGGAGTGCATTAAGACAAAGGAATAGACTATGACGAGAAAGAAAGGTGGATTCATGCTCAGAGAGGACTGAGATGAGGATCAGAAATGAACCACTGGTGAGTGCTGTCTGAACCACCGTCATCGATTAAATGAGATCAAAGGACACAAGCTAGTGGATCCTGAGAGGGGGAAGTGGGGTGGGAACTGTAGGGGGTGGAAGAGGACTCAGGTGGCTGTGGGCACAAGGAGAACAGACTCTTAAGGAGACAGGCTTAGGGAGCAAGCTCATTTAGTGGGGGAGGGTCTGGGAACAAAGGCTACTTAAACCTTTGAGGGGGTGAGAAGGGGCTTTCAGGGTGAGTGTACATTGTTGGCTGGGCCCAGGGCACTGGGGATGGCTCATTTTCATAAGGACGAATTCCAGGTGCTGCTGGGCATGACCTTATAAGGGAGAGGAAGTTTAACCTGGTTATGGGGGGAGGGGGCTGCATGACCTCCTGGGGGATGGGGAAGGTGGGGGTGCAGGGCTATGTGTGATGGGACGTGCTGGTCTGGGGCAGACAAGGAGTGATCTACACCTGCCGATCTAAGGTTGAGATTTCTTGTGTTTGGACTTGCCTTGACCCCAGTCTTGCTCAGGCTGGCTTCCCCGAGTCTCACAGCCCCCCAGATCTACAGACACAGGTTTGCACCAAAGGTATCTGCAGTGATCTTAGCTAGGATTCAGAAAGTGTCCCTGAGTCCCAGCACAGATCCAATACAGGTTGAAGGGGCTTAAGAAAACTCCACAATTTGTCTTGAAAGCCAGTCCTCACTGAAATTACTCTCTGCCATAAGCCTCCTGTGAGATCCCATCGAGCAATGGCTAATGCTTAACCGATGCATTCATCCAGGCCAGCAGGTGTCTTAGCTGGTCATAACTGAGCGGCCTAGTCAGGAGCCCACAAACAAGGACCTCGCACCAAAACTCTTAGTGCGCATGAGACCTGAAAACTTCCTTCAATTGTGAATTATAATAACTGTGAACATTTACAAGTTAGCTTTGGTAGGATAGGTCTAGTCCCATCAATGAAGAACATGGGGATTGTCAGTTCAACCCTGCTTGGGCCACAGTGAATTTAGGGCCAGCCATTAGCATGGCTCTGTCTAAACTAAAATATATAAAGAGGGCTGTGGATGCAGCTCAGCAATAGAGTGCTTGGCCTGGCCTGGAGAGGCTCTCGTTTCAATCCAGCAAAGGAACTAAAAGACTGCAATAGGGCTTCTATGGGAACAGGGCCATCCTGTCACTGTCCAGAGGCCATGGCATTTGCATGATTGCAAGTTGACATCTTGTTGATGATATCAACTGAGTGTTTCCTAGCTGGCTGTGGACTTTGCCCTCAAACCACACACTCAAAATGGCCCCCAGCCAGTGGAGAACTGGTCCAGCCTTGTCACCTGTGTCATTAAGGAAGCAGGAAAATCTCTCCCAAGAAAATGCAATCTACAGGCTAATCCTAGAGACGGGGTAGATAGTTCAGAGAGCTTAAGACTGGAAAGCAGCTCTCTGTCTAGAACTTTGTAGGGGTGGACAATGATTGCATACTCTCAGAAGATCTACAAGCTTTGAAAGGGTGACAGACAGCATGGATTCCTGGAGCTTCCAGTCAGCATTCTCCCAGGAGTGGTGGGTAAATCTAGGCAAGACCTGGGTATGTACCTTGGCACCCCAAAGTCCAGAGTCTCTGGGTCTAACCCTCTGCTCCTCCTTGCTCCATGGAGCAATGCAGGTGTCAGAGCCCCAAGATAATTTTCAACCAAACCACCTTTCCTCACTGTAACTCACCAACTCCTAACGTGGCTCACTGCCCTCCTTCCCCCCCCAACTCCATCCTTCCCTCCTTTCCCCAATACCCCCCCCCCCCAGCTCTACCCTAAGATCAGCTGCTGAACAGGAAGGAGTCTTTGGGGCTGGAGAGAGGCGGAGCCAAATGTCTGACAGCGCCACCTTGAGGGGACATCACACAAGTGGCTGAATGCTTCTTTTCCTTTTTTTTTTTTAACATTTTTTTTTTGCTTTTTTTCCTCTTATAGGTTCCTAGTGACTTACATTTCCTCTTCTGAGGTTGTGAGGGACAAGCCACAACCAGAGCTGACTGTGTCCCTTCAGATACCCCAGGACCAGGTACTGAGCTAGGCCTCTCAGCCATAGGAGCTGAGCCTCCAGTGAGAGCTTGCAACTTAGGCTTGCCTTCCGGAGGTATGTGAGCGTTGAGGCCCATTCTCTAGGGACATGAGGCCTAGGAGGCATCCCCAGGACCAGGGAGATTTGTGTTGGGATCCAAGTGGGCAGACGGTCTCCAGGGTCCCAGCTTGTACTGGGGGGGCGGGGGACAGGAGAAAGGCCGAGCTAGGGAATCTCCTCCTTGGTTCTGCCCAGTGGCTCCTGGGGCTTCTCAATAGCACAAGCTCCTCTGAGGCTCCCTGCACATCTGGACCCTAGGCTTTGGGGAGGGGTTCCATGGCCATTGGGAGAAGCAGTGGATGGGGTGGCTTCCGGTGAGGGAAGCTCTTGATTCCTCTGCAAGACAACAACAGGCTTAGGCCTAAGCACCTGTACATCATGCATCCCTCCCCTGTGACACTGGTGGCCTCAGGAAGCCACCCAGCTCTGTACACTGGACCCTCTTTGTGGACCACAGTCATCTCTTTCTGTGCCTTTGAACATGGCCAACACAGAAGCACTGGAGGCTGCTCAGGAAGAACAAGGACTGGGAAGTGTGCCTTGCCCTGCTCCATTCCCAAGCCAGGTGATGCTTCTCCAGCAGTTGCCAGAGGGAATGGGCATGTGACTCAGCCCCATGCAGGAAGGGCCAGAGCGTTTGGGTGGAGGTAAGAAAGGGAAGATACAGCTGTTTAGGTTTGAGAGACAGAGGTCAAGTCCATGCCACCCTGCTGGGCTCCTTCCAGCTCTACAGAGACAGTCACCTTCCCCACACCCGCACCCTCCATCTGGGACAGCCCCAGGAAGAAGGATTCTTTGACTGCCTATTGGGGAGGGTTATTCAAGCTGATGTGAGCTTTAACATGCCTTTAAGAAGGCTCACATGCCCTTAAAAAGGGCAGGGTCTCTTCCTTCCTCTGTCTTCTAGTCTTCTTCCACCTTCCCGCCCCTGTTCTGTCTTCTTAGTGTCTCTCCCTGCCCTGACTACATGACGTCTCGCTGTCTCCTGCTACCTGTCTACCTGCCTCCTACCTGATCACCCCTGCTCTGGTGTCCTGCTGCCTCCTGTTTACTCCTTGTCCCTTGCCTGTTTTACCTGATGTCCCACTGTCTCTTGCTTGTCTACTGCCTCTTTCCCTATTGTACCCAGGTCTGTCCTTCCCTGTCTACCTGATGAACACTCACTTAGGCCTTTTATTTCAGGTCCTCTGTTACAGCCATGTCCATCTCTGGTTTAGGGGAGAGGATTTCAGCCACACAAATGGGGGGTTACGAGCTGTAAACAGAAGAAGGAGGACATGAATGGTGAGGGCAGGGAGCACTCAAGTCCAGAAGACCTCCAAGAGAATCAGCAAGCCAAGCCTGGTACTTCCTGGTTCATATTACATGGCTGACAAGTCGTTATGAAAGCCATCATGCTCATGCATGCAGTTGTGCGTGCACACACAGATGCACACGTCACATGTGCACACACAGTTAAACAAAGACCTGGGATGCCATAGCGAGAACCTAGATAACACTGGGGCTCCAGATGCAGCTCATGTGTTCAACAAGGTCTTGGGACCATAGCTCATCAATGTAGCACAGGAATCCTGGATCTGGGTACAACTCATCCTCTTCTTGCTTGGCTTTAGTGGTTTCCTTCCTCCCCCTTCCTCAGGCTTTCCTGCAGGGGATTCTGGGAGTCCCTCCAGGCAGTGCCTGATGCCCCTGCACTTCTGTGTGGCTTCAGACAGGATCTCTGTGAGAGCCTTGGTCTTTGATGACTGCTGGTATGTGGAGGCCAGCAGGTAGACAGGATAACCCTCATGGTAAGTTTTCACAGAGGTGCATGCTGGGAGCTAGGAGAACACGGGGGAGCAGGAATTTGGTTCATCTTCACCTTAGCCATGCCAGGGAGGGAGGGGTTCAGGGGAACTGCACTGGCCCAAATTGAACCGTAACAGCTTGTCCTAAAGCCCTGTGAGAGGGCACCCTGTGAGAGGACCATCTAGCGCAGTCATGTGGGAGAACATTTGGAACCACCAGTAGCTCAGTTACTTTGCAAACCCAGTGCCCAGTTCCTGACTGTATGGTGTTTTGGGCCTTTGGAGAGATGACAGAAAAGAGAGTAATGAATGGTCTTGGCCAGGTCATCACATAGTTCAAGATACCGGGTAGCAGGGACCCCAGGCTGCAGGGAGCTAATCACATTGCATAGCAAATGCCCCATTCTGAAGGAAGAGGTCTGCCCATGGGACAACAGACAATTGTGACTGATTTGGCCTCTGCCTGGACACCTGCAGGGATGTAGGAAGCTTTAACTGGCTGCTCAACATCATCAGGAGCTGGGGGCCTTGAAGATGCCTGTCGCAGTGCAGTTGCAGGAACTTGGCACCCTTAGGGCTGTATCATCTCCAGCCTTGGATTCCACACTCACCTCCATGAACCTGGGGAGGAAGGAAATGTCAGTCTGAGGTGGGATGGAGGCCATGCCCAGCTCCTAGCACCGGGAGACTGCTAAGGGCAGGCATGTGAAGCAAGGGCCTGGGGTGGGCTGGTCCAGTCCCAAAGAGGTTGCTGATATCAGGACAGAACCACAATTCAGGGGACAGTTGGAATCCTTTGACACCTGTAGGAATCCAGTTCAGGTGTGGTGGCCCAGAGTCTTTGGGTAATCCTTCTTCCAGGCCCATCCTGATTCTGCCCAGAACTACACAGACAATCTGACTGACAAGCTGGCCATGCATATGAGTGATGGAGTACATGAGGGACCATGGACCAGGTCCAGAGTTGCTGAAGCTGAGACTGGGAGAGCTGGACTGACCTGGGAGATGAGGGCCCAAGAGATAGCAGGAGAAAGCAGAAGGGAGGGTGAGAGGTGTGGCTGCCTCCCTCTGAGAGCTGTCTGTTGGCTTGTGTGCATGAGGGCATCACAGGGAGCAAAGACAGAAAGACTGGGGACTTGTCCTCAGAGTGTCTAAAGGGCTTCCTTTCTCTGCATCATCTTTTCACTTCCACCAACATTGGGATTTCAATTTAGTGGGGTTATTTGAACACCAGTGGTTCAGTTTCAGGGCACTGACTTCCAATCAAGGGCTTGTCACAAGGCTGAAGGACTGCCCTGTCACACTGTTCCCAGTGTTGGAGGAGACCACACGGGGCTGGGTGGGTCACATCTCCACCCTGACCCTCAACGCGAATGCAGAGACAGACTCTTGATCAGTGATACCCGAGACCCGCGTTTCTGGGACCATGGGGAAGAGAACACCCAGAATTCTAGGGGATGAGACCAACTTCCTAGGCTACAAGGTTGCTGGGGAGGGGCCTTAGCTATTGGAGCCCCTTCCTGGGAGTTTTTGGGTAAGTAGGCCATGGGAGCCATCTTCAGTGGAGCAGTCCCCTTTTCTCCACCACACAGCCTCTGCCCTAGATGCTCTGGCTCACTTGCCTGCCATCCCATGGAACATCATGCGGTCAGAGTTGCTTGTGCACTGTCATTCCTGCAGACCCTTCCACAGGCCTTTCTCCACATTCATGCTGGGACCTCCATCAAGCCACTGGCTTGTAATTTGTCAGGACCACTCAGGCCACAAGCCCACCTACCAATCCCGGCTGACTTAGCCCATCACACAACCCTTGTCCTTATGCCAGTGTGGACTCTTAGCTTCCTCACTTCGTGCACCAAACACTAGCACTAGGGGCTCTCTCTCTCTTTCTCATTGTGTCACGTGCCCTCCATGTCTGTGTGTGGAAGACTGCATGGTTTTGTTATCCACTCTTCTGTTTTGAGACCCTAATCCACAAAGCAAAGGTCATTAGGTGTGGGGCATTGGGTAATTACCAGGCTTAGGTCATGAGCGCAGGGCACCCCTGATGGGGTAGTGCCCTTCTGGAAAGTTCGAAGGGATCCCCAAGTTCTCTCTAAGTCCTATGTGATAACACAGCTATGGGTGCTGTGAATCGTAACTGACTCTGCCACTCTCTATCTGGGTCTCCAGCCTTCTGAGCCATGAGAAGACAATGTCTGTGGTCACGGTTACCTAGTCCATCTGGTCATGTAGCTGAGATGACTGACAAATTGGCCAAAGTGATCTGGACCCCCTACTGTTAATGCCTGGGGGAAAGGTGAAAATGCCTGCAGAGAATTAAAAGGAGGGAGAACCCTGAAGGGTTCTTGCCCTAAGAGATGCTCCCCAGGACAATGGCATCTGAAGAGGTCTCTCTCAGTTAGGCACTTTCCTACCGCAAGTTGTGATGTGCTCTGGTGCTTACACTCTGGTGTCCACCCCATTTCCCACACTCACGGTGTCTCTCTTGCCTGGTGGGGACTGCTGCCCACTCTCAGGCATGTCAGAGTAAGTCTCCCAGCTGCTGAGGCTCAGGCAGCAGATACGTAGGCTGTGAGAGGGAGAAGGGCAGAGGTGTGCACGTTCTCTCTAGAGGTCTCCAGGGTTGGATTCCTCTGGCTAGCCAGCTCCTTCACAGTAATAGACAGTGGTGGGAGGAGGCCAGCATCTGGATGTCAAAGTCCCACATTTGAGCCCTCATCTTAAACCACCTCAGTTTAGGTGTCATTTGCATCTATTTCTATGTCTGTCTTCCACTACTCCACTGTAAACTACAGGTGCAGGAGTGTCTATTTACCCTGTTGGCACAAATCCAAATGCATTAGGGTTACCTGGGGACCTGAATGTGGGTCTAGCAGCTGTCTATCAGATGTCATAGCTGGATCTCTGAATTGGCTCCATTCTACACTCGCTGGGGCTGATCTTTGGTCTGGGATAAACAGGCATGTTACTGTAACATGCCCCTCTACTGACCGGTGCTAGGGACTTCTTCCACCATATTTGCAGAGACTGAGGCCACACCCAACTACCTTCTTATAGAAAAGCTTGGGGATCTTCCTACTCTAAAGCCAGGGCAAAGGCTGTTTAGCTGCCGCCCCTAGGAGGTACCAGTGGAATGTAACCAGTGGAGCTGGCGTGCCTTGAGGCTCCAGAGGCACTGAGCTGGGCCAGGAGCCAAGGAAATCCCTGGGTCTGTGCACTGCGGTGCTGAGTGGTGGAAACAGAACCCATGTTGATGCCAGGGCTGCAAAGGGACCCGTGGGGAGTGTGCTGCTCCCTGCCACCTCCTCAGACTCCTGTAGCAGGATGTGTCTCTCCTCACTTGACACTTTATGCCTCTCTTGCTCTCTGTCCTGTGGATAGCTTCCTCTGCATGCCAAGCCAAAAGTTCACAGCAACCTTGGCCTCTGACCTGCCTCTGAGTGTCTATGCCTTAGAGACCATCACCCTCAGTCCCATGAAGCCCAAGGAACTGCTGGGTGCTATAGTCCCTTAGGTTCCAGACACCACGCTGGAGAAGCCATCCACAGCATCCACGAGGGGGTGAGGTTAACCCTAGTTTGGAAGCCTGAAGGTTGCCCCTGCTTGTGAAGGGCCCAAGCCCTCCCTCTACTGAGCCACAGACAGCATACAATAAATAGTCTCGAGTCCTAGGGCAGAGGGGTGGTCTTTGGTGTGCTGCTGAGAGGCCTGGTTTTGCATTAGATTGCAGAGAAGCTGTTGGCTGGCTGGCTGGCTGGCTGGCTGGCTGGCTGGTGAGCAGTTGGACCCCGCTGTTTCGGACAGACTAGGACTTTTCTGACCTGCTGGACCTCGACATTGTGAGTTTGTTTCCCCATGTTTTAGTTTTGGCTTTGGGGTTTTGCCACTTTGCCTTTTACTAACTTTATTTATTCGTAAAATTAGTTTGGGTTATAATTTGTGCCTGCATTTTCTCTTTCTTCATTGTTAGCCATTTTCCTTTTTAAAAACTCATTTCTATGTCATATTTTGGTTTTGTTTCTATTTTTATTTAAAAATGTTTGTTAGTATGCATAGTGTCATTATGTATTGAGAACCGAGGCCCCAGAGACGTTTCAGAATATAACATGGGTGAACACTGCCAGAGTGTCTTGGATTCATCCATGGTGTAGACTTACCACCTTCAGGAATATAAGAAATGATTCTCTCTTATTTATAATTTACTCCAGACAAGGTGCTTTGTTGGAGAGCATGTCTACGTGAAGGACACATCAACACACCATCTTTGGAGTTCTGGGGTTCTGGCGAGGGTCTTCCTGTGAAGCTGCCATGAAGCTGTAATCCTCCGAGGCCCATAGGTATTCGCCACATGCCTGGGGGTGTCTAGGAAACAGCATCCCAGTGTCAGTGAGAGGCTACCTGCTTTAAACTCATCATTCCTAAGCTTCAAGATAAAAGGCTTGGCCCTAAATGTACGTATGATAAGGTCTATAAAAGGCAAAGTTAATGCAGAAATTTAGGGCTGAAGTGAAATGCCATCGAAGCACCCATACTAGTCAGTTCTGGTGTCCACAGCTCTAGGAAGTCCAAAGATCCCAGAGTCTGTCACTGTCCTCAGTCCTGTCGCTACTATTATTATTATTATCATCATCATCATCATCATCGTTATAGTGTAAAGCATCCTTGATAGCGTTTGGATGTAGAATGTCTATTGTCTTGTGTGTTTAAATACTTGGTCCCCAGTAGGTGGTGCTGTTTGGAACATTGTGGAACCCTTGGAGGCAAGCCTAGCTGCGAGTACTCCTTGAGGGAGTGGGAAATTGCCAGAGCATGTAGGCGGCTGCATCACACTCCTAATGTCTAAGCCCACTACCCTTACTTGTGTGTCTCCTGAGAATCTGAGTCTAAGTAAACCCTTCCCCTTTGGAAGTCAATTCTTGTTAAAGAGTTGATCACAGCCATGAGAAAAAATAGTATAGTCATTGGCAGGTGGCGGGGTGGGGCAGAAAATACAAAATAAAACAAAACAAAAACAAAATTCCACATCACAAGGAGCCATTGTGAGGAATGTTAGAAATTGTATATGTAAGATAAGGCCAGCGGTCTGGTCTTGTGTTAAATTGCAGAGAAGCTGTTTGGCCGGCTGGTGAGCGCTTGGACCCAGCTGTTTCTGACAGACTAGAACTTTTCTGACCTGCTGGACTTCGACATTGTGAGTATGTTTCCCCGTGTTTAGTTTTAGTTTTGGGGTTTTGGATTTTGCCTTTTACTAACTTTATTTATTTATAAAATATTTATAAAATTTATAAATATTTACTTATAATATTTATAAAATTAGTTATAAAAATATTTATAAAATAATTTGTGCCTGCATTTTTCTCTTCCTTTATTGTTACCTATTTTCCTTTTTAAAAACTCATTTCTTAAGCCAGGCGAGGTGACACATGCTGTTAATCCCAGCACTCTGGAGGCAGAGGCAGGTGGATCTCTGTGAGTTTGATCTGCAAAGCAAGTCCAGAACAGTGTAGGCTATACCGAAAAACCCTGTCTCAAAAAACAAACCAACAACAACAAAAAGAAAACAAAACACAAATCTCGTTTCTTTGTCATTTTTGGTTTTGTTTCTTATTTCAAAATGTTTGTTGGTTTCTCTTACCTGCACACAGTAGGGGTTCCTCATTCCTTTACCTTCCTTTGCCTGCTCATACTGCACCTACTCATAGTCAGGAGCTTATTTCACTTGCCTGCTCAGTCCATGCAACTGATACGTTCGTTCCCTTTTACAAAAGTCCACCTGCTCCGTGCCCGACACATTTGTTTCTGTTTGTGTAACTGGCTTGTTTCTTGTAAACCATCTCTACTTCCGTGGTTTTCCTTGAACAGAACATTTCATTTCTTGTGATGGCTGAGTGTGGGACTCTTCCCTTGGTCTTGCTTATATACTGTGCTCTTTGCCGGTTTGCGTGTGTGGGGTTATCTTTGTGTTCCAGCATGAGCCATCTGTGAAGGAGGTCTTTTTAGTGTGATGTTGAATTTGATGTGAAGTATCAGGTCCCCTCAGTAAAGATTTTCTCGTCTATGCTCACCAAAGCCATTGGCCTATAGCTGACTCTTTTAAGTTGTCACTTGTTTGGGGACAAACGTAACGTTTGCTTTATAGAATGAGTTTAAAAGTTTTATGGACTGTTTGAAGTCACTGCTGTTACGACTATAGAATCCCTCAGTGAATTGCTCTGGTCACACGTCCAGGCTCTTTCGACCCATTGCTACTCTCATATTCTTTTGTGCAGTCTTTTTTTTTTTTTCAATTTTTAAAATTAATTTATTCTTGTCTTTTTGCAGTCTTAATTAGAGTTTTCCTTTGATTACTTCTCTCCCGTTTGCACGGGTTTTTTTTTTCCATTTTTGTTTTTTTGGTTTTTTTTTTTGTCTTTTAAGGTGGGAGCAAGGAGGAGGAAACAGGTTAATGAGAGATAGTAGGACAGGTCCTCTTTTTAGGCTACCTGACCATTTCTCTGGATGGAGGAGGGGAACCTGGATAATGTGAGGCCAGAGTCAGTCTGCTTTGGACCCTGGACAACATGGTTGGGTGGGGACTGGGCAGCAGCCCCCTCTGCTGAGGTCGTGTGTATCAGTTACTTTCCTATTGCTGTGATAAAAGACCATGGCCAAAGTTGGATTAAGGAAGAAAGTTTATCTAGCATATTTTCCCATGATGCTGCAGCAGACACATGGCAGCTAGCTGCAGTCATGGCGGCAGAAGCAGGAAGTTCCACACCCCAACCTCAAGCAACTGGAAGGAGATGAGACATTTGAATCTAAAGATCTGCCCCTAGTGATACACTTAGCAAAGCCGTACAACTTCACCACTAACGGCTGCCCAACTGTTTAAATGCTCAAGACTGTGGGTGACATTTCTCATTCAAACCGCCACAACACAGCTACCTAGCACGGTACCTAGCACAGTACCTAGCATGGCTACCTAACACAGCTACCTAACACAGTACCTAACATAGCTACATAAGATGGCTGCCTAACATGGCTACCTAGCACAGTACCTAACACAGTACTTAACACAGCTACCTAACACACTACCTAACACAGTACCTAACACAGCTACTTAGCACAGTACCTAACACGGCTACCTAACACAGTATCTAACACAGCTACCTAACACAGTACCTAACATGGCTCCATGTGTTTGAGCACTTGCTGTCGAGTAGTTGGTACTATTCTGGGAAGTTATGGAACCCATAGGAGGTGGGCTTATCTGGAGGAACTATGTGCCACTGGGGAATGGAAACTTGCAAGTGCAATGTTACCAGGCACCTAAGGACCCAGCTACCCAAACAAGATGCTGTCACTCCCATGATGTCTGTCTCTTAAAAGACTGAGTCCAAGTAAAGCATTCCTCCCTTAAGTTGCTTCTTGTCAGAGATTTGTTACAGCCATCAGGAAAGTAACTGTTACAGTGGTTGTGGCTCAGAATGTGAGGGAAATGACTTCCAGTTGTGCCAAGCTATGATTGGTCCGTTTCTTGGAATGACCTTGGTGTTTGTTTCGGGCATTGTGTACATTGTGTGAGAGCTGAGAAGGTATCCCAACCCTGAGGTGGGACAGTGTCCCAAGGGCATCCTGAGACACGGGAGCCCAGGAACCTCACAGCTCTGAGAGGAGGCCTCCTCAACAGAGATGATGCTCCCAGGGAAGGGTTTCCCCTAAGCCCTGAGGAACTGTAGAGCCTTGGGGCCTGAGCCCTGCTCAGGGTTTAGGGACAACCCTTCCCTGGGGGCTGCATTGATTGGAGAAGGAGCTGAGTTCAGGCCCCTACGCTCTTCAGTTCCTCAGGGGTTGGGACAACCCTTCCCTGGGCTCCCGTGTTTTAGGATATCCTTGAGCCACTGTCCCACTTTAGGGCTGGGATACCTTCCCAGCTCTCAGAGTTGTGAACACCCTTCCACTCAAGTACCAGAATGCAGGCCACCACCCGCCCACACAACAATGCCCTTCCCTTGGGACACTGCCTCCCTCCCAGAGTTGGGATACCTTCCCAGGTCTCAGAATTGTGGTTTTCCTTGACACTTTCCCACCTGATCAGGAAGGCCACTACAGCAAATTTGTGTATGTATACTCATACTTGTACTCCTGGGTGGAGCCATCTTGACGGTGAAGGAAGGTTTCAGTGTGTTGTTGAATTGGATGTGAATGATCAAGGGCTCTCGTTAGTGATATTCACATCTATGTTCATCAAGGAAATTAGCTGCTCTTTTTTTTTTTTTTTTATCCCTTATCTGGTTTTCTGAGTAGAGTAATACTAGATTTGTGATTGGTTTGGAGGTGTTTCTTCCTGTCTCTTTTATGGAATATTTTCAAGACCATCGGTGTTCTTTCCTCACTAAGGTCTGGTAGAGTCAGTGAATCCAGGACTCCTGGGCTTTTCTATGTTGGGAGCTATTTTTATTACTGGTTCGATGTTGTTGCTTATTATTGACCTGTTGAAATGTTTTTATTTCATATTATTTCAATGTTGACATAAGCCTCGACATTTCATGTTTTCTAATTTGATGGAGTATAAAATCTCAAAACATTAATGATCCTCCTAGAATGTGGTTCTGTCTGTTGACACATTACCTTTTATCTCCAATTTGATTGTGTCTTATCTCTTTTAGTCAGTTTGAGTAAGGGTTTGCCAATTTTGTTTGTCCTTGCCAAATATCCACCTTTGTTTTAAACATTTACAGTTTTTGTCTCTCTATTGTCCTTTGAGTGTCCATTTCATTGATCCTGCCTCTGCTCTTTACGATGTATTTTTATCTACTGCTTTGTGATTTGGGTTGTTATTATTTTCCCATGAGCTTGAGATGCATCATTAAGTTATTGGGGTATCTAAGATTTTATGCAGAATTTATAGCTAATTTATATTTCTTCCTAGCATCGAATGAAACTACCGTTTCTAACAATAAAGTGGTTGAGATGGAAGCAAGCCTCATGGCCAGCCGGTGAAGAGAGCATTCGTCAAAGTGATTACAGAATCTTACTGTCCTTCACTGTGGTGCATTTGGAGAAGTGAAGCTGGCTTGCCATATTCCCACATGCACATGGGTAACTGTCTAGGTCTTGGAGAAAACCAACAATGTCTTGTGTGACATTACCTCTGAAGTAGACCTCATTAAATCAATGGAACATCATGAAATTCTTTCACATGATTGACACACCATCAACCACTTGTATGATAACAGAGTATGTGGTGGGAGAAGAACTGGGAGGTGCCGTAGGGAGTTGGGCTGTACACAGGAAGGGGCACTATATGTTTTCTAGAAGCTCATGTCAGTGGTTCACTTCCTCCACCAAAGAACATGTCTACCAGAATGTCAAGTCAGAAAACATCCTAGTAGATGCAGCATGAAATTAAAAGCTTTGTGTCTTTGGCCACGCAACTAAACTCACAAAGGGCACAGATGTTGGGGAAGATCTATGGCTCCCTGATTTACCAGATCCCAGATATGTTGGCAGGAAAACTGTGTAATAGCCTTGCAGTTGACATGGAGCTTGGGCATCCTTCTTTGTGTCATGCTCACAGATCACTTTCCATACTTAGAAACAACTCTCTCAGACAGGCACCAGCTCATCACCACCACAATGTATCATCTTCCTTGTCACTTGTCCAAAACCAGCCAAATTATTATTTCATGATTGCTCATGGTCCCCCAACACCATGGTATATTAAAGTAGGTCATCTAGTGGAATACCCTTGGCTGTACCATATCTAAGATGTACCGCTTGTCTTTAAAGAAATAAACCCGATGGCCAGGAAGACCATATGTATGATTGGATATATAGTCTGTAGGAAATTATGGTATCTGTAAAACATGGGTTACAAAATGAGAATCACAGCAACATTCTATATATAAAACATCAATTGAGCCGTGGGAACAGCTGCCTCCCAACTATGAAGCCCTTGAAGAGAGAGAGAGAGTGAACCGGCTTTCCAACCTGTTTATCACCTGGGAAGAATCAGCTGCAGGAAGAGGCTGAAGGAAGCAGGAAGGGCTGCAGAAGGCACAGCACGCATAACACCTAGTGTGGCCTAGAGAAGAATCCCTGTCCAGGTACCACAGACATGGAAAGTGATGCCGTGACATTAACAAAAGTTTGGTGGACATTGAAGTTGGCGTGACTTTGAGTGATACTCTACCTGGTGAGCAGTCCCTGCCAGAGTCAGCCTAGGATGCAGCAACCACGGGGTTAAATGAAAAGAACAAGGCCCTGTCCCATGTGGACCCATCAACAGGGCCATCCAGGCCCAGGGACTAGCTTCAGGTTGAACCTCCAGGCTCCAAATGGCTACGGCTGGAAAAGGAATGAGAAGGTGATTACTTGAGTATGGAGAACACTTCACTTCTCCCTGCCCATCCAGAGGTGAGCCACGTATACTTGTGGTAAGGACCTATAAAGACAGGAGAGTGGAGTCCAGTAGTTGAAGGCACCAAAATGTATTTCTCTATTGTTTTTATAAAAACACTACATAATTTACTTATATTCTTTTTCAATCAAATATTTGACTTCCTTAAACATAAGAAAACAATTTCAAAGCCTAAATTGTGGGAAATTCCCTCTTTTTAGTAGGCATTTTTTCAAATTTCCAATTTTCACTGGTAGCCAGATAGTTGACCTCAGTGAAACAAAGAGATCTTGAACATTACTGGAGGAAACATAGCATTTGGTTTCACTTATTTTAAAGGGAATAGTCTATCTTTAGAATTTATTTATATATCAAATAGTTTAATACAGATATAAATATATATTATATATATAAAGCAAATTGTTGGATAAGCTATAAAATGTAATTTTAGTTAGGAAACCACAATTCCATCTATAAAGGCAATTTAAATGCATGCAGCATAAGAAATCATGACATTTACACTGGAGATAATCCAGAATGAGGGATTTCTTTTAAATTGTTCCCACATTTTTATGTTGTTCGTTTCTCTCCCATCCCTTGTATCCTCTCATTCCTTCCTCCTTCCTGCTTTTCCCCTACTCCCCTCCCCTATGGCTATGACTGAGGGGGACCTCCTCCCCCTGTATATGCTCATAGGGTATCAAGTCTCTTCTTGGTAGCCTCCTATCCTTCCTCTGAGTGCCACCAGGCCTCCCCATCCAGGAGACGTGGTCAAATATGGGGCACCAGAGTTCGTATGAAAGTCAGACCCCACTCTCCACTCATCTGTGGAGAATGTCCTGTCCATTTGCTAGATCTGGGTAGGCGTGTATTTCTATATTGTATATGAATGCTTTTTGCACCTCCCTTGCAAATGACAAAGTATACCCATTTTGGTGTAGAATACTTAAGAAGCCTATCACTTTAGAAGGAACAAGCTTATGGTCTCCTTCTTATGTAGACCTTGGGACATTGAACCAGATGTATATAATAGAGTATAGTGACCAGAGGGTAGTGAGGGTGGGGAGTTCTGCAAGGGGAGCAAAGGGTCAGAAGGGGAGGAACCGAGTAGAGAGCTAGGGCACAGCAGTGTCACTAACAGGGGCCTTTTGTGTTTCTTCTTTGAAGCGGTGGAGGAGACGCAGCCTAGGTGAACTACAAGCAGCCTAGAGTTCAGCCAGCTCAGAATTGCAGGGTGCAGTGACTCCAGGGCACCGGCTGCTGCAGGCGTCTTTCAGCCACTGAGTCTTTGCTGCCAGCTCCCTGCTTGTTCAGCCCAGCACTGCTTGCTGCACAATAGGTGGTCCCCTGTGACATCCGCCTGATGAAGGCCTATCTCCCCGCCCCTGCGGAACACCTACCCTAGAAGCAAGGCTGACAGGCACACAGGTTCTCCGGCTTCTCACCAGCTCTGTCCCTTCATCCTCTTCTTTCTTCCCTTTCAGCAATTCCTATGGGACATAGATAGATGGTCTAAGTCGACTTGGGGTTGGGCTGCTCAGACAACATCCGTCTTTGTCTTCGCAGCCCCCTTCCTCCAGGCCTCCTGTGGTGCTGTCCCTTCCCATGCCAGGGTCCTACAAACATGATTTCCTGACACTCTTTTGACATCACTCTGTGGTGGTTTTGGTTTACTGTGCCAAGGTAGGTAGGCCTTTCCAGCCCTGGGGCTGAGCACTGTCTCCTCAGGCCAGCAGCTGTAGGCCTGTGTTGTACCCAGTGTCACCTTTAGGGTCAGGTTTAACAGATGTAAGCCAGTAGTGCTGTGTGTATCCCTGCTCGCTGTGCTGTCTGCAGCATTCTCCTGGGTACCTTCCTGGTAGCGTGTAGCTCCTGGAGTCCACAGGGGCCTGCTAGCTTATTGGAAATACAAGGGGCTCACCTGATTGTAGTAAAAGATGGGTTTCTAAGCTTGGTCTTGACATAACGCTAGCCCAAATGAACAAAAAAGGGGCCAAGAAGTGGTTTATGCAGGCTTTCCCAACTGAGAGGAGAAGGTTCCATTGGCTTGCTTCTGGTCTGCTGTGCTTGGCAGCAGGCTTTCCACTCTGACCCTCTATCCCCACCCCCACCAAATCATGTCACCAGCTATATGGCATGGATGCTGTCATGTGACTGGCCTGCCACTGCATGGCATCCTGTTTTAGGATGTGATGAGTCCCATTTGGCCCCACCTAGGAAACAAGACTGGAGGCAGAGAGCACCTTCCTGTCACAGCCCTGGCCCCTCTCTCTTCTCAGGTATGCCAGAGATGCTCATGCTTGGCCCTACCCCCGAGCCCCACCTGCTCAGGGTGGAGTCAGTTTCCGGCCTCCCCATGTTATTGTGTCCCACAGGCCAAAAGGCTTTTTGCCTTCCCTAAGCTCACCTAAGAGTATTTGTGCTTTTAACACAAAGTTCTTTTCCCAAGCCTCTACTGTGCTGTAGGTCCACTGCCTTTTCCTACAATGTGTCTACGTGTCTAACAATGTGTATTTAACTGCAGATTTCAAACAAGGATGATGCTAACGTGTCTAAAATTTACCTCCCTTTATGAACTAACAAGGATTCTTGTAAACTACAAAAAAATCCATTTCTCAGGTCAAATGGAGTCCAGATAAGTACTGTAATCCAAAGCCTAAGTTTCCCACCTATCTCCTAGCTCTAAGGGTGGGGTTCCTCCCCCTTTCCCTGGTTTTGGGACTCCCCTAACTACTCTATTACTACATTCTTACACCCAACACCTACTGACTGCTGAGTCTTCCCTTCTGGTTGATGTAAACGCTTCCTGCCATTCTTACAACCTACATTCAAGCCCTTCCTCTAGGACCTTTTCCCTTGGGTGAGATCTCCCTCTGCCAGTTCGGTTCACTCCCACCCCGCCCCTCGTTCAAAACCCTATCGCTAGGTAACTGTGTCTGCTCTTGGGCCACGCCCTTGGTCTCTGTCCAGTGCTGACGAGCTGCTGGAACAGTTGTACCAATCTCATCAAGTTAAACCTTGCTTAGGGCACGCCCTGACAGGTCACTGACTTCTACTC
The DNA here is from genome assembly GCA_907169655.1 of Acomys percivali. Lineage (NCBI taxonomy): Eukaryota > Metazoa > Chordata > Mammalia > Rodentia > Muridae > Acomys > Acomys percivali. Next base: position 80,594,164 of record OU015746.1, on the reverse strand, counting down.
TTCCCATGAGGACCAGTCAGTCCATTTGCTGCTTCTCCAGGCTCCTCTGGGATGCCTTCTGAGAATCTCAAATCCCTACACCCACATTAAGGGCTTCTAAGCTTACATGTCTCTGCAACCAAACTTGGACGGATCCAAAACTAAACTTCTAATTATTGACAGCAATCAGGTAAATGGAAGGAAGCTCCCTATATCCAGACCTTTTCTTTGCTCTCCCATGTTCAAGCCTTTCCTAGGGTAAAATGGAAGGAAGTTCCCATTCCCAAACCCTTTCTTTGCTCTCCTAAAATTTTCAAGCATTCTCAGCATTGTCTCAAGCTCAAAGCTTTCTCTTTGCTCTCCCAAGAGTTTCAAATGCACTCCTAAAGGGAATTTTCTCCCTAACCTACTATCTTTGTCTTCTGTCCACATATGTATTCCAGTATCCTGCCAGACTTCCTACATCTAGGACATTGTCAAAGGAGCTACCCACAAGGGCTCCCATCCAACCTCAGAAATTGTGCCAGCTGGACCTGCATTGTTCCCTCCTAGCTGGACTTGCATTGTCCTTCCCAGCTGCAGATGTTCTCAGACCCTGGACAGAAAATCAACAGCCTGTTCTTCCAGAACCTGGCCAACATTTCAGCCTTTTAAGCCCCCTATCGCTGCCCCACTGTCAGGAGGAAGTAGTTAAGATGATTACTTCGCCCCTTATCCATTTGCAAAAGGCTGAAATGGTGTGCTCTAGGCCCAGGACAAACAGCTCCATGTTCCCTGAGCACTCCCTGGTCCCTGTCTGCTGCAGGACATGGCTGACATAGCCTGCCCTCCACCTTGAACTTTCAGGGCAGAACTTTTCCTTCCCCTTCACTATATAATTTAGACATTTGTTCTATTGCTTTTTTTCTATCTCTTTTCTCCCTTTACATGGCAGCCAAAAGCTGCTTCCAGTGAACCTACATTTATATACTTTAACTTACCTTATATAAAACAATCCAACATTCCTCATTTTTTAATTATAGGAAAAGGTAGGAATTCTGCTTCAATCCACCTACCTGAGGTGTCACCGCTTACCTGTCACGGAGGCAGAAGCTTCATCAAAAGGTCTAAGAGGGGATAAGATCAATGTCAGCCGCCATTTTGCAGAATCCTCTCTTCCTAGTCACCTGCAGGGCTTCAGGGGCCGCAGAGAAGGAGCCTATCTGCTGCTGCCATGGGCCATACAACTTCTGGACAGAGCCTGGCAGAGCAGGGCTATCCAGGAAGCCAGAGAGTCGGCCTGCAGTCAAGTTCAAGCCTCACAAAGATGGTGGGTGACACACAGCAGGTGGGTGAGTCTGTGGTCCCAGAAGACACTGAAGAAGTGTGACCACCATGAAAACTGAAATAGGGTTCCAGTCATCAGTGACCAAACCACCATGACCATGGAGTCACTCGGGGTGTGGCAGTGATGTCACTGCTGAGTGTAAATTAACCATGCAGGACAGCAGGGCATCCCTGAATTATCAATGAATCTGAGGAGGCCAGGTTCCACAGAGATCAGTAAAAGCCCTTCCTCCCCACTAGAATGTAGGTACCTAAAAGCACAGTAGTGACAGTTATACACTTAATGACACAGTCTCAAGAACAGTCCCCTGGTCTTCCCCGCCCCCACACCGCACTCCCCACCTCAGCCATCCCGCCCTCTCCATGGCTCTGATCACCTTGCAGAGTGCATCTAGAAGCAACAGGGAGACTTTGGTGAACTGCATGCCCTGAGTGAGCTGAGGTACAGCCACATTAAGGGCTTCTAAACTTACACGCCTCTGCAACCAAACTTGGACAGATCCAAAACTTAACTGTCTTAATTATTGCCAGCAATCAGGTAAAATGGAAGGAAGCTCCCTATATCCAGACCTTTTCTTTGCTCTCCCATGTTCAAGCCTTTCCTAGGGTAAAATGGAAGGAAGTTCCCATTCCCAAACCCTTTCTTTGCTCTCCCAAAATTTTCAAGCATTCTCAGCATTGTCTCAAGCTCAAAGCTTTCTCTTTGCTCTCCCAAGAGTTTCAAATGCACTCCTAAAGGGAATTTTCTTCCTAACCTACTAACTTTGTCTTCTTCCCACATATGCATTCCAGTATCCTGCCAGACTTCCTACATCTGGGACATGGTCAAAGCAGCTACCCACAAGGGCTCCCATCCAACCTTAGAAATCATGCCAGCTGGACCTACATTGCTCCTGGTGTTCTCAGACCCTGGACAGAACATCAACAGCCTGTTCTTCCAGAACCTGGCCAAAATGTCAGCCTTTTAAGCCCCCTATCGCTGCCCTACTGTCATCAGGAAGTAGTTAAGACGATTATTTTGCCCCTTATCCATTTGCAAAAGGCTGAAATGGTGTGCTCCAGGCCCGGGACAAACAGCTCCATGTTCCCTGAGCACTCCCTGGTCCCTGTCTGCTGCAGGACATGGCTGACATAGCCTGCCCTCCACCTTGAACTTTCAGGGCAGAACTTTTCCTTCCCCTTCACTATATAATTTGGACATTTATTGCTATTGCTTTTTTTCTATCTCTTTTCTCCCTTTACATGGCAGCCAAAAGCTGCTTCCAGTGAACCTACATTTATATACTTTAACTTACCTTATATAAAACAATCCAATATTCCTTATTTTTTAATTATAGGGAAAAAGTAGGAATATTAGGATTCTGCTTCAGTCTGCCTACCTGAGATGTCATCGCTTACCTGCCACAGGGCGTGCCCCTGCCAAGGCTATATAAAAGACAGACCCTCCACGTGCCCTCTCTCTCTCCCCACCCTCTCTCTCTTCCCCCATTACTTGCTCTACCTTCTTACTTTCTCTCTCTCTCCCTCCTCTTCTCTCTTTCTCTGGGGTACCCTTCCCCTCTTTCTTTCTCCCCCATGCTCACTTAATAAACCTTATATAACATAATAACTGTTGCCCAACATGTTATTATCTTATCATCTTATTTTCTTTTTATTAATCATAACATCTGTGACAGCCAGCTCAAACAAGTGGGACGTTCACTGTTAGTGACTTGCAGCCCACACCTCTCCCAGATTCAGGATGCCAAGGTGAGTTTTAGTTCATTGCTCTGTCTCTGAACTGCTTGGGTTGGGAAAGACCCAAGCTTAAAGCTTAAAGCCACTCACAGCCCAGCCCCAGAGGCTGGGCCTTGAGATGGAAGGAGCCACTCTGAGAACCATGGAAGCAGAGACATTGAGCAATAAAACTGCCCATCCCACCTCACTGGAAAGGCTGCAGTGCCTGAGGCAGTGTGAGGTGATTCAGACCCTGCCAGACTAGCTCATGGGAGTCATTAGGAACACCTTGCCAGTCAGCCAGGCCACTTCCCTTCAGTACTTCCAGGACACCAAGTCCCATGTGCCTTGGGGCCTTTGCTAATAAGCACTGAGCTTGGCCACTTCCCTGCTCCCTTCAGTCTTCAGCTCCCCACCTCAGTTTCCCTGGTGCCCGGGCTGCTCACCATGACAACATTGATAATACCCTAACCTAAGTGCCCAGGCTCTCCTGAGTCCTGTGAACTCCATGGAGCCGTCCTCTGCCTCCAGCCTGCCCTGCTCTTGTCCAGAGCTGCAGGAGAAGCCTGTAAACCGTCTGCTGTGGACTAAACTTGGCTTGTGGAAGATGTGGGGAGATGAGAATGTAGCCACCAAAAGCTGCCCTTGTGGCACGGCAGACAGCTCTCTAGACAGCATTCTTGTAAAGCGGTGTGAGGCCCTGCGTTAGACCCCAGCAACCCAGCAGGGTAGTGTGCGCCTATCATCCCACCTCTGCGGAGTTGGAAGCAGACAGACATTGGGACTCCCCGTGCACGTGGTGTAGACTAATTGTCAGGCTCCAGCTTCAAGTAGAGACTGTCTCAAAATAAGGTAAAGCCAGGTGGTGGTGGTGCACGCCTGTAATCCCAGGACTTCGGAGGCAGAGGCAGGCGGATTTCTGTGGGTTTGAGGGCAGCCTGGTCTACAGAGCATGTCCAGGACATTCAGGGCTGTTGCACAGAGAAGCCCTGTCTCCAAAAACTACAGATGACAAGGCAGAGTTATAAAGCAGAAGAAAATCATTGGTTAACATTTTGTTTTTCAGAAAATGATCTTCAAATGTGTGATATCTACATGTCAGACTGCAGTAAATGTGATTTTTGTTCAAGACCACCATTCTAGTGAAAGGCTGCTGCAGAACTGTGGTTGAACTTGATTTTCTTCTCATTAGATATGTCTGCCGAGGAGTAGGTGTTGGCTTCATGCTGCAAAGAGCATACCCCTGTACCACATATCCTCACCTAGAATGCAGAGTTTCCTTTGGAGCCTCCAAGAAAGGAGTTATCCCAACTTTGACCCTGATTGGAAAGTGCAGAAGGATGCTGGAATTGAGTTCAAAATGCACAAAGAGCAAGGTTCTGCAGTCTCTGGTATAAAAAAATGGTACAGGCAGCTCCATCATGACGGAGAGGGCTGTACCCATTTCTGCTGAGTGGATGCATCAACAAGCACCATGTTAGAAAGAGGAGTCCTCTGAAAATCACATTCACACAGAAAGAGGAGGTGACCCATCTGCAGACACTGATGGGGAGTGTTCTTCCTCAGTAGGTTGAAAGGTGGCCCTGCATTGGGTAGATGGTCTCCTGTACCGAGCTCCAGTCAGCCCATGGCCCACACAAGCCCAGACACAGGAAAGTAGCCATCATAATATATTTTTTGGTGGTTTTGTTTTTAAGCGTCTTTAGGAAATGCTTGGTTTGTATACCTCAGAAATTATCAAGTATTTTTAAATTAAAATGAGAAACTAGTTTGAGTATTTTCTTCCACTGCTGTATTTTAGTTTCGTGAAACCATTGGAATCCTCATACCTAACTATCAAACATTAAAATGGATAAAAGCTTCACATATAACTTAAGAGTCCATGGATATATGTGTGTGAATGTGGATACAAGCACGTGTTTATGTATGCAAAAATTTGGGCAAAGAGTGAAGTGGGAACATGCATGTGCAACAACTTTTTAGTGTGGTCTGTCTTTCCCAGCAGCACTGGTAAAGAGCTGTATGTGCACTACCCACACTATCCGTGGCCCTCCTACATCAACCACCAATCAAAATGATTCCCAAGAGAGATGACCACAGGCCAGTCTGATCTGGGCAGACCCTCACCTGAGACTCTCTTTTTCCCAGGTGATGCTTGGTTGTATCAAGTTGACAAAATCTAAACACAGCTCCTTCTGGATGCTTCTGGGAAGGAGGGCACATCCATAAAGTTACAGTGACCTGGGATTGGTGACCAGGAGCCCTGGCTTCAGGGGAAGCACAGGTTCCAGTCTGAGAGCTCTGGTCGCACTTGTTAGCCAGTTAGGACATGGCTGTTCTCTGTTATTTCTGGTCATTGTGTTTTAAATTTTTATCATAATGTCTCACTCCATAGTTGAAGCTTAGAACTCACGATGTAGCTCATGTTGGCCTCTAATTCACAGCTGTCTTTCTGACCCAGCCTTGCATGTGCTGGATACAGGTGAACGTTTGTTTTGAAATAGGGTCCTGGCCCACAACCTCAGGCCTGGGACCTGGGGGACTTCTGACACACACACACCTCCTGTGTTAATGGCGTTTGCTGACACGTGTGAGGACCCAAGGACTTTGATCTTTGGAACCCATATGGTGGAAGCAGAGAACTGACTCCCACAAGCTGTCCTCTGTCTTGCACACGTGGGCCCTGCTCATATGATGTGTAGATACAATAAAGGTAATAACTTTTTAAGTGCATTTCACATGACAATTCTTTGAGGCCATCAAGACTCTCTCTGCAGCCCAATCTGGATTCGGTTCTTATAGACAGCCCACGTGTATTTTCTCTGCCATCACAGAAGTCTGTATGTGCCCATTAAACCAAGCATGCCTTCCTGCTGATGGTGAGTTTACTGTACTCATCAGTTGTTACACTGAGGTCTTTGTTCACTGACTCTGTTTGGCAAATTGCTATCAGCAGTTCTCCTGACTCCCACTTAAATACTAGAAACCTTGTGCCTGGAAGCACCAACCTTCAAGTTTATTGTATCATTTGGTCCTTGGATCACTGTGGAATGCATTTGTATAGAAGAGCACTTTGAGCCATCAAAGGTACCTCGAGATACACATCTCAAGGTTAAAACAGCCTTCCTTTCATCTGCTTAATAGTTTACCATTTTATGATTATATACTGTATGTGAACCTTGTATGTAGTTTTACAAATTATGATTGTTTTAATCTACAACTTAAATTTTCATCTTATCTCTTTGTAATGGACTTTTAAAAAAATGCTTTTTCTCCACTATGCTTGACAGTTCCAGTTCAGTAATCGGCTTATTTTTTATAGGCATCCTGGCTCACTTGACAAAGCTTCACAAACACAAGAGCCTTTACATGCTGAAATAGAAACCCTTTCTTCCCTCCTTCCCTCCCTCTCTCCTAGACCTTGCTTGCACGCAGAAATTTTGGAGTCCCTGCTTGCAGCTCTTGGTCACACCCTGGTTTTAGTCACTCAGCTGTGATGACTAGTGATTTCCTTCAGAGTTCCTTTGCTCCTCTTCTCATAGTGTCAGCTGAACTCATCCAGAATCACATTGTGCTGTGGGTGATGGCGGCCTGAGGTGATAAATGCTCAGAGTGTAAAGTATGTTTGTTTCTGGTTTGGACCACCCTGACCAACTTGTGTCCTGCCTGAGACCTCAGGATCAGTGAGAGCATGCTGTAAAAAATGCTCTTCACCTGAGCTAAGTTCACAGCCCATTCCCCAAACTTTATGTTGAGCCCTGAGCTTAGGCACTGGTGATGTGATCTTGTCTAGATTAATGGTCATTGTGGATGTTAAATTAAGGCAATAGAGCATGCCCTAAGCCAATGACCAGGGTTGTCCTAAGCAGGGGTGAATTTGGACACAGAAACTGGAACAATGAGACATGCTAAGGGACACCAAAGTTAACCTGTAATTCCCAAAGCTCAGAAAGACAAGGGAGAGAGCCTCCTTGACGCCTCACAAGGAACCATTCCTGGTAAGGAGGGGGCCAGGAGCTGTGCTGACCCCGCCCAGCTGAAGCTCCAGGATTCTGGTGACAGCTCTGGCAACCAAGCAGGGATTTTCTTAGTGCTCTTGATCCTGGGTCACCTGCTGTACAGAGGCTCAAGTCACACGGACACAGGTGGACAGACACTTCTTGACTGTCAGGGCACTTGGGCACAGCCTTCTAGTGAGTTGCACATTTGACAGGCAGCCCACAGCTGAGTCAAGAGACTAATAATCATGGTGTACATTTGTAGAGGAAGGAACTAGAATTTTGGGGGTGGAGCTTGGGAGGTGCTCTGTAAAGTACTTGTTCTTGGAAATGCAGGAAGACCTAAAATTCTAGTCCTAGCCCCCACATCCCATGTAGAGTGCAGTCGTACATGGTAGTCCCCACTCTCAGTTGGCACCTAAAGGAGTCTGTCTGTGAACTGGTGCGCTCCAGAATTGGTGGGAGACATTTCTCAAAAACCAAGTTAGAAGGTCAAAGAGGAGTGGCGTCTTGGGGTTGACAATGGGTGACCTCTGGCCTTTATGAGCAACTGCAGAAAAGTACGCATACAAATGAGACACATACACCGGGATATAAGAGGCTAGAGCCTGAAAAGCCTCAGGAAACTGGTCTAAGAGTGGTTCTGTGGGTACAGTGCCCAGGTTCTGCTGCTCATATCAACTTGGAATCCATGTTCTTGGAGTGAAACAGACTGCTTCTGGTTGGAGTCAAAAAATCCTATTTTATCCCCCTAGAATTGATAGTGAGGCTTAAATGTGGTGCTGTATAGAAAAATTTTACCCCCCCTCGTGGTACTCTTTTGCTAACAAAGTCCCCCTTCCCCCATCTCTAATTTGCTAGTGTGTATGTAGGGCTGGTTGTTTGTGGTTCCCATGGAGAGTCCATTTAACTGCAAAAGTGATGGCTGTCTGGGGTAAGCCACAGTAGGGCAGCTTCAAAAATGTGAACTGAACTTCAAGAACTGCTTCAACCCCAGCCCCCCAGTTGTTGGTGTCACGTGTGTGCACTGTGGCCCAACACCAATGAGTAACAATTTTTGCAATTTTTTTGTTTAGTTTTGTTTTTTGTTTTTTTGAGACAGGCTTTCTTTTTGTAGCTCTGGCTGTCCTGGAACTTGCTTTGTAGACCAGGATGGACTCGAACTCACAGAGATCCTCCTGCCTCTAAGCCTCCTGAGTGGTGTGATTAAAGAAAAGTGTATGCCACCATGCCTGGCTAATTTTTGCAATTTTTGATACATTAGTGATATAGATCATGGAGGAAAAAAATCTACTTACTTTGAACTATTATTTACTATATAATCAAGGATGGCTTTAAACTGCTGACCCCCCTGCCTCACACTCCTAATAGCATCCTCTTTTATAACTGTGTCAGTTGAACCTGAAGGGTTTGCTCCACGAGCTTTAGTTGTGTGCTTCCCTCCAACAACACTGTGGAGTGTGAGAGTACTAAGAGGTGGGGCCGTTAGGCAGTAACAAGCTCTTGGCATTCATGTAGTTATGAGAGAAGACACTGCACTAAGAAAACAGCTTGAAGAACTGACGCCAGTTCCACACGAGACCATGTGACAACAACAGTACCAGATGGAAAGAAAAAGCAAGCCTCCTTCCACTCTACATCTCTTGGTAACTTAGTCTTTGCTCCACCATCTTCAACAATTATAAATGACCCAAAATAAGGCATTCTGTTGCAAGGTGGCATGGACCATTTTAGATGAAGAATACTTGTCTTTAGTAATCTGGCCTAATAATATTTTCAGAATAATTTGTAATACTCTTTTGAGATCTAGGGTTTCTGATAAGAAACCTAATAAGGGTCTTAGGGTATACTTGGGACATAGCTAGCTGTCTTTGACACCCACAGATGGTCATCACATGCCCCGAGTGCTTTGGAAATGAGCCTTCTGTTATGGCATCTCAGTGTCAGTGAGGGGCCACCAGCTTTTAAAGTCATCGGAACTGAACACCTGAGTGCAGAGAGAGGATACAGCCTGTAAAGGCCAAGTGTTGATACAGTGTTTTATAGTCTAGGTCATAAAGGCACTGAAGCACACTACATCCACTTCCAAACTAATGAATGCCCAGTGTCTATGACTCTGAGGATCACAAGCTTCCTGGGCTTATCATCACTGTTACCATTGCTCATTCAGAGAAAAAAAGTCTTTGTCTTGGGTTGAATGTGAACTGTCCTACACTGTCTCATGTGTTTGGACTCTTGGTTCCATAGGCAGCACAGTATTGAGAAGTTAGGGAACCCTTGGGTGTGTGGCCTGGCTGGAGGCAGTGGGTCCTTGGGGAACCTGGGAGATTGTCAGTGCAGTGAAACCAGGTGCCTCACACTCTGCAGCCAGTACCAGCAGCTGATCCCACCACCATGATGAGCCTGATCCTCTGTAAGTCCTAGCCAAAGTAACTCCTGCCTCTCTTGAGTTGCTTCATGGCATGGACTTGGGAGGGGGAATAAAATGGGCTAGAAACCAAAGGTTTTGGTTAGCTGCGATTGATCCACGACTCCATGTCCTCACAAGGAACTACTTGTGAGGAGTGATGGTTGCCCATCCATATAAGGCACGGGCTGGGCCTGGGTTTTGTCCTTATACTGTAGTGAAGCTATTGGTTGTCTGTACAACAGCTGGACTCAGCCTTTGGTTCTGAGAGAGTTGTGTTTTATATTGTCAGTCTTTGGAACTAGACATGTGATCCACACTGAGCTGAACAGAGTGAGTGTGGTTCAGTTTTCTGGATTTAGATTTATAGTTTTTTTAATTGATGACCCATTTTTCTATTAATTATTCAATTTTCTTTAACATTCTTTACTTTGGTTTCTTTCTTTTAGAACTTCTGTCCATTTCCATTAACTGCTGAAGATGGGCACTGTACTATAATGACTGGGAGAGTTACATTGTGGTGTGCACCTTAATCACCTACCCCACGCTATTCTTTCTCCTGTCTTTGTATTAGCTTAAAAATTAATTTTATGTTCTGTGTCTTCCCTTCTGGACCAGGACATCAATGTCAGGGAGGGCCACCATCCTTCCATGTCCATAAATACAAGTTTAAAGGAATTGGCCAGCAACAGTGGCGCATACCCGTGTTCCCAGCACTCGGTGGGGGGGGGGGCGGTCTGCAGAGGCAGGTGGATCTCTGAGTTCTAGGGCAGCCTGGTCTACACAGAGAAACCCTGTCTTGAAAAGCAAAAGCAAAAACGAAAGAGGAATTGAGTGTCTTGAGTGTAGAGATGAAGTTTGCAGTAGAGAATTTTAGGGTGCAACTGAAAAGGCTACTGGAGCAGTCTGTAGACTAATACCTATGTATTAGTATGTATGTATGTATAATACTTCTGTAGAGGCAATACCTATGCCTCTAATCCAGGGAAGTACAAAGCTTTCTGAGCATGTCTTCAAGTTAAAATGTCCTCCTTAAGGTTTGAATGTAAAAAGTCTCACTCACACCATCTGTTGATAAACTTCCTTCCCTGGAGGAAAATGTAAAGCATCATCTACCCCTCAATTGAGGTCCCAACAAGAAATGTAGGCATGATTCCACCAATGACTTTATTGAGCCTACGTAAGGGGTGACTTACAGGGATGTAGGCACTCCCCACCCCAACCAGCCACACCTGTAAAGCAGTCCCGAGTGCTAATCGGGCCTTTTCCCACTGATTCCTAGATGGAGCCCCTGCTCCCTTCTTCGCTGGTCCTTTAGCTCCTCTCTGATGCCACCTGCAGCCATGCTAGGTGGAAGGGAGCAGCTGGATATTTAAGGAGCATCTGTTGGGGTGGGGCTTCACCAGCCCTCACTGTCTTTTGCATGCAGGCTCAAATGAACTCCCTGAGATGGCATTTGCTTGTCTCTCATGACAGTCACTCAAGACACAGTCCACCCCCATCTCTGGCTCTTACATTCTTTCCGCCCCCTCTTCCGCAATGGTCCCTTGAGCCTTGGAGGGGGTGACACAGATGTGTGACTACGTTTTCTCCCACGCCATCAGGGGAACATATCCTCGTGACTTTCTGTTCTTCCCTCCATGTCCAGAATGTGGCAGGTGGTGAGTCCTGTGGGTGGTTTCTCCTACTACAAAACACAAGTGAGGAAAAGAACAAAACACAAGAAATGAAAAAATACTCAACAGACACAGAGTGTAGTAATAGCCTGTGATTGTAAATACAAATGTGGAGACGCTCTTGAGCTGGTATATCATTAAGCCGATCAATAGCAGTTGCTTTTCCACTGGAGCATATGACTTCCCTTTTCACAGGTGTGTCTATGTTCTCAGCACTAGATGTGAATTTCCCCCTGTAAAGCAAGCTGTAAGTACAATCAGAAAGTTGGTTTTATCCATAACCACTTGGTCCCCTATTGCACCAGCCAGCACATTTTGCCTGGCACTTCCATCACGATGCATGCAGGATCTCAGTGGAGTAGGACTGTTGGTCTTACTTTTCCCCAGCATTCGTAGTAGCAGCTTCTGGCACTACAGAAGCTAGCTCACAGGGATGGGACTATTGGATCATAGTCCTACCTTTTGGAAGCCAAATTATACATCCTCTTCAGCAATGGGGCCTTATTATTCAGTACTAGGATGAATCCAGCTATGGCAATCACCTTTATTGCTTTGGGGCCCTGTAGGGCCTCTGTGACCAACAACTCCTGGTGAGGTAACTCACCCCTAGCACTGGGATTCCCAACTAACTGCCTTCTAGTTAATTCCCAATTAACCCCCTTCTAACTAGCTAGCTGAGGAGCATCAGTTTTTATCATTTGTATACTTTGACATTTGCCAGCTCAGGCTCAGGCTCAGGCTCAGGCAGACATTTCCCAAACACATTGGTGAGTATCACTTGTGCCTTACCCAACTGTAAAGCTCTTGGGAATTCCACAGACCCTTGGCTTTGCATTCTTTGTGAAGCAACTTCCTATGCTCGCTTCACCACGAGCACTTGGATGTCAAACGTCTCTTAAATGAGCCTCCAAATCTGTAAAACACTCAAGGGTTAGGTTATGCTCTACCCACGTAACAAAGCCTTTATTCAGAGGAGTGACAGGGCTACCATCTCACACCGAACAGTGGGACAGTAAGATAATCTTGGTGAAAGTTCATTGTCATTTGTTCCAAGCAAGAGTCTGCAAGTGACTGAGGAAATACTGAAGTAAAACCTAAGATCTGACCCAGCATGACAAGTGTCTCCCCATTAGAACCAGCCATTTCCTACATGTGGGTAGCAGCATGGCTACAAGGCACTAGCTCTGTTAGCTTCCCACAGCCCTCAGCTGCTCTCTCTCTCAGCCATTCCACTTCCACACCCTGGAAGCTTCCACAGAGCAGAGCCTCCTTGCATTTCTGCACCCCTCTTGTAAGAGTTTGGTGAGGCTGGTTCATGCTCTTCATCCCTGCTGCAGGGCTAAGGGTAAATTCTCTCTCTCTTTCCCTCTCCCTCTCTCTCTCTCTCTCTCTCTCTCTCTCTCTCTCTCTCTCTCTCTGTTTCCTGCTCAAATTGGTTGTCTGGGTCAGAGAGACTTGAGGTTGGAGCAGCAGCTGTGGCTTCTCTCCCTACCATGCCTGCCTGCTGGGTGAGACCCTGGCTGGGCAAATTCTCCTAAGCTCTAGCATTGGCTTTTGCAGGAGAAAGACCCCCTGCTTAGTCTGGAGGTGTAGCTGCCTCACCTGCACTGTTTTACCGTGGAGGCCTTTGTGGCCTGTCATTCAAGCTTTACAGATTTCTAGATGTTCAGCATGTGGCTTTCTGCCAGTTTGTCCTTAGGGACCGACCACAGCACCTCTCTGGCCAGTTTTGTCTTCGACTATCACAGGCAGCATTCCCTTCTCTGCATGGCTTTTTTCCTCATCTCTAGGCTGAGCTTGCACTTTATGGACAATCTTTATGTGCTTGTCTGTGCTGCTCACATCCCCCAAAGCCTTTCCCACGTCATAAAGATCCTTGCTCCACCGAAGGCCCAGTAGTGCTGCTGGGACTCCATGCCAGTCTCAGGCATCACACATCACTTGCCTCCTCTGTGGTCCTCCCGGTCCTGATGTGGATCCACGAGGACCTCCACTGCTGATGACCAAGCATCTCTAATGGCATCTACAAGCCAGTGAGTCCATCAGGGGCTGGTTCCTCCTTACTCTGCCTTTGGCTGTGCTCTGTAGCTTCTGTCTCAAGGGCAGCTGCTCAGTTTCGCTGCTTCCACAGCACCGCACTGACCCCCATCTCCCTTCATATCCCATAGCCTCACAAGCCACGCTGTAAAAGACTCCTGTGTTTTATTGCTTGTTTGAAGCGTTGCCCCAATTCCAGTACTTCCAGTGTTGAATACTCTGGTAGCGTCTCTTGCACCTGACCACTGGTAAGATCCCAGTCTGCCTGGAGGATCATGGATTTTCCCCTTTCTTCTCTGGACTTTTGTTGCTCCTAGGTCACCCTTTTCCTTACTGTTACCCAAATCTTCCCATGGGTTCCAGATTTTAGGGGCCCCGAAGTGGCTCTGCTTTACATGTCTAATCTGAGTCATCTTCCCCTTCTCTCCTCGAGCCATTAAAGAATGGCTGGGTGACACCTTCACTTCCCTGGCTATTTTACCCACTAAGTCAGAGAGTCATGCGAAAGCCTCCATCAGCCTCCATCGTCCCTCCCTTAAGCCTGCAGTCTCTCTTCCTCCAGGCTGCCACCCCAGCCTGGGATAGATCCCCACTGCAGTGGCAGGGCTGCCACTATGCCTGGTGTGCTAAACTTCCCTCCCTGGGGGAAGACATAAAGCATTGCCTATGCCTCCTGCCACAGTCCCAAGGACAAGGCTGAGCAGGAATCTGCCAAAGTTCACGCTGGGGAACCAATGAATTTCCTGAGCTCCCTTACATAACCTAGGTAAGGAAGGCTGTGGCTTACAGGAGTGTGGGCACTCCTCCAATCAGCCACACCTGCACAGCCTTACCTGGCACCAACCAGGGCTTTCCCCACAGCTGCCTAGGCAAGCCCCTGCTCTCCTCTTCCCAGGCCCCTTAGACTAATTTAGACCCTCCCTCACACCACATTTCCAAATGGTAGGGAGCAACTGGGTACTCAGGTGAGATGAGAATTTTGTGTAGGACTCTGAGTCTCTTTTTATTTTTTAGGGGAGGGATTCAACTAACCTCATTGGGATGATCTTCTACAATAGGCACTGATGCACTCTCCAATTTTGTGACAGCTTTATTTGGGGCCCAGTCACTTGGGACACCACCTCATTTGTTTGAATGCTTGGTGTCTAGCAGGGGTACTGTCTTGGGGGGGGGGTAGTGAAATCCATCAGCAGTAGAGCCTAGCAAGAGGAAGTAGGTCACTAAGGGGGTGGAGAAGGCCAGCCAAGCCACCTGCTCTCCCCAGAACAACGCGTCCCCCATCCCCTGAAAACAGGAGGCGTACATATTAGCCACTTCCTCCCTTAAGAGCTTTGGTCACAGGCAGAAAGAAAGCAGCCAATATAGTCCTTGGGGACAGATAAACCGCTTTGGGTCATTCCCTGCTGTTACTGGAGCATTTCTTGCTGTGACATCACACAGAATCACTGTGGGGAATATAAGGCACTTCTCTGGCTGGATTTTATCCTTATGCTGCAGAGAAGCTGTTGGTGGATGGAGAACAGCTGGGCTCCAGCATCGAGTATGATTGACTTGCATCTACACATGGGGACTTAACCTCTTTGTTATGGCTTTTAATGTTTTTTTCCCCTTCATCTACTTGTCTTTGCTTTGGACTTTCATTCATGGCTCATGTGTTTATTTTTCTTAATTGTTCCTTTAAAAATGTTGTCATGTTGTACTGTGGTTTCACTTTTCTTATTTTAAGCCTTCACCGTGAGAACTGAAGACTTTCCCTGGACACTTCCATGCATGCATGTGGTATGTATGGAGTCATATGTGGATCATGTTCGTCTGTTCTGTTACATTGCAACAGCCCCTCTGTACGGGCCGAAGGTGCCCTCTTTTTACTAAGGTCTCACCTCCCCATCTCCCACCATCTATGCACTAGCTGGATTCCCTGGATCTCTGGAACTGGCATGTTCCAGACAAAACCCCTATGTCCACGTATATTCCAGAAAAGGACAGCATTTTCTTCTTGGTGGCTGAGCATTGGCCTCTCCCCTTGAATCTGCTTACGGGCCCATTGTTGACAGTGTGTGTGTGTGTGTGTGTGTGTGTGTGTGTGTGTGTGTGTGTGTG
>OU015746.1:80568069-80578915 GCA_907169655.1 Acomys percivali | reverse complement strand
ATCGCAGAAGCTGTCTGTAGTATGGGTTATAAGGTACAAGAAATCATGCGAACTTAGGAAAGAGACATCTTAATGATGTCATGGCTACATATAATATATTGAACTATCGACTAAGCAGTGGGTACATTTTTAAACAGTGAGGAAGCGTGTGAAGCACAGTTCAAACATGAGCCCTCAGGTCTTCCTACCTGTGTCTTGCCCACTTTCATCTCATCTGGGAAGAACCAACTGTGGGAGGCGGATGAAAAAGGAAGGAGCAAGGGCTGTTCAGGGTCCAGCTTATGTGACCTACAGTGGATACTGCACATCAACTGTCATCGTAACCCTGCTCCACAGAGTCATACTGTGCATGCCGACAACACTTACACCCATTGCCAGTAGACTGAGAGTTACATAGCATTTAGTACTTTACCCCTGGACATCTTGTGCTACCTCAAGGACACAGATTATAATTCCAGCCCAGCCTCATAGGATGATGCTGTTGATACCTAAAGCATGAACACCAGTTTTCAGGAGACTGACAATGACATCACAGTTAGTAACCTAACTCTTGATGTATTGTGCCACCTGGAGGATATGACCTGCCATTGTAACCCAGTCCCACAGAGTGATGCTATGGGTGCTGATAGCATCAATAGCACTTGAAGGAGATCTACCTGAGGTCCAGTCAAACATTAGCTGGTGATATATCATCCACGGATCCTCTCCAGGATCAGAAAAATGAAAATGAAAAAACCTGCCAGAGGCTTGTACTCCTAGGAACCATCACCAGGTCCTGTCATCAGCAACAGTTTGCCTCAAGGGGCACTCACAACCTCCAAGACCACCAGACAAAAGGGCTGGAAGGGTATGCGGAAACAGATTAATCACATTTAGCAGGTTTTGTTGTTGCTTTCCTACCCCAAAGGAAAACAGCATAGTCCCCAGGTAAGGGACAACCAGGAAAGAAAAATACAGTCCCACGGGAAACACAGTACAGGCATAGCCACCAACATTCACCTGTGTATTTTATCACTGCTTTTTAAAATGCCCTTTTCCATTGACAGGCTGGACCCATTTATAAGACACGAACCTTGAGATGCCGTTCCCCTTAGAAGTTTTCCTCTTGTGTCCCCCTTATATGGGTTCAAGAAAAGTTGAAGCAGAAGTGGACAGCAAAGAACGGGAAAGGAGGGAGGGCAGGAGGCAGAGGGAGCACAGGTCCGGAAGGGAGGAAGCTGGTGGAGAGCGGTGGTAGAGCAGGGCTAGCTCAGTGCTAGGTCCTGTCTCTGTCCATGGCTCTAGCAGAGCTCTTTTCATATGTTTTCTTTCAAGGGGCGAAGTGCGTGCAGGCCCACTGTCATTGAACCACAGGGCTCGGTTCAGCCTGGTGTGGAGTGAAAGCCATAGGAGGGAGCTAGGCCAGAACTCCAGGAGGCTGTGTGCCCAAACACCTATCTCCAAGGAAGTGACAATGGGAATCAAGGCACTGGCTTCTCCATCTCTCCTGTTGCCGCTGCGTCCCTCCCCTTCAGGTCACTGCGCCCTCAGCACTCCTGGCTAGAGAGAGATGTGGTCCACATGGCTTCCATGTGATGAAACTGCAACCCTAGCATCTCCAGGACACTAGGATGGAACACCCACAGTGAGAGAACTGAGGGCTCCATGGGGCACAGGGCCTTCAGCAGCATGCCCCCTCCCTGGACCCACATCATCACTGAGCAGCTGGACAGAAATACAGAAACGGTATAAGCCACAGGAGAAGGAGAAGGGGTAGGCAGAACAATGGCAGACAGGGTAACTGGGACATGGGGAAGAGAGTGGAAGCAGAGGAAGAGGGGAGGAAGAAAGGGCATGGAGCAAGGCGAAGGAGGAGAGACCGTCCAGTGCAAAGTCCAGTCAGAGGTGAGGAGAAAACGATAAGTATGTTGGGCTCAAGTAGAGGTCATGGGCAAGGATGGGTAGGAGCAAACACCCCCCCCCCCCGAAGAGCAGAGCTAGAGGATACAGGGCATGGTCCCCATCACAGAGGGTCCCAGCATGTGCCAACCATCCACAAGGAGGCTGCTGCCTTGGAAACCTGCGGCTACAGTAAGCTTACCTCCTGCAAGCTGCAGCAGTAGGATGTACCAGGCCGGGAGAAGATGGATCCCTGTCCTCCCGCAGGACCTTCTCATCCTTCCCCTCCTCCTGCCTGACCCTGTTGCTGCCTCCTCGGCCTCCTCCCTTCCCAGCCTGGCACACCGGCGTGGCATAAAGTTTGTGCCATCAGCCAAGCCACCGGACCACATCACACTCCAGAGCCATGACCGCCAGGTAAATTCCACACAGCCACACCTAGGAAACAGGGCCAGAGACACCGAGCAGCTTGCTTGTGGTGCCAGATGAGGTTTGGGTCAGCAGGTGCCCAGGGCGCTAGCCCTTTGGCTGTTGCTATGACAGGGAGTCTTGGTAGGGAGAAACCAACAAGGAATCATGGGACCTAACTGGGTGCTGCTATCAGGCTGAGTCTTTGAAAGGCACAAAGATGCTGCTCAAGAGGCCGGAGGACATTTCTGTGGTATGGGCACATCCGGGCTGCTTCAGAGACATTGCCAGTTCCTTTGAAAACCAGAAGCAGGCAGCAGGCTGAAAAGCCAGCTTGCTTACCACACTGCTTGCCTATGATGCTCTTTGGGTTTTTTGTTTGTTTGTTTGTTTTTATGAAATTCTTTCGAGGTGGAAAGACTTGCTCTAAAATCTGGGTGATTTGAAATGAGAAGACCCTCCCTAAATCTGGATCGTTTGTGGTCAGAAGACCCACCCTGGATCCGAGCCACACCTGGTGCCAGCCCACATAAAAGGTCATAGAAGAAGGAAGTTTCTGCTCTTTACTTGCTTGCCCTCACTCTCAGTGTCAAGTTCATCTGCCCTGCTGTGGAGGCATCCCCTTTACCAGTATTAGGACCTACTTCTTTGGGAGTCCAACGTAGACTGAAGACAAACTGAGCCAGCCAGCCTTGTGCACTGAGTCATTACCATATTCTTGGTCTCCTCGTCAGAAGACAGCCACCATCGGACTAGCTGGATCACAGTCTGTAAGTCACTCTAACAAGCCCTCCACACATATCACTGCACCTAGAGATCCAGAGTCACTAGGAGCTACTGTATACCATGCTTTTAACACGCATCCAGATTGTGGAGGCCACAGATGCCTACTTCACACAGGATGAACCTTCTAAGAGATGCTAAGTAGTTGCTCTGGAACACAGGTTGGTCAGGGACCCTCGTCACCATAGCCAGGCCTTCGATCCCAGACACAAGTGCACTTTGGCTCCCAAGGCTGGGATCATGGAACTCCGAGGTCAAGACAAGAAAATTCTCAGGGGCCACGTTTTCCTTTCTTTGACTCTCTGGAAACTTCTCCCTGGGAGAATTGTGAGTGAGGTAAGGTACAGGAGGGCCCAGGGCAGGGCATGTTTGTAAGGAGCTGTCTTTGAGTCTAGCCTGGGCAGGTCAAAAGGGAGGGAGACAAGCACTGTGCCCTACCGCAAGTGCCCCTCAACTGCAGCTAAAATGCAGGTGACGCTCTCCGTAGAGGCTGAGGGCCTTGGATCTAGGAATATAGAAGCTTGTTCTATTTGTCTAGAACATTCCTCCTTCAGCGTTTAAGTGAATGGTCTTTCCCACTCAGCATAAAGGCCTTTCCGGCCCAGAGGAGCCACAGCAAGGTTAAGCCATGCATCTGAAATCAGTTGATCAAATGTACAGAACATCATTGTTCAGTCAGGCCTGTGAGGTTAGAAGACACTGTAATTGAACATCGAGGGCTGCCATGTGAGTAAGTACAAAGCCAAAACAAGCAAAGGGATACTTGTGGCAGGTGAGGAGAGCATGGGCATCATCTGGAAGGCACTGTCTTCTCTGAACACAGAAAACAAGGTGGGATTATTCAGGGAGCTTCAACACATTTGTAGATTGGTAGGCCTACTCCTGAGCATGCTCAGTGGAGGAGGCCATCACACCCCTGAAAATGCTCACTTTACAGTCAAGGAACGCATGCTTAAAAGAATGGACAGAAATACCTCATTGTATACTCAGTTTGCAGTATAATTTTGAAGGTTAAAATAGTGGAAGGAAGTCTCTGGTTTATAAATTACCCCAAACCAGAAACTGTATTGGAGAGCAAGGAGACTCCATCCCTGTGGCTACCAGATGCTGCATCAACCCCCATGTCTTTTGGAAGCCCAAGCTTCTGTTGAGGGTCTCAGAGGATAAAACTGTGATAAAACTGTCTTCCTCTGAGGCCCATAGGTATCTATCACATGCTCTATGGCTAGTGGGAACAGTATGTGCTCCAGCAGTGCCGTCAGTGAGGGGCTGCCACCCTTTAAACCCATCTATGTTCCAAGAGAGTTGAGCCTAAAAGCACATGTGATGAGATCTGCAAAAAAGCCAGAAGTACAGAAATTCAGGGCTTGAATGAAACACTAGTGAAATGCCCCTTTATTGAAGAGCCTGGAACACATTGGCACAGGAGACAACTTCCTGAACAGAACACCAACAGCCCAGGCCTTAAGGTCAACAATTAATAAATGGGACCTCATGAGGCTGAGAAGCTTCTGTAAGGCAGGAGACACTGTCAAAAGAACAAAGTGACAGCCTACAGACCAGGAAAAGATCTTCACTAACCCTGCATCTGACAAAGGTCTAATATCCAAACTTTATAAAGAACTCAAGAAATTAAACACCACCAAACCAAATAATCCAATTGAAAAATGGGGCTCAGAATTAAACAGAGAATTCTCAACAGAGGAATATCAAATGGCTGAGACACACTTAAAGAAATGCTCAACATCTTTAGTCATCAGAGAAATGCAAATCAAAACAACTCTGAGATTCCATCTTACACCCATCAGAATGGCTAAGATCAAAAATTCAAGTGACACCACATGCTGGCGAGGATGTGGAAACAGAGGAACACTCCTTCATTGCTGGTGGGAATGCAGACTAGTGCAGCCACTTTGGAAATCTGTCTGGCGCTATCTCAGAAAACTGGGAATAGGTCTTCCTCAAGACCCAGCTATTCCACTCCTTGTAATATACCCAGAAGATGCTCCAGCATACAACAGGGACATATGCTCAACCATATTCATAGCAGCCTTATTCATAATAGCCTGAACATGGAAACAGCCTAAGTGTCCCTTAGTTGAAGAATGGATAAAGAAACTGTGGTACATTTACACTATGGAATCCTATTCAGCTTTTAAAAACAAGGAATTTCCAAAATTTGTGGACAAATGGATTGAACTAGAAATGATCATAATGAGTGAGCTAACCCAGAAGCAGAGAGAGAGTCAAATGGTATATACTCACTTATAACTAGACACTAGCCCAAGGGGCAGGTCCCATGAAAGCCTTCACTTATCAGGAAAGTGGGACAGAGGGGAGGACATCCTATTGAGACTCTAAGTGAGAAAAATATTGGAGATAGGGAAACAGATGGATCCAGAGGGTCCTAGAAACCCACAAGAACACTATGATGGGTGGATCTGGGCCCAGGGGTTCTGCTCGATCTAAGGCACCAACCAAGGACAATGCATGCAGTCATCATCAAACCCATACCCAGATCTAGCCAAGGGACAGAACATTCTCCACAGTTAAGTAGGGACTGACTTTCACATGATCTCTGGTGCTCCATATTTGGCCATGTCCCCTTGTTGGGGAGGCCCGATGGCACTCAGAGGAAGGATGGCAGACTACCAAGAAGAGACTTGATATACTAGCATCATATTCAGGGAGAGGAGGTCCCCATCAGTCACAGTCATAGGGAAGGGGAATGGGGTGAAAGCGGGAGGGAGGGAGGAATGGGAGGATGCATGGGATGAGATAGCAAATGGGATGTAATATGAATTATTTTTTTTCAATAAAAATGTGTTTAAAAATTAAAAAAAAAAAGCAATGCCCCTTTATCGTCACTCTCTAACTAGCAATACACCTGTGTCCATAACCTTGGGAGGCACAAAGCTTCCTGAGTCTGTTGCATCTTTACTGCTGCTTTTATTATTATTAAAGTTGACAGGCTCACTGATGTCAGCATGTGGAATTTTCATGGCGGTCTCATGTGTTTAAACACTTGAAATCCAGCAGGTAGTACTGTTTGGAATGCTGTGGAGTCATTGGATGTGGAACCCAGAAGGAAGTATTGTGTCATTGGGGAAGCAGAGAGATTGCCAATGCAACATTCCTAGCTGCAAGCCATGAGCTGCTTCTAGTGCCTTTCTGTCTCCTGAAAATCTGAGCCTTCCTCCATTAAGTTGACTCTTGTTAGAGAATTGATCACAGCCATGAGAGAAGTTAGTATAGTGGCTGGGAACAGTAAGTGAGGAAAATACCACCACCACCACCACCACCACTGTGGGTTTTGCAAAGGCTTGATTGGTCCATTTCAAGTGACATGACAGAGAGTCATTGGGAAATATGCTAGACACCAGTCCATATGAGACATTGTCTGGGGCTGGGGTTTGTCTTATACTGCAGAGAAGCTGGTTGGTTGGCTGGTGAGCAGCTGGACGCAGCTGTTTCTGATAGACTTGAACATTCCCAGCCTGCTGAACCATGATGTTTCCCAGAGTTTTAGGTATGGCTTTAGGAGTCTTTTATCAGTCTTTATTTGGGTTTTCCCTTTCTTCATTGTCACTTTTTCTTTTTAAAAACTCACCTCATTGCTTTTTGTCTTTTTGTTTCAAAACATTTGTGTCAAATCCAAAGGAAACTCCACTCTCCCAAATTCTGGCAGTTAGACAAAGCCAGCATTCCTCAGGAACTTGTGAAGCCAGCTTCCCTCTATCAAAGGTGCCATTTCCTTATCGCTGGCAAAAGGGACACATGGCTAACTGTAGTGCCTACTAGCAAATCAAAGCACATGTTGGCCTCCAGGCTCCCTCCATATCACAAGTATCCTTATGCATTTAAGCATTCACTGTTGGCAACCCACATCTTCTCACCCCAACCCTTGCCCTAACTGGCTCCATCTCATGGGCTTCCCTCCCCGCTGCTATTCATTTCTACTTATAACCCTGCTGTTCTGGCTATGCTTTCTCGTCTTTTCTCCCCCTATTAGTCCTCTCTCTCTCTCTTGGTCTCCTTTGCCCACATTCTCTTTGTCTTCATCTCTTCCTCTCCCCCAACCCCTACTCTCATGGCCAAGTCCAGTCTGCTGGCCATGTTTAGTCTACTGCTTTCTCTCCCTGCTATGGACTCTTCCAGATGCCTCTGGCTGTACTCTTCCTCTTATCTACAATAAAAACCTTCTGCTCAACCACACCTGGGCATGGTCATGTCCTCAGTTTATTGATGTGTATTAACATATGCATATTAAGGTAGTCATCACACCTGACTGTACTACCTCACTTTCCCCACCCCCATCTATGTGACTGATGCTCTTCCTGTTACTAAACTAGAGCTCACTCCCTGCTCATAGGAGACAAAAACAGGAATATTACATGTTGGTAGAACTGGCCTGCTTCATGGAAAACTATTTCTAGATCCATCTATGTTCCTGAAAATGGCAACAGTTCACTCACTCCTCATTGTGGCCGAGCAGGGGACTCATCCCCAAGTCTGTTTATAAGTTATGCTTCTGGTCAATTTGTGGGTGTACTGTACTCATCCTTGTACTCCTGGGTGGAGCCATCTTGACAGTGAAGGAAGGTTTTAGTGTGTTGTTGAATTGGATGTGAGGGATCAAGGGCTCTCGTTAGTGATATTCACATCTATGTTCAAGGAAATTCGCTGTTCTTTTTTTGGTCCTTTTTTGGGTTTGGGAGCAGAGTAATATAATACTAGCTTTGCAATTGTTTTGGAGGTGTTCCTTCCTATCTTTTTTTTTTCATTTTTTCCTTCCTATCTTTTTATGGAATATTTTTAGCACCACTGGTGTTCTTTCCTCTCTAGCATCTGGTAGAGTCAGTAACTCCAGGACTCCTGGGTTCTTCTTCATTGGGAGCTATTTTTATTATTAGTTCAATGTTATGTATTATTGGCCTGTTGAAGTGTTTTTATCTAATATTTCAATATTTGTGTAAGTCTAGCAATTTTATGTTTTCTAACTTAAGAGTATAAAATCTCAAAATATTACTGGATCCTCTGGAGTCAGCCCTGAAAGCCACTTTTTGCTATAGCTGATGTTTGCCTTGGTTGTATCTGTTGAAAAGTCACCTTTTATCTCTAATTTGTGTCTTCTCTGTCTTGGTTAATTTGTGTGTTTTCAATCTTTTACCTTTCTCTTTTGTCTCTGCGTTGTGATTTGAGTGTTCATTTCATCAATTCTGACTCTGTTCTTTTCTGTCTAACTTTTAGCCTACTGCTTTGGGACTTGGGTTATTCTTATTCTCCTATGATCATGAGGGGCACCATTAGGTTGTTTGGGGTATCTCAGGTTTTGTGATGTAGAATTTATAGCGATAAACTTCTAATCTGCCTTGAATTTCATCCTAGCATCGTGTGGTGCTACTGTTTCCAATAATAATGTGGTGGAGATGGAAGCAAGCCTCATGGCCAGCCCAATGAAGAGTGCATCCTTCAAAGTGATCACAGAATCTACTGTCCCTGGCCTGTGGTGCATTTGCTGACACAAAACTGGCTTGCCACATTCCCACATGCACATGTAACTGTCCAGCTCCTGGAGAAAACCAACAATGACTTGTGTGACACTGCCTCTGAGGCAGACCTCATTAAATCATTTGAACATCATGAAATTCTTTGATTTGGTTGATACACTGGTAGCCACTTATATGATAATGGAGTGTGTGGCAGGAGAAGACCCAGCGAGGTGCATCAAGGAGCTGGGCTGTACAAAGGAGGAGAAGGCAGGATTCATTTTCCAGCAGCTTGCGTTACCAGTTCACTTCCTACAGGAAAAGACACATGACCACCAGGATATAAAACTAGAAAACATACTAGTGGATGCAGCAGGAAATGCAGAGTTTTGTGGCTTTGGCATGGCTACAAAACTCTTAAATCTCAGGTGCTGAGGAAGGTCTGTGGTTCTCTGTTCTATTTAGCCCTAGAAAACTTCGAGAGAAATTCACACAATGGATTCACCCAACAGATGTGTGGAGTTTAGGAATCCCCTCTGTCATGCTCACAGGATATTTTCCATACTTAGAAACAGCCCTTTCAGGTATGCAATAGCTCATCACCACCATAGTGTATCATCTTCCCCACCACTTGTCCAAAACCAGCCAAGTTGTTACTGCACCAATGCTAATAGTCTCCCCCCACATCCCCTGTATGGGAAGGCAATAGGTTGCCTTATGGAATACCCATTCATGTGCCTATAAAGAGATAATTCTCATGGCCAGGGAGACCATGCACATGATTGGATACAGCCTTGAGGATGCTGTGTCATATGTAAAACACAGGTTACTAAATGAGGGTCACAGCAACAGTCAATATAGTGAAACATCAAGTGAGCTGTGGGGGAAGCTTCTGGCAACTGTGAAGCCCTGTTTAAAAACCAGCCCTGAAAAACACCTTTTGCAATAGCCGATGTTTGCCTTGTCACTGGAAGCAAAGAAAGGCTTTTGTCAAGGGAGGATGCCCAGGCTATCAGGGCCACAGTCATATACTGGATCACATATTGTCAGGGATGGGCCAGCCATTGCCCTCACTCTCCCCTTGAAGAGGAGAGTGAGTGAAGCCGCCTTTACAATCTTTGTATCACCTGGGAAGAAACACGTGCAGGAGGAGGATGAGGAAGGGTTGCATAAGGCACAACATACCTAACACCCCAATGCTACCTAGAGAAGATGCCCTGTCAGGTACTGTAGACCCAGAAGGTAATGCTATGACTGTTGACATCAATAGCAGTGTTCGGAGGGACACTGAAGTTGGCATGACTTTGGGTGATACCCTTCTTGAAAATATGTCCTCCCCAGAGTCAGTCCAGGAAGCAACAACCACAATGTTAATTGACAAGAACAGGGTCTTGTCCACCCCCCCCCCCACACACACACCCAGTGAACACTCCCAGGTTGTTCTATGGGCTCTAGTTAAAAGGACTCAAGGCCTGGAAGAGGGTGAGGAGGTGAATTACCTGAGTACCTAGAACATTTTGCTCCTGTGTGAGCCATAAATCCTTGTAGTAAAGGCAACAAAGAAATGAGAGTCCCACAGGAAACCCAGCAGGCCAGGCCACCAAGATGGACTTGTCCGCTCTTTTTAACTTTGATTTTGGAATGTCCTTTGCATCGACAAATTGTACCCATTCATGGAGTAGAAAACTTAAGACATCAGTCACACCTCGGAAGGAACAACGCCACAGCACTCCTTTTACATATAACCATGGAAAGCTGAGCAGACAGCAGAGCGTGGCAAGTAGAGAGTTGGAGAGGGAAGCAGGCAGGAGAGTTTGGCAAAATGGCTCATAAAGGATAGTCATGTGGAGAGCTGGGCCACAGCAGGCCAGCTCAGCACTAAGCCCTTCCTATGTCAAGGTCACTAACAGAAGCCCTTTCATGTGTCTTGCTGCCTTACAATGGTGAAGGAGACAGGACCTAGTTAACTATAGGCCTGGTGTGGATGGACAATCACAGGAGGGAGCCAATCAGGGGCTGGGTGCCCACACAGCCGGGGCACAGGCTCCGGCAGCCATCCTCCAGCTAGTGTGCCTTTGCTTCCAGCTTTCTGATCCTTCATCTCATTGCCCCCAGCCCTGTTTACTGCACAGATAAGTGGTCCCATGTGATGTCTCCCTGACAGAGGCCTACCTCCCCTGCTCCTGCAGTGCCTGTGGCACCAGGCACTCACAGGGCCTAGAACATTGCCCTGAGAACTGGTCTCTCTCTCTCTCTCTCTCTCTCTCTCTCTCTCTCTCTCTCTCTCT
>OU015746.1:80529862-80568059 GCA_907169655.1 Acomys percivali | reverse complement strand
CTCTCTCTCTCTCTCTCTCTCTCTCTCTCTCTCTCTCTCTCTCTCTCACACACACACACACACACACACACACGGCATAGGCTTCCAACCAGTTTGTTCTCTTCATCCCCTCCAGCCTTCTCTCTCACTATGTATGCCTAGTCCGGCGGAAAGGGAAGAATATGGAGGAAGAGAGAGAAAGGGAAAGGAGAAGGTGGTGAAGGAGGAGTAGAATGTGACCTGGGGAAAACAGAACTACAGAACTGAAGAGAAAGAGTGTGTTGGGAAGGACCAGGGACCCTGGCCAAGCAGGCGCAAACTTCCCCCTGGAAAGGGAGTTGCAGGGGGCAGGCCATGGCCTGCAAAGGGAGAAGGGGGCTCGGTTCTGGTGTGTCCCGGTATATGCTAATTAATGTACACCAGTAGAATGCTGCCCTGGAAATCGGCTCCTGTCCTGGGGAGCTGGGGAGCGGTGTGGGAGGAGAGAATGGAAGCCAGCCACGTCCTTCAGTGCAGCCTGCTCCTTCTCATGCTTGAGCACTATGGTCAGATCTGCCAAAATCTGTATCTTTGTCATCATAGCCTCCTTCCTCCATGCTCCCCACGATACTGGCTCTCCTCATCCCATTATTCTAAAATGTGTATAATTTCATATCCTAAAAAGGAACTCCTCTACCTTAGTTTGACTGATGTGATCTGAGTTTTCTGCTACACCGAGTCAAGGCAGGTAGGCCTTGCCAGGCATGGGACCCAGCATGGCCTCCCCAAGGGTAGCAGTCAAGGGACTACTTTGTACCCCAGGGTTCAGGCTTAGGACGAGATCCTGATAGCCATGGAGCTGCAGGGGTTAAGCGGGGTGCTGTGTGGATCCCTGGTGGGCAAGGGGTCTGCAGCGTTCTGGGCATCCTCCACAGAGAGAGTAGCTTCCTAAGTCGGCAGAGGCTGCCCAGCAGGCAGGGAATCTAGAGGCCTAATCCATGTGGGTCATGTACCTGAAGCTAAGCTGGTGCCCATTAAGTATCCGTGTGTGGTAGAAGAGTTTCTGAAGCCTGGTCTTGATGTAACACTGGCCCATGTTAATACACAGGAAGCATGAGTCAGCTTATCCCGGCCTGCCCAACCCAGAGACTTGCTTTGCTGAAGAGCAGTGGGAGACTTGAGGGACTGCCAAGGTGTGGCTACAGATGACCTAACTGGTCCTGTTTTGCTTCGTTTTAGGCTTCCGCTCTGACTCTTGATCCCTGGGTCTCAAAGTAGTGGCTCACACTGAATGGAGTGGCTGAATCCCCAGCCCCGCCCCTCTGTGGGACGACGTTCCACCAGCCTGACCATCTGGGGAGCCCCATGTGGCTCCACACGGGAAACAGGGCTAGAGGCGAGAAGCAGCTTCATTGTGGATTGAGAAGGTTTGGTGGGCGGGTGTCCTCTGGGGCAGACCTTTGGTTCTGCTGCGCATTAGTGAAGACAGATCTGGGAAGGGGAGTGAGTTCTTTGCCTTCCTGGGAATGAGTTAGGGGAATCCAGCACCAGGTGCTGGTCTCATAGTGACAGTCACTCTCTGGAAGGCAGAGGAGATGCTCTGCAGGACACTGGCCTGCCTTGTGAAGGCCTTGCCGTGTCCATACTTCCCTACAGAAAAGGCATTTCGGGAACTATTTCCTACAAAGAATATGGGATTTGAACTTGTGTCTGCCAGGCCTTCCATTGGGTCTCCTCATTCAGTCACTTGTATTGCAGGAACATTAGTAGGGCTCTGAGAACACTGTTTGCAATGGCTGATGTTCGCCTTGTTATTTGAAATAAAGAGGGGCTTTTGTCATGGGATGATGCCCAGGTGCTCAGGCCACAGTCATAAACTGGATCACATATTGTCAGGGATGGGCCAGCAAGGTAAAAATGTATGGCTGTTTTTATGTGGGGCTTTTCCTCCTGCAAAGATCACTCCCCCCCCCCCACCTTGCGACATCAGAGGTGTCAGGGTGGCACTGACTTCTCTGAGTGCGGCCCACACAGGCCTTTGGTTTGCTACTTGAGAGCAGGGAGTGAGGTGAGGAAGCAGTCCCTAAACCAGGCACACTCATACACTGCTTCTCTGAACCTTGCTGTTGAGAGCCCATGTTGTCAGCATTAGCCTCTGGGTACCAGACTTTTCCCACCCACAGTTCCATTGCAGCCCACAGACTTCTGCCTCAAGATAGAGGACACACTAGGGACCTTATCAGAGACATGGAGGATCTGTTCATAGGCAAAAACCAAGTTTGGCTAATCACTGGGTAACCTCTGAGCCAGGCATGTGTCCCTAGCCATGATGTCCTCTGTGGCCCCAGGCTGGGTTTGGAGTTCACTTGTCAGCTCCACAGATCCACCAGCCTTCCTTTCTGACCTCAGTTCTGCGGCTCTATTTGATGTGTTCGGCACTGAAACTCTCTTCACTCTGTCTCAGCTGGACAAGCGTAAGGGAGGTGGGGGGGTGGGAGAACAGAGGCTCCAGGGCGACGTGTTGGTGGGGGGCCACTTCTGACCATCTGATCCCAGAGCCCGAACCCAGGAAATCAGCAGGGCCAGCCAAGCCAAGCCCAACCCTGGAGTCAGAGGCTCTGTTTGGTGTGTCTGCCCTGGGATATCACAAAGGACGGGGACAGGCTCTGTAGTCCGTCCCTAGTCTCTGTAGCCTCTGACCAGCAATGAAAATGAGCTTGTTGTTATCTGCAGGGGCTGCAGCCTCGGTCCTGGGGAACATGGCACTTTGTGCCAGGCTAGCCACCTGTATGGAATGGTATTCCTTTTTGACAGCTGCTTGGCCATGCCTTATACTTGTAGGTGGGGACCACCTCTGAACAGCAGCCGGAGTTTCTGAGCCCTGTTGGCAGTGGATGATGCAGAGGGTCATCATACACCTTTGGTTGAGGGCTTCCCACTTGCTGAAGTTTTGGTAAGACAGCCAGCCCTTCAGGGGACTGCAGGACAGTGACCTCCCATGAGTGGTGACAAGAGGGCTTCTCCAACACCAGTTCCTGATTAAATCTTCACCCTTTTACCCTAAAGTATCTTGGATCCTGGAAGAGTATTTATTCTCTTGGGGAAAACATCAAGTGGATGCTGAGTGTTGCAAAGTCTCCCTTAGAATCTGTCTGCATTTCCCTGGAAGAGAAGTGTCACTCATGTCTCTCATCTTATGCACATGCTCCTGAAAAACTCACTGAAGAGCTCCAGAAATGTCTCTTCCTGATGATGGGAGAAGCCTCTAGAGTTTGGTTTTCCCCCTTGAAGATTCTTTTGTTTGTGGTGCTGCTCTTGTTTGGAACCTGAATTTGGTCCCTAAAACCCATGTGTAACCATCTCAGGACTGCCTCACCAGGTCAGCCTGAACTAGACAGCAAGTCTATGTCTCAGAAAAAGAGCAAACAAGCACATCCCATGATTCTCCACAAAAGATAAAACACACAAGACCATCAAGTAGCCAGCTCATAAGAGACAGAGGAATTCTGACCACTGTGGCAGCCAGTGAGCCATGCAAACCACAGCTTCTGTGACAGTCGGCTCAAACAGGTGGGATGTTCTCTGTTAGTGACTTGCAGCCCACACCTCTCCCAGATTCAGGATGCCAAGGTGAATTTTAGTTCATTGCTCTGTCTCTGAACTGCTTGGGTTGGGAAAGACCCAAGCTTAAAGCTTAAAGCCACTCATAGCCCAGCCCCCGAGGCTGGGCCTTGAGATGGAAGGAGCCACTCTGAGAACCATGGAAACAGAGACATTGAGCAATAAAACTGCCCATCCCACCTCACTGGAAAGGCTGCAGTGCCTGAGGCAGTGTGAGGTGATTCAGACCCTACCAGACTAGCTCATGGGAGTCATTAGGAACACCTTGCCAGTCAGCCAGGCCACTTCCCTTGAGTACTTCCAGGACACCAAGTCCCATGTGCCTTGGGGCCTTTGCTAATAAGCACTGAGCTTGGCCACTTCCCTGCTCCTTTCAGTCTTCAGCTCCCCACTTCTGATCTTAGTACAAGTCAAGGCAAAACCTCAGTTTCCCTGGTGCCCGGGCTGCTCACCATGACGGCATTGATAATACCCTAACCTGAGTGCCCAGGCTCTCCTGAGTCCTGTGAACTCCATGGAGCCCGGCCTCTGCCTCCAGCCTGCCCTGTTCTTGTCCAGAGCTGCAGGAGAAGCCTGTAAACCGTCTGCTGTGGACTAAACTTGGCTTGTGGAAGATGTGGGGAGATGAGAACGTAGCCACCAAAAGCTGCCCTTGTGGCACGGCAGACAGCTCTCTAGACAGCATTCTTGTAAAGCAAGACCCCAGCAACCCAGCAGGGCAGTGTGCGCCTGTCATCCCACCTCTGCGGAGTTGGAAGCAGACAGACATTGGGACTCCCCATGCACATGGTGTAGACTAATTGTCAGGCTCCAGCTTCAAGTAGAGACTGTCTCAAAAAATAAGGTAAAGAGGGACAGAGGAAGAGACTTGATGCTGACCTCTGTCCTATGCTCACAAGACCAAGTACATGTATGTTCCCTTGAACACATATGTAAACTCATCCCTGTACACGGACACAGATGACAAGGCAGCGGTATAAAGAAGAAGAAAAGAAAATCATAGGTTAACATTTCGTCTTTCAGAAACAAAATTCCTTATGTGCGTGACATGTTTTTCTTTTTTCTTCTTTTGTTGTTGTTTGTTTGTTTGTTTGTTTGTTTTTTCTGAGACAGTGTTTCTTTGTTTTGCCTTGGCTGGCCTGGGATTCACTTGGTAGACCAGGCTGGCCTTTAACTCAGAGATCCATCAGCCTTTGCCTCCCAAGTGCTGGGATTAAAGGTGTGTGCCACCACGCCTGGCTGATATGTTTTTCAATAATTGTGATTTTGTCAGGATCATTCTAGTGAAAGGTTCCTGCAAACCTGTGGTTGAATTTGATACTTGTCTCATTAGATGTGTTCATTACGCTTAGCTTGATTCTGCTAAGTAAAGCACACATGTGCCACACATACTAATCCAGAATGTGAATACCATCCAAATATCTTGAGGTGAGTTATCATTGACTTTGACCCTGCTTAGGATGGGTAGATGGATGATAAAAATGAGTTCAAAATGATCAAAGAGAAAGGTTCTGTAGTCTTGGTTAAAAAGATAGGCAAACCAGTCATTATGGAGAGGGCTGTACCTCTGCTAAATAGATGCAGCAGCAGGAACCACGTTAGTGTGAGGAACCCTGTGAAAAGTAACACAGGAAGGGCAGAAGCCTGAGCTATGCAGGCAAAGAGGCAACGTTCCCTTGCCACACACACTAAGACGCCTTCAGGCCCTCAGTGGGTTGCAAGATGCCCCCACATTGGAGATATGGCCCACTGCTCTGAATCCAATGCTTCTAATATTTTTATCCCAGCACCCCTCCCATTAAATGTATGCTTGGCAGAATTAATCATCACAGTATTCTATTTTTTGTTTGTTTTTAAATATCTTTAGGAAATACTTTTTATTCTATTTGTATACTTTAGAAATGATTATTTTTAAAATAAAATAGGAAATTAGTACATGTATGAGTTTCCTACTTTTAGTTTTATGTAACTATTAGGCTACTCATACATAATATAAACTAGTAAAATGGATACTAAAAGCTTAATCGGTATCCTTTTTGCTCCCTCACCTAATGTGTCTTTCATGGTGACTGAATTATTTTACAACTTGTCAATCACAGAAAGCCAAGGAGCAGGCAGGAGTATGCCTCTGTGAATGAAAATGACTAGTGACTGGCCACACCCTGGTGCTCTCTGGTTTAAATCCTTTCATGTGCATGTGTACGACTGTGAAGACACGCCTGCGTTATGTGTCTCAGTGCTGGGACAGGTATATTTGTATGTGGTGCCTGATTCACAGACACAAGGCTCAGTGAGCCCGCATTTTCTATGATGGGCCAATTGGTGCTATCCCAGCATAAGCCCACACCATATACTATCATATGCTTGCTCATGCTTCATGGACCCTCCCATGCTCACAGAGCACAGATGATGTCCAAATGGTTCTAATACTTCAGGAGATGCCACGTCCTTTCCTGTTGGGATTGTAGTTCATGGTCCTCGTATTAGGCAAGAGGCTAGCTCCTCGATGAACTGCCAAACAGGAATCTCAACATAGGACATAAGGATAGTATCTGTGCCTTCTTATGATCCAGAAACAGGATGGGGAGATGCCATCGGTGATGGCTGACTGTGGGTCAAGACATAAACAAAGTGGCTTCATGGGCTTCCAGGCCAGGCAAGTACGTGACGCATGTTGCCACCCTTGCTCTAGTCAACTATTCGGCTTTGCGGCTGCTTATTTCCCCATGTATATGCTTGCAGCTTCTTATCTATCTACCTAGATTAAGCGCACGGTAAAACAGGAGAAGCATGTTCCCGTCCTGTGTGCGCCCATGCTGGGGGAGGTACAGGGCAGGGATGGCAGGCAGGAGACATAGGAGCCCATCCTGCTGGGTCCACATGTTTGGAACATGGTGAATTCTATTTTCCTGCTTGCTCGCATTAGTTTCTGGATGCTTGATCTTCTACGATGCCCCATCTGTTTCAGGAGCACAAGAAGCCAAGCCGCTGTTGGGAGGAGAGGAGTGGGAACTGGAGCCCTCTCATAACTCTTGTGCTCTGTCTCACAGGCTCTGAGAGCTCCTACCTGGATCCTGGGTGCCCGGAGCTCTCCTCTCATTTGCTGCTCCCCTGTGGCATTTGAGTATCAGGTTGAAAGCCCACCTCCTCGGAAAGGCAGGGCACTCTCCCTGGCAGGAACGATCTGTAAGGGATAAAATGCATGGCTAAAGAAAACTGCCAGTCCCCTGACGCCACACTGTCCTGCTGTTATTACACAGCTGGTACTGGTCAGCCACATCCTATCTCAGAAAGGACTGTTTGTTTAGAGAGGCAGTTGCCCCAAGATATCCCGCTTTGCCTGACCAAATCAGTTCCTCCCAAAAGAGGTTGTGAAGACAGTCTTTAAGACCATCTTAGCCTGAGCGAACGCTCCCCAGCGGTATCAACTTCCCTATTCTCGAGCTCTGCTCCCTGCTCCTGACTGGCTCCTCATCCCCCCCCCCCCCGTTTTTTTTTGTTTGTTTGTTTTTTGTTTTGTTTTTTACAGGAGAGAGCTTCCCCTGCCATGTGCTCTAATGAGAGCAGCCTCATCTGCTGAGGTCAGACTCTTCACTCTTTCCTAACTTTTGTTTCTACAGCCTGTTTTCTAAATACAACATCTTGGTGCCCAAACCTGGGAGAGCCTCTAGGGCCACTGCCCACTGGTGGCTCTAAACCCTCCTTCTCAATTTCCTTACTGCCCTTGTATAGTCCTGGGACCCAGTCCTTCAGGAGCACAGACACACCTGGTGATCTCAATATGAAGGCTAAACCGCCACCAGTGTGCTTGAGATCTCTGATCTTTGTGGCTGCTGTCCCCTCCACCCCACTCCCCCAGAAGCAATACTTGTCCCCTAGGTGACATCTCTGGCTCTTTGGGCTTTGTTGATGTTCTGTGTAAACCCAGCTCATAATCTTGGGAGATGGCTGGACTGCTTTCCTACTTTCCTCGCATTTTCTCTCCCCGTGCTTCTCTCTCTCCCTCTGTATCTTACCTCATCTGACCTCTGGAGAAGAGGCTCTCTTCCATTGGATCAGATCACACAGCCAACACAGCCAATGAGTTGGACAAGGGAACTCATGAGACCTAAATCAAGGGCGCCCTATTAGGTCTCTGGGACTCCTGGAGCCTTCCTCCACACCCATTTCATCTTGAGACTCACTCAGTTGAAAGAAAGTTCTGGGAACTTTCTACAGGCCCCATAACCGCTTGACTCCTAGCAGGTATGATGCAGGCAGCATCTCTCCTATTTTCCAGACATGTCTGACCACTTCTTATACTCAGGGGATGTCTTGGCTGTCAAGTTTCACTCCCATTTTCTACCTTCGTCCCACACCTGCTGTGGGTTCCAAATTATCTTTACCAAAAGATACTCCATTAACTTCCCTGTGGACTAACTGAAAGGAACTCCAACTCAGAGGATTGAGACCAGCGACTCTTCTTCGCCTCTCAATACAGGTTTGGCATATATATGTATATGATAACAACAATCACTGGCAAGAATTTTGACCTTTGGATTTTAATTTTATTTTAATATGGTCTGCAGTCCATACAACACCCTCTGCACCTACTGCTACGCTTACTTCCATGTCTCTTTTCTATCTTCACTCTTGTCCTTCTTTCTAAGCCCAGTTCCCTAAACACTCTCTCTGATGTTCATCTGGCCGATACAGCCCCTCTCCCAAGGCAGCTGCCAGCATTCCTGAGACGATCCTCTTCTGTAGCTCAGAGAAGTGGAGCTGCTGTGAGGTAGGGAGTTGCTGCCATCCCTGCCGCAGCATCCTGGTGCCTGCTTCTTCTGCTGCTGTGTCTATGCCCATTTCCCCCCTAACTGACATTAAATGGTCTTTCCTCCTCAGGCGCCTTAGTTCCACACGTGACTGGTTTTGTTTCTTCCCAGTCTAACAGTATGCTTACTAAGGATCTCTAGGTTAAGTTTCTCTTTCACAACAAAAATTATAAAAATATAATTGCAACAAACAATAATGCTCAAAAATCTTAGTTTATTAAGATACACCATATAAATGATTAAGTATATATAAGCTGTCTGTTTATATACGATTATAGTTTATTTCTTTACATCCTGTATTTAGTGCCAAATTGACTTAGTAAATTCATTTGTTAATGCTCTTTCATGTATAAGAATGAAAAGATGTTTAAATATAAGATTTATGCATAAAGATTAAGCTTCTGGAAGTTATGAAGGTCTAAATTGTTTTAATAGAAAGGGAAAAGAAACTAGAAAGCGTTTGCAAGTTATGAAGGTCTGAGTAAGCCATTTAAGGTGCATAAAGGATAAGCCAGGTAATATATATGGTACTAAATGTTTTAAGGTCTATGATCAAGAATTACCAAAACTGGTTAAAATATAAGTCTTGTCAAAGTTTATTTAAGAGGATATGACTATTAAAGTACCAAATAGTAGTTAAAAGTAGCAGCCTGGTGTAACTGAGCTTCTGGATGTTGGGTAACCACAAGCAGGCTATTCTAATATGGTCAGAGGAATTAAAAGGAAAAATGCTTCCCTCTTACCCTGGCTGCCTGCCAAGGTCAATGAGATCCCAGGGGACTGTGAGTCATCTCTGGAAATGTTCTGCAACTATGTTTTCATCTGTTCTCTTGTTCAGGGAAGCCAGGAGACCCCACTCAGTGAATTCTAACCAGAATCCAGTCTCCCGAGAAGAAGTTCACCACAGACGGATGATCTCTTCCAGGGAAAGCCACAGCAGGTCTGAGAACAGCCTTTTCCTTATATACTTGGACAACTGGTAAAGATATGCGCAAAGAGTCAGAGGCCCCTCAGAAGCCCAGTGGCCCCTGAAGACTAGATCTTTAATTGGCCCTAATAGGATGAAAACCAAAACTAATTTAGGCTTCCTAGATAGCCATAAGCACTAAGCAAGAAAGTATTAACAAAATTAAAATGTTTCTTTAACAGATCAAGGGACTGCAGTCCTGAGACACTATAGCCATGTAATGTTATGTGGGTAACTGTTTCCCACTAATGATTCAACTACACACATGTACACACAGCTCAGATATAGGACAAGACCAAATGCCAAACATAAAACAAAAAAAACAAAACTGAAAAAGCAGGCCTATCTTCTTAAATGCCGAGGGCAAATGAAAGCTGTGTTTACTAGCTATGGAATGCCAGCGCTCTCTGGAAATCCTATTTCTCATGTCTGTAGTAGCTCCCTCTGCACCTTAACTTCAGGCTATTCTAGGTAACCTTTACACTTTCAAATTTCAGGACTAGCTCGCCAGATCGCCACTCCCCCAAGCGTTGGTGGTGACTTGAAGGGTCTGCACTAAACCTGCACTGACTCTGGGGGGGACCGCTGTTTTCTTAGCCCCAGCGTCCACCCATCTACAGTGCTTCGCTTCCAAACAGTTAATCCTGTGTGAGCAAAACTGTATAATTAGTTTCCTTTCCATATTTTTGTTGGTTTGTAGAAATGGTAGAAGCACTATTTCCTGTGAACTTAGACTGTTTGTTAGCTCTTGGTATGTTGTTTCATTTGGCAGGTTCACTGTTGTTTTTCACATGGAGAATCGCATCCTCAGGGACTGTCAATTCTAGGTGCATCCCAATTTGGATGATTTTAATTCTTCCTTTCTTCCTCCTTTCCTTCATTTCCCTCCCCTTCTTCTTCTCTCTCTCTCTTTTTTTTTTTTTGGTTTTTTTGTTTTGTTTTGTTTTGTTTTTTTGTTTTTTTCAAGGCAAGGCTTCTCTGTGTATTCCTGGCTGTTCTGGACTTTGTAGACCAGGCTGGCCTCAAACTCACAGTGATCTGCCTGCCTCTGCCTCCCGAGTGCTGGGATTAATGGCGTGAGCCACCATTCTTTCTTTATCCATTTCTTTCTTAGTTGGAAACTACATGTTTATGAAATTTACTGTGTACATCATGTGTGGAGGTATTCTTTGTGTGGAGGTGTGTGTGTGTGTGTGTGTGTGTGTGTGTGTGTGTGTGTGTGTGTGTGTGTGTGTCTTCTTGGGGTGTCATTCTTCAGGCTCCAGCCATCTTGAATTTATTAAAATTCTCTCTCTCTCTCTCTCTCTCTCTCTCTCTCTCTCTCTCTCTCTCTCTGTGTGTGTGTGTGTGTGTGTGTGTGTGTGTGTGTGTGTGTGTGTTTGAGTGTGCATGTGTGTGTGTATATACCTGTGGATGTCCTACTATGTGGGCCTATGTCTCCACAGAGAAGCCCAGTTTTGGATGTGTGTGCCTTGGAGGGCCGTTAGGATAAACACAACGATAACCCCAAGGTTTTAAAAAGTCAAATCGCTCTACCTCAGTCTCCTTCCTCCTCCATCAGCCTGGCCTGGCGCAGCCTCTCTGACCAGCCTCAGCCCCTCACTGTCCCTGCACGGCCACCCATGTAGGTTCAGGGCGCTGTGGACACCGGTGAGGCCATGGGCGGCATGAGCGTCGCTGAGCTCCGCAGTCAGTGGGGGGAGGGGGGGGCGAGAAGGCGCTGCAGGTCCAACGTCTGCGACCAATGGACTCAACGACCGACCGTTGTACAGGAGATCTACTGTCTGAAGACCTAGAACACTTTCAAGAGAGGCTTCAACTGGGCACGCTAACCCCGCCCCTAACAGATTCACCTTCACACAGGCCCCGCCCCGCCTCAGTCCCCCAAAATCAAGAAAGCTCAGCCCAGTTGGCAGGTTCCAGTGCTCTGGGCTCCTGCAAAGAGGTCGTGCTCAGAAGCCAGGGCAGTACCTCCGCGAAGGGTCCACTTGCCAGGGATCATGCCTCATACTGGAGGTGGACTAACGTGCATACCTGAAGTGCACTCCAGAAGGAACCAATTATCCACATCTCGGGATCTCAGCTGACACCAAGTCCAGTTGCTTTGGGCCTGCCTGTCTCCTGAGACCGCAGAGCCCAGGAAGGTGCAGGTCCCTCAGGCCCTGGAACCTCTCTAGAGTCTCGCACTCATCCGAACATGAGTGCTCAAGGCCGCTCAGAGAGGCTGCATGGGGCCAGGCTGATGGAAGACCAAGATGCTTCAGGAGGAGTGGCTTATTTGACCTTTTAAAAATCATGTTGTTATTCTGTTTACATTTAAAAAAAAAAGAGTATTTTTGTTAGAGAAATTTTCTAGATATGTAAGTGTGGGTGGGATAGGGAGAAGGTTGTGTAGCAAAGACAATTTACATGTGTTTTCTATGCGGGTTTTTATGTGTGCTGCGAAGCTACATCTCCAGTTGTAAACATTACCGGAAATAAAATCATGTACGTGCATGAGTGTTTTGACTGCATGTATGTCTGTGCATCACGTGGGTGCCTGGTGCCCGCCCACAGAGACCAGAAGAAGTCATCAGAACAGCCAGAACTGAAGTTACAGGAGGTTGTGAGGCCCCTTGTGAGTGCTGGATGGACATTGAACATACCACCTAAAGAGCAGTCAGGGCTCTGCTCTTAACTGCTAAGCTGTCTCTCTTGCCCCTAAACTTCACCTTTTGACACAATCAACATCAAAGCACAGTGGAAAGGCACGTCAGGAATGACGGGGATCAGTAAGACTTTATTTTGCACTTTCCTGTTGAATTGTAAAGGTGAGATTGGTATTTTCTGAAAGATCAGAGAGTGTTTGGTCAACAAGGGTTTGAGGCCAGGAGGGAGACTGTTGACATTGTGGTGGTCTGCTTCTAAACTGTCTGGAACTGGGATGTCTGAAGATAACTTCATGCAGATATGAAGGAATAAAAACGATGCGGTGAGATGGCTGCCCTCTGTCAGTTCAAGCTGACAAAGCCATGCTCATGGCTCATGAGCCGAAGCAATTTAAAGGGAGAAGTGTTTGGCATTTTCCTTTAGCAGCATACTGGTCACCAAGAGCTTAGGATGTGTTTGGATGGCTGCAAAGTGGTTTCTGCTGTGGTGACTCACTTGAAGTGATCCACGTAGAGGTGAGAGTGAAGGCTGCATCTTAGAAGAAGAAGAAGAAGAAGAAGAAGAAGAAGAAGAAGAAGAAGAAGAAGAAGAAGAAGAAGAAGAAGAAGAAGAAGAAGAAGAAGAAAATGTGTAGCTCGTAATTTCTAAACAAACAGTGCTAGTGAACAAAAGTGAGCATTACTTAATTTTGTGTAAGGTGTTAAGCATCATGACAGATGCATGAAAGTATGCAGACACCGGCTTTAATGTGTACTGGTTAGTTTTTGTCAGCTTGGCACGAACTAGGGTAGCCTTGGAAGAAGCTCAATGGGACCATGACACTCGTGGGCGGGTAGTTCAGGCTTGTATAAGAAAGCAAGCTGAGCAAACATGGAGAGAGTGCTGGGAGGCAGCGGTCTTCCCTGAACCTTCAGGCCCAGCCTGCGCGTGCTTCCTTGATGGTGGACCGTGGTCTGTAGGATGAAACAAACCCTTTCTATCCCTAAGTTGCTTTGGTCAGGGTTTTGTGGCAGCAACAGAGAAGCAAATTAATATACGTACCTGGTCTTTGTAGCAGTTGGGGAAGGGGGCGTTGCTTTGTTTGTTTGTTTGTTTGTTTGTTTGTTTAAAAAGGTCTCAGTATGTGTCCCTGTATAGACAGGAACTTACAATCTTACTGTCTCAGCCTCCCTAGCGCAGGGATGTCAGGTGTGTATCACAACGATGTATCTGTTTTTAAAAAATAATAACTTGTCTTTATTCTTGAACTCCTACATGTATACAGTGAAATAGGATTACATCTGCCCCTATTTTCCTCCCTCTGATTTCCCCCAAGCCACCTCAAAGCAGCCCTTCCCAGAGCCATGTTTCTCTCTTTTGGTGTTTCTATTTTGCAGCCACATATATGTCTCCGTTCCGGTGGTTGGTGACTGACAGAAGGCCAGGCGTAAGAACTAGGTGGCATGCCACCCCAAGTGTCTTTGTGTCGGGCAGGAGTGAGGCTTGTGCCACTTGATGACCTTCACCTGCTGTTGGGACTCATTTGCTAGGTGATGGGGTTCCGGAACCTAGTTAAGTTTTCGCTAAAACAGAAAATGAATAGTAAAAACCAAAACCAACCAAACCAAAAAATCACACACACACACACACACACACACACACACACACACACACACACACACACAAATAACAACAATAAAAATCTACCTGCATGAGAACATGATTTCAGAGTTAAGAATTTGCCCAGTGTTGTCTAGCCAGAATTTAACATTTACATATATGTGAATAGCCTTGTAAACCACTGTTCCATACTTCATAATAGCGGTATTTAAAATTTTATGTATGTAGACGTGAGGCTAAGTGGCTGTCCAAGTAATTCTCTGTAATGGGTCAAGCAGCTGACCTCTTGCAGTTGGTGACTAATAACTAGTGCTTTATAGAGTGTCTGCAGGTTCCCAGGTTAAACCCAGCTTTCAAAGGTTGATGCTTGGTGTGTTTTAGCAATGCCAGTACTATTTCTTCCCCTGGTGCAAGAGACGGTGATTTCGTTAACATTCATTAAGTTACTGCTGAGTGTCACTTTCAGTTTTCTGAGATCAATACAATTTGATTTATTTTCAGTCAAGATAAAATGCCTGAAAGTCATAGGAAATGTCTGAACCAGCATAATAAATTTGGTGATTTTTCTCTAACCATCTAATACAGCCATATAAAAAACATATTTTTCCCCAGAAATCTCATAAATAGAATACAAACAGCATAATCCCCCTTTGGATGGGGGTGTGTGTGCGTGCACATACATATACAACACACACACACACACACACACACACACACACACACACACAGACAATGAAAATGATTGACAAGAATCACCTAAGTTTTTACCACTTTGTATCAGCCCCATTGTCTTCTGGCCTCCCAAATCCCTGATGGCCGTTGATTCCAAGAACAAATGAGGCTAAGCCAGGATTGCTGCAAATTGGAGTCTAGCCTGGGCTAAATAGCAAGACCCTGTTAATCCTATAGACAGGAGGAGAGACATTATTGACCCAAATAATCATGGCCAAATTAATTAAAGCAAGCAACTAATTAAAGCAAGCTCTTTTATTTATGCCTCCCCCTAAGACAGGATATGAGAGGCCAGCATTGGATTTGGGGAAAACAAGATTTTGGGGCTTTCAAATGGGGATTTGGCAGGCAGAATAGCACATGATTACAAAGTGGGCATAACAAGGTTGCCACAGGTGGTTAACAAGGTAACCACAAGTGGTTATATAACTTTTGAAACAAAGGTAGGGTTTGCAGGATGGTTATAAATAACTTTTTGAAACAAGGACACGCTTGCAATTCCCGGAACAGGCAGGACAGGCTATTTGTGGTTAAGGTTACAGGTGCGGCATGATCCAATCCTTGAGAAACAGAGATCTAATCACAAACAGGAAGGAACCTAGTCTGTCTTTGCTCTGAGATGGCTTTCCAGGCTAAGATGGCGGCAGGGTGGTTCTTCAGGCAGATCTGAGTTCATCCTGGGATTCCTTGAGACTCTTGGTGGCTGTATCCCTATCTCTCATTAAAAATGGGAAGTTTTGAGGCCTTGTCTCTTTACCTGTTCTCCCTGCTGCTCCTCCTCACTTGACTCCCACTATCCATATTTTATTCTGACCGCTGTTACCCAGATACTCTCCTGCTATTTTTTAAAAATTTTTTAACAATATTTTAGTTATGTAGTGCGTGTGTGTGTTGGTATGTGCACATTAATGCAGGTACTTGAGGAGGCGAGAGGAGTCAGACTCCCACAGAAGTTGGATCTTATAGGGGGTTGTCGGCTGCCTGATTTGGGTCCTGGAGATTGAACAGGGTTCCTCTGGAATAGCAGTGTGCATTCATAACCACTGAGCCATCTCT
The DNA here is from genome assembly GCA_907169655.1 of Acomys percivali. Classification (NCBI taxonomy): domain Eukaryota; kingdom Metazoa; phylum Chordata; class Mammalia; order Rodentia; family Muridae; genus Acomys; species Acomys percivali. The sequence continues at coordinate 80,552,666 of OU015746.1, read as the reverse complement.
TCAGCCTTCTTACTAATTACTAATGGCTCTGGGAAATGCAAGTCAGCGATAGAGGTCAGATGGGACGTGGATATGTTGCGGATACGTTATTTTGTGGGGGTCACTGAGGGATAAAACACTTTAGACAATACTGCCTCTAACTCAAGTTGAGGGGCTCTGACATGCCTGGCCTCTGAGAGCACATGCACACATAGACCTAACCTGAGCATATACACATATACAAGAAATCTTAGGAAAACTGTTCTGGCCATTGTACAAGACAACGTTGGGCGCCAACTGACCCGGCCTGCGGGGTCTTCAATGGGTACCTGTAGAGGGGGCAGGTAAGTGGGGGGACAGGAGACACAAAGAAATGAGGGCAAGTCTGGATTCTGATCAAGCCCTGCTTATTGAAAAATTTCACGTAGTAGTTTTTATAGGCACTCAGGCATGGGTATTTGAGTAAGTGAGGGTTGCTACGGATATCTAACTCTGGAATGCTCCAGCAGGTATCTACCTTTACAGCTGATATAATCACAGAAGATGGAGAAATTCCAGAGAGAAAGGGAAGTTGTAAAAGATGTGGTTAGTCAGGAAAAAGTTCCCAGAATTGCTGCTCGCAGGCAGCTGGCCTTTAATCTGATTTTACCAGTAGTCTTACTGGAAAAGCTAGTTTATAGCCAGAAAGGAGTAGGTCTTATTATGAGCTTGGGGGTCTTAGAATGACCGTCCCCCCACAATAAACCACAACTGGTGTCTAACTGCCGAACCACGACAGGGTCAGCTGGTTTCTGGTAAATGAGACTGCTGGAGATATAGGAACCTAGGCTCTGACAAGATGGCTGAACATTGGCCATATGACCTACCATCCCCAACAAAAAAACAATGTCAGGCACCTTTAATCTCAGACTTGAGAGACAGAGGCAGGCAGATATCTGACTTCACTGTGCTGAGGGCACAGTGACCTGAAGAGGAGGGACCAGGCCAGCCTGGTCTACATAGTGAGTTCCAGGACAGCCTGGGCTACACAGAGAAACCCTGTCTTAAAAAACCAAAGGGAGAGAGGGAAGGAAAGAGACAGACGATGTCAGAGTACCAGAATAGGTATATTTCCAGAGATACTGCATGGCATTTTAGCTTGCTTAAGTGTATGTTAGTTGGGTTAGTTTGAAAAGTTGTGAACCGGTGTTTGTTTTGTGCATATTTAAAAAAAAAAAAAAAAGTAGGGCACCCAGCATGGTGGGAACGCCCACTCAATGCAGTGCTGAGAAAACGCTGGCCAGAAAGTCAGCTCCTCAGAAGAGATAAAACTGCCTTTCTGCTAAGGGTTCAGAAGTGGCACCATTAGCTAGAGGGGAGATTTTCTTTTTTGACTTTCAAATGACTTGTGTAGATTTCCCTGTGGTTATGGAAAACTTCTCTCAGATTAAGGTTTTGTTTTTGTTTTCCTGGAGCCTTTTACTAGCTAGCTAGAGGAGTGATGGGACAGTGGTGAGCGTGTGGATTATTAGCATCAACAGCTCATACTGGAAGGTGTTTTCTTATGTGGCCTTAATTATTACAGAAATGACCAAAAGCACTGTGGCCTTTCTTTCTGATTGTTGAGTCCCTATTTTCACTGCCAAGTATTTATAAGGACAGTTTCAAGTGTTAGAAGTGCAACAGCACCAGCAGTTCACTCTTACATTAGTAATTTCTTAGCTTAGCTTACTTATAAAAGTAAGTAAAAGCAAATTCAATTCTTTTTTTTTTTCTTTTTCTTTTTCTTTTCTTTTTTTAGGTTTTTAAAATTCAATTCATTTTTAAGAGTCAGCTTTGTGACAAATCCTTGTACCTGAAATACTGGAGGATAGGAACCTTATTGTTGGGGGTTGGTCTGGTGCTATGTATTCAAATGCTAAGGATTGCCCGCCCCCCCCCCCTCCCCCACCCACCCCCAGGATCTGGCTGCAGGGTGCATTCTCACTGGCCTTTGCTTCCAATTTAAAGTTAATTTGTTAATCAAAATAGCTAGCAGCCTGTTATTGGGCAGAGGGGAAGTAAAAAGACCTCAGGTTCCTGGGTTTGGGGTCTCAGATGGGGACCTCAAGGTGGGAGAGAAAGGCAGAGAAGGCCGGGAGCCTGAGAAAGTTGCCATGGGGCTGACGGGAACAGGAACAGCCCAGGCAGAACAATTACGCCAAGTAACTTGGGGTGTGTAGCTGGGAAATAGCAAAATAGCTCAGAGGGTTGATACCTGTGTGGTTACTGCACCTTAAAGCTCACTATAAACCTAAAAGGTCTCTGTGTCTTTTATTCAGGAACTAAACAGTCTGAAGTGGGGTAGAAAACCCAAATAGTTATTTAAGAGCAATGTGATGCGTAGCAAACTCCCTGAAAAATAGTTACTTGCTTTATCATTCATAATATGTCTCTGTTGAAGAACAAACACTTGGCTTGATGCTAAAAGCATCACCTCCCATGCCTGACACACATCTTCATCTAGAATGCGCAAGTAACTTCAAAACCTGTTGTTGTTTTTGAATTATCTATAGTATCAGTATTATCTAAACACTTGTTGTTTTAAAATATCTGTATTATTAGTATTATCAGTGTGCCCGGCTAACAATCAATTAAGACACAGACACTTGTTATAGTTTAAAATAGCCTTAGTTAACCTAGGGCAGGGCAGATATCAATCCTCTAAACTACTTCCCATAGTGGGGCAGGAAAGGGATCCCTGCCCCAATCCCATGCCATCTGCTCCTAATATTTTCTATCAAGCTACCTCCCATCCATAATCCCAAATACTTGCTAATGTTCTTCATCTGGGCCAAATCTCCATCCATGCTGGCCACATGTTTTTCTTCCACCTAACCCATGGCAGCCTTTCTCTCTTCCTTTCAGGTCTCTCCTTGGGTCTCTTTCCTCCCAGGATTCCTCTTTCTCTCAGCCTGGGAATCTTAGCCACACCTATCTCATCTGCCCTGCCCAGGTGGACTGGCTTTTTATTAATTAACATCAAAATACATCAGACCATCCCCCAACAGCCTCTTGAATTTTTTTTTTTATCCCAACTGTGATGGAAGGACAGATGCTGTTAATGCATTCTGAGTGAGCACAGAGCAGGGGTCTGCAGTCTTTGGTAAAAAGCACAGGCAACCTAGCAGTCATGGAGAGGGTTACACCCACTTCTGCTGAGTGAATGCACCAGCAAGCATCATGGCATCAAGAGGAGTCCTCTGAAAATTAACACAGAAACAGAGGAGATGGCCCAGCCTCAGAAAGCATGCGGATGAAGATGGGCAATGTTCTTCCTCCACCTGAAACTCCATTCAGGCCCTCAGTGCTTTGGAAAATGGTCCTATATTGGGCAGACGGTCTACTGTTCTGAGACCAGTGTTTCTATTGCACAAATTCCAGGCACACCTAATTAAAAAAAAAAAAAAAAAAAAAAAAAAACAAAAACCCTTTATTCTAAGGCATCCAACAACCCAGGCAAGCCTAGACACAGAAAAATTTAACTATCTTTAGGAAACACCTTTTTTTTTTTTTTTTTAAATCTATATACCTTAGAACTAATCAAGCTTTTTAAAAGCTTAAATGGGGAATTCACACATGTATGCTTTCCCCACTGTTGTGTTTTGTTTTGTGTAACTATTAGGACTCTCAGACAGACCTATAGAACATTAAATGGCTAATAAAAGCTTAATGCATATCCCGTTTCCTCCCATGCCTGGTGTGTCTCTGTCTTTCATGGTCACTGAACTCGATGATTGTAGAAAGCTAAGGAGAAGTCAGGAGTGTTTAACTTTAGATTTATTATTGGTAGTTTTGCTATGCTTAGTAAATTTCAGTAATGTATTGTTTTTCAATAAATTGTTTCAGTAAGGTATTTACTCACTGATTTTATTTATCACATAGCTACCAGCAATTGTCTTGACTTCCATATGACTACTGGAAACTATGTGGTCAAGGCCATCAACCATCACGTTCATTGTATCATTTGGTCCTTAGATTAGGATAGATCACAAAGACACTTTCTGATACATCAAATGTACCTCAAGATACCTCTAGTTAAACCTACCTTCATTGACTTAATGGTTTACCATTTTATGATTCTTAACTACATATGAATATTGTAAATAATAAATAATTTTACAAATTAAATTATAAACTGTTTTAATCTACAACATTTAAATAGTTTAAATATTTTTATTTTGCCTCTTAATCTGATTTTAGTCTATAATTGATTTTTGTTTTTTTTTAATTCTCTTCTTCACTATACTTGACAGTTCCAGTTCAGCAGTTGGCTTATTTTTTATAGGCATCATGGCTCACTTAACAAAGTTTCCCAAATACAAAAACCTTTAAATAGCACATTTTAAGGTACTTCAACATAACTTCTCAGTGCAGAATCTGTGGAATACGTTCCACGTGTGTCCTCAGGTTTGTTTTGCTTTAGTTCTGTGTCTGAGCATCACACATTAGTTTCAATCCATGTTGCAGGTTAAATTGCCACCATACCCAGGCTTCCTGCTTACTCTTTCCATAGCCAACATTTGATTTTCTCTCTTGATTCCACTGTCCATGTCTCCCATGCTTGAACAAGCCCGTTTCACCTCCCACACTTGGGATCAAAACAAAAGCATGTTTGCATCCACTACAGCCCCACTCAGGGTTAGGGTCAGGATACCAGACACACTACACTTGGGATTGGTTTATATGGTCCCCTGCACATGTTTTCCACTTTGCAATGAGGTGGGCACACCTCAGTTGGTGGAACTGTTTAGGAAGGATTAGGGGTGTGGCCTTGTAGGAGGAGGTGTGTCACTGGAGTTGGGCGGGGAGGTTTCAAAACCCCACAGCATTCCCAGTTAGCTTCCTTTGCCTTGTGATAGTTGTGACTCAAGATGTAAGCTCTCAGCTCCGATTCCAGCATTGCCACAGTTATAAGCTAGCTCCTCTTCAAAATAAGTTTCAAATCAAGTTACTGTATAAAGAAGAAAAAGCTGGGAGTTGGCAGGACCTTGTTCTTAGCCTAAGTATTGTTAGCTGGTGTGAGAGATCATGCCATACTGTATCTTCTCGGTGCTGGGCTGTAGGGTCCGCTGCATCCAAAGGGCTCGCTCTGCCTAGCCCTTCTCTAGCCTGTGTATGTGACCCTGGGAGGCCATGTCCCTGCTGGTGAAATAGACAGATTTGCAGGACAGGTACACTAAGAGTTGTTGCTTTGTTTTGTAAACAATGAGGTATTTATTTAATGTTTAATGATGTAGTGTTTTACTCAGCAGTAGGAAATCAAAACTAGACCCAAATGCTTGGCATGGCCCACAAACCTTGCATGACGTCAGCTGTCACATACTAGTGCCACCCACACTTCATCCGTCCACTGTCCTCTCACCAAAGCTGCCTAAGACCCCTGCACACAAGACCTTCACTGCACTTGGCCTGGGACACTCTTCCTTTCATTTGGTCATAGCTAGGCAGGCTGCCATCCTTGCTCAGATCCAGCTTACGTACAATGGGCTCCTCTAGAGGATACCAGGTCACCCCGAGTAAGTTAGTCACCCACCTTTTCTTTTCTTTTCTAAGATGTATTTTTTTTTTTATTATGTATAGTGTTCTGCCTGCACATACACCTTCATGCCAGAAGAGGGCATTGGATTACATTATAAATGGTTGTCACCATGTTGCTGGGGATTGAACTCAGGACCTTGGGATACTCAGCCAGTGCTCTTAACCTGAGCCAAGTCTCTAGCCCCATCCTAGTTTTCAATTTACTTATTTTTGCTAGGATTTTTAAAGGACAGAACCTTAAAAAAAAAGTATGCATCTTCATTATTGGAGCCGTTTTAGTTTAAACTTGCCAGTTGTCCTTTCAAAATAGAGTACTGGTCATAGTCAGAAATAGCTTTACAGTCCTCTGAGTTCTGCTTCTACCTCTTTGTGATGTGTTCTAGTAACTAGAAATGGCTGTTTGAGTGGGTGCAAGACATCTTGGTGCTGTATGATGATGACAAAAGGGGAAAAAAACTAGTTTAAAAGAACATTTGGAATTGGTAAGTATTACAGTACTTGTGAGATAGAAATGAGCCTTTCAAATCTAAGGAAATCCAGTCTTTTCTTTTCTGATCATCCATGAACACTTCACACCAGTGGAGTGGTGATACTGTTGAGAAAGGTGACCGGTCAGTCCCAGCAGGCTGGAGACAGCTCAATGGAGCGCTTGCTGCTCTTGCAGAGGACCAGAGTTCCATTCCCAGCTTGCACTTCAGGACACTTTCCTGCCCACCCCCCACCTGGGGGGGATGAGAAGGCACAGGATGGAGAGTCCTAGAAGAGCTTTGCTGAGCATGGTAGATTTGGGCCTCACTGTTGCAGTTTTACTTTTGTTCCTGGATTAAGCACTTCACAGAAGTAGAAAATGATTTTCCTTTGTGTCCACAAATATCTTCCCACTTTCACTAGAGTGTGTGGCTTGCAGCAGCTCCTCGAATGTTACATGTTCCTGTGAGGGATGAAGGAAAGCAGGCAGGAAGACAACACAAACCCTTTCTTTTTCTGTGTTCTCCTCTTTTCTTTGATGTACAGCCTCATAAACCCTTCATCTTTTCTGCATGTGCGGTGTTGGTGGGATGGCTACTTGTTGTCCAGTTCAGAGTGTGTTACATGGACACGGCAGCCTGGCTGTGCCAGGGACTCCTCATCCTCAAGTCTCTCTTGGTCTGCAGATCACTATGGAAGATGTCACCAGGTGGCAGCAGGAAAGAGAACCTCTCAAGGTCAGAACTATGGTGGGTTGAATGAGAATCCCTCTGCCTCTCCCCATAGGCTCATGTTTTGAATGCTCAGTCACTAGGGAGCAGAACCGCTTGAAAAGATTAGAAGGATTAGGAGGTGTAGCCTTGTTGGAGCAAGTGTGACACTGGGGGTGGGACAGACCCAGCACCCCGCCCCCTTAACAGATCAAGATATAGCTCTACTTCTCCAGCACCACACCTGCCTGTCTGCCACCATGCTGTTTTCCATGATAATGGACTAAGGCTTTCAAACTGTAAGCAAGCCTCAATTTAGTGATTCTTTTTTAGGAGTTGTCTTGGTCATAGTGTCTCTTCACAGCAACAGATCAGTGACTAAGACAGACACTCTGCAGCCCATGCTGGCTGTATATATGGATGGGTGTTTTCTCTAGAAGATTGTGCAGGATTCTCTGGAACTGGAGCTATAAGTGCTTCTGTACTGCAATGTGGGTGTCGGGAACTGCACCTGCGTTCTTTGCAAGGGCGGCAAGAGCTCCTAGCTGCCGAGCCATCTCTCCAGCCCTGTTGCCTTGTTCTCAGCCTTCACCACCATCCATCCACAGACTGCTGAACTGCCTCTGAGACCTGACCCTCCTGCTGTTGCTTTGCTTGAACTGCCTCTGGTGGCTCCTGTGAAAAATATTTCCTCCGTATTATATTATCTAGTAGTCACGCCAAAGATTTTAACAAACAAACAAAAGCACTCGTGTTTATTCTTCCTGCAAAGACATTGATTTTAGAGTGACACTTTTGTTCAAGTTCCTTTCAAATTTAAACAGCTGTACCCCAGTGCCCTTGTCTGTTGAAAGGGCTCTTTATTATCAGAATAACGAAAAGGCAAAATACACGTATTTGGCTAAGTTCACACTGTGGGATCCTGAAGTCTACAAGGGGATCAAGCAGATTCATTGTGATCCTTGCAGAAGGTGTCACTGCCCAAACCCATGCTCTGCATCAGCGTCTCAAGCCTGGAAAAGGATGATGAAAATGAGGCTATTGCATTCTAACTTGTTTGGCCTGTACCTTTACCCAGTTTCTGGCTGATAAAGTTTGTATCCACATGGTCACCACAGAGAGTGAACTGTAACTTCACTTAGTATATAAACTTTAGCTTAATATTTCAGGATAACCTTGTAACAGTACCATCGGTTCAGCCAATCACAGCAGTGAAGCTTCAGCCAATCACAGGCTAGCAACAGATCACATGGTACCTTCAAGACATGCTGTGTGCAGCCAGTCAGGCTGTTGCTGAACGCTCTGAAGCTCTTTGGCCGTTTAACTGCTGTGTCCCAGTACTGAGGGGGGTAGAAGAGGTGGGGCCTTGTTCCTGTAACTGCTGCCAGCTTTCCTGTAAGGATCTCCACCCAGGAAGCAGCAGAGAACCTTCTGTGTCCTCCATGGTATTTGGGCGGATTCAGAGGTGCTAGGGCTGCTGGGACTTGCATGGTAAACTGAAATGCCTGGCAATAATGAAGCCACAGCATGGGGGGCGGGGGGGTCACAGGCCTCCCATTGAGGGTCACATTGCTAACTATGGCCCAGCCTGAGAGCCCTGAAACACCAGGCATGGCGGGGGTGGGGTGTCGTGGAGTGACAGCAGAGTTCAACACAAGGGAGAGCTGGAGGGGGAGTGTGGGGACAGGAAAGGGGAGAAGGTTGCTAGGGGAGTGCGGGAGCAAGGCCTGGAAGGGGCAGGGAAAGCTGAAGGGAACCCTGGGAACTCACGCTCTACGCTGCCTACTGTGGGCTCCAGGAAAAGTCCAGACCTCCAACTTTTCTTCCTCTTCGTCCCAAGGTGGCGGGAGGCCCTGGTCAAGGGACCTGACTGGAGGAAGAGTGAGCCACACCAGGACAGGGAATGGAGCAGTGTGTGCCTGCTGCCAGCCAGGCTAAGGCTTCAAGATTCACTTCTGGACAGGGAAGACATTTTCCTTTCAGTGCCTCAGGGCCCTTCAGCCATTTTAGAATGGGTGTGGCCTTGTCACTGCAGTAAGATCCTGGTCCTGGAAGCTGACTTTTCCTTACTTGGACATCAGCAGGTAAGTCAGGGGAACCCCGACTCCACCTGAGGGACAGGTGTGTACAGACTGCCTGGAGAACCCAAACCCCCTGAGGTCCATGCTTTCATGGTCACGCCTGCAATGTCTTTGGGGTTGCAGAAGAGGCCCTTACCACCAGAGGATATTACAGACCCTCTGCATGGCATGTACCAGGACACGACTCGAAAAATGACCTGAAAGAGTATCCAGATTATTTGTCATGTGGACTGTGACTCTCTGATACCTATGCTAACTTTTGTGTTAAAAATGACATTGCTTGATTTTATTGGGGGCTGACCTTTTATTGTGTACAGTTTAGCAAGTGAAAATCACAGAATGTCATAAAAAATTAAAGCAATGATAGAAAAAAAAGAACTGGGGTCTGGAGAAATGGCCCAGCTGTTACACACATTGGCTGTTCTTGCAGAAGACCCAGGTTCAGTTCCCAGCACCCACATGGTGGCTCATGGCCATGCCTAGCTCCAGTTCTGGTGCCTCAGACACCTGCCTCTGCCCCCACCCCCACCCCCAGGGCCCTGGCACACACATGGTACACATACAACCATGCAGGCACAGCCTATGCACATAAAATAAATTTGAAAAGCGATCCCTACAGTGCAATCCAGTGTGTTTTACCTTCTCCACTCATTTCCCACCATGCAGTATTAACACTCATTTCCCATTTTGTAGCTGAAGCAAGGGAAGTTTCAAGACACGTAGCAAAATTTGCCTCACTCCAGGGACCAGAGCGCACAAAACCAGAGCCTGCTTCTCTCTGATCTCTCCGTGGTGTTGGGATTGGTCTGTAAAATGGTCCTAGCATCCGGTTACCATCAGGTGTTTCTGAAGCCTCAGAGGGATCTCCAAGTTGAGGGGCATCTTGGGGTCATGTGATCATTGCTGAGGGATGGTAAAGCTCTTTAAGGCACCAGTGAGGAGGTAACGGGGAGTCCAGTTCCTGAACCAAGTGAGCAAGTGCTTCAGGTCTCATCACGGCAGATGAAGTTGAATTGCTGAAACCAAGCGAACTCAGAATCAAGAGGCCCTATTGGCCACCTTTCCTAGAGGACATGCTAGCATGTTCCAGTGCTCCTGTGGAGTGGCTGTCATGGTGATGTGAGCATGTCTTTTGGGGACTGTGAGTCACTTAGAAGCCACTATGGAAGAGGAATTGTCTTTGAGGTTTCTCCCAGAGTCTGTCTCCAGGGGTGTCTGTGGGAGGTGTGTACGGGCGTCTGTGAGATCTCCGTGGACTCAAGCTCATGTGCTATTTCTGGGTGTTTCGAATATTATTGCATGGTGTTTCTGTGTTGATAAGAAGTATCTGTGGGTTCTCGGTGTGAGTGAGGCACAATTCTCTGCATTTCTGTGGAAGCCTACAGCTGGTCTAGAGGGCTTGGTGAGAGTGACTGTGAGGATGTTTATGAAAGGCCATGGGAGTGCTAGGGGCTCTCTGTGGAGGGCTCTGTGAAGGTCTATGGAAGAGAGGATTTGAGGGGGGGGTCTTTGGGGTTCTCTGTGTGGGTGTCCCTAAATGTCAATGCAGGAGGGTCTAAGGGAAACTTCAGGGGTCACTGTGTAGGGAATGTAAAAGTCTAGGGTGGGCCTGTCTGAGGGGAACCTTGGGTGTTTTTCTTTGGGGCTTTATCATAGGAGTCTCTAAAGATGAACATGGAAAGGCTGGGGAGATGGCCTATCAGTTAAGACACTCACTGAGGACCTGGGTTTGGTTCCCAAGTGGTCCATAACTGCTGGGAACTCCAGTTCCAGAGATTGGACACCTCTACAGGCAGCACAGGTGTATGGTGCACGTATAGATAGACAGGCAGGCAGGCAGGCAGGCAGACACTGCAGGTGTGTGCTGCACATATAGACAGAAAAAAAAGAAACTCGCATAGTTAGGGAAAAGGTGACCATGGTGTTCTCATAGTGGGAGTCTCTGTCGAAGGCTTTGGATAAATGGCTGCTCTTGAAGGCTGGCTGGAAGTTGACTGAGGCCCAGTCAGGACCCTTCCTGGCCTGCTCAGTGACCACACAGCACCTGCACTTTGAACAAGTCCCTTCCTTTGTGTGAGCCAGTTCTGTAGGCTAACCTGGTCTCATGAGAAGACAAGGGCTGGAACCCAGAATGCCCTTCTGTGTGATCCCAGGTCATGTTCTTGAGCATGTTAGATCCCCTCTCTGCCCTGAGTGCAGTGGGAGAGCCATGTGTATGCATGAAGGTCACCAAGATGTGAGTCACATTCAGAACCCCTAGGTCTGGCTTTCCCATCAATTAGTGACTCCTTCTTTCTGGAGTTAAGAGGCGAGAACAGGCAGAGTAGTCAGCTATGCTCTTTGGAAATAGTATTCCCTGCTTGCAGGCTCTGCTCACCCTCAGAAGTCTGTGATGGAGCTGAAGGGTCTGTCTGTCCAGGCTTGTGGTCTGGGCCAAGAGCAAGGGTCCCTGGGAGGTGTCAGAGAGAGAGAATGGCTCAGAGCCAGAGGTCTCCTCTCTAGAGTTAGTGCTGTATCCTGTGAGAGCAGAGGCTTCCTGTCCATGGCAACCATGACTGCACACACAGGCCTGAGTCGAGGAAAAGGCGGGAGAGCCCTGGCCAGGGTGACACCCTTAAATGCCATCTGCAGTCACTACACTGCAGGGATGCAGCTTCAGTGTGGTACCTCCAGGAGGGTGTGTGTGGAGGAAGACAAAGCAAGGACTGGGGAGGATGACACTGCATCATCACCCAGGCTGAGCTAAAGGGATGCAGGGCTCGGCTCCCACAAGCTCCATCAGGGAGAACAAAGGTGTCTCTCCTGGGGATTTCATTTCTCCCTAGGAAACCCAGGGCTCAGGAGTCTCCTAACTTTTAACTCAAGACCACCACAGCCCCAGCATTCCTGAACCTTCTGTGTGACATGTGAGATAGTGAGCTTTGTTCAGCCTCTGCACACCTATACCTTCACCTGCACCAATGTAGGCCACAGCCAGAGGGGCAGGTTGAGCAAGACCGTGAGTGGGTTCACCGGAGAGTTGGTGCATCTCCACACATGTGATGGCTTTCTACTTTCTACTTTTGTAGATGCTAGAAGGCAAGCCTCATGGTGCAGCTAGGGACTGTGTGTGAATATGTCTCAGTGTTACTGTCATGTCTCTGTGTGCCCTTCACTTCTAGAAGCTGCTTCTAGGCCAATCAAATGCTGACCCTGCCTTGTGCTCACCTCTGTGCAGACAGAAGCCTCTCCACTGAAGGAGACACACCAGGAAGCAGTCCTCCTCCTGGGAAGAGGTAGCCCTTAGTGATCAGGGAGTGTGTGCACATAAGAAGGAAAGCTTTTCCTTTATGGGATGGATTTTTACTTAAAAGGTCTTTTCTCTGCCAACATGCATGAGAAACATTGAGTTGATCAGACAAGCCACCTTACTGAATGACTCCTGATGGATATGGTTAAGGTAACCCAGAAGCTGTGCCCTGTGGACTATGTGGGAAGAGTCTCCTGGGAATAGACTTTCTGGGCAGCAAGGCCTGTGACTCACTTGTTCTCCATTGGATGGCTGTGGCCCCTGGGGCTGGTGTGATGGCAGCTCATGTCTCTCTGTTCTAGGTCATAGTGTCCCCTGCTGGTGATGGCGGTAGCTGCCCTCAGAGGGCTGGGCAGTCCTCAGTTTGGCATCTTTTACAGCAGGCTGTTTCTAATGATGTCAGGAGCACCCTACTGCCCTGAGTATAGGAAGAGATTCCTGTGGACTGAGGCCCCAGTCTGGCAAGCAGCTGCGGGGACTTATCACTGGGCCGAGAGCGTTCCTTCCCCTAGACTGTTAGTCACACAGTGCGGAACATTCCTAATCCTAATCATTTCTCTTGAAATGACTTTCTGGGGGAGACTGTCACTTCTTTGACTGGCATAGAGGGGGACATGCTTCCAATAGCACCTGCCTATTTTCCTGACCTGAGCAAGGGCTCGGCTCACAGGCTGGGAGGCCCTCATCTCTGCAAGCCTTTTCCTTGCTGTCCTGCTCTGGGCTTCCCATGGCCAACTTTCCCTGTGACTGTAGAAGTATCCTGCTGGGGACTCCATCTGAAACCTTGTCTTTGGAGACCAGCTCCTGTTGCTCGTGGCTGTACCTCAGCTCATCAGAGCATGCAGTTCACCAATGTCTCCCTGTTGCTTCTAGATGCACTCTGCAAGGTGATCAGAGCCATGCAGAGGGCAGGATGGCTGAGGTGGGGAGTGCGGTGTGGGGGCGGGGAAGACCAGGGGACTGTTCTTGAGACTGTGTCATTAAGTGTATAACTGTCACTACTGTGCTTTTAGGTCCGGATACCTACATTCTAGTGGGGAGGAAGGGCTTTTACTGGTCTCTGTGGAACCTGGTCTCCTCAGATTCATTGACAATTCAGGGATGCTCTGCTGTCCTGCATGGCTAATTTGCACTCAGCAGTGACATCACTGCCACACCCTGAGTGACTCCATGGACATGGCGATTTGGTCACTGACAACTGGAACCCTATTTCAGTTTTCATGGTGGTCACACTTCTTCAGTGTCTTCTGGGACCACAGACTCACCCACCTGCTGTGTGTCACCCAGCATCTTTGTGAGGCTTGAACTTGACTGCAGGCCGACTCTCTGGCTTCCCTGGATAGCCCTGCTCTGCCAGGCTCTGTCCAGCAGTCGTATGGCCCATGGCAGCAGCAGATAGGGTCCTTCTCTGTGGCCCCTGAAGCCCTGCAGGTGACTAGGAAGAGAGGATTCTGCAAAATGGCGGCTGACATTGATCTTATCACCTCTTAGACCTTCTGATGAAGTTTTTCCAGGAACGTGGCAACCTTAGCAAGAAGCACAGATGGTAGAGGTGGGAGAGGCAGGCCAGGGAAGGGGTGTGGCTGGGTGTCCCTTCGTGTGGGGTCCACTGTCTTCTAGGCCTTAAGATGTGGGCCCCACCTGAGCCTCACAAGATGCTGGGTGTCTGTCTGCTGCCTTAGGAGAGCTCCTTCCTTGTAGGTGTTTTCATAAGATGTGCAGCCCTTCCAGGATGCTGGGCTTATGGGTTCTTTGAGGATGCTGGGCTTGGGGTAAGCAGGGTCAACAGCAGACCATGATCAGCACACACATGGGGGATCATCCTGAGTGTCCTGCTCCAACTTCCTGGCATAATCAACATGCAAGATATTCTATTCCCTCTAGAAGCAGAGGCAGGTGTTTCCGTGTGGCCTAAGACTGCAGACACAACCTGCAGAGAACACACATGAGGGAAGTAATGCCTAGCTTGGAAAAGGAAGTCATTAGCAAAGACCACATTGTAATCTTTCAAAAAATGTTTTTTAATGAGGAAATTTCCTATTGGAGTAGGTGTGGAAAAGCAAGTCCTCTGCCAGCACTTGCCTTTCCAGATAGTACACTTCTGCCGGGACAGTGCCAAGAACAGTGGACAGGGTTCCCTGGGACACGTGGTGCCTGGATCATCTGCTGATATAGACTGGCTTGGGATACAGCCTCTCTGGACAGTTGAATCTGGTTATAATAGCATAACCTTTTATATTTGGAAGGTAGGCCTTGTAGCTTTGGACTGGCTTGGTAGCACAGCCAGTGTTTCCTTGTGCTGTGGAAGGTTGGCCTTGTAACTTGGGACTGGCTTGTTGGACACACATAGTGTTTCCTTTAGCTTTGTTTGGACTCTTGTGGTGACAGACATGATTACTCACTGGAGTACTCACTTTGTGCACAATTATCTTTGACGGAGTACATGCACAGCCAGCCCCTAGTTGCTTTTCTCCAATCCATCCGACAGAGGTTATGAGGTCCTGTGCCTCAGCCACCTTTCGGTGTGTGAACACTCTGCTCATGACTGACCCTCGGCTTTGGGTGGTTGAAAAGGCCCTGACTTTTTGCAGGGAGTTCTGCTGTGATTTATTTTTGGTTGTCAAAGTAGATATCAAAAACATTTTTATCCTGTCCCCAAATGTTTTTTTCTGGGGAGGAATTGCATTCTTTAATATTTGGCCTCTCTTTTGTGTCAGTTGGACCAAAGATATGGCTAGTCCATGGTTCCTGGGGTTTGGAGACATTGGAGACATTCCCTTCTTTTGATAAAGGGTAGCTGTCTTGGGAGGCTGATTTGCTGGTGGTGGTCACAGTATTGAGGCTGGACTGGGAGGCCTTGGAGGCCAGGATATCTGCAGCAAGCAGAACCTCAGAGACACAGTCTTGAATGAACATGCCAGTGGCACAGTCCTGCTGGAAGACAGCAGTGGCCAAGTGAGGTGTGCTCAGGCCTGAGTCTTCTGGATCCTGGGAAACGGTTCTCAAAAGAGATTGACTTTCAGTATTCTGTGGTGGTTGTAAATCCCTCAGGCAGTCATTGTTTGTTTGAGACTTTGCTCATAGGCCCACGACTGCCCTGACCTCAGACCACCCTCCTGTCTTATGTACCATAGTCCTAGTCCACCATGTCTTGTCTTTCCCTACACGGTAGGGCCCAGGCCTTGGGTCGCATTACAGATCCTGGTGAGAGTTAGGCAGATGCGAGGCAAGTTCCATGTATTTATGTAGTTAAAGGCAGGTTCTGGGTCTCTTCTACCATAGCTGATAGGTGAGCAGAGCTGTATGTACAGAATGCCTTAAGTCCCAGGTACTGGGCAACCCAGTGAGGGCTCAAGTGGCTTGTCCACAAGCTGATGGGTCAGCTAGCTCATGTCACAACGTGAGGAGTCTCTGGCCTTCCTAACTCATTACCTTGATTCTGTGAGTCTGTTCTGTTACTGATTGTGCCCTAGATGAGCTAAAGAAAATTCCTTGGTGTCATAGTCGCTGTCTGGTCCTGTCACTTTGCTGTCAGTTCCAGGAATGACATATGGACTCCTCCTGTTGGCCAGTGTGTGGTATGCTCCCAGGTTACCCCCCACCTCCCAGCCAGCTGCTTCCACCATGGTGTCTATGGGAAGATGCCAGTGGTGGTGTTTTGTAGACGATGCAGATTGACTGTGACAGTTCCCTAGTAATCACTTATTTTCAAGTCCATTTCTGGAGGCCTCTACCTTGATGTTGTATGTAAAAAATGCTGTTATCAGGACAAAATGCATGCTCATCTCAGATATCACAAACCTCATGTCACACTGAAAGCTGACTGACTGTGTCTTTGTACAGATGATGCTAAATCACAAGCCTGGTTCCTTGTGTCCAAGTGAAAATGGTTGTTGCTCATGTTGCTCATGTTGCTCACGCTGTAGCAACACTTGCCTCACTGTGCCTGTGGATTCTGTTTGTAGATTGCATACATCACCTCCTGGCTGCTGCCTACCTGATACCACAGCCCCTCACAAGCTCGGGGAACTCTGCAGAAGAGGGTGTGTGAGACTGTAAGAGCCTATAAGGAAGGGTGGAATATTTAGACTCTGGGTAACATGACTGCAGCCATCTTGAGTTCAGACTGCTAGGAGTATTCCAGAATAATCTTAGCTACATTTCCCCACAGATTCTCCTGTAAACTCCAAATAGACAATCCACTAGAGGGCTGTGTGGAGCTCTCTAGTAGCACCCTTGCTCCAGGAATGAGCCTCACTGGTGTCAGGACAACCACACCACAGGGATGGAGATCTTTCTGTCCTCACCTACATAGACCCCTGGTAACCTATACTGTGGGCAGCTCACTGCTGCCACTGTCACCTAGGCCTGTGCTTCTGTAAGTCCTCCAATAAACTGTGCCCTATACAACCCTAGATCTGTTGTTACCTGTTATTCTTCCACCTGTGACCTCTTTCTGCAGCTTCTCAGATACTGGGATGGGCTGTCCTAGAAAAAATCCTCAGAAGGAGGTGGGAGGGAGGAGCAGCAGTGGCAGCCACCTAGGTCTAAATGGATTCACAGCAGAATTCTATTAGTCTTTTAAAGAAGAGCTACAACCAATTCATTTTAAATTACTAAAAAAACAAACAAACAAACAAACAAACAAACAAACAGAAGAATCACTTATAAAATCATCTATAAAATCAATATTATGCTAATCCCCAAACTATGTAAAAACAGAACAAAAAATAAAAAATAAAGGCCAATATTCTTGATGAGCATAGATGCAAAACTTCTCACTTAAATAATTTCAATCAAACTACATATATAAAAAACCACCACAATCAAGTTGACCCTATTCTGGAAATGCAGGGAGGGCTTAATAAATATGTCAATAAATATAATGAATAGTACACATGGACTCAAAGACAAAAATATATTATCTTAATATATCTAGAAAAAGCCTTTGGCAAAATTCAACATAACTTTATGATAAAAGTTCTAGGGACAGTAGGGTTAGAGATAAATACTTCAGGATAATAAATGCTATGTATGACAAATCTGCAGCTAACATTTTAAACTGTGTTTATGTACAATCAGGACCAAGTGATGAAATTTATCAACCTATTGATGACAATCTACATTCAATCGATAGCATGCCACCTAGCCCCCAGAGATTGATGACTACACCAGTGGAATTGCTCCAAAGAACTGAGTCTAAAATGGTCTACTCTCCTGTTCCCATTAATCTCTTTTCTCTCCTATCTAGGGTAGGTGGGTTGGAAGGGAGGTATAAGCATTAAAGAACCCCAAATAAAATAGCTTTGAAAAAGCTCAAAGCCTACAGGTGGCGCTCAACACGGGGCTCGAGCATAATGGGTAACCTAACTTCTAATGCTGTAGAGGAAACTACAGGTTTGAAGGTATAAAGATACTGCTTCAGAGTGTCAGCAAAATAGCATCAGCTGCAGGGCGCTTTCCTGCTTCATACTCAGAGGTGATTTTCTGTTTTTGCTTTGTCTTCTTCCCGTATTCCATTTTTAAAAAGACTGGAAGAAAGACTGATGAGATATAGTTCTGGAAAAGATTTCAGAGTTGTCGGTGAAACAAGACAGCTTACGGGTAGAAATGGAAGCACATGGGAAGCAAATAGCACCACTGATGAATGGAGAAAAAGTGTTCAGATTCCATGGTAACTAAAAACGGGAGTTCTCTGCTCTTGCTGCCTGGCCCTGCTCCAGGCACCAGGTGGAGGGGGCAAAGAAAAACAGGAAGCCAGACAGGCCAAAAGGGCTTTAGAGGCTAGTGCGCCATTAGATGAATTCTCTAGGGCTACACAGACACCATCAGCTTTTCCAGTCTTTTTGCAACATATCCCTGCTAATGATGGTGGTGGGGCTTATGATGAGATGGCATGTTGTCTAGTCGATATGCTAGATTTAAGGCATTTTAAAGAGTCTATTGTACGGTATGGAAGGCATTAGTCTTTCATTAAACAAATGTTAAGTAACTGGGCTACACAGCATAAACTTATTCCCCAAGATTGGAAGGGATTGGTGTCAGCTGTGTTAGAAGCTGCTCAACAGTTTCAGTGGTTTTTATGATAGAGAAATTAAGCAAGTAGGCCAGGCCAGCATAGTTGGGTCAGATCATCTCAGTATCTGCCCAGGTACGTTGTCTGAATGCTATAATAACATTAATATGTCTCCATGTCATTATTCAGAGCTAGGGCAGACATTAGAAGAGCCATACTTTTGCAGGCTCCTCACCTACATTAACCTGCCCCAGGTGTCTTGAGGTGAAGCTGTGAAAAGATGGCCCAGTTCGATGCTAGGAAGCTTGTAAAAGAGGTGACCTAAAATGGCCACCCCATTGAAAGTGGAGGATTCCAAGGAAGAGAAGTAGAAGCCTTAGTTGAGTGTAAAGAGGAAAATGACAACCTTCCCAGTGCTGGGGAGATGGCCAATTGTGAGCAGGCACTGGCTGTCTGGCCCAAACTTCACTCTTTGTGCTAAATCAGTTTAACTGCAAGCACTCCCCCCCCCCCCCTCGCCGAGGTCATCCTCTCTGTGGCACTGCCACATGTTAGCAGCACCTTGGTCAGCATGGCTGGTCCCTGTGGTAGTCGAATACTGCTTCCACAAAGAGCTTTCCAGACTTCATGATGTGCATGAGTTTGAGGAACATTGGAAGAAGTTGGGGTGCGAGAGGGGAGGGGGCATGAGTGATGTAGATGCGGTTTTGTGTATGAAGTTCTCAACATACGTGAAATTATTAAATTAGAAGAAACAAAATATCAAAGGTTGGGAGGAAACAAAGTACACAGGAAATGTGAGGACTGGTTCAAGTGATTATTTTCCAAAAGTACCAGAAATTTTTTGAAAAATTTGGGGAAGTTGCTATCACTGAGAAAAAAAAAATTGGATTAAAATTGCCAATCCTAAAAGCAGTGTAAGGAACAGGAAAAGGCAAGGAGGAAAAGAATTTTTAATTTTAAGATCTTTGGGACCACAAAGGAGTATGGCAAGCCATGACTATTTTATGATGCAACTTTGGAGTTTTATAACTAAAGGCATTAACACACAAGTATGAAGGGGAGAGAAACCTGTTTCTGTTTTGATCCCAAGTGTGGGATGGAGAAGAGAGCAGGATGTTTACCACTTAGATGTGAGAAAGCAGGATGGTTTTCCACATAGAAGTCCAACTACTTCGTGGCGGAGCTTGGTGAAAAACACCCTTGAGCAGACTGAGAGGATATATATATGAACCCAAAACCAGGAGAGAGGCTTTTTACTTGGGGCTGGGTTTTTGGCTGTTCATCCCTGCACTTCAAGAGGCTCCTAAGGAGAACTACTCCTGGGAAAGTTTCAAGGCTTTGGACTCAAGCTGAGGCTTGAGGTTCCAGCTCCTGCTCCCAGTTCCAGCAGCAACTTTGATGGAATTGCTGGTCTGCTGAAATCCTGCTGACTACGCCAGGGACTGATATCCTTAGGTTTCATTGTAGTGTTCTTTAATATCCTTTTCTGATTGTTTTGGTTAGTCGGGTTGTTAGAGAGGTAGGCTTGTTTAATAAGTTCATAATAAACTATAATTGATAAGAAAATTGAGCCTCCACAAGTAAGCAGGGGCGTTGAGAAAGGGTGCTGTTAAGGAAACCGCAGTGCACAATTTAGACATAGACTTCTTAAGAGAGGCACACTTTTATCCCCAGACTTTCAGTTCTTGCAAGACAGGAATTCCTTCAGCTTTGTTGAGCACTGGGCCCAGCAGGTGATCCCCAGTGAACAATGAATATTCATTGACTAAATAACTGATGGCCCTTTTACTCAGGGAGGACTAGGAGCTGGGGGCAAACCCCAAATCCCACCTTCTGTAATGAATGTTTATTGGGGACCTGAGAAAGGAAGTGCAGCCATGAGTTCTTCTATGGATGGAGGCAGCAGGGTGGGGGAGGTGCACCCTCGCTAGCCCATCCCTGGAAACAAAGCACAGGGCTTGCTAAGCCTCTTCCTTAACTCTGCTGTCACAGCATTGCCCACCTTGGGTCTGGGTGGGAGACTCCTCACTACAAAGTAGGCATGGGCCACATGACTTCAACATGACCAGCCAGGAGAGTCCTGATTGGCTAGACAGTCTGATTGGTCGAGTTCTGGACATGTGACCAATTAGGTCATAGGTCAGGAGTTACAGTTGGTGCAAGGTGGCTGAGGCAGTTGGTGATCCACTTGTAATAATGAAGGCCAAGTTTTCACTCAAGGACACCAGTGGAAGTGACAGTGCACTGAGGCAGTGTGCCAAACCATGATTATGAGGTCCTCCTGTCTACTCAACCAACACCCAGATACCACCTGGTCTGTGGCAGGCTTCCCTTACTAGTTTGGTTTCATGGGTCCCTCACCCCACTTTCTCTGCTTGCCTGAACCACTTTGGTTGGGTTTCATGCATTAACCCTTTTATCCCACTGCCTGGTCAATGCAAGGTTCAAGAATGCAAGAATCTTGATTCTGAAGGACCCAGGACTCTGCAGCACTCACTGGGCAGTCTCTGGTGACCGAGACACCCAGTCCCCTGCCAAGCACACTGTGGATCATTCCAGGGAAAGAGACCCCTGGCTTCTTTCATGTCCCTACTGCTCTTCCGTTTATGTTCAGGCTCCTCCAAACTTCCTCATTGTGAATATGAGAGAAAACAAGCCATATTTGTCTTTAAAGACTAACACTATCATCTTCAGTTCCACCTGTTATTTTGGAAAATGAAAAATGTCAGTTTTAAGGCAAATTGTTTTTCGCCTTGTATCCTCCTCGTATACTTTATGAGTCTGTGTATTTCAAACTGACCTTGTGTTCTTCAATGAACTCATATTGACTGTGAACATGGCATTTCACATGTGTTGTTGAACTAGTGTGAAATATCAAGTACGCTCACAATTGTCACATCAACTTCATAAGTATTGGCATGTAGTATTTGGTTTATTGCAGTGTTAAGTGTGTGTACGTGTGTGTGTGCGTGCGCGTGCGGGCATGCATGTGAAGGTTAAAGGACAAACTGTAGAGTTAGTTCTCTTCTTCCAAGGTGTGGGTTCTAGGAATGAAATGCACCCAGGTCATCAGGTCTGGCAGTGGGTAGAGTATAAGAGCTATGCCCACTGAGGCAGCGCGCTTTCCCTTTGCCTCGCTTTGGTTACAGAGTAGCACTGGCTTTGTGGACTATATTGGGATATGTTCCTTCCCTTCTATTTTATGAAACTATTTGAGGAACATTGGTGTTCTTTAACAGTCTGGTTGAATTTTTCATGAATATATCAGGCCTTGGGCTTATTTGTTGATATTTTACATTAATATTTCAACTTCATTGCTTGTTATTGGTCTATTCAGTCATTTTATGTTTATTTAGAAATTTGCATATTTCTTCCTGTTTTACAACTTATTGCAGTGTAGGCTTTCTATTTTTTTGTTTTTGTTTTTTTTTTTTCAAGACAGGGTTTCTCTGTGTAGTCTTGGCTGTCCTGGACTCACTTTGTAGAACAGGCTGGCCTTGAACTCACAGCAATCTGCCTGCCTCTGCCTCCTGAGTGCTGGGATTAAAGGCGTGTGCCACCACACCTGGTTGTGTAGGCTTTCTAAATTTGACATAATGATTCTTTTTTAAAAATATTTGTTTGTTATGTATAGAATGCTCTGCCTGCATGTACATCTGCAGGCCAGAAGAGGGCATCAGATCACATTATAAATGGCTGTGAGCTGAGAATTGAACTCAGGACCTCAGGAAGAGTAGTTGGTGCTCGGAACCATTGAGCCATCTCTCCAGCCCAGACATAAAGATTCTTAAATCCTGCTGTATCTGCTGTACCATCACCTTCTTCTGTCTCAAGTTTTACTCTGCATCTGCTCGTTGCGTTAGTTGTGGTGTGTACTTTCCTGTCTTCTTCAATAGCCAAGCTCCTTTTTATTTTTCATTGTTCATAATGGTCCAATTCATGGGGCTCAGCACTCATCTTTAGCATGTTTTATCAGCTGCTGCTTTTGGGGTTTTATTTGTTCTTATTTCTCTACAACCCCGAAGTGCATTGTGGGGCTATGCTCACGTCTGTCTACTTTTCTGTATAGGAGCTGAAAGCCATAAACCTTCCTCCTAGACCTGATTCTCATTGTTTTCAATATGGATTTGCCTAAATTCTCAAGCAATTCTCAGGCAAGTGAAGAGAGGAGGCAACAATGCAGCTGGACCTGGAGGGCAGGTCCTCTAGAACCGTGACCCTTATAGATCATCACGTCACCCTCAGGATCCTTGGCAAAGGCAGTGTTACAGAGGAGTGCCACCTCAGCGCACAAGTGCCAGCTGCCTTCAGGATCCTTGATTGGGGTGAGAAAAATGACTCCTGAAACAAGACTGAAAGTGACAGCCTTAAACTTCTGTACCACCTGAACATCATCAAGTTGTTTGCATCATCAGAACCAGAGAGCACACCTTTATGGTGATGGAGCATGCTGCTGGGGGATTGGTGAGCCACAGTGAGGAGCGGGGCTGCCTGCAGGAGGAGCAGGCTCACTGCATCTTCACACAGATGGTGTGTACAGTTAACTGCTGCCATGAGAGCAACCTTCCACACAGGACATCAGACCAGACAACATCCTTCAGGATGGCAAAGGATGGGTCAAACTGTGTGACTTTGGGTTACTTATCAAAATCACATCTGGGTTGAAGTCCAAAGGTGGTGGTGGCATAGTGTGTGGTGC
>OU015746.1:80480679-80514862 GCA_907169655.1 Acomys percivali | reverse complement strand
GGCAGCAGTGCTCTGCAGGGGCAATGAGCTGTAGTTTCTACGGGCCACATGGGATAAAGAGCCAGGGCTTTGTCCTGTGGTGAGCTGCGAGCACGTTCGAGTATTGTGCTTGTGTCCTTGTGTCCTGTGTGTAAAAAAGCACTTGAGTTTTTAGGACTATCAGACATTTGTTATTCTATCATTAGCTGTGAGCTGATTTGCTCAATTATAGAGTAAGGTGTGTTCTGAGCAAGGTTAGCGTAACCCATTGGGGGGCTCCAGTGCTTTTTTGGTGGTAACATGTATGAGACTTTGGATACTCCCACTGATGATGGGTCTCATTGGGACAAACAGATCGGAACTTGAAGGAGCAGGTGCCCTTATGTGTGGGATGTGGTTGCAGCACACCTTTACAGAAAGCTTGTCTGCTTCCTATTTGATGTTGCGTGTCTCATTTGATCAGCGTCACAGTGCTGGAAGACAGTAGTCTCAGTGTGTGTTGTGACAAGAGAGTTGCTAGGACATGTTTGAGTGGGGACACAGACTGAGAATCCCGAGAGCGGCATCAGAAGCTGCTGGGCAGGAGCCTCTTCCTGGTAGGAGTCAGTGGAGTTCCTGCTGTGCCAGAGGTTTGGGAAAGGAAAAGAGTTTATGGGACCCAGACTATCAAGCCTCAAAGGTCCAGTGAGATGTTAAAAAATGTCTTTGTTGGCAGGGTTACACTTCTTGGCAGCACTATCTTTCCTTCAGAGTGTCCTTTCTAAGCAGACCTCTCAGTATGAAGTAGGTGAATTTAACACAGTGAATGTCGTAAAAGGAGTCTAGATGCAGAGTGTGGGCACATCTCAGGGTCTGAATTTTTTTTCTAGAAGTGTTTTGAAATGTAACTTTCAGATGGTCTGGAAGATGACTTGCTGCTCTTGGAAAGCACTGAGGAGACAAATGTGATCCAAAGCTCTGTGGCCAGCAGGGGAGGGGTTGCTTAGGTCAGACCTCTTCAGCATTTTTAGGTGAGGATGCTAAATGCAAGATTGGAAAAGCCTATAATCCCTAGTTTTAAGACGGATGGCCACACAGGTTCTGTGACAAAGCTGAGAGGCACCCATGGCATACAGTTTGCCTCTCCTTTTCAGTAGAGCTGCAGGCTTCTTTTCCACTTACAAAGTTTCATGCTCTTGGCTGGGGTGTTTGGGGGGTGTTTCTCATCTTCCAGTGACTCCTAGAGTCCGTCCATTGCTCACCCACTCATGAAGAGACATGCATGCCAGCAGATGCATGGAGGGAGCAAGCACAGAGGACTCAAGTGCAAGCACCAGTGCTGAGAAGATTGACACAAGTGGGGAGGATGCTGGTGGTGCAAGCACAGAAACACGAGTGTCAACATGGAGCAGCGGGAACACATCGCATCACTAATGCCAGTCGGCTGATTACGAGGGCAACTGCTGTCCATTACATAGGAAGGTAAAAGAAGCTCAGACCTCACTTCCTGAGCATGCAGTGACCGTGGTCCCCGCCCTTGGCTATTAACCCCTTCTATATTGCAGGCAGTGTGGCCCTGACTGACTTCAGTGCCCTCCAGAGGCCAGCCTGAAGCCTAGGGATTTTTACACTAGTGCCATTGGCAGGTGTCCAGACCAGGCCTTCTCCCATAGTTCTGTAAGCTGCCTGGCTTTTGAACTATGTTAGAGAATTTAATAAATACAGTGTGAACTTTGAAACTATGCCACATTTGTGTCCCTTGCACTCTCAGGAAGCTTCTAAGCATTTGTAAAGCATTACCGTTCAACAAAAGTTTAGCTCATGTCATTGAAAATGGTGGTTCATCTTTGCTGCACTTAAGAAGGTTGTCCTTGTAATAAGCAAGATCCTCCAGCCTTCATGCTAAAGTTCTATTAATGGGCAGTGACACTAGCCACATTGAATAACTGAGTTATAGGCCTTTCAAAATCACCCTTCTGTCTTCTTATGAACATAGTAGTGGCAATAATCAAAATCATTGTGTCAGATCAGATGTGCAAAAAGAATTTACGACAAAGACTATTATTGTCTATGATTTATTTATTATGGAATGAAGTTTGTGTTTGTGTTATTCAGACTCTGTGTGTTCGAGAATGTGAGAAAGTGTGTGTTTTGATTTGATATGAGAGCTGTGGGGTGAGAATTCCCATGTAAGGATGTGGTGGTGAGCTTGATGGCTTCGTTCGGAGGGTGTGTGACTTGTGCACTCGTTAGGACATAAATTGGAACTAATGTTTGAATTAGTTTGGGGCCATGTTTTAAGCTGAGTGATAAGAATCTAATGTGTATATTTTCACATGGGTGATGGTGTTTGTTTAGATATTTTGAATTAAAGGATTTTGATAATGTGGAGTTTATTGTATTTAAACATGTATGAGATATGCTTATAACCTTGAATTTGGTGCTAGGTATTTGTAATTTGGGAATATTTTATATTTTTTTTCCTTGGAAGTTGGGATATTTCAGTTTACCATGGAATTTGGAATTAATATATACATGTGCTGGGCAAGAAATAACTGTATATTACCAGTGTTAAAGAAATGGACTGTTGTTGTATAAGTGGGAACTGTTATCAGTAAGTGTAGGTTAATTGTTACTGTATTTGAGATGTCAAGGTTGGTTACAGGATTTGTCTGTATGTATTTTAACATGTGAGGTCCTGTGTGTGAGCAATTAGGGGCCAAAAAAAATGGGTGCATACATCTGAGATGTGAATTCATAGGATTCTACATTTGAAAGAGGAATTATCTTTGTAAACACTCACACTGTGTCATATTATTTATGCAAATTGTATGAGATTATATTGGAAGATGTACTTGCACATTTTAGTGTTCTGTGTACTTATATAGATGTTTGGTGCTTGTGGAGGGCCATGTGAATATGGAGTGTGTATTTCTTCTATACCTCCTGGGTATGTATGTTTTCTGTACATGACCAGATTTTTGTATGAGGAGTGTTTGGTGACAGTATATTTACTAAAGGGTTTTGAATGTTTGGATGAATATTTTCTGTGATTCTATATATTGTAACTAGAGAGTATATATGTATGAAATAAAGGTGAGTTTATCTGAGGGAAGGAGAGATTGTATGTTTGCACAGGCAAGTGTGGGATCTGTATTTTTTGCATTAAAGTTTATGATATGATTACATTTTAGTATTGGTGATATGAGACGTGGTTGAATTGACCGTTGATTTTTAAATGGTATGCTGGAGAGTTGTCTATGAGTATTGGACATTTAATATTGTTATGTATATCCATTTAAAACATAAAATATGTATCATAGCTGGGGGTGGTGGCGCACGCCTTTAATCCCAGCATTCGGGAGGCAGAGATAGGTGGATCGCTATGAGTTTGAGGCCAGCCTGGTCTACAGAGCGAGTCCAGGACAGGCAAGGCCACACAGAGAAATCCTGTCTCAAAAACAAAAACAAACAAACAAACAAAACAACATAAAAAACAAAACAAAACAAAAAAAAGTATCACATAAAACTAGATTAAGGCATATTAGTAGGATATCAGATTTGGTTGATGATAGAGGGTTTTCAGTATATATGAGTGTATGTAGGGGATGAGTTGGGAGCTATATTCTTTAGGTGTGGAACATGGGTATAGTGTGTTACAGAAATATATATTCAGGTAGTAGAAATGTTTCTATGTATATGCATGTGGTAGTTGTGTGTATATAGACAGTGTCCAGAAATTAGTGTGCAGACATCTGTGTGGGTGTCTCTATCTTTATCTCCCCTCTTGGTGCTGGGCATGGAATCAAGGAGGACTCTGCTTATGAGAGATTAATATTTTTTTTTGTTCTGTGAGTATGCGTCTGACTGTTTGGCTATCCACTCATGAGTGTTGTGAACATGGGTGCATATTTGGAGACTTAAGTGTATAGGCGGCTCTGTGGTCCTCTTTATGTTTATGTAGGGTGGTAGTTTTGAAGGTGTTGCTTGTATGTGTGGTCCCAGTGTTGTGTTTGGTCTTGAGTGTTAGAAAGTGTGTGTTGGTTTTGCCTGTGGATGTATGTGAGTTCTTGGGGTGATGCAGATGTTTTATGGTCGATGTGGGAACTCTCTTGGCTGTGGTTGGAAGCAGAGAGGCTGTGGAGGTTGTGTGTCCACTCAGGAATTGTGGAGTATACTTATTGTGCTCAGTGGTTTGTAGAGCTTATGCCTAGTGTGTTCCCATTGTGTTCACATGAGCCATGTTTGCTGCACATGTTTACAACAGGTACTTGTTTCTTTTGTGTGCTTAGTTGTAGATGAGCATATATAGAACACAGACTAAATAGGTATGTTTTGTTTCCGTCCACAAGTTAGGCCGTAAGACATAGTATATCTGTCTGTTCAGGATATAGACAGCAGGTGTAGCATGTGTTCACAGTCTGTGAGGTGTTTATGTTCTGAAAGATGTGCTGCGTCTTTGGGGTTGGAGTGGAGGCTCTTACGTGGGGATCTGGTGGAGGTGGACCATGTGCCATATTCATGGAAAGGATGTGGTGTGTGGAGCTGGCCTTGGTACCACATGATGCTTGTCTCTTCTCAGCCTGTGTTCAGTGGCATCAGGTTGGTATGAAATTTATCCTGCTGATGTAACATGATGTAAAATCCAAGGGTTACCTTGTTATTTACTGGCATACTCCCGTGTGTGTGTGTATGTGTGTGTGTGTGTGTGTGTGTGTGTGTACATGCATTCCTGTAAACAATACATAGGATCAGATGTTTTGTGGAGAACATGCAAGTAACAGTAAATTGGCTTGGATTTGTCTATGTGAATTGTTACTGGTACTTCAGGCTATTGACCATAGTGACTCTGAGCTATTGCATTACTCTGTGCTGTGTCAATTCTTTAGGGCCAAAATGTACTCTTCAATGTTGACTTTGGATTATTCTTTATGCAGATAGATTCAGAGCTGTCTGTATCTTAGTCACATAGCTGCTCCTTCACCCTCTATGTGTTCCTGGCATGTACATATCAAAATGTCTGGGTCTGGTGGAGAGACAGCTGTTTAGAATGGATCTTTCTTTGATGGTGTGTTGTCTGTATGATGGGTGTTGGCAGTCACAGTAATGTGATAATTTTTGACAGGCATTCAGATGTTCTGAGTCTTCTTCGCTGATGCCAATCTCCCTGAGAATCACTGGCAGCCACAGATGCTGATGGCTCCTCTGTAGAACAGCTGCTAGAATACCCTCACCAGAATGGAGCAATCGGAAGCCTGAGGATCACCTGTTCCTTCTGCCGTGTACACCCTTTTGTGTCGGATGAGTACTACTGGATGTTAGGTAGGCTGTCTGTCTTACTAGTTGTGAACCAACATGTCTCCACTGAGGCCTGAAACTTCAGGGGTTAGAAGACCTTCAAGGGTCCCTTATTTTGAATATGATGTGTGTAGGGATGTTGGGATGTTGGGCTGTGTACATGCCACAACGGACATTTGGAGGTGAGAGAAAACTTTGTAGAGTTGGTTTATACCTTCCAGATTTACAGTGATTCCAGGGTTGTCAGCTGCCCCCAACACTTTACCTGATAAGCTATCTTTCTAGATGTTACATTGTGGACCAAGCCACAATTTTAAGCTTTAATTAAATACCGGCCAGGTTAATGGACTCTGTCAAGGACCATTCCAGGGTTCCCAGGAAATGGTGATGAGTCATGTTTTTGCAGAGAGTTTAAAAAAAAAAAAGTAAATCCATAGGGCTATACATTTCTCACTAGGTCCATCAGGGTCAGGAATATATCTTGACAAATTTCCTGCCTGTGCATCTCCCACCTACATCTATTCAGGGCCAGTCATGCCTCCTGATGTTTCCTGCCCACATACCTCCACCAAATGTGATCAAGCACATCTGGTGTAAGTGGGAGCTTGTTTATGGGAGCAAAAACATGTATGTGGTTTGCTATCTCCCATAAACTATGACCTCCAGCATTCCAGGATGTTATCTGTCCTTGGGCAAGTGGGGCTTACAGGTAAATGTTGACCCTTACATTCCACCCTTGAGTTGGATCCCGAATCAATCCTCCACTCTGTGATGGGTGCCTGTTTATATTGGGATCTAATCACCATCAGCTTAATGTATTCAGACAGGACTTATTAAGGTATTAATGATGCAAGAGTCAACAGTAATTAGCAGAAGCAGAAGGGTTCAAGGCCCTGCAAAGACCAACATCAGAGTTACTATCTAGGAGGGGCCTGGAAATTAGAATAGGATCAGATTTTTATTTCATCTCAGCCATGCTCCCCCCATTAAAATGCTTTTTTAGTACAGCCAGATTATCTGTAGTTAATTCAGAGTGGTTTGTATGGAAACAATTTTCTCTTAAGTCTATACAGTAATTGCCTTGCTCTACATAGAGCAGATTGAGGGCCCTATCATATAATAGAAGTACTTCAGCTAATGAATCTACCTGTTGATGGATCTGGGTCTATTTGGTTTTTAATAGGTATCTTTTCTTATGCCAATAGGCACAGTGGTAGCCATTTTTTCTCCATGCCAGGGAGCTTCCTTTTGACCTAATATTCAAGTCTCATGCTGGAGAAGCGGCAACATACTCTCTTCTAAAACTACTTCCTGCTGAAACAAGGATGTTGTTACCAGGGCAGACACCTTTAATCCCAGCATTCTGGAGGCAGAGTCAGGTAGATCTCTCAGTGCAATGCCAGACTAGCTTATAGAGTAGGTTCCAGGGCAGCCAGGGACAACAGATCGACCTTGTCTTCAGAAACTAAAATGAAAAAAAAAAAAAAAAACACAAGAAAATATAAAATATAAAAAAGAAAACTCATTAACTTAGGATATTATTGCTGTGAAGAGACTGCAAGACCATGACAACTCTTAAAAAGGGATATGTTTAATTGAGGTAGGCTTATGGTTTCAGAGGTTTAGCCTATTATCATCATGGCAAGGAGCATGGCAGTGTGCAAGTAGACATGGTGCTGGAGAAAGAGCTAAGAGTTCTACATTTGATCCAAAATAGGAGAAGGAAACTGTGTATAGCATACACTGGGCATAGTTTGAACATGTGAGACCTCAGAGCCCATCTCCACAGTGACAGACTTCCTCTAACCAAGCTGCACCTTCTCACAAGGCCATATCTCCTACTGGGACAAGCATTCAAGCATATAAGTCTATGGGGAAGGTATTCCTATTCAAACTATCACACCCACAAAACCAGCCAAACAACAACAAAACAAAAAACACAATTTCTGAATTGAAGCTTTTAGTATCAAAATAAAACTTGAACTTAAATATAGTTCATAGGACTGGCAACTTTGCTTTCCTGGTCCTTTCATAGAGCAACATTACAGAGTATAACTCAGTTTATCAAAATAGCTAAAGCTTAACAAGTTCACCAAGACAAGGAGGCTATAAATACATTTTTTCTTTGGTTTTTTTGAAGCAAGGTTTCTCTGTGTAACCTTGGCTGTGCCAGACTCTCTTTGTAGACCAGGCTGGCCTAAAACTCACAGCGATCTGCCTGCCTTTGCCTCCCTGAGTACTGGGATTACAGGTGTTCTTGACCACAACAAGCTTAGACATACATTCTTAAGACTGAATAGACCTTAGGTAAAGAGAGACATTCTCTAAGGCAGTGCATCTCAATCTTCATAATACTGTGACCCTTCAACACAGTGCCGCATGTCGTGGTGAGCCCTAACCAAAAAATAATTCTTGCTATTTTACAACTGCAATTTTGCCACTGTTGTGAATTGCAGTGTGAACATATCCAACATGAAGATGGTCATAGGCTGCCCCTGTGAAAGTGTTGTGACACATAGCTTTGGCTTGAGAACTGCTGCTCCAAGTTCTTTGTCAGAGTGCTTAGGTCGTTGTCTTGCTGAACAGTTTCTGTTTAATTTTCAGGGCTCATAGCTGGGGCCCTAACTCTTTAGCCTTTTATTTATTTATCTTAGATCATGTATTAACAATATTAAATATTTTATAAACTTAAAATGTTTCATAGCCTTATAAATTTATAAATATAAATATATAAATTTAAATATATTTTAATTTAAATAGATTTTAAATGCCTAGTTTTCTTAAATAAAACTTTCTCTAAAACTTCAAAATTTTTCCTTAAAGAAGTTCAAAATCACTCAACTATGTGTTCCTGCAATACCAAAAAATAGTGTCTTTTCTACCTCACAATGGAAAAAGCAGAGCCCAACCACAGTCTACTCAAGGCAGAAACCCAAGCTTCATTAGAGCAAACAATTCAATGCTCCCTTTCTGGAATTCACTCACAATCTTCTGTACTTTTCCAGGAGGCTGGGGTCACCTCTTCTGGCCCCTCCCTCTGCAGTATATACAGCCTGTTTTCTCGGTCCCAGATTTATTTCATTGTGGCTGGTGTTTCTGGTGACTATCAAAGAATACTGACACCTTTCAAAACTGCTAGAGTCTCCATTTGCTACTGGGCTTTCTTTATAAACTCCAG
Source organism: Acomys percivali (assembly GCA_907169655.1). NCBI lineage: Eukaryota > Metazoa > Chordata > Mammalia > Rodentia > Muridae > Acomys > Acomys percivali. The sequence continues at coordinate 80,506,428 of OU015746.1, read as the reverse complement.
GCCTGCCACACACTGGCGAGTCCCAGCTGTTCTCCATGATCCCTTCATGTCTTTAAAATCAATACCACCGGCGTGACACTTATGTCACTAAAAGTTTGGCTACAAGTGCAAGGTATGTTCTTGCATATGAGCACATGGAGACACAGCCATAAAACCTTATTAAACAAGCATTGCTTTTAAATACCTCATGTCATAAACCTTATTTGCAGGACAGGAATTATCATACAAAAATCCATCTTAGTCCAAACCATCTTGGAGACCTGTGGCAGCCTCCTTGTTGGCCCATAATGAATGGTGGTCACCTTTAATCAAGATAGTGGTGAAGTCATATGACATCCATCCTCTCCAACCCTGGCAAAATGGCTGTTAGCCACGTGGCTGCCCAAAGATGTCCACAAACCACATATATATCCCAAAATGGTGTCATTCTACATGGTTCCTTTAAGATTACCTATGCATATATTTTAAATGATCAGCCCTGTGTTAGCCTTTTTCACAGATTTTAAACATACCCAATAAACATAAATCTTGAGGTACAGAAAATTCACACAAGCCAAGTCTGATTTTTTTTTTTTTTTGGTCTGTTCTGCTTTGCTCTCTTGTCCTTGTCACAGAATCTGGTGGCTCCGCTGACCCTAGACATAGAGAATTTAAAACGTCATGCCTGGGTCTGAAAAATGGAGACCACAATCCAATTCCAGAGCCAGCTTGTCAATATAGTAGAGCAACATAAAACAACTTTAATACTACCCACACCCAAAAGACATCCAAATCCCTGCTAAACTGAATCCAGTGGCAAAAACAAAACAGACCCCTGAGAGATAAATTCTGAGCCTTGGCAATAAAAAACAGCCACGATAACAGTGGTGGATGGCAGCAGTAGAGATAGCAACACAGAACAGAGAAAACTCACAGACTCAAAGAAGAGCAGTCAGTGGCTACCATACATATGTACATTTTGCAGCTAACCTTACAGGCACAGCAGAAAACGCAGACCCATCCACATAGACAAAACAGACAGACAAAAACTTCCCAACACACAAAACTCAAAACTTTCCAACCGAGCCGAGACAGGTGTGTGGGCAATGGCTCACAGTTTGCCCTGGCCAAGAGAATATTGTGGTCCTTTCGGTCCCCGTCCGTGTCCCAGATCAGAATCCTACAAAACAGAACAAGACTATGACTCACCAGGTGGCCTCCGTAGATGCTGCTTCTATTAGCATGGCACTTCACTCTGTTAGTTCGCAAACCCAAAGGCATGCTTCAGAGCCTTGGAGCATCTCAAGGCTTGTGCTTCCTGAGGTGGCCCTTCAGCCCCTCAGCTTCAGATATCCAGAGCAAATGTGGGCTTTAGAATTTAGGTGGGCGGTCTGAATCTCACTGGGGCCTCCAGAAAATGTTAATCACACTGGGCAAAAATAAGGCCACTACCACAATTGTAAGTCAAATTTGAAGCAAGCTTTAATTATATTCTGGCCAGGTTGATGGACTCTGTCCAGGACCATTCCAGGGACTTATTCCTAGGAAATTGCCATGAATCATATTATGTGGAAGCTTAAAAAGGTAACCCCATAAAGCCACCATGTTTTCCACCAGGTCCCATCAGGGTCAACTTTATATTCTGACTTACTTCCTGCCTGTATACCTCCTGCCTACATCTAACCTGGGACAAGCGTACATTCTGACATATTTTCTGCCCTCATACCTCTACTCTACATGTGATCAAGCACATCTGGTGTAGTTGACTCAAACAAACTTGTTTAGGGGAGCAAAAATATGTATGTGGCTTGTTATCGCCTATAGACAATAGCCTCCAGCATTCCAGGAAGTCATCTGTCCTTGGGTGAGTGGGGCTTCCTGGTTAACTTTGGCCTTGGTTAACCCAGCCCCACTAAGACAAATATGACTGATGTGTTGCTCAGCCATCATCAGAGAAACCTCCTCCTGCAGCAGATACTTATTGGGTTTTGGAAGCAGCTGAGTCTCTAGACATCTTCCTGATGCCAGATGATGTGATGGCCTGAGATAAGCAGTGAAGATGGGGTGGGGTGCTCTGCAGTGCACATCTTCCTGATGTCAGATGATATGATGACCTGAGCTTAAGCAGTGAAGATGAGGTGGGGCTGCTCTGCAGTGCAGAGTCCTGGATTTCTTCAGATCCCACTGTGGTTTTTGCTTGTGGGGAATCTTCTTGGAAGGTTGTCTGCATCTGAATCTGATGGATTTAGGTGCTGTTTATTGTATAGCAAGAATTCCACTTGCTAGCTGTCAGAGGATGTTTGAGGTAGGAAGAGAATTTCCAGTGTTTATCTGAGGATTAGTGAAAATCATGTGACTCAACATGGGCCTGTCAAAAGCAAGAGTCAAGTTAATTGTTTTCCAACTATACCTGCAAATATTAGTCTTCTGCTTAGCATCATTTTCAAATCGTGTGTTCTGTTTGTTTGTTTGTTTTCATTAGCATGTAGTATATTAGGTTTTGTTACAGAAGTTTTAAACAAAATTTGTTTTGATTGATTCTTTACCCTTTGATTTTTCTCTGTCCCCTGCCCCCATTGTGCCCTTCTGTCCCTAGAGGTCGCCTCAGCTTTCATAGCACATTGTATTCTGTTCCCCTTTCTTCCTTTTCCCCAATGTCTTCCCCCAAAATGTGGTTTCCTTTTAAATTTCACAGCCCATATCCACACTCACACACACTTGCATAATACATACATGTAAGCATAGAGCTAGCTTTCCAATATGGAAGAGTAAAGAGATTTTTTTTCGACCCCTGCATTGACATTGCCCTAAAGCTTGTTCTTTAAAAAGATTTGGCATCCTTTATTACGAAAGGCAATGTCTGAGGCTTCTTTGGTACTAAAAGAAGCTGTGTGGCTCTATAATGACTGTGCCTCAGAGGAAAGTCGCCTTCACATGCCATTGGCCGTTGGTTGCTTAAATGCACTGCAGAACATTTATTGCGGAAAGGGTGGTTGACATTACTGGAGTTTGTTCTCGAACTTTTTCTCAGGCCCACCATGTAACCAGACCTTCACAGCTCTCTAGGACTAAACTGCTTGCATCAGCTGATCCTGCTTTTGGTGCCTCGTTTTCTGAGCAGACCCGAGAGGATGTTTCTGAGCTGTTGTTGATGATCTGGCTGGGTGCTTGGCAAGGTTGTCCCCAAAAGTGACTAAAGAGTTGTGTGAAGCCAGTGAGATGAACAGAGCCTGGTTTTGACTGAGTGCTCTCTGATTCCATCCTAATGTCTATCGTTCCTTCTTTCACAGCCGTGCTCAGGGTGCATACTGTCTGCTCTCGGTGTCCAAAGGGGTTCAGTCTCTCCCCTGTAGGTACCCCTCCCCTGTAGGTACCAAAGTGCTTCAGATAACTTGGATGAAATGCTATAGTGTTTGTGCCTCACAGTATTGTATGCTGTAACTCTTCTTCCATGCTTCATGCTAAAGGTCAACACTACAGCATACATTTGTGTACATTTTTTTCATTTCTGGAGATTAAAACCAGGGCCTTGTGCATTTTAGGCAAGTGCTCTACCATGGAGCCATAACCCAGCTTCACTTTGCTGGGTTTGGTTTTATCTGCATTTATATTTGTGTGCCACCTGCATGCCTGGTGCCAGTGAAGGCCACTCTTAACCACTGAGCCATCGCTCAAGCCCCATCACTTTGTTCATCTTAATAGGCTTTAATTCTGTTCCTGACCTCTACACCATCCTAGTCAAAAATACATCCAAGTGCCTCACCCAGCAGCACATGGATGGGCTGTACTTACAGACAGAGGAGGAAATAACCCCAAGGATGAGGCAGATCATCTCATTGCTTGCAGTTCCTGTTTTTCTTATCTGAATATAGACTAGTTGGCTCCTTATGAATGGTTGAATCTCCACTACTTATTCCAAAAGTAGGTTTTTCATCAGATTGTAGTACTTATGAGGTCATCGTCAGGCAGGTCAAACAATTCAACTAGGTAATCATGTGAATGTTAACACAACTCATCTTAGTGTTCACAACACCTGACACAATCAGCCTAAGGAAGGAAGGATTTATTTCTGCCCACAATTGAGGTTCCAGCCCATCATGGCAGGACAGGTATGGCAGCAGAAGCAGGAGGTGGCTGGTCACATTGTGGTGGCTGCCATGAAGCAGAGACAGATGTTGGTGCTCAGTCACTTTCTTCTCTAGGGCTCCAGGCCACAGCACGAAGCCCCCACCACCCACCACATTGGGGGCAGGGGCTTCCCCCCTCAACTAACCTAATGTTGATCGTACCTGCAGATAAGACTCCTGAGTTCTCTCTGGGTGACTCTGGGTCCTGTTAACTACACAACTGAATTGATTAGGGAGTGAAGACAAGGCAAATGGTCTGTAGGTGTTTAGCACAGGTGCAACCATTACAGGCCTAGTTGTGTTGCGCTCATAGGACCAGTGTCGCATTTTAAATCTGCAACTGGTTGCATCCCAGGACACCCACACAGGACTGCGTTAGCTTAGGCCCCATGGCCCCTCCTCTCCAGAGTTCCACTGTCTTCACTTCATCTTGAGACCCTTGAAAGAGTGAAGCTTGATGTTTTTGTCACAAGTGAGAAATCAGGAGCACAACGGGCTCATGTCATAGTTTGAATTGCTGAGGGAGTCTGTAAACCCCAGGGGACCAGGGTTTTGACTTTTACATTTGTGGATTTCTTCCCAACTATGTGCTTAGCAGCCAGATGGCTTTCGTGGTTGGTTATGGGAGTGAAAGTTTGTTTCTGTTTTCGGTTCATAGAACATAGCTAGATGGCACCATCTATCACTGGGGTGTGAGGAAGCCCTTGTCCTGCCCTGGCCCTCCAGAGTCTCTCATGCTGCAGCCTAGGGCCACCACTATCTTCACAGCATGCACACAGGGTAAGGGCAGGGGCCACAGTCCTGTCTGGGAAGACAGCAGAGCCAGGCTGATCCCCACTGTTGGTGGAAGACACTTTACAGTATCAGAAACAAGCTAGGATTTTTCTTTTTTCTTTTCTTTGTTGTTTCTTCTCCGACATCTTTATTCTTGAGAAAATATATTTAAGTGTGTGTGTGTGTGTGTGTGTGTGTGTGTGTGTGTGTGTGTGATTTGCACATCTGTTCAAACGGATGTTGATTCCAGAGAACAAACTTCATACTCCCTCTTTGTCCCTGTCTCCATGTCTCTACAATTCTGGCAGCTCCAGGGACTCCAGGTGAGGTCATCATTACTATATTTGTCCTTTTGTGCTTGGCTTGTTTCACTTACCGCAGTGCTCTTTTGTGTCACAGATCTCCCTTTTAGACTATTGGCTGCTCTGTGGCAAAGTTTTGGTGTTCAAAACCCAGGTTGGTGTAGAATGGGTGAGTCACACCAAACTCTGTTTCTCAGCCTTATTTGTTGGGCCTGTTGGGCCTGGATCCTGTATAAAGCCTAGATCCTGTATAAAGCCTAAATACATTCTGAAATGTATTTCAGAATCAGAGTGAGGGAACAGTGTGAGAATTTCTTGTGGTTTCCTGAGTTGGCGGTACACCTGCCCCTCCCTGAGACTGAAGGACAATAGGCCCCTCATCATGAGCATTTGGAGAGTCTGAGCCCATGCTTGCCCTGTCACTCGTCAGAGCCTCCAGAAGCTCACTATACAGCATTGACATCAGCTGTTCTAGGAACTACTCCACACAGTGGCGGGGCCGGCAGAGGATTCAGAAGAGCACATTTCTGTCATGATAGTTGTGGGATTGATCATTCTGAGCTGGAACACCTCAGAATTAGTTGCTTTAACTCCTGCAGCTTGCTTTGGTGACACACAGCACATACCAGCACTTGGGACATGGAGGCCAGAGGATCAGGAGTTCAAGGCTATAGTCCTTGGCTATATAGTGAGCTGAAGGCCAGCCGAGGCTCCATGAGGAGAAATAGAAAAGAAAATTTCCCATTCTGAATTTGTCTCCTAATTACTAGGAACCTCCACCCACACATGGCCTTAGAATCCTTCCCTTTGACAGCCAGCCCTTTACTTTCTCATACCTTTTCCTGTCCCTCTTCTCCCTGGTGACATACGAGGCTCCGTCCACAAGCTCCTACATTCATAGCTGTTCTTGAGATAAACTTTAAGAACCACTTTTATAATGGCATGGAATCCGATTTGTAAAAATTAGGCAGAGGTTGCATAGTGCTCTCTGTCTATGCTGCCTCTAGACCCGAATTTCTCAACCTCCCTAATGCTGTGACCCTTTCATACAGTTCCTCATGTTGTGGAGATCTGCAACTATAACATAACTTTCATTGATACTTTATAACTGTAATTTTGCTACTGTTATGAATCATAATGTAAATACTTGTGATGTCTGATGGTCTCAGGCAACTCCTGTGAACCCAAAGGGTTTATAACCCACAGGCAGAGAAACTGCTGTCCTAGACCTGGAGGTTTGCCCTTAAGACACCATCTTGTCTTCTTCCTCTGAGTTTTCTGGACACTGGCAGGCTTCCTCACATATCCATCTTTGCCCCTGTAGAAAGCTAAACTGTGTGTGTGTGTGTGTGTGTGTGTGTGCTCTTCTTCCCAGGTGAACTGGAAGATCTGGACCCAAGAGAACCCTTCGTAATAACTCCATGGACAGACAGGCTACTCACTCCCCACCCGGAAGAGTAAGCGGGAAGAGCTCAGCCCCAGTGGTGTTTCCAGAATATCATAGGTGGGTTGCTTTACCCTTGACTCTGGATGTTGCCTGACTCTTAGAGAGGAGGATGGTCTGACCGTGAGCTGCTACCCCTTGTTGGACAGGTGAGATGCCTGCCTGGAGTTCTGTTTCTTGCTCAAAGCAATCCCCACTCCTAGCATTGTCTAAATCACATACTTGGTGTGGGGGTTACCTATACCCATATCAAGACTGATCTTTCTTCCTCTGCATTTTTAACATCACATGTCTTCTGTGAACTGCTTCTCAACTGTCAGAGCATCCAGACACTCACTAGCAGAACCCTGCACACTCTTGTTAACTGCTTCCACAGGAGATGCGTGACATAGCTCTTGCCACATTTGACTTGGACTGACCTGGACAGACCCTTGTCCTTCTTTCCCTCTTTCTTCACTGTTTTTGTACTTCTCAAACCCCATTTCCATGTAAATATCACTTCCCACCTCAGGGATCAGCAAAGCCACCAAAGCTCCAATGGGAGTCTTGAGCCTCTCTCAACCCTCTGGTGAACACAGTCTTATTTAGCCTGGTGATGGGCATTCAGAGGCTGCCATCATCATCTCTGGGTCTATTAGTAATACCTGTCCCTTCTTTTTCTAGTTCCTGATAGGAATGGGGACTGTAGCCTGTGATAGTCAAGTGTCCCTACTGGCTCCCTTGAGCTAGTCTGGCAGGGCCTGAATCACCTCATACTGCCTCGGGCATTGCAGCCTTCCTAGTGAGGTGGCATGGGCAGCTTATTGCTCAAAGTCTCTGCTTCCATGGTACTCAGACTGGTTTTTTCTGTGCCATGTTCAGCCTCAGGGGCCAGGCTGCGAGCAGTTTCAGGGCTTGCTTAAAAGTCTTTCCGAGCTCACGCAGTTCAGAGACAGAGCACTCCCTACCTGTCATGGTTCCCTGCACTGGCCTGTTACCAAGTCTCACATTGGTATGGGGCCACCTGGGTATGTAGGTTTGTTTCTGAGAGAGCATGTGTACAGATGTGTGAGGCCCAGCTTTGATTCCCAGCACCTCAGAAGAGGAAGAAAAGAGAAAAATTCTGCAGAGGAAACTAAAAGATGAAGTATTTCAAGAAATGAAGCTCATCATAAAATTTCTGATAAAAAGAGATGTTGACTAGGAATCATGGTACGTGTGTAGTCGCAGCTTCTTGGGAGGATGAGGCAGGAGGATTGTTTGAATCTGGGAATTCAGGACCAATTTGGGCAGAATGTCCCCAAGCAAGCCTCACATGTAGAATGTGGGCCAGGGTCCAGGTCAAGGGCAGAATGTGCACTTAGTATATGCAAAGCTTTGCATTTGCTCAGGAACAGGAAGAAGAGGTGACAAAACAGCACTCTGATGTGTCTCAGGATGCTGCAACTCCTCACTCTCCACCTACATGGCATACCTCTAGATGTGTGCTTGGGCGCTGTGGACTAAGCATGCTCACTGCGTGGCCTGAGCTGCACCCTCACCCTTTTCTGGTTTCTCAGCGATGAGATTTTTATCCCTGAGAATAAGACAGCATCTTGACTATTTGTAGCTTGTCTAGGACCCCACACTGTGCCAGGGGCAGCACACAATATGTTTCCACTCACATCTGTAGAATGATTGAGCGCCTCTCGTGCACTGTAGAAAGTACCTTGATGTCCAACCTGTAGCCATTTCTCGTGGGACTGCTGGAAAGGAACCGTGGAACAGAAGAGGGCCAGGAACACGTGTCACAGACTGCGAGCACAGAAGCAGTTTAGAGAGAACGGACATGGTGACTCACAGAACACTTGAAGGAGACCCATAAAATATCCCTCACATTTCTACTCCAATATTTTTTTTTATTCTTTAGGATAAAGAGTATTTTTTGCAAGTAGGTAAAAGGTTTACTCAGCATATGGGGCTATTACTCCAAGAGAAGCTTGCTGGGTGTGTTGTACCCTAAATTTGCTATGAACTTAGCATGTAGCATTTCTTTTCATTACTGTTACTTTTCTTTAGTTCACAAATAATCTGGGTGCCAGGGAGAAGCTTAAAGCCTGTCAGGCAGAGCAGCAAGGACACGGTGTCCTGCCACAGCAAGAAGGAGCCTAGAGAGAATAGAGGACAGTTAGTGCCACTTGGACACTCCTGTTCTCTCCTAGTGTGTAACTTGATCCATACAGAGAAAGCAGCCTGATGTGGAGATAACAATGTGCCCTTACGCTGTAGCAGCATCATTGACCTATCACTGAAGATGACGACTCTGTCTTGAGCCTTGTGATTGTGGTTGGGGACCATCTACTAATATCAGGCGATTAGGGTGCAAGTGGGACCCATGCTTCTATACCTGGAAGAAATGTGTCAAGGAATGAAGAGATGAGCTGTGAAAGCCAGAGGGACCTGAGCTGTGGATTTGTATATATTACTCAGTGCTCCCTGGCATGTCAGAACTGCACTTTTGACCCCTCTTCTACTGAGTGACATGGACACAGCTCACCAGCAACTATTGAATGTGAATGTTATCAGAAGTGGCTGCTCAAGTCCAATCAGCTTCCTGTGAGCCTTGTGCCCCAGAGACAGCAACATGAGCTCCAGTCTCAACTGTGGTGCTATCTGGCATGCAGTGAGACAGGCCCCTTTCAGGGCAGACCCCTGTATCAATGCACCCTTCTGTTATTTTCAGCCTTAGTATTCCTGTGCAAACTGACCGTGCCCACAGGTATTTCGTTCCATCACTTAAAAATCTTTTAAGCATGAACTCTGTGACTTTAAACTCGGGAATATAATGTATTTCTTCATTGAACATGCTTTGGCATGTAATGAACTCTTTTATTGAGCATGCTTAGAAGTGTAGTGAACTTTACCTGGGATGCTCAGCAATGCAGTGTTCTCCTATGTAAAACATAATTAGGAAGGAACCTAGTGCTCTGAGAATATGCCTAAAGCTCTGTGAATAGACACCCCCCCATGCTTTCTTTGATAGGGACATTGCTTTTGAAATGTCACCCGTGTTCTTGCCCACACTGCAAGTAGTCATTCTTTCTCCTTTATGTCTCAACTCTGCTTATTTTGGCTTTGCAGTCACCAATATGAGAGCCTAGGGGTTTAATTCAGGGCTCTTGTAAACTGCCGGAGTAGCTGCACACAGCAGCAGCAATCCCAATCTTTACCTTTGCTCAGAATCTGATCCCAAGTGCAACCTAACTCAGCTATGGCTTCTGCTGGGCAACCAGGAAAGAGATGGCCCACCTGGAGGGCCTCAAGTTTCTCATCTTCATGTTAATGGTGACCCAGGCAGCTGCAGTGATAGTGGGTCCTCCTCAGATGCTGAGCGCCGTGCATCCCCCTTCTCTGCGCTCTGTTGGGGCATTGTCTTAATGTTCTCAGAAAGATTTCCTGGAACATCTGTGAGGGGAAAAAAGAAGATATAGATCACTCTTTTATATGGTGAAAAAACAAACAGGGTCAAAAGGGGGATGGTGTTCCACAGTCAGCCACCCCCCAAATAGGTAGCTCCTCAAGGGATTGTCCTGTAAGTCCTTAGACCATAGAAGACCTCATCCAAAACCAGCCCATGGGTGAGAAACAGTTCTCTGTCACATAGGTCCTTGTTTGGGCCCCTAGGGTGAGTTCTGGTGCCCCCACCAAATCACACATTAGCTTTTACAATAAGAGATCAGGATGGCTTTCTACACCATCACTACCATAGCTGTCAGTGCTGGCCTCCAGGCTAAAGAACCCCTACAAAAGAGGAAGGACATTTCAGGAAAATGAACAAGCTGGCTCAAACCCCTACTTTCCCTAGGCTAAGTCCTACAGCCCCCACAGAGAACAAGAATCTTGTTTTTGTGGGTGTTCAGAAACTAAAGGGGCAGGTACAGCTTTTATGTCCTCCCTTTATGACCTCCCCTGAGCAGACACAGGAAGAAGCCTCAGTTTTCTGGGACGAGCTTGGTCTGGTTGGCCCTGGTGCCGTCCTGGCAATACGCACTAAAAGTATTCAGCCAGAAACAAACCCACACCACTAGTACCTGTACCCGGGCTCTTTTCCCTCCCACACTCACTTTCTTTTACACTTGTCCAGCAGATGATGACACTAAAAAGCTTCCACATGGACCCAGCCTGTGGCTATACCAGGAACTGTAGTTAAAAGACCTGACTGCAAAGATGCACAGTCCCCTGCCCAAACCTGTTCTTTCCCCCCTCCCAAGGGCAAGCTTCTCAGCATCCACGAATCCGTCCAGTGTCCCCTCTATGAAGTGGACATTTACTTGGTCTTTTCCCCTGCACCAGTTTGAAGCAGAGACACATGGAAGTGTCTCTGACATAGCACTGAGCGAGCTCAGCAGAATCACAGTACTCTCCCTGTTTCCTTCCTTTTGAACCTGTGCTCTTCTGCGGCCGTGCCCCCCCCCCCAGCCTCTGGTTGCATCTTCTGCTGTCTGCTTCTGCCTCAACTTTCCCAGGTTCCACATACGGATAATGCTAAAGCATTGTCTCTCCTAAGGTGACAGTTATCAAGTTGCATTCCCCATAGTGAGGCAGGAGTTTTCATTTGTAAAGGGCATTCAAGAAGCAAGTAAAATGCAAAAGAGCATCCATCTGGGCAGCTGTGCCTATAAGATTTCCACTGTCTTCTCCCTTCACTGTAGCCTCTTAACTTTGGGACTCTTGGCTCCTATTTGGAGATGACAGGCAGTGGTTCAGTTTTCTCGGAAGGTTAACAGTTTGACTCCTTACCTCCTCCTAGCCCCTGCATTTGTTGATCTTTAAAGTTGTGGGTACAACGTGGGTCTGACTACTGATGATGTTTGGCCCAGCTGATATTCTCTAAGAGGACCAGCCAGTCTTATTTTCAATTGGCTCCGTGGCTGTCATATCAAGGGGTGGCCCTAGAGAGGATGGACTTTCAGGTTGGGTATCATAGGATGTCATGCTGATCTCAATGTTGCCCAAAATACTTTTGCTTAAGTTGGCACCCATAGCATGATGCTGTGAGAATGGGATGCAAGGGCAGGTCATCTTTCCAGGCAGCATAGCATGGCATGTGGTGGCTTCTGCCACCCTTCATCTTTTGTTTCTGGTCATCCAGCAGCTATCACCTCCCGAGCAGTGTGAAGGTGGAAACGTCAAGTTCATTCCTCCTCTGTGTGAGGGAGAGGACCTGCAAGGCTTTTGTCAAAACAAGGCTGCATGGGCTTTGCTGACTGCTAACAGCTAACCCTATAGCTTAATAACTTAATATGATATATGTTGCTGTGACCTCATTAAACACTTAGTGCTTTTAAAGACTCCACAATTTCATGGAAGTTGTATTCTATGGTGAACAAGGCCTCTTACAGTCTTGGAGATTAAGACACGTGAGACTATTTCTCTAGAAGAAGGTGGTGAGCCTTCTACACCAAGCAACGGCCATGTGTGCCCTGTGAGCTGGCCTATAGTCATCGGGTACCCAGAGTTGACACTGAGTATGTACACAGTGATGCTTTCCAAGGTTTGTCTTTTAAGATGTTAAATGGAATACCACTGTGTGTCATGATCAGCTGTTGCATCCCTGCAAAGATTGGTGTTTAGTATGGTAAGCTCCTTGTTACCATTGCATAAAGCACTGTACCAAGTCTCTACTTGTCACTGGTAGTCTGTCATAGGATCTGCCCACTAAGACCTTCAGGGCTATACAGGAAAGGGTACCACAGGCCTTTTGCAGCCTCTGCTCAGTGATGACTTTTGCAGCCAGCCTGAAATCACAGATTTTGGCATGTCTCTCTCCTCATCTATGAGGATGTTCTTCAGTTTAGTGATGTCCTGTTTTGCTTTGGTGGAGGTGGTTAACTGTCAGCACTGTTCACCAGGACCTGTGAGCTGTCTCCTCCGCATGTTTACAGCCCAACACACCTCTGTGAAGCTCACTAGAGCTCTCCAGCCACATGTTCCATGGCATACATATCTGAAGTTCCGTCAATTCTGTGGAACAGTTTCATGATATGTGGGTGAGCTAGCGGGTTTATGTGTTCCGCCTCAGTGATGTTGGCGGCACTGTTTTTGCTCTTGTTGACGTTCTTCACAGCTCCGTGAATATCTGTGTGGGCGTGCCATGGCCAGCTGCATCTCTGCAAAGGTACCACAACCAGGGGTCACTAAAATACTGTCATAGTTTGTGATGCCTTCATTAGAGGTGCTGGACAATAGGTCCTGCTCCATTGCTACCACCCTAACTTCTGGGGAGTGACAACCACTACATAATGCCACATTAAACAAAGTTCCTAATAGGTTCACCTCTGGGCCTTGTGAGCTCCCTACCTGCAGGTTCTTAACCAGATATGTTATCGAGTATGAATTTCTTCCTGTGTACCAGGCCTTGAATCTAATAAGAAAGTGGTTGGTTATCCCTCTAATATTTATGCTGCCATTGTACCCATGGACTTATATTGCCAGCCTGATTGTTATTATAGCTCATAGCATTCATAGGCTGGGTAATGCTTTTAATGACTTTCTTCCTGTTCTAGTTTACTTCTCTCGCTGTGATAAAACACAGACCAAAAGCAACTTAGAGGAAGGAAGGGTTACAGTCTGTTATCAATGAAGCTGAGGCAGGAACTTTGAGCAGAAACTAAGCAGAGACCGTGGAGAAATACTGTTTCCTGCCTTGTTCCCTAGGCCCAAGATCAGCTACCAGCGCAGGCCCTCCTGCTGGTGGGTGGTATGCCCATAGTGAAATAGGTATGTCTATAGCAGTGAACAGTTGAGACATGGCCAGAGGCAGTCTGTCTGAGGCCACTCTTGAGTTTAAGCCTCTTTCCACCAGGTGTCTCTAGGTTTGTGTTGACAGAGAACGCTAGCTGTGACTCATCCTCAGCGGCCTCGTGGCACATCTCAGCACTGTGAAACCTAGGTAGCGAGGAAAGAGTGTCCAGTTTAGTACCAGCTCGATTTCTTCAAGTTCTGTGACCCAAGTGTGTGGTGTTTTCAGCACTGGGGTCTTACTATCAAGTTCTGGTGGACAATCAAGAGCAGTAGTGATATCCTGAATTGTTTTGGGGCATTTCTGGGACCCCGTGTCCAACAGCTTGAGGTGGAGGTACCCCAAACCTGGCACTGGGTGAGCTTTTTATTTTTCAGGTTGTGGCTTCTAGAAGAAGCATTGGCCCCCATGTAGGGTAACTTCATTTAAACTGTGTACATACAATTAAGGAAATTAATACTAGTTTTCTATATGGACTTTTCAAGCATTGTTAGTGTCCCCCTTGCCTCCAACCCTCCTTTTATACCCACCCCCACTAGTATTATTTTTCTAAATGGATATGATATCTGACTGCCTTCTAAATCCCTCTCTCTACACCCAGCTCAGCTCTCAGTCCTCACCAAAGAAGCATCTTTGCGTTGTGGTTGGCGGTTCATACACAGAGTCACAATCAGTCAACTGGAAAGAACAGAAAGAAGGAGTGCCAGTGGCATGTTCAGCTACGGATGGGACACCCATACCACACCCACTCCCCTCAAGGCTCAGGGAACGTGGCGGAAGAGGGGGCGGAAAGATTGTAAGAGCCAGAGGTCAGGGAGAACTGGGGTGAAATTGTGTCTCCTGAACATGACAAGAATCACTGTGCTCACAGCAACGGTGGTTACATGCAAAGGCCTGAATGAGATCAAGCAGCCGACATTTCAGCATGGGTAGGGTAGGGGGCAGGAGCTGGACTCTTATTTCATCTCAGGTCCTCCCCCACATTTTATAGTATAGTTCAATTATTTCTAATGATTCCCAAATGGTTCGTATAGAAACAACAATTTTCTCTTAAAAGTGTACAGTAACTGGGCTGACAAGATGGCTCAGTGGTGATGGGTGTTTGCTGCCAAGCCTGATGATCCTCCTCCAGTTCCTAGAACCCACAAGATAGAAGGAAACAACTGACATTTTCAAGATACCCTCTGATACAACCTATCTGCCATGGCATGCGTCCCACCCCACAGTAAATAATAAATGTAAAAAATAAAATGTAAAGCTTCAATACAAATAATATTAACATAAGAATGTATTTTTAAAAGTGTACAATAACCTCTCTGTTTTACATAGAGCAGATTGGGTGCCCTATCATATTATAGAACTATTTCAGCTAATGTTAGGGTCCAGAATGTGCTTGCAAGCAGCAAAGGACATTTACTCTGCAAAAATCCAGCATGCTGGGGTCTTAGATACAATGTCAACTCCAAGGTGAGCTTTCAGGCTCTTTTTAAAGGTATTCAGGGGATGCCCAAGGGGGGATTAGGTAATCGTTAACATGATTGGAGCATTCAAACTAAAAAACACAGGCAAACTGAAAAGGTGCTGGCAAACTTAGTCAATGGTCATGAGTCAATCATAAGATTTCCAGACCTGCAGTAAATCATCCTTAAGCAATTAGACCAGCAGCAAGTCAACCTTAAGCAAACTTTTCTTCCTCTGGCCGGGTGGCTAGGCCATCTCTGATTGTCTGCCTATTCTCTGCAGTATTCCCAGTAACAGCTGAGCTCATTTCTGAGGAATGAGGCTTTAGGCCTGTTCCAAACTAACAAGAAACTGAAGCCTGTCATGGAGTTGGCTAGGCTTATTTAACCAGGCCTCCTCACTAATGAATCTTATCTTTGGATAAATCTGGGTCTATTTGGTTTTTAAGAGGTACCTTTCCTGGTATCCTAATAGGTACTATATGTAGCCATTTTGTTCCTTGTGCCAAGGAGTTTCCTTTTAACCAAACGTTCTAGCCTATCGAGGACAAAGGGTGATGTATTCTACTCAGAAACTACTTCCTGCTGAAACCAGGACATCATTGTCAGGGCCCAGGAAGGCTGGAACGTTAGTCAAAGGCTGGAAGGGAATCCAGGCAGTAGGACATTTATCAGAAGCATCTGGTCAGCTGAGGCACAGGGGAACAATCCCAACAGCTAAACTGGCTCACATCGGCTTTCAGGAACTCCAGGAGTCACAGTCATTTGGAACAATTGTCATCAGCTGTTTCTTGGATGGTGCCAGACAGCCAAGTAGAAATCTGTTGAGGCAGATAAACTATGGACAGAAGTTAAAGTTTAGGAACTTAAAAGAAAATATTGCATTTGGAACTTTTGGGCCCATTATCCTGGTAGTGGGGGAGGGGAGGAGTCTCATGACGAGGGGAGATAGATCTCATCTTTAGGAGTAGGCAGGTGGGGAAACTTAGGCTGCAGCTATCTGGCTTTCCCCTGACCTGTGAGAACTCTTATGATGCCCTCAAGCTTACATGAATTTTTAGTTTACAAAAAGATAAAGAGTTTTAGATATATTATCATTACCAATGTTTGTAAACTGTACTGAATTCCAAAATTATAGAAAATCAGCTAACAGATGTCATATGAAATGAGCTAACAAGGTGGCTTCAGGCTTGTGGGTAGGAGCTGGTTGCCTGCTGCTGTTAAACTGACAAAGCTACAGTTAGTCTAGCCATCAACGCCATCAGAAATCTGAAAGGGATAAATTACATCAGGAAGTATAACCCAAATGGCCTTTGTATTGATTAAAAATGATGGTTACCCTAGGCTCCCATGATCTCCATGGCTTGTAGGAACAGAGGTCCCAGGGCAGCATCAGTCTTGTGCTACCAGGCCCAGGAGATCTGAGAGACTTTCCTGTGGAAGAGGAACTTTGGGGACTGACCTTACCTTGTCTAAGCAAAGTGGAGCAGTCAACTCTCCAGTGTCCTGCCTGTTTACAGTTTGAACAGGGTAGGTGAGGCATTGGAGTGGTCTTCCCTCAAAGGACCAGGGAGACCTAAAAGTGGTCAAATGTGTTGAAGAAAATAAAAAGCCTCCCAATTTTGAAGCTGTTGCTGAATATGATGAAATGAAACAATTCTTCATCCTCATTCCATTTTATAAGAGTACCAGGAAATGATCTGCCTGTTTCTTGGGAATCCCCCAAATCGCCGAGAGATAAAACTACTGCAAACACACGAGGATCTTTATTTACAGCTCTAGCTGGGCCACAACCATCACCAACACAGTGGTGTCTGGAGGCGCCCCCATGCTCTGGTCTGAGAGTATTTTATAGGTCCCTTTTCCTCCGGCACCTCTGAAGCAGGGATGTTCCAACTTGGCAAATGCTTATTGCTTAGGATACAGAAGGGGGTCTTGTGGTTCACGGTGATGTGTTATGAGAGGGTGCCAAAGCCGTAATGGTTCTGACCATCTTTCTTCTCTCTCTGGGCCAGCTCCCTGGGAACCTTATCCCCTGCGGGTGGAAGGGAATGTGGCTACATGACTCAGGCTAGGGGTCCTTTGGGCCAGTCTCTTAGCAACTCTATTTCTGGTGGGCTGGAAGGAATGTGGCAAGGTCGGCCCTCCCTGCAGCTGTGCCCAGGCCTTTAAGCATTTTTCTTAAACCCTTGCCTCAGCGACCCTGAGATATGGATTTTAATTCTTTTTGGTCTCTCATAAGTATCTTGTCAACCTGCACAACATATAAACTGTCAATGGAAATATTCAGAGGCTGAGGGGATAACCTCAAAGCTTAGAGTAAAGCAAACAGTTGCACACACTAAACTGATTAGGTATAATTAGAGGATTATTGATATAAATGAAATAAAGAATTTGCAGGATACGAAGTAGAAAGCTTCATAAAGTCATCCAGGACTATCTGCTGGGAGTCAGAGAATGCCCAAAGTGAATTAAGTTGAAAGGGGAGAAAAGGGCGTAGTGGATAGAGACATGGCCCAGTGGTTAAGAGTACTGGCTGCTCTTCTAAAGGACCCATGTTCAAACCCCAGCACCCACATGGCAGTTCACAACTGACAGTAATTCCAGTTCCAGGGCATCTGACACAGTCACACAGACATACATGGAGGCAGAACACCAATGTCAATAAGATATAATTTATATTTTTTTTAAAAAGGGAGAAAAGGATGTCCTGTGAGACCCAGGTCTCGTGCAGTGAACTGACAGGCTCAGAAACAACCCTGCTGAGGAAGCCGAGCAAGAAGTTCATCGGAAAGGATCAAAGTACTGCCAATATTAGTGCCCAGGAAAAAGTACTCTATAGGCCCCTATAGAACACCACAGATACAATGTTTAGGAATAAGGAATAAGGAACCAGTGAGGGGAAGCTCCACGTCAATATGGTCAACTATGCATCAGTGATGGCTTGGTTTACTAATTGCAAGGTCCTTTTGTCTTCAGGATGAAATTGTCTAGGAGAAAAGGGGTCATTATCTTCTCTTAGAGTGGAAAACAGAGAACAAACCTTTTTAATTTTAAGGACCTAAGCCAATTATGTCTCCTAATATATTTTGGAAGTCACTAAGTGCTTTCAGTTGACGCACACATATTTGTACCTTCTGTAGGCAGATAGTATGTTCCTCTATAATATGACCTAAGTAAGAAACGGGAGCTTTTTTTCCTGAAGAAATGGATAGAAGAAGGTGTAGATGAAGCTGGATGGTAAGAAACAACTGAGTTGTTAGTTCTGCAGGATGGGGCAGCGAAAATCAAACCATCCATATGCTAAATAACAGAGAGAGGGGCACTTTCTTTTTTATTACTGGAAAAAAATTTGAGCAATAAATTGTTGACACAAGGTGGGGCTATTGGCCATGCCCTGTGGTGACACCTTTGATCGAAATTTCTTTATAGTGAAAATTAAATGAAGGGCATCTAAAGGTAAAATGACGAGGTCCTGAGGATGAAGGGGAAACGGTACAGAATCCATCCTTTAATATCACAAGATGCCGAGGAGAAGGCACAGCATAGGGGGAAAGAAGGCCAGGCTGTAAAGCCCTGTTAGGCTGCATAACCATTGACAGCTCTGGGGTCCTGACATTTTCTTAATATCAAAAATAGTATTACAGGGGGGACTGGTACTGAGCTCAACTTGTCCATTGAAAGCTGCTCCTCAACCAACCTGTAGCAGCTGGCAGCGCTTCCAGTGTAGGTGGCCACTGACCCATCCAGACTGGTGGGTCTGTACGCCTTCTTTCCCAGGGTTGAGGGAAGGCATGTTGGTAGAAATTATCTCTTGCCCTTCTCTATCTAAGCCCCGTCAGGGATTATAGCCTTGTTGAAACATTTTACGGGCCACAGTAGGCATGGGGAACACACAGCATTGCTCTCTTCATAGACGGCACATCCTTCCCCATAAGTCAATGGGCAAGGTGAGAAGGCCATCTTGGTTGAAATTGCCCTCAGTGACTCTCATCTGTTTCCCAGGTGAGGGGTCTGTTCTTGTCCAACCCTCGCAGCCCTGTGATGTCCTCCTGAGGGGCCAGGCCTTAGGCAAGGCACTGAAGCCTATCCCAGATACGTCAACTCAGTACCCACTAGGCCCTGAAGCACTTTGCCCTCACTCTTTAGCTGCAACTCAGGATGTTGTAGCCCCAGCAAGTATACTGAAAGGCAGCATTAGATGAACCCCAGAGCATCCGAACCTCAGGCCTCCAAAGGAACCCACACCCATGTGCACATACCCACAAGAGAGCCCACACCCATGCGCACATACCCACATAGGCACATACAAATAATCAAAAGCAGGAGACTTTCCAGATTGGCAGAACTTGGGGAAATTTGTCACTGGGAGACTCACCTTAAAAGAAATGTTAGATACAATTCTTGGAGAAGGAAAAAAAAGGATAGCAGACACCCGAATCTCCATAAGAAAGGGAGGAACTTTCTCAAAGAAGAAAACAAAGAAATAGTCATTTATTTTTTTTTTCTGGCTCATAATTCATCTAACAGATGGGGAGATTGCTCAGTCAGTACAGGGTTTGTTGTGCAAGCCTGAGCACCTGGGGTTGGTCCTCAGCACCATGTAAAAGCCTGGCATATGATGGGATCCCAGAGCAAATTCTGGGTCCCAGTGAGAGACTGACCAGACCTCAAAAATTAAGGCAAATGACATTTATTTGGTACCTGCTGTTGTCCTCTAGCTTCTTCATACATTTACACATACGTGAACATGTACACAAAAAGAAAAGACATGAAGGAAATAAGGAAATATAACAGAGGTTGGGCACAGTGATAATTAACTGTGTACAAGTGTGTACTGACAAAAGGCTGCATGGCCGTTGGTGTAAGTGAAATGATGGAAAGAGGAACGCTAGGAATGAGAAAGTAGGAGAGAGAAACTAGGGCACTTGCCACCAAGTGTAATGACCTCAGTTCTAACACCGTAATCCCACATGGTGGAAGGAGCTTCCCACATGCATCCCTGACCCACACGTGGACAGTGCACATGTACACACAAAAACAGCACTAAAGCCGAGTATGGTGGCGCACGCCTTTAATCCCAGCACTCGGGAGGCAGAGGCAGGCAGATTGCTTGTGAGTTTGAGGCCAGCCTGGTCTACAAAGTGAGTCCAGGACATCCAGGGGGACACAGAGAGACCCTGTCTCAAAAAAACCAAAAAGCAAAAACCAAACAACAACAACAAAAAAACAAAACAAAAGACAAGTAAAAACCAAACCAAAAAACCAACCCTAAATAAACACCAGTCCTATATGTTATAACTGGTAAATGCCAGCAACTGCTTGGAGGAGAAATTATACAAGTTCCCTTTTGCCCAGTAGTACTGTTGACTGAGCCTAGGGGAGGCAAGAGCTCTACCACCAAGATGTATCTCCCTCACCCCTTCCAGTTCCCCACACTCTCTCCAGAGGACAGAAGCAGATATCCATCCTAACTCTATGAGGCCAGCATTACCCAAATACCAATACCAGACTTTACAGGAACAGAAAATGACAGACTAGTGTCTCTTATGAACACAAATGCTACTCAACTAAAATATTAGTATACTGTCCAGATGTACTTGGGGCAAGCCTGTCATGGCAGGACCTGGGAGACAGAGCCAGGAGGACTCAAGATGAGTATGAGCTACATAGTGAATTCTGTGCCAGCCTGGGCTACACAGCAAGATGCAGACTTCCTGCATCTGCAGGCACTCGCCCTGCTTCCGGTGGCCTGGCTTCTGAGTCCTTGGCAGGGGTGTGCCCCAACCTCTGCCTTCCATAGAGCCCATGGGCAGCTAGGCCCCCAGTGATGCCTGGAGAACCTCCAGCTGCCAGGCAGGGCCAAGTAGGAGGAGAAGGGAGGAGAAGGAGGGATAGGGGAGGAGGAGGACATATATACAAATCAAGGATTATATACAATGTATTTACAAGGGGGTCTTAAAATCCAAATGGAATCTTGGATCAAGTAAGTGAAAAGAAGTATGCCATGTTCACGTATAAAAAAACAAAAACAGCCAGGTATGGTGGCGCACGCCTTTAATCCCAGCACTCTTGGGGCAGAGGCATGCGGATCGCTATGAATTCGAGGCCAGCAGGTCTACAAAATGAGTCCAGGACAGCCAAGCCTACACAGAGAATCCCTGTCTCGAAAACCCCTCCAAAACAAACAACAAACAACAAACAAAAATAAACACACAAAAATCTTGTCAGCCAGGTACGGTGGCACATACCTATAATCCCAGCACTCAGGAAGGTAGAGGAAAGAGGATCTCTGTGATTTTGAGGCCGGGCTGGTCTACAAAGTGAGTCCCGGACACCAAAGGCTACACAGAAAACTCTGTCTCAAAGAAAAAAAAAACAAAAAACCTTGTCGATATTATCAATATGTCAGTTTTTCCAAACTGGTCCATAGATTCAATGCCATGGAACAGCCTAGAAACACACTCATCTAAATCTAATGGATTAGCATTGGACAAAGCAGTAAATACAATAAAGTTGTTTTTCAACACATCCTCATGGGAGAGTTAAAATTCAAATGTAACAAACAAAATAAAACCCCATAGAACCAAAACAAAATGAAACAAAAAATGAATATAGACAGTCATAAACCATCACAAAATATAGTCAAAGTGGGTCACAGATGCTGAGTGTAGTGGCACACACCTTTAATCCCAGCACTCCGGAGGCAGAGGCAGGTCCATCTCTATGAGTTCAAAGCCAGTCTGGTCTACAGAGCGAATTTAGGACAGCCATGGGTACACAGAGAAACCCTGTCTTGAAAAACCAAAAATAAAAAATAAAAAGTGGGTCACAGATTAAAGTGTAAAATGAAAAACTAGGAATGTGTAAAGCAAAGCATACATGACTTACAATAAGATAATATTTTTATTTAATATTTTTTATATTTCTCATCTATATGGGTGTTTTGCCTGCATGTATGTCTATGCACTGCTTTCCTGGTGCCCACAAAGGCCAGAAGAGGATGTCACATAGCCTAGAACTGGAGTTATAGATAGTTGTGAGCCATCATGTGGGTGTTGGAAAAGAACCCAAGTCCTCTGCAAGAACAGAAAGTGCTCTTAGCTGCTGAGTCAAGTCTTCAGCCAAATCACATACAAGACAAGATTTAAAAAGGAACAAAATTTTTGACAAGGCATACTTCACTGAAATGGGAACCTTCTGGACTCCAGGTGCAGCTCAATGGTAGCCGTTCACTGGAGTGGACTCAAGAGGCCTTGGGTTCAGTCCCTGCCACTGCTCTGCAAGGGACAGTGTCAGTAAGATAAGCCACAGACTGGAGACCATCTGTGAAAGACAGACTTGATAAAGGAGCTGTATGTGAGATGTGCAAAGAATCCCGACAAAGGACAATTAGAAGACAGACCATTTGATCTCAGCAGACACCCGGCCAAGCACACAGAGATGGAATGGTGTTTTAGATGATACAGTATCAGGAAAGCATTAATTAAAGTCACACTCAGAGATGGCAGCAGCACACTGTGTGTGTGCGCACCCGTGTGTGTGCCCTGTGTGTGTGTGTGTGTGTGTGTGCGTGCGCGCGCACGTGCACACAGGCCCAAATCACGGCAGTGCCAAGACATGCCAAGACGCGAAGCAACAGGACCTCTTGTGGGCTACTTGTGGGACTGAGATGTAGCACAGGGACTGTGGGAACATTTTGGTGGTTTAAAACTGACCCTCGCTCTTTCCACCTAGTGATGCTCATTGGTTATTTTACACGTACATTACACACCCCTCTCAGCCTGAGAACCTCACAACAGCCAGTAAGGTTCCTGTCCTAGTGGAAGCAGGTGCAGGCAGTGGGGCTTGAGCTGGGTGGGGCTTCCTTGGCAGCACCTAGGATAGTGGGCCAGGGCGGGGCTTGTGAGGGGTAAGGGCCTTAGCCTGAGACAGGGTCTGTGTCTGGATGGACACAGATGGAGCGGCTGGTAGAATAAAGCTAGGGCTCTAGACATCTGACCTCCCATCACCTTGTGTACATAGGCCTCGAGTCACAAGCTGGAGGTGCCTGTAGAGGGGTACAGTGAGTGACACAAATATGTATGGACACATGGCTTAGTGTGGGTCTGGATCTTAGGAGTTTGTTTCCATGCTTGAGACTTAATTGGGTCTTATTATGGAGCCCGGCCAGATCAGAAACTAACAATCTTACGATCTCAGCTGCTTACCCTCTGGATTAAAAGTATGCACCACGATGTGTTTTTATATTCAGTCAGCACTTCAGTCACATGTGTCCACGTTCTAGTGGCCAGAAAGCAGGGTTTGGGACTAGGAAGAACACGGCTTCAGGAGCAGCTGGGTGGGATAGCTGTGCCCTGAAGGCTCCTGCAGTGAGCGTTTGAGGAGCCTTTTCCTCTTCTGCTCCTGATAAGTTAAATGCGGGGTGCAGGAGTGATGGTTGCACCACTGGTTAACATTCGTCTACCGCTGGGAATCAGTCTCTCTGTAAGGTGGTTCAGGAACCCATGGGTGTTTTCAACCAAATGGAAAATGGAAGATGTGGTTCCATAGTTAAGAATTCTCCAGTGCTGTCTAGTCAGAATTTAAGGTGTACGCATGTGTAGTATCTGTTTGCAACCCAGTGTTCTGTACTTCTTGTCACCTATAACAATCTATTGATTTTTCAAATTTTTATTTATAAAAATGTGAGAGCAAACACTTCTCCTGGTCCCTGTGAGAGTTAAGGTTTGACATTTAAGCCTGAATATTAATAAACTATCTGCTTCCCAGTTCACAGATCTGTGTGTTTCCAGGGCCAGGGCCGCATCCCTGCATCTAGTGGCAGTGATTTTTATTGACATGTATTAAAGTATTACTGAGTATAAATTTTCATTTCCTGAGATAAATACACTTGCTTTTGTGCGTACACATGTGATTCTCTTTTGGACCCATTTGAGCTGGAAAACAGCAAGTGCAGAAAGCACATGTTAACTCAGACATGGTCCTGGGTGGGGCAGGTGGGTGGGGCATGTTTAATTGCTGTTTCTAGCTCATTGGTTGTTATGTCTGCTCCAAGTGTTTACTTCAGCCTTGTTTAACTTTGGTTAGGAGCTGTACATTTAGAAATCCATTCATTCTTTTCAGGTTTTCCAGTTAGAGAGAGGAGCAGAATGTTAGTTCACTCTCTGGCTGTGTCCACATTATTTTCTATCTGTAGCTCACACTTACATGCACATAACTTAGAAACAGTTTGTTTTTTTTTTTTTTTTTTGAAACTCAAGTGAGCAATTCAAAACAGCATTTTCTTAAATCAAACATTATAATATGATTCTTACTCTAAAGACCTGGTATTTACATGCCGGCAGGGAAAAGTGAAAGGTTGTTGTTGTTGTGCAGAAAAACTTACAGTACCGCAGCTCATCTCAGATCCCACACATGATAAGAGGCTGTGCCATGGAGAGCCACTGATCTGCTCCCTACCTTTTCACGTTTGCATTTTCTTTCACCTGCAATATTTTTAAGTTCATCTTTGCTCTGGCATCTGTCATTTGTTTGTTTCTTTCCCTTTCTTCCCTTCTTCCCTCCCGCTCTCTCTTCCATTCACTTTTCTTCCTTTTTCCCTTCCTCCCTTCCCTCCATCCAACCATCCTTCCTATCTTTCTCTCCCCGCCCCCCACACACACACCCCGTCTTAAAGTTTCTGGGGTTTTGGTTTTGTTAGCTTGCTTTTTTGTTTTGTCTTGTTTCAAGACAAGGTTTCCCTGTATAAATAGCCCTGACTGTCTTGGAACTCACTCTGTAGACCAGGCTGGTCTTGAACTCACAGACATCCTTCTGCCTCTGCTTCCCAAGCACTGGGATTAAGATGTGCACCACTGCTGCCCAGCTCAGTTGTTTTACAAAGCTATTTTGTTTTGTTTTGTTTTGTGAGACAGGGTTGCTCTGTGTAGCCTTGGTTGTCCTGAACTCACTTTGTAGACCAGGCTGGCCTTATACTCACAGAGCACCACCTGTCTCTGTCTCCCAGAGTGCTGGGATTACAGGTGTGTGCCACCATGCCCAAGAAGGAAAGCGATGCACAGGAGAAGGGAGAGACAGAGTGTCTGAGAGTATGGACGTGGGCATCTCTGGAAGGAGCCCTGTGCTTCCTGTTGTTTTATGGCTGTGGCGCACTTGATTATGCCTACTTACCAAGTATGGGCATTTGTATTGTGTGCAGGTAGGGATATTATAAATTTCTTTGTCCTTCTGTATTTGAGATTTTATTATTTGTTTCAAAGATAAGACATTTAAATTTTTGTACACTTACACCCACTGTGTGGCACTTCTTTTGTACAGTCACTCCAGCACCATCCAGCTTTAAAGTCATGTGCCATCTTCCCCAGAAGAGCATACAATGAATGGGCCACTATTCTCAAAGACCTGTGATCATCTGTGTAAGTCCCACAGATTCATAGTTTTGTATCATGTGCACATGTGCTCAGACCTTTCCCAGGACATTAACAGAACTAGAAAAGCCAGCATGGCAAAAGATGTTGGCATGCATACAGTTCCTACAGGGCAGTCATCAAGTAGAGGACTTTAGAGTGCACACAATTCTTTAAAAATATAGTGTGTGAGGCAGGGAGTTATCTGCACAGGTAAAGGGCCTGTCAAGTGCATGGGAGGACCTCAGTTTCACCCCCAGCCCTCATATAAAAGCTAAGTATGATCACTGTAGGCCTTGTGAGGGGAGTGGAGACAGGCAGATCCCCAGAGCACCCTGGGCAGGCAATCTAATAAACTGGTGAACACCAGGGCCAGTGAGAAATATTGTATCAAGAGATAAAATAGATGACAATTACGGAAGACGTCTGTCACCAATCTCTGGTTTACACACACACACACACACACACACACAC
Organism: Acomys percivali; assembly: GCA_907169655.1. NCBI lineage: Eukaryota > Metazoa > Chordata > Mammalia > Rodentia > Muridae > Acomys > Acomys percivali. Next base: position 80,480,699 of record OU015746.1, on the reverse strand, counting down.
ACACACACACACACACACAC
>OU015746.1:80459699-80480669 GCA_907169655.1 Acomys percivali | reverse complement strand
CACACACACACACACACACACACACACACACACACACACACACACACCAAAAGTGGGATGAAAAGTAGTTTAAAATATTTAAGACCTATTGAATGTGCTCCTGAGACTCCAAAGTGTATCATGGGGTATAGTGAGACGTTCCCAGCCACATGGATTCTACTATTTGGGGTCTGTGTTGAACCAAAGCATGATGGGAGGGTGAGTGAAAAACAGCAATCTTGATCACTCCATGACAGCTCAGAATCAACCACAGCAGAGAGATGCTGTCCCAAATCCCCGTTAAAGGCCACACCCCCAGTAACCTGACTTCTCTCACTAGGTCCACATAAAGTTTCCAGCCCTATTGAATATTGCCACAGGTACACAGACCTTTGCGGGACATTAGGGATCCAACTATAACCATCTATTATGGTTTCCTATTTCCTGGTGGTGTCTGATTCTTAAACCTTTATTTCATCCCAGTTCTGTCTCTGTGTCTTACTGTGTGCTTGAGAAGATTGATACTTATAATTCATGACTGGTGTGTGAGGAGTAACTGGATACTGTGGAACTCTTTCCAGAAAGGTGGAAACTACCAAGGTGGTTTCCAAAGTGATTCCATAATGGGTTTGTAGCAGCAATGGGTGAAAGTTCACAGTTGGTGCCAGAATTTGATAATGTCTCTGCTTTGGCCTGTGACCATTCTTATGTAGCTGTACCGGACACCTCACCTTGATATGGGAGTGAAAGGATATATCTAGCCTACCAGGAAGGTTTCACACTTTTGGCCATTAAAAATTATGTTATCTCAGGCTGGAGAGATGGCTCAGAGGTTAAGAGCACTGGCTGTTCCTCCGGAGGTCCTGAGTTCAATTCCCAGAAACCACATGGTGGCTCACAACCATCTATAGTGAGATCTGGCGCCCTCTTCTGGCCTGCAGGTGTACATGCAGGCAGAGCATTGTATACATAATAGTAAGTAAATATTTTTTTAAAATTATGTTATCTCAAAGTTTCTTATTAAGCTGAGAAATTTTTTAAAACTCCATCTATGCTGTAAGCCTCTTGGAAGCACTGCTTCCGTTGCATAATTTTCATGAGCATATATGGTTACAGTGCCTGACTCGTAGTTAATACACTTAGACCACCGACGTTAAAATGGTCACACCGTAACAGCTCGATTATTATCTACTATATTCTCGTCCATTTTCCCTTGTTCTTTGTTCTCATTTTTGTTCTTTATATGGTTCTTATTTTGATAGTTTAAATTGAACATTTTATATTATCTATTTTCTCTCCTTCCTTGGCACGCCATGTTATAGTTCTTTTAGTGATTACCTTAAAGTTTGGCAGTTTATATGTGCAATAATCCATGTCCACTTTCAAGCAGCACAATAGATATTGTTCAGATGTCTTATAAAGACAAAGTATCTCCCAAGTCATTTCTGTTCTCCTCAGTAATGCACATACGTATACACATATACACAAACATATGTACATACACACATGTACACATACATATACACACATACACACACACGCACTTATATACACATATGTGTTGGCATAATGTTCTTGTGGACTGTGTGCAGTTTACCCTTGTTCATTCGAATGCTGATTTCTCTACCCCACTACCTGTTTTCAATCAGGACATTGCATTGTGGTGTTTATTCTAAATATCTCCTTTCTCAAGTTTATGTACATGTCACCATTTGTTCTCTGTGTCGCCAACAAAAGCCAGCTAGCCAATGCTGAGCAATAGCAGAGAATAGGGTGGGACATCCTGACCCAGTGAGGGGAGGAGAAAGCGCAGGAAGGAGGAGAGGGGTACACGTGAAGAGGACCAGAAAGCGCCAGCATGTCCAGCGACATTCTCCTCTATTGTTCCAGGCTTATAAACAGATTGTTTATTTTACTGACCTCTTCTCAAAACCAATTTTCATTTAATTGATTGAATTTTTAACTTTCAAGTTTTTGCTTCTACTTTACTGCCTTCTTTTCCATTTACTGGGTTATCTTGTAGCATTTTTCTAATTTCACTACACGAACACCTTAATTTTGTTTTTAATTCTAAGACAGAAAATCACCACCACTTCTTTCCCTCTTACCAATGATTTACCTGAGTTATTTTTTCACCCAGTTCTAATCTTTAATTTTCCTTGGATTTATCTTTTAACTCATGAACTATTTAGAAGCATGCACTTGAATTTCCATGTGTTTGCAAATACATAAACAGCTTTAGAACGTTCTTCTCCACAATGACCTTATATACTGAAGCTCATATGTTGACCACGCAGCAGAATGTGAAGGCTTGTTGGTGCTCGGTACGTTCTCTGAGTACCAGCGGGGTAACAGGCAATGAGTCTTCTACCCGTACAGAGTGTCCTGAACCCATGACCCCAGATGCCAAAGTATGGCATTTGCGGATGCCCAATGTACAGTGAATTCTGAGACAGCACCCAGTGATCCCAGGAAACTAGCATCAGTACCCAGACAAAACAGAAGGATGGAAAGAAACAGGATGTTCTGGCATAGTCATGTAATGACAGCACTGCACCCAGTGTCATGTGCTGCACTGCTTAGTGTTTTGTCAAATTGACGGGAGCCAGGGTCATCTGGGAAGACAAACCTCAACTGAGAAAATGCCTCCATCAGATTGGCCTGTAGGCAAGACTGTGGGCGCATTTTCTTGACTGATGACAGACGTGGGAGGGCTCAGAGCACCGTAGGCTGTGGCATCTCTGGCCAGGTGGGTTATATGAAAGGCAGACTGAGCTAGCAATGAGAAGCAAAGCAGTAAGCAGGATTCCTCTGTAGCGCGTGCCTCAGTTCCTGCCTCCAGTTTTCTGCCTTGAGTACCTGCCCTGACTTCTGTGCATGATGAACTGTAGGTTGTAAGATGAAACAGACCCTTTCCATATGAGTTGCTTTTGGTCGTGGTGTTCACCGCAGGAATAAAGGCGACTAAACCACTTGGCTCACGTGCTTTCTGCTTTTAAAGTTCTCCTTCAGCACATCATGAAGAACCCAAATTCAGTGTCGTGCCAACGGCATGACTTATCCCTCCGCTTATACTGACTAGGAATTTTATTCCTGTCCTCACGTGGGAGACTCAACTGTTGTTTAGTGACAGAGGTTTCATCCTCATATACTTTTACAAACACATTCAGTACGTGTGCAAGGATATGACTGTTGGGGTAAATTAGACAAAGGACACACATAGCATGAAGGGTGGAGAGGACCAAGATTGGGATCAGAAAGGAACCACTGGTGTGCTGTCTTAAGCATTGTAAGTCATTACATTTAATGATTAAATGAAGTCAAAGGACACAGGTTTGCACAAAAAGCACCTGCTGTGATGTCAGACCCAAGAATTCCAGAAATGGCTGAGAGTCTCAGGACAGATCCTGCATAGGTTGAAGGGGCTTAGGCAAACCCCATGAACTAGCTCAACAGCCAGGCCTAAGCCAAGTCCTCTCCTGCCCTGAGCCTCCTCTGAGACCCAAGTCTAGCAGTAGCCTAGGACTGACTTATGTGTGGACACAGCTACGTTAGCTGGTGTTGTAGCCAATTGGCCATGATGGGGCAGCCTGGCCAACAGCCCACAGACAATGGCCTCTCACCAGTCCTCCCAGTGCATGCAGGCCTGAGGAGCTTCCCTCAACTATGAGTTAGAACGCATGTGAAGCTACAGTATGGGCCTAGAGGAACAGGCATGTAAACTAGGCTACAAGGTGGTGGTGGCATCTCAGGAGCAGTGCTTGGTTGGCTGCAGGGTGAATTCAAGGCCAATTTAGGAACAGCTTAGGAAGACTATCTCAGAAAAGGAGCCAGGCAAGGCAGCACACATCTTTAATCCCAGCACTCTGGGAAGCAGAGTCAGGCAGATCTCTGTGAGTTTGAGGTCAGCCTGGTCTACAAAGTGATTCCAGGGCAGCCAAGGCTATACAGAGAAACCCTGTCTCGAAAAACAAACAAACAGTGAAAGAGGCTAGGGAGATGGTTTGGTAGCGGGATGCTTGCCTGGCATAGAGGCCTTGTGTCCAGTCCCCAGTAAAGAAAAATTAAGAGAAGAACAAAAGAGAGTCCGTTAGAATATGCTCCTCCTGTCACCGTCAGGGCGCGTGGCATTTGCTGACATGTAAGATGGGAGTTGGCTAACGGTGTCAACTGGACATTCCCCAGCTAGCAATTGGCCTTTTCTCAACCTAAATGACAGGCCTTTTCCTCAAACCACCCACTGAGGAAGTCCTTGGCTAGACGAGGACTGCATTAGCCTTGTCACCCATGTCTTTAGGGGAGCAGAAAAAGCTCCCTAAGAAAAATCCAATCTCTAGGCTAATCTTAGAAACTGGGTAATGGTCCACAGGGCCGAAGGCTGGTAATCAGCTCTCTAGCCAAAGGTTTTTTGAGGACACAGGTAATAACAGCATGTTCTCAGTCGTGCCTGTGACCAGACAGGTGTTGTGAGAGGGCGAGGACTAGGATTCCAGGAGCCGTCAGTCTGTGTTCTCCCAAGGTCAGTGAGTAAATCCAGAACGCCCTACAGAACAGCACATCCAGGTTCCCATCCCCACTGTTTCGCCTCATTCTATGGAGTAGCACAGGTGTCAGAATGAAAGTAGCAGTCCTAACACCGTTTTCAATAAAACTACCTTTATTCACAGTAACTCACAAACTCCTAAAGTGCTTACGCCCTCTCACTTCTTGCCCCAACCCTCATCCTATCTTTATTTCCCAGCCCCTCTAACCTTCTAGATCCACCCTTAGCACCACCTGGATCAGTCCTGAGTGAGAAGGAGCTGTTTCTTTTCTTTTCTTCTCTCATTCTTGGGGGAGTATGGGATAGAGGCAGGGTGAGATCTCTGCCCACTTTGAGGAAACAGCACGCAGGCGGCTCAGTGCCTCTTCTTCCTCTTCCTCTTCCGAATATCTAGTGGCTCGTGCTTCCTCTTCTGAGGCTGCGAGAGGTGAGCTAGCTCCAGAGCTGTGAGTGGCCCTTTCAGCATCCCATGACCAGGCCCCAAATTAGGCCTCTTAGCCAGAGGAACTAAGCTTCCAATGAAAGCTCGTTTCTTTGACTTGGCAATTGGAGATGGATCAGGACTGAGGCCCCTTATCTTTGGAGATAGTCTGGGGATACTGTCAGAGTCAGAGAGATCTGCATAGGGGCACAGTTGGTCGGATAGTTTCCATGGCATCAGCCTGTACTGCGAAGACAGGAGGAAGGACAGGCTGGGGAGCTCCTCCTTGTCCTCAATGCTTCTGCCCAGTGGCTCATGGGGCTCCTCAGTAGCAGAAGCACTTCTGAGGCTCCCAGCCCATCTGGACCCCAGGCTTTGGGGATGGGCTCCTCTGCCATAGGGAGTGACACTGTATCTGATATCTACCAGTGAGGCTGAACCTTGGCCACCTAGGAGGACAGTGGCAGGCTTAGGTCCCCGTATTTCTTCTGCGTTGGTGGCTCCAGGATACTGCTGGTCTAAGGAAGCCATTTGTGAGGAACCAGTCAGTGCACTGGATCCTCTTTGGGAATTATGGTCGTCGCTCTCTGCACCTTGGCAGACAATCGGTACAGAAGCTCTGGCGGGTGTCTGAAGGGCACCGGGTTTTAGAAGTGTCCTCTCACCTCCTTCCTTCTTCAGTACCAGGCAGTGCTTCTCTAGCAGCTGCAGGAGGAAACAGGCACATCAGACACAACCCAGGCTGGGAGGGGCAGAGGGGGCAAAGCATTTGGGCAGAGGTAGCCAAGGGAATAGTCAACTGAGTGTCAGAGACAGGCTCTTCTGACTAACAATACTTGGTTCCTTGCAGCTGTGCACTTCACCCCACCCACTTCGTATCCATGCCTGCATCCCCTCCTGCAAGAAGCCCCAGGCAGGATGCCTTGATTTCCCATAGGTCTTGGTGAGTCAAGGTCACATGGATCTTATGAGCAGGGTCTTCTATTTTCCTTATCCACTTGGTGTCCCTCAGCGCCCCCAGTCCATTTGGGGCTTCTCCCTCCCCGTCCACTGTACCCAGTGTCTCTCTATAGCCTGCCTATCTGGTGTCTGATTGCCTTGTCTACCTATTGCTGCTTCCCCACTGTTCACCTTCCCGGTCTACCTGGTCAACAGTTAGTTTTTCCTCATTCTCCAGCTCCTTCGTCAGAGACAGTATGTCCATCTCTGGTTTGGATGATAGGATTTCTGCCACGAACTGGGGATTTATTATGGCCTCTACCTAAAAACAGATGGTAAAGGACTTGAGTGCCAGGGTCAGGGAACCCTCCAAGCCAAGGGGAACTCCATCTTGTCCTATATTGTTGACAAGTCATGATGACAACCAACACACACACACACACACACACACACACACACACACGAGAGAGAGGGGGGAGGAAAAAGAGGGGGAAGGAGAGGGACAGAGAGCTCTGCAAGTAGGGAAGCAGGTTTAGTTACAATGACTAGGATGCCAAACTCAGAATCTGGGCCACACCAGGATTGCAGATGCAGCTCACTTGTTCAACAAAGTGTTTCTGGGAGCACAGCTCATCAATGTAGCTCAGGAGTCCTTCGTCTGAGCACATGTCATCTTCTTGCTCTGGCCCAGTGTCCTCATCATCCTCCTTCTCCTTGGGCTCGCCTATGAACGATCTCGGAAGGCCCTCCAACCAGTCCATAATATCAATGTACTCCTGCACAGCTTCGGATGGAATTTCAATGGGTTTCTCTGTCTTTTTAAAGTGCTGCTCTCTGAGTGCTGCGAGGTGGGCAGAGTCAAACTTGGTGATAGTCTTCCTGGACCTATACACTAGGAGACAGGAAAGCACAATGATACATGGGTGGGGTCTAGCTGCACCCCAGCCATGCTGTGCAGGGCATAGTTCAGGGCAACTGCAGTGGCCTAGCTAGCATGAACCCAAACAATTTCTCTAAAGACCTATGAGAGGGGACCTTGTGCAAGGTGACATGTCATGTGGGAGAACATTTGGAGCCACCGATATTTCAGGTCCTGATTACATGGTATTTGGATCGTTGGAGAAATGATCATGGCTGCCCCATCCTGAAGGAAGAAGCCTACACATGGAACAAAAGTCTATTCTAACCTCTGCATACGAGACCTAAAGCCATGTGAGCCCTACCTTTTTCCTCAACCACCTCAGAGACTGGGGGCCTTGGATGATCTTGCCTTGGTGTGGTTGTAAGAACTTGGCGCTGGACACCTCTCACCATCTCCGGCCTCCAATTTTCCATCTCTTCTGCACTCTCAAATTCTGTGAACCTAGGGATTAGGGAGGCCAGGGACCAGCACAAGAGATTACTGAAGGGAATTGTGTTCACAGGGTCTTGGGATGATCTGGTACAGTCCCATGAAGTTGCTGATCTTGGGACATAACCACAGCTCTGGGGTTATCCTGTATCCTTTGGTATTTGCAAGGAGTCAAGCCAATTTGAAGTGTCCTAAGCAGGGCTTTCACGTGACTCCTCCTTCAGGCCTATCTTGACCTTATCTAGAGCCACATAGAATACCTAATTGCCAAGATGGCCACAGATATGACTGATGGAGTACATCAGTGATATTGGACCAGATTCAGAGATGCCGAAGCTGAGACTGGGAGATCTGAAATGACCTGGGAGAAAAGGGCCCAGGAGATAGCAGGTGAAAGCAGAAGGGAGGGTGAAAGGTGTGGCTGCCTTCCTCTGAGAGCTGTTTGTTGGCTTGTGTGCATGAGGGCATCACATGGAGCAAAGGCGGAAAGACCGGGGACATGTTCTCCGAGTGTCTAAGGGGCTTCCTTCTCCCGCACACCCTCTCTTGACTCTCACCCAATACATGAGAATCGCCTGAAGAAACTTTCTTGAGATACAGTGCTCTCCACTGTCAAAAAGCAGTGGCTCACTGTCGGGGCAGCTGGTATTAAGACTTGTGGAGCATGTTCCCTTTGTACAATCCACAGTGCTGGAGGAGACCCCCATGGGGCTGGAATGGGCCACTTCTCCCACCCTCAACAGAAAGGCAGGCATAGACTCATAACCAATGAGGTCAGAGCTGCTGGGACCATAATAACCCAGCACTCCAGGAAGTGAGAACAGCCTCCTGGACAGCAAAGATTACCACGGAGGGGCCTGGGTATTGGGCAATCCTCCGGCAAGGTGTGAGTAACAAACTAACCAGACCCAGTCTAGCTGTGCAGAACCCGCAACACATACCCTTGCCAAGCCTCCTGGCTCACCAGACCCACCCATGTCTAAACAGCTCCCCACACACCCTTCTTTAAGACTCCCTCACTCACTTTTCTGCCATCTCAAAGAAGATCATCTGGTCATAGTTGCTTGTGCACTGCCATTCCTGCAGACCTCTCCACAGGCCCTCCTCCACATTCATGCTGGGCTTCCTCCGGGCCAGGGACCGAAGCACTGGGCTGTGATTCATTAGGGCCACTCAATCTAGAGATCAGCTTGCACTCTCATCCCAGCAAGCCTAGCCCAACCACATCTATGTCCTTGTACCAGTGTAGTAGAGCCTTAGCCTCCAGGAAACCCTAAGCCTGCATTAATCAGGAGCACACAGATTTAGGTCTGTTTCCCTGCTGCCACGCAAGTTCTCCATAGATCACCACGTGTGGATGAACGAATGGGGTTCAGGATCCCAACATGAAAGTATGGGTGACAAAATAAAAGTAAAAGTCATAAGAAATGGGACCTTGGGTGGTAGCCAGGCTCAGGTCGTGATGGGCCTCCCAAGATGGGCTATAATGCTTTTCTGGGAAAAGGGGAAGAAACTTCCAAGTTCTCTTTTGGTCCAGTGAGACAGCCACGGACACTTCATCCAAACTGGTTCCTCCAGGCCCTGTCTGGCTCTCTAGAACCATGGGAATACATTGCCTGTGGTTTCAGTCATGTAGCTGGGCTGGCTGGCAAAATGCACAGAAAGAACTGGAATCTAGAGTTAATGACTGGGGCAATAGTGCAAATGCCTGCTGAGGGTCAAAATGGAGCAGAGACCAAAGTTTGTTTGTTTGTTTTTTTTTTAATCCCCAGTGCAGGTCTAGTGCCTTTCTTGCCTAAGGGGAATTCCCCAGAACAGTGGGGTGAGAATACATGCACAGGTCTCTCTGGGGCCTGGCATTCTTCTCCTAAATGCTCAGGTTCATGTTAGAAGATAAAGTTAAGGAGAGGAAGTGCCAAACAAAACCAAAGGCCCAGACCCAAACCCTAGCTCCTGGGATTTCAGGATCCCTGGTGCAACATTGCTGTTCTTCAGAATGTGGGCCTGTCAACTTCAGCATCTTCCTTGTCTATCCTCCCACTCATAGCGCGAGAACCCCCAAGAGGACTTTCTAGCCACAGGTGGCACTCACATGAGGAAGCAGGAGAACGCTGCCACATCGGGAGTCTGGGGCAGGTGCCTCTGGACCAGCGTCTTGATATGCTGCCAGCGCCGGAAGTTCACATAGACGCTGTCTGGTTTGGACAAGTAGTTTTCTGAAGAGTTGGTCTGGACTCTAGCTGGGCCACTCTCTCCATATGCTCCTTTTGGAGGTGGTACTGAGTTCACTGGGGACCTGACAGAAACCAGCTGGACAGCTGGCTGGGTGGTAGGAGGGCGAGGTCCCAGAACCCATGTGCCTTCTTGGGGTTGGACAGCTGAAGCAATTCTGGCATTTATCAAGGTGTTTGCAGCAGATGTTGTCATGAAGAATGAAGCAGGGTGCCCCGTGCCCCCACCTTGGGTCCCGGGAACATTGCAATTGAGAGGCACCTGAGTGAGGACAATGTTGGCATTGTGCACAGGTTGGACAGGCCTGCCTGGTTTCCCAACTTGTACAATGTTCAGAGGAACAGCTGCACCTAGGCCAGTGTTTCCATCCCCTGCCACCAAAGACATCCCAGGCAAGGCAGATAGCACTAAAGTATTCCTGGGAGAGATGCCTGCAGTCATGAGGGGTGCTGGGGGCTCCCAAAATAACTGAAGTGCTGGTTGGGGGGCAGGTGGGAGAACAGGCAGGGTTGCAAATGTAGGCACAGAGGCACCAGGGATGACAGTCATGTTCTGTCTCAGTGAAGATGCTGCGAAGATAAAGGAGAGAGTGAATGGAAGAGGGAAAGGGCACAGGAAGGCGGGTTTCTAATCCTGGTAGGCAGTGGAAATTGGGGAGTCATAGGGAAGAGGAGAGTATACAGTTTGCAGACATCCCTCAGTGAATTTCCTGCTGAGTTCATCTGGCTGAGCATTGTTCCAGCCAGAATCTTCCTCACCATTGACCGAGGCCCCTGATCGCTGTCTGTGGAGAGGAGCCCTCAGCTTCTCCACGTCTCAGGAATCCCTGGCAGAAAACTCATCGGTATTCTAGCTCTCTCTCTAAAAATAGATCAGTTTGACTCTCCCTGGACCACTGTCCCAGGACTGATGCTCACAGTAGGCAAGGCACCATTGAAGAGGACCAGTTTCTACACTTCATCTTAGCCAAAAAGCCAAGAAGCAATGAGGGCCAGTTTCTAGAAGGGCCTCTGTGAAGGTGGCAGGCTTCAGATAGTTTGGCCTTATCCCCTTCTGAGTGTTTCTTTCACAGCCTCAAGGCCCCACCCCTCTCTAGTCCAGCACAACAAACCAAAAGCACCACTGGGTGATCTTCCAAGCCAGCACCCCGGAGTCCTGGAGGGGACCCTTTAGCATGCCCTACCCGTGCTGCTGCTCCCTCTCCTAATGCCTCCCACAGGCAACTCCCGGCAGTGGCTGTGGAAGGCTGTAAAGGGCCAGGGAATGGTGAGTGGAGAGGCTGATGGGAGGTTTTGGGGGGATTATCACAGCTACTGGCATTGCCACAACTGGCCATGAAATGAAAACCACGTGTGGTCCTTTTTTGTGTGAGTTCCCAACAATATAAAGGAGTGATTGGGGGATGGGGGCGATTTACAGTCCTGAGCCAGGTGTCAAGTGGGATGCAGTTATTTTAAGTTCATCAGGAACTCATGAGGACCCCATCAAAGGCAGCCAAGTTTAAAGGGCCGGCATATGATGGGCAGGACACATGTTCTAGGTCTGCTTAACAGTAACAGAAGACTATGTACCAAGACAAAGGCTTCTCTCCACAGCCTCTGGAAAAGGAAATCAGCCACCTCACAGCCCACTAAAACCAATGGCACTCTGCATCCCTCTTCCCCTCGTCATGGCAGGGTCAGGGAAGAGAGGCTTCCTGTCACAGTTAACGATGGCCTAGAGGAACTGCACCATAGTCCCCAGACAACACCTCTAAACTGATGTTTTAAAACATAGGTCTAAGAAGTACCCATTTGTTAGTTGCCATTCCCTAGCTGCCCTGTCTTTGTAGAATCAAAGACATCACCAACCTGATAAAGGAGAACACTCCCCTGCGTGGGGAGGACTCTGGATTGCCAGTTGATGGAATAACCTCCATCCCCACAGAGAGGACCCCCATTGAGCTGTTTCTTGCCTGGCCATTTGCCTACACTGTCCTTCTAAGGTCCAGGGCAGTCCAGTTAAATTCCTGGCATCCATAATTTCATAGAGCAATTCCCAGCAGCCTGGAGAAACGCCCCAGAGCTCAGGTGTTGCCCACACACCTTCCTGGACCACCACAGTGAACCATGCTTCTACAGCTATGAACTGTGCTCAGGAGATCTGCCTCCCATACAGGAAGAGCCAGTCCAGATCTTGTCATCATTTCTCCTAATCCACTGTACTTCCTTGTGGCAACTTAGGACCACCATGGACTCTGCTCATCCTGCTATAAGTTTTGTTAGCCTCCCAGGTGAGATGTCCTTGCGCAAGTCCAGAGCTGTCTCCCCCTCCATTGGTCCAATCAATCACTGCTAGTTATCAAATTTAAATCGCTTGTGGCAGGGAGTCAGGCCCCAAACCCTCCTGCTCCAGGCTTACCTTCTGAAGCTATTCCTACAGGCTTGGGCAGTAGCCATGCCTGTCTGCTAGGGTCCATGATGAGAAAATTCAGGTAAATCACACTGGGAGTCACCAATATGTGGCAGATGCTCAAGAGAGCCAGCCACATACAGCTGAGAAGAGTTTGAAAGTAAACAGCTCCAGAATGTGATGTATAACATTCTAGAGTGGGGGAGGGGCAGGGGTAAGACCGGGCTGGGAGAACATTCCGAGGCGGGGGAGCTCTGGCCCGGTGCGTAAGAACTTTGGGGTCAGTTCAAATGATGCACTCTTGTTGGAGGTGTTTGTGCATGCTTGGTGTTTGCCTCTAGGTAAAATTTAATTTTTTTTCTTATATTCACATAACACTGGGGTCACTTGTGCCCTCTTCCTTCCACTTCATCTTCAGTAGACCCTGTTTTATTCCCTTCATCCCGAGTCCTGCATCCCTCTGGCAGAGGGTAGGCTCGCGAACATTATTTTTACAATGTTTACACTTACTCAGAACAAACTAGAACACATATTCAGACAAATACAGAAGATCTAAGTAACAGAGGACACGGTGAAAATGTGACCTTGGGAGAAGTATGGATCTTCTTGCCATGTGCATACCATTCTTTACAGAGCAATCCTTCTGTGTCCAACCGGCATAGTGCTGGGGTACCCTGCGGCATGATCGTCTCATCCACCACCCCTTTCGCTAGAAGCCTCAGCCCATGAAAGCATCACTTATTACGTAGCACACAGCACTCAAAGCTGAAATCATTTTTCTTTGGAGCAGCAGAATTGAGTCCTTTTATCCCAAACAGACTTTTGACAACACAAAAATCTGGTCACTACCACAAAAACAAATGTGTAGGTGTATGTGACAAATTGGCCGTTCTGAGCCTCTCAATGGAAGCAGGATTAAGTGTGAGAGACAGGAAGAGAGAAAGCATTCTTTTACTCCAACATGAAGAGGCTTAACATTCCCAGGGTTCTGATTTTCCAGGCACAGAAACCCACTACCGGTGTGCATGTGCCCGCCTTATACCTAGCTCCAGTATGCTCCTGGATTCACTAGCCGTAGGCTTCCATCTTCTTGTTTTTTATATGCTGGTGTCCTTGGAATCATGTTTCCAGGTTGCAGAACATTCACAACTCATGTTTGCATCTTGTAGTTTGATCTTTGCACTGACTAGAGATGCTGTCACAATGCATGTTGACAGGAGGCCCCCGGGTAAAGGATGCAAGTGTTCTACACTGTGACCATTAATCGTTCGCATTTTGCACATTTGGGAGATTCTTGAGATGTATCTGATGCAAAGACACCAAGGTTTTAGTAGCATGAAATACTTGATACTTTATCATAAAGAGAACTTTGCATTAGATAACTGTGCTCCATTATAGGAGAATGTCAGTTCTGAGCATGAGTAAAGTGCTTCATGCTAGATACAATCTTGGAGGTTTGGCAAATTAAATATATATGTGTATATATTTGATTTGTGATATTTTCTGATGATGACACTGAGTCATAACTAAAGGAGCAGGAATGGTTGCAACACCTCTTTACAGAAAGATTGTCTGCTTCCTATTTGATGTTGTGTGTCTCATTTGATCAGAGTCTTAGTGCTAGGAGACAGTAGTGTCAGTGTGTGTTGTGACAAGAGGGTTGCCAGGACATGGGTGAGTGGCGACACAGACTGAGAATCCCGAGAGCGGCAGCAGAAGCTGCTGGGCAGGAGCCTCTTCCTGGTAGGAGTCAGTGGAGTTCCCGCTGTGCCAGAAGTTTGGGAAAGGAAGAGAGGGTTAGGAGGACCCAGACTATCAAGCTAATAAAAGGAATTATGACAAATTTCACAGGAAATGTTTGTGAACCGACGTTTATTGGGAGAGCTCTCCTTGCGAAGTGGGCGATCTTAACACAGCGGACGGTTTAGGAAGGACCTTAGAGACAGAGTCTGGGTAAAGTTAAGTCTCAGAGTGTCTCCTAGGTCTGATTTTTTTTCCCCTAGAAGTGTTCTTTAATGTAGATTTCAGAAAGTATGGGAGAGGACATGCTGTTCTTTGCAAGGTGCAAGGGAGCCAAATGCCTTCCAAAGCGTTGGGTCCAGAAGGAGCCATATCTCTTGAGCGGTTTTCGGTGAGGATGCTAAGTGCATGGGTGGAAGGTTTCCACGTGCTTACTTCCCTCTCCAGCAAAGCTCTACGCTTCACCTGAGAGCTCCTCTTTACGCATGCTACTGGAGTTCTAGCACGAGCTCCTCGTCTCCCCTGGCTCCCTGCATCAGTCCGTTGGGCACCCGCTCAGACACACAGGAGAGGGCGCGAGCACGCCACGCCAGCGCAAGCACGCAGGACGCTGGAGCGAGCACGCCACGCCAGCGCGAGCACGCAGGACGCTGGAGCGAGCACGCCTCTTAACGTTTGGTGAATATGGCGGCGGCGGCCAGTGTCCGTTACAGAGAAAGAGGTAACGGAAACTCAGGCCTAACTTTCTGAGCATGTAGTCACCACAGTCGCTGCTCTTGGCTCTGAGTTCCTTGTGTCTTGGAGGCAGTGTAGCCCTTGAGTGACTTGACTGCCCTCCTGAGGCCAGCCTGAAGCCTTGGGAGTTTTTACACCACTGGCATTGGCAAGGCTTCTTTCCAACGTTCTGTAGGCTGCCTGGTTTTTGATGTGCGTGTTCGAGGTGGATGGGCCGAGTTAATAAATGAGGGGTGAACTTGGAAATTGTGCCTTACCTGTGTCCCCTACACTCTCTGGAAGCTTCCTAAGGGTTGGAAAGCATTACTCGGTTAAGCCAAGAAATGTCTCATGTTTTTGAAAATGGGTGAACTGCATATATGAAATTTGTCTGTATAAGCAAAGATACCAGCTGGCATCCATGTTGTAACTCCATTAGTTACCATTGATGTCACTGACTTCACAATTGCATAGCCGGCCTCTTAAATACAGCCTTGCATCTCCTATTGGACCTTAAGAATGGAAATGAGAAAGGCATTATGTGAAAACCAAATGAGTAAAAGGAATTTACAACAGGCTATTTATTATTAAATTGTATTTGACAATTATGTAAGTGTGTGTGTGTGTGTGTGTGTGTGTGTGTGTGTGTGTGTGTGTGTGTGTGTAGAATATTGAGACTGAGAAGGTGAAAAAGTGTGTTTTAATTTCGGAAGGCATGAGAATTGGGGGATGGTTGTTTTCATGTATAAATGTGGTGTGTTTGCTGACTTTTTGGGAAGTGTGAAACCTCAAGAAAGTATGTATTGCTCACTGTATAATTTTTATGACACAAATTTTGAATAATGTATGAATTTGTAGCTTGAGATAATGAGTGGTGAGAATCTAGAGTATATAACCTCATGTGGATGATAGTGTTTGTTTAGATATTTGTAATTATGGTCTTTTGATAGTGTGTAGAATTTATTTTATTTAGACAATGTACGATAACGAGTTCATAACATTGGACTTGAGGCTGGGTATTTGTAATTTGGGTTTGGGAATATCTATCTTTGTTTTTTCCCTTGAAATCTGCGATATTTTTGTGTGCCATGCTGTTTGGAAGAAATGTATTTGGGCAAGAAATACTTGCATATGGACAAAATTAAGGAAATTATGCATATTTTATGGCAATGCAAAAGGAAGAATGTGGTTGGAAAGATGTAGCTTTATTTATATAGTTGGAATATCATGGATGGTTACGGGATTTGTCTACTGTGTTGTGTCATGTGACATCAGATGTATGGTTAGCTGGGGGCTGGTGGAATGGATATGTGTACCTGTAGTGTCAGGTTCATATGCGTCTACACTTGGAAGATGGAGAAGTGATTTCTTTTTGAATTTCCAAAGTGTGTCATCTCACCTATGCAGGTGGTGAGATTGTACACTTGGGGGCAGGTATTTGCACATTTGCAGTGTTATATAAAGTGTAATGTTGGTGGGGAGTTACATGGTCATGCAGTTTGTGTTTTCCTGTATGGCTTCTGGGTAGTTATGTTTTCTACATATGACCATATTTTTGTGTGAAGAATATTTAAAGGGTCATGGCACTTTGAATAAATGTTTTTCTGATACTCTATATTTGGTAAATAGCGAATAATTAGTATAATATAGTAAGTAAGCAAGCACGGGTGTGTCTCATGGATAGGCAATTTGTGCTAACTATTAGCTGCATTAGGGTGTGTACTATGGTTATGTGATAGTATTGATATAGGAAATTATTTCTAGCAGCTAGAGGGAATTCTTCATCAGCATGTGGTTTGTGTTTGTAATTTAAATGTTATGTATACTTCTCTATGTCTCGGATTTAAACTGGTTGTGTATATCTATCTGTGAGTATGTACTTGTTCATAGAAAAAGAGGTCATTTGCAATATTTGATAATTACTTTTCCATTGCTGTTTTAAAACATCATGACTAAGGAAAATGATACAAGAGAGAGTCCATTTGGGCTTACAGTTCCAGAAGGGTGAGAGTCCCTCGTGGAGGGGAAGCATGGCAGGGATGGCAGCAGGAATTAGGAAGCTGAGCAGTAACATCCTGAGCCACAAGCACAGTGCATAGAGTCTAAACTGGAAATGGCGCAGAGCATCTAGACTCTTAAAGTCCACCTCCAGTGACATACTTCCTGCAGCAAGGCTGCACCTCCTTATCCTCCCCAAACAGTGCCACTGACTGGGGACCGTATGTTAAAACACCCAAGCCTATAGGGAACATTTTCATTCAAACCACAGTGCATAAATGTGCATTAGGTCTGGTTGATGATGCTGTGTTTCTAGTGAGCATGGATATGTTTGGAGAAGGAGCTCAGAAGTTTATGTTTTATGGATGCAGAACATTGGCTACTATGTTATAGTTATATATATTCAGGCAACTGAAAATATTTTTATGTCTATGTGTGTGAGAGTTGTATGTATATAAGTGATTGTACAGAATGTAGTCACTATACAGACAGCACGTGCATGTGTGCGTGCTTGTGGGTGTATTGGAATGGAGGTCAGACTACAACTCTGTAGGTGCTGGTCTTTGCCTTCCACATTGTTTGAGTAGCAGGATTTTCCTGATGTTTTTTGGCTGACTGGACCACAAGCTTCTGCGCATTTCCTCAACTCCACATAGGAGAGCTGGTATTACAAACATGTACCCTACTGCATACAGATTGATTTGGTTTCCCAGGGTTCTGACTAAGGTTCACCACCCTTGTATAGCAAGAGCTGTACCCATCGAACCATCTCTCCAGCCCATGTTTAAGGCTTTCTTCATACCCAGAGGAAGTGTTAAAGACTCTATTGTTTGTCCCACTGTATTTTTTATCTTGCTCTGCTACAATTCCTCCTTGGTATTTTGTTGTTGTTGTTCTTTCCCTTTGAAATCAACTTTTTAAAACAGAATACCTTTGTATCTTTGGCATACATTTCTTTCTTCCTTCTTTCTCTTTCTTTCTTCTTTCTCTTTCTTTCTTTTCTTTTCTTTCTTTCTTCCTTCCTCTCTTTCTTCTTTCCAGATGTCACAGATAGTGCAACTCAAAGAGCTTAGACTCTGCAGCCACCTGAAAGAACCGCTAATTTGAGAGAGGGCATGATGGGAAGAAAATTTACTTCATTTAAGAAAAGCTCACTTATTACAAGATGAAAGACTAGCTAATGCCATCAATAGGACATTTATTTAGCATCTTTTGTGGGAATATTCTCACAGTTTCAATTGGTCAGTGTCTTGATTAGGAGTTTGTCTGGAGTCTCAAAGGAGACTTAAGCAATGCAAGAATTGTTAGAAATAGAGAGCCCCTGGAGAGAGACTAAACACGTTTTGTATTTTTGGAAAGGATGTGAGCATTTGGGGCTTTTGATTGGGTCTTGTGTTTTGAATTGTGTTTCCTAAAGGCTCATGATTGTTTTATAGACTTGGTCCCTAGCTAATGGCTCTATTGGGAGCTGGTGGAAGCTAATTAGGGTGGATCCTAGTGTACGTAAAGTAGGTCATTGGAGGCACGGCCTGGAAGAGCATATTAGGACCCATTCTTTTCTCTCTCTCTCTCTCCTTGCGGCCATGAAGTGAGGATGTTTCCTCTGCTCTATGTTTTTTCTGAGGACATTCTGCCACACCACTGTCAGACATGCCACAGGACCAAGTAACCAGAGACTGCAGCCTGTAAAACTGTGAGCCAAAAGCAGTGTTTTCTGCTTTGGGGCTGTTTATCATAGGCCACAGAGATGGAAAGCTGGTAGTTCCCAACCATCACACAGGAAGTCCAGTCCCTTCCAGAGGACAATGAGAGACATCAGTTTAGGGTTTGGTGGTCCACATCCTTTATTTGACTCCAACCATCCTTTCAGGTACAAATGCCTCCATAGTGCCCCATGACTAGAACTGAGGAATGCAAGGATGCTCAGGGCCTCTTGTGTGAGAGCATCCTAAAACCTGCTCAGTCGCAGATACAGGTACAAGTAAAGGGAACCCAGGCAGACCATCCCTGGCTCAACCCAGAAAAATGCTGTGGACAGTGGATTGTTTTATCAGCAAGAAGACAGTTGTCTGTGTAGGCATTGTATAATAAATGTCCCATGTGGGGGTCCCCCAGTGTCCCACAGTAACTTCATCCCAGAGCACTTACCTGAAGTATTTTCTTTGTTTTCAGCATTGGCTGGCAAGTGCCTTAGAGTGCATCCTGGACCAGAAGGCAGCCTGAGGAACCTGTTCAGATTCCAGAGACCTGTGTCCTTGAGTAAGTATCTTAACCGCTCAGCCCAGCTTAGCTCTCTAAAACAGAGTTCTATCTGTGCCTACTGTCCGGGCTTGTGAGTCAGTGTGTGTAAAGTGCCCGGGGCAGTGAGTGGCATCAATATGCAGTGGTCATAAATGCTGTAGCTTCTAACTGCTCATCCATTGAGACTATGACTGTCCATTTGTCTAATATAGTCTCCACCCCCATCCACACTCAGTTGGATGTCTCCCTGCTCTTGCTCCTCAATCCCCAGCCTCGGTGTTTTATAGCAGTGGATGCTGGAAATCTGTGCCCTGTGCCAGTTTAGGACCTCAGGCACGGGAGCAGACCAGTTCACTTTCAAACCCTCGGAGGGCAGCCATCCTGGCATCTCCATTTGGGAAACAAAGATGAAAACTATTTACAGCCATATGGATTTCTGGCCTTCCCACAGTTCAGATGAAATTGCCTGCTCCCCAGAGTCTACTCCTCAGTGGAGGTGCAGCAAATGTGACTTGAGTTCCTCACTTGCCACATCCCTGCCTAGCCCATGTGTTTCAGTGTAGACTTCCACTATGGCTGTCGCCCTATGACCTACTTTGCCTAAGGTCTTCCTCCTTTTCTTCTGTCTTTGACAGGAGGACACACAAGACTGGCCACTGAAGGATGTAGTACTGGGCAATGCTGTCCCCATCACGTGAGTGAGCTCAGAGTTGAGCAAGAGCACTTTTTTCCAAGAAGGCTCCTATAGTCACTGACCCTCAGTCACTGATGGGAGTAAATGACCATTACATGTTTTTCCACAGAGTTGCTGCAGTAGATAACTGGTATACCTGAAAATGAACACACACACTTCATGCCAAGACTGCAGAATCCTTTTTGGCAGAATTCGGAAGCAATAGAAACAGTTTTATACAAAGCAATATACTCTGTTCTCTTCAGTTTCCTCCAAATTTCTTTTTGTGTCCCTTCTTGCTGCCTAGGCTATGAGTCCTTTTTTTTTTTTTTTTTTTTTTTTTTTTGATTTTTTTTTTTTTTTTTTTTTTTTTTTTTTTTTTTTTTTTTCAGTGTTGTAGCTGCATGTACACCTGCAGGCCAGAAGAGGGCATCAGATCACATTATAGATGGTTGTGAGCCACCACATGGTTGCTGGGAATTGAACTTAGGACCTCTGGGAGAGCAGTCAGTGCTCTTAACCTCTGAGCCATCTCTCCATCCCTAGGCTGTGTCTTAATTGCTGACTAAACATCTTTTAAAATTATATATGGTGCTGTATAGACACAGTACAGATGCCCTTCATTTACTGACTCCTCTTAAGATGATACTTCCATGTAAAATGTGTGTGGAAAGCCAGTGATATGGGCAGCAAATAAAATCACCAAGGGAATGGACAGACAGATGACAGACAGACAGAAAGAATTTATTGAAATATAGTGCAAGAAAGTTGTAGGTAAGCCTCAGAGAGGGGACCATGTGGCTGAGCAGGGAGCAGGAGTCTTGTTGAGTCCTCTGATTGAGGAGGAAGTCCCTTGGTGTGACCTATGGGATGTTTGAGTCCATAGCTGGGTAGATCGGCTGGCATCTCACTCTTATTAAGCATCAGAGTCTACAGTGTGAGTTGGTTACCTTTAGACTGTCTGTTCTATCAGGCACCATTTGTCATTATGGGCTAGCCTTCAGTTATTTGTGGAATACATCTTAAGTCACCAGGGAACTGGATTCCAAGTTGTCATGGCCTGATGATTAAAATATGGGGAAATCCACTCTAGGTAATGTGGCGCATGCCTGTAATCCCAGCACTCAGGAGGCAGAGGCAGGTGGCTCTCTGTGAATTCGAGGCCAGCCTGGTCTACAAAGCAAGTCCAGGACAGCCAAGGGCTACACAGAAAAACTCTGTCTCAAAAACCAAATCAAACCAAACCAAACAAACAAACAAACAAAAAATTTTTTTAAATGGAGAAATTATTTTCTTCTTTCTTTTAGCCCCCTTTGTCTGTATAATACTCAAAAAAGGCTGATCTTTGGAGAACACAAATAACCTAAGAGGTTAAAATCCATTGTTTGAGGCCGATTAAATATGACTTAGTGAAGAAACCAAATATGATCTTATGTTGAATTCTTTAATCATGTCTCTGGAACAGGTTTGGTTTGATTTTAAAGGTAAAATGGAGAGCATAATTTATTCAGAAAGAAATCAGAATATGGGAGGATGGCTTACTCAGGAAAGTGCTTGCTGTGCACATGCAGTGTAGCGGTTTGTAGAAGAATGCCCCACAAAGGCTCACGTGTTTGAATGCATAGTCATCAGGGAGTGGCACCATTTGAAAGGATTAGGAGGTGTGGCCTTGTTGGAGGAAGTGTGTCACTGGGGGGTGGATTTTGAGGTTTCAAAAGCCCATGCCAAGCCCAGTGTCCCTCTCTCTG
>OU015746.1:80411558-80450107 GCA_907169655.1 Acomys percivali | reverse complement strand
GTGTGTGTGTGTGTGTGTGTGTGTGTGTGTGTGTGTGTGTGTGTGTGATTTTTTTCCATTTTTCCATTTACACACAATACATACAGGGCAGGTACAATGGCCTAGGCTGAGGTGTACATGGGACAGGTCTAATGTTTTATACACAGAAGGCCTGTGTGTATAACTCTAAGTAGAGATAATATGACTCCTTATCGATTTTTCAGACATCCTTAGCATTATTAATCCCACCTCCCTCTGTGTTACTCTCCCTCTCAGCCATGTTACTCAAATGCTCTGTTCACAGTATCTAGGAAATAGAAAAAGCCGAAATGCTTTGAAAATGATGAATGGATAATGAAAATGTGGTATATACACAATGGAATTCTATTCGGTATAGAACAAAATGAATTCATGTTAATTGTTGAGACTGGCCCTCTCTTTGAACCTGCACCTCGCCCTTTCCGCTAGACTGTCTGGCCGGCCAGCCCCAGGGGTCCCTAGGCCCCCCAACTTTGGGATTATAAGTATGTGCTACCACACACAGCAAAAGCTGTCTGCTGGAGATGAAGCTCAATGTCATGTCCTTGCATGGCAAGCACTGGCCAACCTCTTCCCAGCTGCTTGAAAGAGCTGATTATTAATTCAGAAGATAGTTGTAATGTCTTCCCATGATATCATGTGTAAATTTCTCAGTACAGCCTATAACATTGTAGGCACTCGTGCGTATGTGTAACGGCATGCTTGTCACAAACCTAGATGCCTTGCGTGTCCGTTCTTAGCATGGATGGCTTTGTGAAGAGTCTCAACAGACAGGCGGCATTACTTTTGGTTTTCAGCTATGATGACTGCTGCCTTAAATCTCAACCACCAGCAATGACACTGTGTCAGCAGTTGAAAGCATGGTCAAATATGGCATAGATGTATGTAAATATAAACATAAATGTAATGTCAGTGTGAGGGTTTTTGAGGTGGATCAAGGAAGAGATAGGACTAGATGTCATAGAATACAACATAGACATAGCACTTTGAAAGACTGTCAAAGAGAAGAATTTCCTCAGCATGGGGGGCCCGCACTGCAGATGGGAAATAGGCCAGGAGCAGGAGGAAAGTGGAGGCAGGGAGGGTGGGGTTCTTGGGTGAAGCAGGATGGAGCATATATTACCTCAGGATACTTCAACAAAGTCACATGCCGAAGAACTTAATAACTACGTATCCCTTCACTGAATGAGGGAGAGAGGTTAGAGGTCAAGGTGTGGGGACAGTGGGTCTCTCCAAAGGGCTCCCTCCTCCCAGGGTCCTGTATATTTGTGTGAGGTGTGTTTTCCATTTGTATCAGTATCACTGGTAAGGGAAGGATAACCAGTGGAAAGCTATGCTGATGGCTAAGACTGGCTTGTCATGATGTGCTAAGCATTTGTATTTGGGTGTCACACTGATAATGGCGTCTCTGTTGATCATGAGGTGCTAGAAGCATCAGTGTGTTTTTATGAGTATGGGATAGGATTTTGCAGATAGTCTCTGCATTTGCAAAAACCCAAAAAAACAAAAAACAAAAACAAACCAAAACAAAAGAAAGAAAAAAGTTAATTTAGTTGTATACCAAATTGGATCCTTAACCAAAAAGCATTCACATGTGGACTCTTCATAGGGAAGACACTTTATTTAAAAAAAAAAAAAAATGGAACTGGGCGATAATAAAAGCTGGCTGCTACAGTGTTAACATGGCGGTTACCTTATGAGATTGTCTGTTCTCAAGGTCACACACACAGCTGTGGTGCTGCAGGGGTATCCCCCTTAGAGGATGCTGCTATCACTATATCAATACTTTCCTTCCTAGGTCAGCTTTGCTGCTGGCCTTTGGATGACTGTCTATCTTCTGTGAGATGTGAGAATTTAAAAAAAAAAAAAAAAAAAGATCCCAGAGGGCTGGAGAGATGGCTCAGAGGTTAAGAGCACTGATTGCTGTTCTAGAAGTCCCGAGTTCAATTCCCAGCAACCACATGGTGTCTCACAGCCATCTATGATGTAACCTGATGCCCTCTTCTGGCCTGAGGTGTACATGTAAACCACTGTATAAATAATCAATAAATCTTTTTTAAAAATACTTTTAAAAATCCCAGAAGAGGGGAATTTCCCATGGCTAAGAAAGGGTAGAGTAGAAACTGTGGTACATTTACACTATGGACTACTGCTCAGCTATTAAAAACAAGGAATTTCCAAAATTTGTGAACAAATGGATTGAACTAGAAATGGTCATAATGAGTGAGTTAACCCAGAAGCAGAAAGAGTCTAAGGGTATATACTCACTTATATCTGGACACTACCCCAAGGGGCATGTCCCGTGAATGTCTTCACTTATCAGGAAAGTGGGACAGAGGGGAGGACATCCTACTGGGACTCTAGGAGAGAGAAGCATGGGAGAATGGGGAAATAGAAGGATCCAGAGGGTCCTAGAATCTTATAAGAAGAACATTATGATGGGCAGATCTGGGCCCAGGGGTCATTCTCAAACTATGGCACCAGCCAAGGACAATACATGCAGTAAACTTCGAACCCCTACCCAGATCTAGCCAATGGACAGGACATTCTTCACAGTTGAGTGGAGAGTGGGGTCTGACTTTCACATGAACTCTAGTGCCCCATATTTGACCACATCCCCTGGATGGGGAGGCCTGGTGGCACTCAGAGGAAGGATAGTAGGCTTCCAAGAAGAGACTTGATACCCTATGAGCATATACAGGGGGAGGAGGTCCCCCTCAGTCACAGTCATAGGGGAAGGGAGTAAGGGGAAAATGGGAGGGAGGGAGGAATGGGAGGATACAAGGGATGGGATAACAACTGAGATGTAATATGAATAAATCAATAAAATATTTTTTTAATTAAAAAAAAAAGAAAGGGTAGAGTAACACAGTAGAGACTGGTGCTGCAGGTCATGTGTGCCCAGCAGTGGGGAACTGGCTGCTCCCTAATAGTGTGGGAGGACTTGTCGAGCCTGAGACTGGATTGTTGTAATCTGAGTGGAGCAGGTACGAGAGTAGCCGCTGAGGATGCCTGGCCACATAGCATTGTCAGAGACCTGCTGGTCCTAGATGATGACACACAGGGGTCCCTATTAGGGCCTCAGGAAGGCCAGCAGCTTTTCTGTGAGGAAGGAGGGAAAGGTGGAAATGTCACGTGCTTCCTTGGCTTTGGGAGGCAACATCTGAG
This sequence comes from Acomys percivali, assembly GCA_907169655.1. Classification (NCBI taxonomy): domain Eukaryota; kingdom Metazoa; phylum Chordata; class Mammalia; order Rodentia; family Muridae; genus Acomys; species Acomys percivali. The sequence continues at coordinate 80,446,921 of OU015746.1, read as the reverse complement.
CTCTCCATCCATGAAAATTGTAACTTGTTTCTAGCATGATTGTTAGAAATTATAACATTGATGTTGGAGGTCCCTTTATTTATAGTAAACTTAAATGTGGTACAGCCAAATCTTGCACATTATTTAGACAAAGAACTGCATTTTTTTGAACTGACTCAATACTCTTTAAAATCCTGTTCCATTTTCTTTTGGTAGTCTATTTTTCTTTTCCTTCCTACCTTCCTTCCTTTCTCTCTCTCTGTCTCTCTCTCTCTCTCTCTCTCTTTTTTGTTTTTGTCTTTCTTTTTGGTAGTAGTAGTAGTGTCTGGCAGTATCCATTGTATCTGCTTTGTGGCTAAATATGAGCCTTGCTCAGACTCTGAAAGTTGCATGCTTGCAAGGACTATGCCATGGTTTTGACGTGGTTTGAGGACATCTCCCGAAGGTGCATATGCTAGAACCTTGGTCTCCTGTGTAGCAATGTTGAGGTGGTGACAACTTGCTGGGGCCTAGAAGAGAGGGGGTTGTAGTTAGAGGCCTGGCACTCCTGAATGGGCTAATGGTCTTGAAGGAGTGGGGCAGATCTCAGGGGACTGCATTAGATCTCAAGAGAGCAGGCAGTTATGAAATTAATTCAGCTTTCTTGCTTGCTCTCATTTTTTCCCTCTAGCCTATCCGCCATTCTACACACTTTCACGTCCTGCCACCAGAATCGTTAAGCCAAGTGAAACATTCGGGTTTTGTTTTTGTTTTCCTGTTGCTGTGACAAAACATTCTGGCAAAAGCAACCCAAGAGAGAAAAGATTTATTTAGCCCACAGCATCAGGATACAGTTCATCACTGCAGGGCATTCAGGGTGGCAGGAAGGTGTTGCAGCTGGCTGTATTATGTGCCGAGTCAGGAGCAGATACAAGCGCATTAAAGCATGCATGCTTGCTGTACTCTTGATTTCTGTATTCTTCTTCAGTTTAGGGCATGACTCTACTAATTCTGCCCATGAGCTTGCTAGTAGCAGCACCTAAAGCTTCATTGAAGGCCTTGTCCATCAGCTTGGTATTACACACAGTCCTTTAGAACAGAGACTCTGAGATCAGGACAATGGAATCCATTGATGTTCAGAATAACTGACGGCAATGGGATGGTATAGTGAGATGGTGGCTCCAAAACACTGACATTTGGATACAGCCTTCCAGTCTAGAATGTATACTAACAGCTCATGCTATGCCTTAGCAGCACATGAAGCTAAGCAAGTAAGGAGTGACCCTTCCCACTGCATCCAGTAAGTGGCCCTCTTGTATACTTTCAATTACATCTGTGCAGCCTTGTACTCTTGGTGATTAAAGGTCCAAATTACTGGATATGGGAATGGTGACAATTCTTTCCAACTCATAGCAAATGCCCTCATTTGAATGGAACCTGTAATTACTCACTCACTCCCCTTCCCTCCCCCTTCTCCCCCCTCTGTCCCTCTCTGTCTCTCTCTCTCTCTCTGTCTCTCTCTCTCTCTCTCTCTCTGTCTCTCTCTCTCTCTCTCTCCCCTCTCTTTCGTGGTGTGTGTGTGTGTGTGTGTGTGTGTGTGTTTCCTGAGTCAGTGGCTCAACAGGAAAGGTTGGGGTTATGGATATAAACAGCAAGAGGATTGCTAACACATGGTGGGAATGGGAGGATAGGTTCCAGGAAGTAGGTACCTCACAGGGTGTCTGTAGCTGGCCTTTGCTACTTTGTGGGTTCTTTTCCTCCCACCCTTTATCCTCTATCCATGTTTCACCCCCTATTACTAGATAGCAGATAAAGAAGGCTGGAGGGGAGGGATTCCTGAGTCTAATTTCTTTCATTTTGTTTTTTCTTTGAGCACAACTACTAACAAACCTTACCCAACTCTCACGAATGACCAGCAACCATCCACCCACCCCCTCCCAGGGCCCTAGCATTTATATACCCTCTGAAAAGTTCTCAGAATGCCAAACATCACACAATCACAGAAACTATCTGCAGCTGGCAAAACCACACTTCCACTAGAGCACGAGGCAGATTATAGCCAGCTGCTTCAGACAGCCCAAAGCGGCCCTCATCCCTACACCTGGGTTAAAACAAAAACATTCTTATCACTACAGGTGTCTCTAAACTTTTACACCGAGCAGTGGCTCTTAGGGAGCAATGAACATAATCTCAGCTGGGGGGCTCAGACTCGAGGAAGGTCCAGGTCACCCCACAAAGCAACCACTCTAGATGGCTAGATTTCTGTCCACACTGATACATGGAGCGAAGTGGCTCCTTATTTGCATCCCTAACTCCTGTTTGTCAGCTTCTTTGGGAACTGAGTTGACAGCATGCCTTTTAGCCCTGTGGTCCCTTTGGTACATAAAAGACTTAACATTTCGGTCAGGCTGTGTAAGCTGCTCACACCTGACACTCCAACACTCAAGTGATGGAAGCCACAAGGTCTAGAAGGATGGAGAGTTCGAGACAAATCTGGGTAGCAAGACTCCCATCTCAGCTTTTAAGAACAGGGAGAAAAAAATTTTTTTTCAAAGCAGGTGAAGTTTGTTTTATTTTTCTGCTTGAGATATTTCCAAGATTCCTGATTACCTGGAAGGTGATATTTACTTCTCACAGTTTAAGAGCAACAACAAAAAACAAAGCTTAACAGAAACAAGCTGGAAATCCTTAAACAACCTTTTCACTGACTGGCTAATGGTTCATAGTGTGCTTGACAGAGAATCAGTGCTATTATGACAGGAAGGCTAGTCATCCAAATTCCATGTAATGGGCTAACAAAGGCCAATCTAAGAAGGCAGGCTAAAGAATTGATCAAGATCAACCATGTGAGTGAGAGGCAAATGTGAGGAGCATAAGCACTAAGACAGAGCAACAGGAAGATGATGGTCATGAGTCTAGGTCTAAGGAGGTAAATTGGCAATTGCCAACATGTGAATTCAGTACTTTCAACCTAAACTGATGCTTCAATTCTGGCTGTTCTATAATGAACAGTTGAATGGTTTTTAGTGATACTATCACTACTGGTATCATTACTTTAATAACACTGCTCAACCTAAACTTCATCTCCCTTTTTAAATTTTATTATAATTAATTTGGATTACATCCCAGTTGTTATCCTCTGGCTTGTATCTTCCATTCCCATCTCACTCTTCCACCCTATTCCCCTCCCCTAGACCTGTGATGGAGACCTCCTCCCCTACCATATGACCACAGCCTATCAGGTCTCATCAGATAGCCTGCTTCCCCTTCCTCCGTTTGCCCACCAGCCTCCCCACCACGGGGAAGTGATCAAATTGGGGGCACCAGAGTTCATGTCAGAGGCAGTCCCCACTCTCTCCACAACTGTGGAGAATGAGTTGTCCATTTGGCTGTATCTGAACGGGGGTCTAGGTTTACTGCATGCATTGTCCTTGCTTTGTGCAGGCCCCCCTCGGTCCAGATCTTCCAGCCATGATGGTCTCCTTGTTGGGCTCCTGAACCCTCTAGGTCCTTCCATACTCCCATTCTTTCATACCATTTCCAGCGCTACAGCCAGAGCCCAGCAGCAAGTCTCAGAATCTATCCCAATCTCTAGGGAGAAATTTTATGCAATGCATGGCATCTAACAAAATAAAAATCAAGTCCAAATACCTCAGAGTTCAAATTTTCTTCACTTAACAGGTTGTTTATTGTCTTTGTTAGGGTTTCTATTGCTACAGTGAAACACCACCACCAAAAAGCAAGTTGGGGAAAAGAGTTCATTCAACTTTTACTTCCACATTGCTGTACACCATTGGAGGAAGTCAGGGCAGGAACTCAAGCAGAGCAGGAACCTGGAGGCAGGAGCTGATGCAGAGGCCATGGAGGGGTGCTGCATACTGGCTTGTGCCCCATGGCTTGTTCAGCCTGGTTTCTTATAGAGCCCAGGACCACCAGCCCAGGGATGACACCACCCATCATGGTCTGGACTCTCCTCCATTGGTCACTAATTGAGAAAATGCCTTATAGCTGAATCTCACAGAGGCAGTTCCTCTCTGATGACTCTAGCTTATGTCAAGTTAACAGACAAAATCAGCCAGGACATGTGTGTTGATTGGTCTGTGGAGCCTTAAGGGGAGGGTGCTTCTAGCTTGCAGCATACATGGTGAAGAAACAGTTGCTCTGTGGGTGATGTCACTCTTTGCTCCATACTACATCACTCTATGCCACGTTTTATTGAAAATCAGCAATCTAATTTGTATATTTTCTAGTTTGTTGTTCATGTGAGCAACATGGAATTATTGTCCCCACAGTTCTAAAAGCATGCATTTGTATACAAAATACACCATGTATAATTAAGTCTTTTGATGTCATGATACCCAGTAAATAAAAGTGTGCTTGCTTCCTTTATAAGATAAGAAGAATGGGGGAGGAGCATGGACTAGGGATTCTGCCATGGGTTATCCGTATCCCTGCTTTGAAGCCCAGTTCTAATTTGACTTTTTCCATCTGAGGAATTAAAATGTGCTAGCATGAGGGAGGATCTGATTTCATTCACTAGGGAAAAGTCTCTTCAGCTTTGTCTTTCACACACCACTCAAAACCTCACCTACAGAGTGTCTAACTTTCTAAATCCTCATGTTTTGGGACCTATTCTGCTTTATGCTTAGACCTGTAGATTTAGATTTTTCAAAACCTACTTTATTTAGAATTCTTAAACACTTCAATCTCACTTCTAACCCACCAACCAGAGGAAAAGGAGAAAGAAGGTTAATAGGAAAAAGAGGTTGTGGACCTGTTTAGACATAGTTCCTTGGGCTAATTCCACTCTGCGTTGTCAGGATACCAGCAGTCTAGTCCAGTAGCAAACACCCAACAGCAACGCTGACCAATCTTTGTTTAATTATTAAGGCAGGCCTATCCCATTCTCTAACTCTTGTTTCTACAAATTGTCTTAACTAGTCGTAGCTCTACATGTATTTTAGACTCTTTTTTTTTTCCTACACAAATATTATAGCAACACTGTCAGTACTCTACCTGGGGATGTAAAACAATGGCTGATGCAGAAAGTCTTTGTTTCCTTTCTGTAATTTCTACTGTTCCTGGGAAGAATAGAAAACTCCTCATCTTGTCGCATTGCTAGTATACCGACTTTCATGTGTGGGGTGCTTTTGCCACTGTTGCTGAGTTTGCCTTAGTAATTCTAACAACTTTTTTAGGTTTCTAAAACACAGTATAGAAGAATGCAACACTTTAGATTTTATTTATATTTAAAAGGTCCTGTATGTATTCCCACCTCCAGATAATATTTATAATGATAACATAATATTTATAATAAGAATACAAACCGTATAATAAGCTTATACAGTTCTTCAATTTTGTCTTTTTATAATACCAGGACTTGAACTCAGGGCCCCACAAATTAGGCAAGTGCTCTGCAGGACTCAGCAACATCCATCCCAGCCTTCATTTTATTTTTTATTTTGAGACAATCTAAGTTGCTCAGGGTTGGTTTAAACTCACTCAGTGGACTAGGGTGAACTTTCAAAATGGCAGAGGCCATGAGCCTGTCATACTAAGCTTGGTCCTTAGTTTGCAGAAGGAAGGCTCATCCAGCTTTACGTGCTTGTCTGGGGGCCTCTTACCCCATCAGGTGCACTTGTGCCCACGGATGCCACGGAAGAAAGCTTCAGAATTTGAATCTGAAGGATGCAAGAGTGCAGCATGTTTTCCAGGGCTCTTCCCAGGGCCCAGAGCATCACACCCAAGACCAATGTTCCATATATTCAGCAAGGTTATCTGGTCAGTCCTGGTACCTGGACTTCCTGTTTCCAGAAAGACTTTCCTTACCAAGCTGGCTTGCAACTCCAGAGCAGGTTCCCTAGACCTATTTGTGTTCTGGGGTATGGCCACCAGGCCTGGCCTTGCATCCTCCTAATGTCACTTTCTCAAGGAGGGAACTTAACAGGAATTTACCTGTCTCCCGAGGATGCTACCTTTCAGAGGACCTGTAAATGGAACGTGCCCACAAGCCTCCAGCTGATCTGAACCTTCCCACGATCTTTGGCACATGACAGTTATCTTCCTTGCTGGACCACAGGATTCGTGTCTGCTAGCTCCTCTTTCCTCTCCACCCCGATGCCCCACTGCCATCTAGGGGTGGCTCAGTCCTGCTTACCCTCAATCTCAGGCCACGAGTCAAGTCTTAGAACCTCACAGAGAAGTGTGGTGGAGCCAGGTGAGGACTCCTACTGACAGCTTCAGAGCAGACACTCTTATGGCGTCATCTATGTCCCACATGGCCGTGGTCATTTATGGTATATACACTGTTGCTAAAGGCTTAATGTAGAAAATGGTGCATTCAGATATTAGGCAGAGCTGTCTGGAGTTCCTGTTTTTATTCCTCAAAAATAAGGAGCTATTCCTCAAGACAGAAAAATCTTCATTATGTGAGTCTTAGTTGGAGGTACCTCTAAGAACTAGGTTCCTCCTCTATGTGTGTGGACCTGTGACCCTAAGACAGTGTGTGAGAGAAGCACGGACAGACATATGTGCACACACACAGCACTTTGAGTCTTCTCCAGAGCATGTGGGAAGTGTTTTCAATGGAGTTGCTCCATCCAACTTCTCCAGCCTTCTCTTTGAAAGTGAGATGCTCTCTTGACGTCCGCTAAGTTCCATAGTTGGTTTCAATGGGGGGCCTGCCAGCACATTCTGCTTATAATTAAAAGCTTAGTGGCACAGCCAGGGCTCCCATGCTGACCAATTCTAAACTGCCATCCTTATTGTGCTTGGTTGGTGCCCTTGAGTTTCTAAGATGGCCTCACAGAATTCATTTCAGTGACAGCAAAGTCTATGTATGAATGTGTGTCTACAGCACCATACCGCACAGGCAGATGAAAGTATTTTAATTAGATTTTTTTCATACCAAACAAAAACAACTCTTTTGCAATTCTGATGCTGCAAGCAAGCAAACAGGCTGTCTTGGCACGGCCACAGACAGTCCCCTGCATCCGTGACTGAGAAGCCTTAGGCACAAACAGGCTGAAGACAGTACTTACTCTCCTTTGGTTTTCCCAGCAGGACAGTGAAATGCTAGACCACAGAAACTACTTTGCTGGCTCACTGTGAGAATATAGTTCTTTCCCTAGCTTTGACAAACAAATCTTTGGTAAGGAGTCTGTGCGTACACAAAGCAAGAGCCTCCAACTGGCAGAGCTTAGCTGAGCTGAACTTTGTAGCAATACGACCTGAGAATACTTGTGCCGGTGCGTCTGGCTTCCACCGCAGTGATGCTCACGCTGTCACTTTTCACGTGGGTAAATCCACTGCCAAGAAGAAGGACATGCCAGGCTTTAACCGTGGAGTGAAGGCAAAGGCTAAAGTAGAAAGGCTTCTGTGTGAAGCTGGAGCCCAGCCTGCACCTTCTCAACACTATCCAGCCCACTGCCATGACTGGAAAATACTATTACATTCTCCAGTGGAAAGGTCGTGTCAGGCACCCTCTGCCAGTGCTGCCTGAACCACAATGATCCTAGTGCTGTGAGAAACATCAGGGGGAAGGAGCCAGATGTGTCTTTCTTCATTATACCAAGTGCATCTCTTCCAGAATTTACAATGAATGCATCAGTGGTCAAAGGTAGCATGCCTGTAAGAGCCCCCAAGATGGACTGTTTTTCACAGGGTCTTTTCAAGGCCTACCACATCATGGTTTGGCCACCTGTTTTCTGTGGACTACGCATTAAACATCTAACTCTCTCATATACTTAATTTGCAAAGTGTGGTTAATACCAACATGGGCCGGGTTGGTAGCACACAGCACACTGCTGGAAATCCAGTCTGCGGCTTCTTGTTTGTTAGCAGGAAAAGAAACAGGATGTACACAGTGGCTCATCTTGAGACCCTTGCTAATGAGGCTGGACTTACAGATACCCTTCCCAACAGTTCCTTTAGAGTCCTTCCTCTGAGAAGATGCGATTTGCACATCTGGTCTCAGCTGTTCAGGAGAACAGGATGGGAGGACCATTTGATGCTGGAAGTTCGAGGCCAGCCTCGCATGGAACATGACAAGACTTGTTCCAAAAGAAAGAAAACCACTGCTTTCCCACTGTAAAGACACAGGGCAGTAGAGTAGCCCATTACCTGGCCCATCTGTGAGATCCTCCAAGCAAGTGATAGCATCTCTTGAGGACAGGAGATGTGTTCTCCTTATTCCACACATAGACACACAAGGACAGGTCTGATGCAGAGGTGATGACCCGGTTCAGATCCTTGAAATGAAGTCAAGTGAGGTATGGCTCTGGATTCCCAAGAGTAGAAAGCATGCCTCTGGCAGGAGGTGCTACACTCACCACCCATATAGATGTAATGGAACTCTGGTGGTCCTCAAATTCCATCAGCCGCACACCGTGTATCGTCAACAGCACCAGCCGCCTGGAGTTGAAGGTCAGCAGGATCTGCTGGGAGCCATAGCCCTGCATGAGCTTAGGAGGCATCGTGGTCTGCATGGAGAAGCGGGCCAGCTGTTGTGCTTGGGAGAATAAAAATGCACAGGTTGCTTCTCAAGCATGAATATCCGGTGATCTAGTTCAGTGGAACGTGCACGGCTTTGCAGTTAGACAGTTCTGCCCCTGCTCCTAGGCCAATCATTCAGACTCCTAAAATCCAGTCCAGCAGCACCAAGATGCTGGGGTGCTGCCACCCACAGAGGAGGAGACCACAAGTGGGAAACTTACATCTGAAGCCTGGGACTAAGCACTAGTACCAAGTACTAAGCACTCCACCACGGGGTACATGAGATCATACAGCCAAGGGAAGAGAAAATGTCCTAGAGGAAATGTGAGAAGCTTGGCCTGAAGCGCCACCTGCAGGCTGTGGCCAGCACAGGGATCTTACCCAGGATTCTCACTCTGTCCCTGGACTTGTCCGCCATTAACTCGAAGGTGGTGATAAGCAGGCAGTGATGCTGCCCGTCATCTTGGTGTGCCACTATCAGCCTGGCTGCCTCATCAGGAGCCCAGCAGACTCTGGAGCTCAGCTTGAGGGGCAAGGTGGTGGAGACAGGAAGTCCATCTTCTGATGGGTGTAGCAAGGACTGAATGAAGAACACCTGGGGGCACACCTCTGTATGGTCACAGGGTACTAAGAAGCCTGAGAGCTCCCAAAGCCCTTTAGCCCCAAGCTGACTTCAGCCTCTGGCAGGACTGTCTGGACAGCTAGCTGCCCACACCCCACATTCTATATCGGACATAACAGAGCGGTCCAGGTCATTTTCACATCCCACCTCTAGGCTATAGGCTGCAGCATCAGTTGTCCCCTGTACCCAATTGCTATTCTCTAATGACATTTTCCTGTGGCTACCAGGTCTCTTCCTATGTTCTGCTAGGCCTTCTCTCTGTGAGCTGACTTTTAGTTTAGGTCCTGGCATTGAGTAAAAGATTTCGCTTCTGTGCCTATGAACCAGGTCATGGTCAGGACTTTGTGACTTGCAGGGCACCCCTCCATACCACAGTGCAGGAGGCAGGGCAGAACCACACCCCATGCATCATATACTCTCTTCCTCAGCATCTGCCCAGGCTCTCTAGCCACCTCCCACTGCATCAGGCTCCCTAGTCACTGACCTTTGGGCCTTGGTCTGGGCGTTGTGCATACATAGACTCAGACTCAGACTTAGACATAGACACAAACACCCACTGTCGGTCAGGTGAGCACGTGAGGTTCACAAAGGTTTCAGGAAATGTGGTCACTTTGGAAACCACTTGCAGCTGAGGTACTGTCAGAGTATAGAGGTTCCCTTCAGCACAGGCTGCCTGCAACAGAAAGAAAGAAACAATGAGAAGATCCATCATTTTCTGATGAAGCTGTGTCCCACCTGCCAATGGTGGCCACAACCCACAGCAATGTTGGTCTTCAAAGCAGAGCCCAGGTCCCTGCAGGAGCTTGGCATGTGACCCTCCACTGCCCTTCCAGTCTAGGCAGAAGCAGCTTGCCTATGTGTTTTACATTTAAAATGTTTCCTCTCACTCTGATGGCAATTTAAAAAGTCAAAAGAAGCCAGGCCTGTAATCCCAGTACTCAGGGAGGCAGAGGCAGGTGGATTTCTGTGTGTTCAAGACCAGCCAAGGCAACACAGAGAAACCCTGTCTCTGGGAAAAGGTTAAAAAAAAATGTTTACTAATTTGGGACGGTCAGCTGTGAGTTCAAAGGTTACTACAATTACTGCTAAGTGCTTGCTCCTGCCTAAACCCTGTATCCATGTACATTTAAGCATACATTTGAGGGGTGTGTGTCTAAAATTAGGATTATTAGGTCAAAGGGCATGTGTATTTAGAATGTTTTACAAAATTGAAATAACCAGCAAACTCCAGAAACCAGTTTAAAGCACAATCCCACTTACCATGTAGAAAAATAAACATCTTAACACCTCTGGGTAAGGTGCCCAACTGGACTGGGCAGCCTACATGTGGCCAGGTGAAGGGGACGAGAGTCAGGATAGGAACAGCCACTATTCTAGACCCACAACAACAGCTGAGAAGTGCAGAGGAAGAGAAGTTGGGCACCAGAAAGACCAAAGGCCCCCATCCAGTCGAGGACCTACCTTACCCCCAAGACAAGACCACAACCCTCACACCCAGCAGCAGGTTTGGGTGATAGTGTGATTTCCCCACTGGATAAGTTAGCACTGGACAGAGCTCTCTCGTTTTGTCACTGGATGACACAGAGGGCAGCATCCTGGCGCTGTGATGTCAGGGAACCTATTGAAAATGGTGCTAACATCACTTCCCTGAAAGAGGAGAGGGAGCCCGAATTTAACCCCCTTGCAACCCCAGGGTGAGAGCCTTTGAAGGCAGCTGTGGAGATGACAGAGGAAACAGACACTGCCTACTGGAAAAGTTCAGTGTGGGCACTGAAGCACACGCGGGAGGGCAGCCCCCACTTGAAGGTCAGGAGCAGAGCACCTCATAAAAGCTGCTATGAATGAAAGAGTGAAGAAGAACACAGGCAGCAGGGCAACTCCAGCGCCAGTCAGCATACCAGAAAGCAAGGGCATGTGGCTACAAAGCCATAAAAGCTCTACACTGCAGGTTCCCACCACAGGAGAGGGAGGGTCCAGGGAAAGGTCGGTGCCACACATAGGTCTGAAGGGCAGAGGAACCTGCATTTCACATGGCTGGCAAAGACGAGGAATCCAGACTGCACCTACCACAGTGGCCTAGACCAAGAGGTGGTTAGGCCTGCAGGGGTCCTGAGAGCAGAGTCACTCACCAGCAGGAAGGGGCCCTCTGGGTGGTCACAGGCCTCCATCGAAGAACAGTAGGTTGCTAAGCTGAAGGAGGCCACCTGAGCCCCCGTCTCTGCTTTCCACCCCACGATCAAGCCTTCTTTGTCCACTGTGACAACCAGTTGCAGCTGAGGAAAGGCCACCAAATTCACCAGAGGAGCAGGCTGCACAGGACTGCACCAGATCTCTGTGCCCTGGCAACAACAAAATTCACATAGGGGTGAATTGACAAAGGGGTCTGTTTCTTTCATAGATGCACATTATTTTCATCCATCAACACAGGTTTACCAGGCTCTGCATAGCCACACATAGAGCCCACATGTCAGAGGGAGCTTCTAGATTAGGTTAACTGAGTGATACCATTTGATGAGCTGGGGTTCTGGGCTGAATAAAAAGGAGAAAAGCCTAGAGCTCTGGCTCTCAGGGACCTGACACCCTCTCCTGACCTCCATGACCTACCAGACAAATACACACATGAACAGCAAACTTGCAAAAAGTGCTTACAGAGTCCTGTGTTTGGATTCGGATAGATGCAAATTACCATTGTGAAAACAAACCACAGAAGCCTGGCGTGACATCTCAGGGCTGCAACGCTAGTGACTAGGAGGAGAGGGCAGGAGGGTTGCCTTAAGTTCTAAGCCATCAAGAGCTACATGACAAAATCCAACCTGGTAACAAAAAGCCAGGGAAAAGGCCAAACTGTTACCACTGCTAATTTCAAGGAGTAGGAGAAAGGGATGGAGGCTACTCATTTGAATTGACTAGTTTTTGTTGTTGTTGCTGCTGCTGCTGCTGTTGTTTCTTTAAAGCAAAATGACTCATCCACCCCAAAACTCGGAATTGAACCCTAAGCTTCACACACGCCAGGTGTGCTGTCCCATAAACTCCTAGCCTACTATTTTTGTTTTAGACACTGTGAAGGCAGAAAAACACACCAAGTGAGCTGTGGGTTGCACGTGCCTGGAATGCCAACACTGGGGAAGCGGGAGAACCCCAAGTTTAAGGGCAGCCTGAGCTGCACGAGACCCTAAAAAACACACAGAGGAGCCTTAAGGGCACATGCTACATGGAAAGCGCCCATTTAAAAAGGTGCAGACTGTGATTCTATTTGGGCTGCTGTAGTGAAAGGCCAAAGACCAAGGAGTTTGTGACATATAGAAACAGATCTTCTCACATTCCTGGAGCTAAAAAAGGCTACAATCAAGGCAGAGGCCAGTTTGGCTGTCTGGCGACGGTTCTCTTTCTGCGTCTTTAGATGGCACCACGTGTTGGAAAAGGAAAGGGGTGCGAAGCCCTCGGCTAGGACCTTTCATGAGAGCGTTGTAGATCCCACCGTAGTCACCTCCAAAGAGCACACACAGATACTGTGCCGCTGGGAAGCACTTCCAGTATGCCGAGACACCAGCTTTAACAACTGAATCCTTAAGGAGGAAAATACAGCAAGATCTGCTCATGAATAGTATTAAGGCATACTATTATGGGAAGCCAGGGCAAACGGCAGGAAGGGTTGCTGACACTCTGAAAGTGTCCAATACTGGAAACAATAGCGCACACAGATGCAAGGTCTGTACATCATGGCCTGCCTGCAAGCACATAGGCCATTGAATACTTTTGTAATTTGGTTTAAAAAACAAATATTTAATGACATAAAGGATTACCGAGTCTGCTACTCTCACTTGTGTACACATTGTCTGTGGCTCCTGTTAAATCACAGCAGCCAAGGTGGGTACTTTTGACAGAGATTCTGCCCCACAAGAAGTTAACATGGTTGTAATCTAGTTGTTTAATGGAAATGCTACTGGCCCATACAGCATGGCAACCTCTTTTCTTTTGGTAACCACAGGTAGCCCAACCTTCAAGTCTTCTTTTTTTAAATTATTTATTTAATCATTTGTGTGATGTGTGTGTGTGTGTGTGTGTGTGTGTGTGTGTGTGTGTGTGTGTCTGTGTAGGTGCTTCAAAGTGAGATTCTATGTAAAACCACTCCAAAATCTTCGGTTTTTGATCTGCAACAGTTACAACAAAGTTTAAAATTCTAGGCAAGCTGCCCAGGTTGGCATACCCACACAGGGGCATGGCTAAATGCTGCCATCTTGCAAAAGCTCCTGGTGGCAACATGAGTTCTAGCGTGGAGGATCATGACTACAGTGGCTGCAGTGAATGTGAGGAATGACAAGGCAGCTGTCACCCCAGGAACAGGCCACACAAGGCCCCCCAGCAAAGTCTGGTTCCAAGAGGAAGCCAAGCATGTGTCACCCGAGATAGGCTACACTCAAGTTTCAAAAGTCCCCACCGCTTGTGATCAGTATGTCCTACTAGGTGACAGCTGACAGCAGGGCTCAGATTTCTCAGGCTGCAAAATGGGGTACCTACTTTGCATTAAGATAGTCAAACCAAAGACACAGCAGGGATCCTTCCCTCCCCAGGGGGCAGCTCACCTCATGCAGCTCCCAGGCACGCACGGTACAGTCTGAAGACACAGTGCAAACCACAGACCTTGTCCTAATATCAAAGTGGTACTCGTGGGGGGAGACGTAGGCCAGCTGGTTTATCTTGCCTGGAAGAGAGCACAGGCATGGATGGGTTCAGATCTGACACAACAACTCCTCTTTGCCAGTTTCAGGAACACAATGAGTGATTGCTCAGGGGACACGAAAGAGACAGGGAGTCGCCTACAACCACCCAGCAGTGGGGAGCACTCTGGAGAGCAGAACCTGCTTGTCACTACAGAGGCTTGGCTTGTCCTTTTGTAGTTTTTCAGTCTACTCTGAAAAGGAAATAACAACTCATTCCTTCCTCCCATGACGTAACCACAAATGACACAGCATCCAACAAGACCCGCATTCATCAGGTGGCTCCTGCCATTAGCTCAGCCATTAGCTAAGATGCCAAGTGCCCTGAGATTTGATCAGAGAGAGGGTGGGCAGTGGGAGTGGACACAGCTACTACACTCTGCAGCTCATACCTGTGTGCCCAGACATAGCTTTGCAGATGAAGTCCTCTGGCCGCCCGGATTCCATACGGGACTCCAACTCAGACCGGCAGAAATAGTACTGCTTCCACGCCTGTGTGCCCACGATCACTGGGAAGGCTTTGTAGCGGGGCCAGCGCCTCAGACTCAGCTTTCTGAACCACAAAAGCAGAAGCTTAGGTAGCACACAGCAGGAGACCTGGCTTTGGCTTCTGGCCTCATCTCTTTCTGGCCTTTGGAAACTGTGAATAACTCACTGTCCTAACTAGGCCTCGACTTCTCCTCTGTCACACAAGGGCAGGGCTAACAGTAAACAGGTGGGGACATGTCAACCATGCCTGTTTTTTATAGGGCAAACTGCCCTTCGTGCAGCCCTATAGAGAAGGTGCTCACCACTGCCTTACTCTTGGGGACACAGACATGAAAGAACCGAGATACAAGATGCCGCTTTGTGTCAAACCGCCCACTTGCTTTTGCAGTTCTGTCAGTCCTTCCTGTGGTTTGGTGCTTGTTTCCAGGAGCATTATCCGTAGACTCACCTACTTATCATCACGTGACACACTTCTTCAGCTGTCTGATCTCAGAGTCTACTCCATCTGATGTCACTAGTCATGTGGCTTTTTTCACTACTGTTTGCATGTATATCTTCTTCCACGTTCTTATTGTCAACATATTCCTACACCCTTTACTCCAAAATGTGCCTCGGAGATGGGACATAGCTCAGTCGTAGAGTGCTTGCCAGGCATGCACAGTGGTACTGGATTTGATCTCCAAATCTTGTAACAACAACAACAACAAAAAAAAAAAAAAAAAAAAAAACAAACCTAAATGTTTCCCATGCATATACCATTGAGTCAACCATTTTTCTTTGCCAGGTCTGTGGATCTTTGCCTTTTCATTAATGCTCTCTTGTCTTAAGCCTTTTCCCCTTATGTTGTGAGACTTTTGGAATTTTGGCTTCTTTGAAAAACACAGAAATAGTTTAAGACTGTTTTTGTTTTAATCCCGGGTGTGGGGACGTTGGCCTGCATCACAGCAGCTGACTATGATTTGCCTCATGCTCTGACAGGAGTGTGATTTTGCCAGCTGCAGATAGTTTCTCCAATTGTGTGACATTTGGAATCTGGGGACTTGTTAGAGAGTGTATGAATGCTAGAGCCTACAGCCAGAGAGGTGGGTGGGCTTTTGGTTGTTGTTGATCACAATTTGTTAAGTAGTTGTGCACAAAGAAGAAACAGGAATTAGAAATTAGATCTCCTGATGGCAAAGATCAAATTTCCCCCAAGGAACTCTTTTATACCCCTAATCAGCAGGAAGTAGTCTAATGATAATGTCAAACCCTTTCTGACCCCTGACTTTATTCAGGAATCTCTTTCCTTTGCCCTCAACTCTTTTTTTTTTTCTTTCATTTTTTTAGTTTTACATATACGTTTATATTACACACACATACACACACACACACACACACACTAAACTACATACAGCAAGAAGAGCCACAAAACAAGCAGAAATGATATGTTACATTCATAATGTTTTGAGTATTTGTATTTGGCAACCTTGAAGAAAATATCTTTCCTATCTTAGTCTAAAATTCTAAATGTAAATCAATATCTACCAATCTCATCTCTATCATCTTAAAATATCTATCTAGACCTAAAAACATCTTAACCCCTAAACAACTAAGTTTAATTGTAAGACTAAACTATCTGGTCTTCAACCTCATCAGAGACTTGAGAAGGCATAAAGTCAATGATCTAAGTGAACGGTAAGTGCAAATTAGCTCTCTCTTATACCTAGTGTTAGGGAGTTGAAAGAGTAGAAGAAAAGGGATGGAGAAGGGGGGAAGAAAGGAGACCCCACAAAATAGCAAAAGACAGGCTACACTTCTATATTATTACCATCTTTTGTATTAAGTATGGTCTAATGTACTGTTTCAATTTCTTTGTCATTTCCCTCCATATTTCTAGTTACTTATTAGTGGTTGTCTTAAGAATTATAACTTAAGATTTTTATATATGGAGGTATATCTTTGATTAATAGAATCAATTTTCAGTAGTATATAAAACATTTGCTCAAACATGTCTATTTGTCCTACCTCCTTTATTATTTGTCATAAACTACATCTTTTTACATTTTACATTAAGAATTTTTTAAGCTAGTGTAAAGGTGCACACTTGTCATCTTAGCCTCTGAGAGCCTGAGGCAAGACCATTGCTGAGCCTGAGCCATCTTGGCCTGTATAGAAAGACCTTGTCTTAACAAAGGGAAAAGTAGGCAGGTCCAGGTGGTGCAGGCCTTTAATCCCAGCACTCAGGGAGACAGAGGCAGGAGGATTGCTATGAGGCCAGCACAGTCTACAAAGTGAGTCCAGGACAGCCAAGGCTACACAGAGAAACCCTGTCTCTAAAAACAAAACAAACAAACAAACACACAAACAAGAAAGCATGTGTGCTGTGATATGTTGGGTTAGACCCCAGCTGGAGAGAAGCGAGCGGGAGGACAGGGAGTAGCCTATGCTTCCTGCTTTTATGCAACAGGAGAAAAGGTTACAGAAAGCATTTACGCTACTTTGAAACCATGTTTCTACATAGTTTCTTTTACACTTACTGTTTTCCACACTGTTTCTTCATGTGGATTCAAGCTACTATGTGGCGTTCTACAAGAGCTGAGTGGAGGCAGAGCAGAAGTCTGACTGGGGAGGCCTTTCTGAGGGCGGCTTTCAGAACTGGCCTGTACCAGAGCTAACACAGAATCCTCTGCAGCTACCCAGCATTGGTCATTTGAGGAAGAGGAGAATGCGATCAGATGGAAGAAGCCATTCACAGCCTATAGTCGAACACCACCACTACAAAGTGTTTCTTCTCCTGCCTTACATACCCATGGTACTGGCTGGTTTTGTGTGACACCTTGACAGAAGCTAGAGTTATCAGAGAGGAAGTAGACTCAGTTGAGGAAATGCCTCCATGAGATCCAGCTGGAAGGCATTTTCTCAATCAGTGGTGAATGGGGGAGGGCCCAGCCCACTGTGGGTGGTGTTATCCTTGGGCTGGTGGTCCTGTGTTCTGTACGAAGGCAGGCTGAGGAAGCCATGGGAAGCCAGCTAGTGAGCAGCACCCTCCATGGCCTCTGCATCAGCTCCTGCCTCCAGGATGCTGCCTGGTTTAAGATCCTGTCCCAGCTTCCTCCATGATGAGCAGCAATAGAGCAGTGTAAGCTAAATAACCCTTTCTGGTCATGGTGTTTCCTTACAGCAACAGAGACCCTAACTAAAGCACCCATTGCACACCCATGTGTCACACTCAGTGTATAAGCCCTCGAGTGTGTGGCACATAGGACGCCAGTGCCCACATGAGATAGAGGCTCATGTGCTCTCTGAGTCTTTGGTGCACTGGGAGCCTCAGACAGAGAGGGCTGCAGAATGACTCTGGACTGACAGCTATCAACATTGAAAAATCATGACATTACACTAAAGAAAGAAGGAAAGAGAGAGAAAGAAAGAGAGAGAGAGAGAACAATGCAGTTACAAGGTTTGTGATATTCCAAGGAAGTAGGTGATGTGACAGGAATTTTCTTGGAACTTCTCAGGAATAGTATTTCAGGGCAAGCTGTACCCTAGCTTATAAGGCACGATATAAGCAAAGACTCAGATTGGGACTGGTGTCTCAACCCCTTAACTGTGCACATCATTCAAGGCCTTCACTGCAGCTGCACCGGTCAGTTCATCCATTCAGACAAGTTCTTTGAGCCACATACTTAGGTAAAAGACCTACCTTTACCTAAATTACCCACAATTCCTAAAAGCCTGTCCTTCAAAGAGCTGGTAAAAGAACGGATTTCAATAAAAGTCTGCTTCAAAACTGACTGTGAGATTTGTTTTTACTAATCAACATTAGTTTAAAGGCTAATAAAAAGTAACATCAGATCAGTGCTCTATGAAACTGAAAACTGAGTATACTAAGAGAGCCTTGAAATGACTAAGGATTCCAGGGCATCACAGTATCCTAAATAAAAGCAAAGGCTCCCTCCAGCTTTCAAAGACACTTCACGTTTGACCAGTTGTTTTCCATTAAGGGTGACTAAATTCTAACTCCCAACTGACCCTCAAGGCTGCCTGCCCTGCATTCAGAGATTAATAGAGGACCTGTCACTGCCCCTCCCACAAAGGCTATTTTATTTTAGCATAAAATAAAGGGTAACAGGTTTCAAAGAGGGATAAATTAGAGGGATTTAGCAAATTTAAAGCTAACAGTGCACTTCTGTACTATTGAAAGGAATCTGAATTAGGTATAGTAGTACTCACTTGCAATTCTAGCACTCAGGAGGGTTAGGCAGAAAGATCACAAGTTCAAGGCTATCCTGCGCTACAAAATAAAATAATTCTAGCTATACAATGGTTCCTTTTTTTTTTTTTTTAGTAATTTAAATATACTGACAGGAAAGGCCGGGTGTGGTGGCGCACGCCTTTAATCCCAGCACTTGGGAGGCAGAGGCTGGTGGATCGCTGTGATTTGAGGCCAGCCTAGTTACAAAGTGAGTCCAGGACAGCCAAGGCTACACAGAGAGACCCTGTCTTGAAAAACAAAAAAAAAAAAAAAAAACCCCCGCAGGAAATGAATCTGGCTGACTCAGTTTGGCAATCCTGCTGATACAAAGTCTCTGGCTGACTGAATTTGGCAATCCTGCTGATACAAAGTCTCACAGTATTAAGCATAGAGGACTTTCCTCATGGTAAGGTTCAGGGATATAACCATTTCACTGTCCTCAATGAGGCAAAAGTGCTGACAGCACTTCCATTGAGCACCTCTCCTTTTCAGGCCCAGTCTTGGCTCTTCTTCACTCACCTCCACAGGTCATTGGTCATTGACACCTCATTCCACACCTAAAATAAGGAGCAGAAAAGACAGTTTCTGGTCAGTCAGTACCTATTTAGCACCATCACCTGCCAAACCAGCTCAGCACTCAACACAGCTCAACCTGGTGTGTTAAGAAAAACACACAATTTAAAACCACCAAATAGGCCAGTCAGAGGAACAGATGGGAGCCTTAGCATAATTGTCCTCAGAGAGGCTTCAGCCAGCAACTGATTGGAAAAGATGCAGAGACCCATGGCCAAACATTAGGCAGAGCTCAGGAAACCCTTCAGAAGAGGAGGAAGGATTGGAGGAAGCAGAGGGGTCAAGGGCACCACAAGAACATGGCCCACAGAACAACCAAGCAGGGCTGACAGGGGCTCCCTGACACTGAACCCACCAACGATCAGGGAGCCTGTCTGGGTCTGACCTAGGTCCTCTGTATATATGTTTTAGTTGTGTAGCTTGGTGTTCCTATGGGACTCCTAACAGTAGGAGCTGGGACTGTCTCTGATCTTTTGCCTGTTTAGGGGATCCTTTCCCTCCTACTGGGTTACTTCATCCAGCTCTGATATGTGTCTGATCTTACTGTGACTTGTCATGCCGTATTTAGTGGACATCCATGGGAGGCCTGCTCTTTTCTGAAGGGAAATGAAGGAGGAATGGCTCTGGGGGAGAAGAGGGGTGGGGAGAGGGACTAGGAGCAAAGGAGGAAGGAGAAACTACAGTCAGAGTGTCATATAATATGAGAGAAGAATAAATAGATAACAAAGCAAAACCAAACCAAATACCACCAAATAATAAAAAAACTCAAGGGGTTGATGAGTCAGGCCCAGGCACTCAGAGAAACAATGGTTAATCAAAGACTGGGTAGTTGTTCTAAAGCAGTATAGGGAAGCACACTGGGCGTGCAAATGGCTCATAAACACAGAAAGATAGCTGAGTAATTCACCTCCATTAAAGCACGAGAAAAGAAAGAAAAAGTCTTTTAATCCAGTAATAATGTGATTTTGCAAACTCAAACCAAGAAAAGACCTAAGCATCTTCCCAGTTCCAAGCCACCTGGGACCTCAGGGCTCAACAGAGAAGGAAATGTGTGGCCTGTCCTACAGAATAAATGCTAGCCACCTTCAAGGACCCTTCTGTTAGATTCACAGAGATTACTGACCTCATTTAACTTATGGGTAGATTATATAACCACGAAAAGTTGGTGATACCAAAGAGCAGAAAGAACCTCTCTTTCAAACTCTGTCACTAAATTGTCCCAGCCTATGTATGCAAAAACAGCTGGGGACTCGACTCAAGCCCCACACATGACCAGCATCACCTTAGACAAATCACCGTGTGATACTCAAGTTTCTTTATGAGTAAATATGGGAATGAAACTTAGTCGTTTACTACATATACTTAAAATTACCCTTGGAGAATTGGAACTGTGTGGTACTCTCTTGGCTGTGAAGAGCCTGGGTGAGGTGAGACACCCCCCGCCCTAGCCCCCTTTCTTCCTTCCCTGCCAGAGACCGTGTCCTGGAAACTGGGCCCCTTTGCCTGTGTTCTACTCTTAGAGTTAGCACTGGGCCACATCAGTGCCACACAGTAAACCTCATTCACCCAGGTGTTTCACACACTCTGCCAGGTCCTTAGCAGGCAGTGGCACCTGGAGTAGATCCTGGTTTTGCCATTTTCAGCGAGGCCCGAGACTGCAGGTTAGATACGGCATGGGAGAAAAATGGGAGACGAGACTGTAAAAAATACTTAAAAAAAAAAAAAAGATGAAAGTGGCCTCATGTGTAACGTATTAAATTAATGAACCCATTTCTAGAGGTGGGTATCATCTACTTGCTGAGTATGTGATTGTGTTGAGCCCACCAAGCACACAATTTTTGAGCCAGAGTCGAAGCAAACCTTACCTAATACTGGCCAGGATGATGGACACTGCCCAGGTCCACACCTGGGATTCCCAGAGTACGGCTGCAGATTACGTGAGTCAGGGGCTTATAAAAGCAAAACCCACAAGGCTACATACTTCCCAGTCTAATCAGGGGCAAGCATACACCCCTGACATACTTCCTGCCTGTGTACCTTCCACCTATGCATGATCAAACTCGTCCGTTGTAGGTGGGCAGGTGGCTTGTTATCTTACATGAACAACAGCCCCCAGCATTCCAAGAAGTTGTCTGTCCTTGGGCAAGTGGGGCTTACAGGTTAGGAGGATTTTTTTTTTTTTTTTTTTTGGTCTATAGATCTTCTTAGCACAGTAAGTTAAACTTAAAACATAACACTAGGCATCACACTTGATAAACCAAAATGTTACACTGCTGCTATAGCCAGACTGTTCAGTCGTGGCCTCTATTTTCTCTCCAGAGTGTGGCTGGGACAAAGTGTAGTGTTTATTACAAACTGTTACAATGTGAGTTAAGTTCTCAAGCTCACAAAGTTTTGGCAACAGATGCAGAGGGAAGAGATGCAAGCCCCAAGAAGGATCATTACGGTGCAACAAAGGGAAGAAGTGGCTAGGGATGCTGATCAAACCACAGCAGCATTAAAAACCAACAGCAGCAAAAGCAAAGGTCCCTCTGCTGGTAGAGTGCAGAACTACAAAAGAAAACACAAAATTAGGTGATGCCTCATGTACACATGTCAACTCGGGGTCCTTCCCTGAAGCATGGAAGGTGAGTGGCAAACTTGCAGTTTGCAGATTTTGGCAAAGTTGACAAGATTGAAATGAATAGTATGGTATCTTTTCTGTGGGTAAAAGTTTTAAAACTGAACAGGTTTGAAACTACAAATCTAAGTTCTCTGTTCAAGCAAGATGCGCCTAACTTTTTGAATACTGATTTACTTAATGAAAAGACACTAAAATTCAAGGCATGCACTGGGTTCTTGGAATAGACATTAAAGAAGGATTTTAGCGTCTTTTCTGTCACAGGGATGAACAGGCAGGGATGAACAAGTACCTTACACTAATATTGCCTTACTTGCCCTGTACTGAATCCTTGAGGAAGCGCACAGCTGGCTGGATAGATTGTGGGGCAGATGACAACCATGACAGGGCGTGGTCAAGAAGGCAAACAGGAAGGGCGACCCCATCCAAGGCCGCCTGCCCGCCAAGCGAGCAGGTGACAAAGCCAATTCCTGGAGGGGATGCCTTGGCTGCTCCGTGTCCCCATCCCACCTCCACTGCCCCCTTGGTCCCCGCTCTCCCCCTCCCACCTCCCCGCCCAGCACTCTTCCGGAGAGCGGCGATGGGGCGACTCCTCTCGGGACATCACCTTGTTCACTTGCGCGGCGCTCAGCAGGTCTCTGATTTCAAGAAAGGAGAAGACGTACAGCAGCTCTTGCCAGCCAAGCTGAGGCTCCATCCTGCCGATAGCGCCGCAGCCCTGCTGTGTCCGCTTCCGCCAGGGTTAAATAAGCCCGCCCAGTCTGAAGAATTTGTGTCCTTTACTTCCGCTCTGGGGCTTGCCTTTCCCTGCCGGTCAGCGAGAAGCTGACTTTCCGTCTGATCCTGCTCTGCTCTGTCCAACACTGACATCTGAATACCCCTGATCTTCACTTTGTTTTTTTTCTGCCTCTCTCCTTAGAATCAGCCTTGGTCCTTTCCCAGTCCTGGCTCTGATGGACCAGAGTAACTTCAATTTGCTTAACATTTTCATTTCTGTATTTGGGTGACTTACTCTTGAACTCCAGATCTAGGCAACCCACAGAGATACACTTGGCAATTAGCTGGAAAATAAGAAAGCACTAAAAGATCAGACACCCCTCCCCCTCCCCCGGATTTCTCAAGAGTTATTCCTTAAAAGTTAATCATTCATGGGTTGATACCGGACTGGTACCGGATAAATATCAATTAGTTCAAGAAATAATCAATAGGATGCTGCGAAAAATAGAAACCCATTTACTTGCTTTGTTGCTTACTACAATCTATAGAAAGCTCTTTCTGCTTGTACTCGGGACTCACACCTGATCTGCTGTGTCGGTGATAGGGTGGGTCCGGCTTAAGCTGAGCAAGCAATAAAGGAGACCCTTGTGTGATTGCATCCGAACTGGCACTACAGCTTCAGCCTCCTCCCCGATTATGGTTATCATCAACCATGGCAACGCATATACATTTGGTCTTTTCCAGAACTGGGCTGTGCCATACGACAAAGAGTACAGCTTCTGTTGGAATCAATTGCTTTCTCTACAGTTTATCGCAATTTATAGCTGCTGTTAAAACTGTAAGGATCCGAGAATCGCTAAGACCCCATACTCAAGTAGTATGCAAGAACAAAGAGCGTTTATTCTACAGAAAATACCAGCATGCAGAGGTCACCACCTTAGGAAACTGCGACCCTAAATGAAGCTCCCAGGCTCCTTTTCAATCCAGAAAGCCATAGTCACACACAGATGGCCAGTCTTAAGACTGTTCCATATTCTTGTGGCTCTCTCCTAAGTTGCCCTTTTCCCTGATTGGTTGTCCCTCGGGGGGGGGGGGGGGTGTCTGTTCCTGGAACTGATGACTCTTCTCCCAGTAGGGTCCAGGTCAGGCCTGGTCCTGTAATGGTGACCAAGCTCAAAATGGAGTTTGGAAATTAAAAATAATTCTCCTTTGCAAAACCATGCACAAATAGCCTTAGAAGAGTGAAAGTATTGAGTACCGAGTGCCTGTAACGAATGCTTCTGTACTCCTCTAGGGCCAGAGGGACAAGCTAGGGATGC
This sequence comes from Acomys percivali, assembly GCA_907169655.1. Classification (NCBI taxonomy): domain Eukaryota; kingdom Metazoa; phylum Chordata; class Mammalia; order Rodentia; family Muridae; genus Acomys; species Acomys percivali. Next base: position 80,423,181 of record OU015746.1, on the reverse strand, counting down.
TGAGCCATTGCTAGGGCGACTACAGGTCCACATCTCCCATCCTTGGCCAGTGACCACCATTACTGCAACTGGTGTGTAGGTGGCCCAGAGAAGTGAGACTTGTGTGGCACTGAAATGACAATGGGAACATCATCTTCTTTTGACTCCGTTTTATATCTACCTACATAGCTCTCAGTCTGTCTTGAGATTTAAGATTTTTGATATTTCCCTGGCCTTGACCATGGTCCAGATATATTAACGAAAATAATAAGTAAACTGAAATAAGTTTAAAAGCTATCAGTAAAAGAAAAAGTATTCTATGTCTAATATAATTACTAGGGTTAAGCAGTATTGTTTTGTTTTGTTTTTGTTTGTTTGTTTTTCAAGACAGGGTTTCTCTGTGTAGCCTTGGCTGTCCTGGACTCACTTTGTAGACCAGGCTGGCCTCGAACTCACAGCGATCCGCCTGCCTCTGCCTCTGCCTCTGCCTCCCTAATGCTGTGATTAAAGGCATGCGCCACCACGCCAGGCAAGACTTAAACCCTTTAACTGGCTTAATCAGCGTGGTTGTCATTAACTGTCTCATGCAGATCATTTTGGTGCACTACAGCCAGCATGCATAGAGATGGAAAGGTCCCGGATTGCTTTGAGTTTATGCCAAACAAAGCATAAGGTCATCTAAGGTGAGCGGAAGAGGTGACCAACAAGAACGTGGAGCAGAGAGCTAAGCTGATGATTGCCCCAGACGATGGCCTATGGACCCTCCAGGCACCTGGTTGTCTTCCCAAAGCATGCCACTCTGACCTTCACTGTGGAGCTCCTCAAACTGGGATGACAGGCATGGCCTCCTCGCTCCTACCCCTGCACATGGACCCGCTGTGGTGGCATCTGGTGCCTTCAGATGTGTACACATGAATCGCTGTGCATTACAGCATCAGTGATGGGCTAGTGTTCTTTAAGCCCACTGACCTGAGTTTACATAAAAAGGAATTGCATACCTAGTGTGAAGAGGTGATCAGATCTTTAAATGTCAAATTACTATGGAAGTTTAGGGTCCACATCATAAGACCACTGAAGCACCTACATTCGCTTCCTAACTGGTAAGTGCCAGTATGTTCAGCCCAGGGCAGCACAAAGCCTCCTGAGTCTATCTTCAGCAGGGTTACTAGGCTTTCACTAGTGGTGTATGCTTTTAATACTAGCAATCAGGAGACAAAGACAGGCAGATCTTTGTGAATTTGAGGCCAGCGTTGTCTACAAAGCCAGGCCAGGACAGCCAAGGCTACACAGGGAAACCTGTCGCAGACAAAACACCATGACTGACTTTATCTGGAGCTTTCAGTCTCAGAGGCTTAGAGTCCATGACTATCATGTCAGGCAGCAGGCAGCAGGCAGCAGGCAGGCAGGTGTGGCACTGGGGCAGGAGCCAAGAACTTTCATCTTGAGACACAACCAAGGAGTATAGAGAAAGATTGGGTTTTGAAACATCAAAGTCTATGCTGAGATAGACACCTCCTCACATTTCTCAAACAGTTCCACCAACTGGAGATTAAATTTTAAAATATATGAACCTGGAGGGGGGTTCTCATTCAAACCACCACAAAGACTATGTATGCTTGTCATTTTAAACTTGGTTTCTTTTTTCTTATTGTAAAATTTGTGTTAATATTTATTAACTGTACAAGATAGGGAATTTTACTATGGCATTTCTATACGTGCATGTGATGAACTTTGATCATCTTTACTAATTCCACCTCTGATCTTTACTATACTTTGTTGACTGTGCTCTGATGTTTGGTTTTAACTTTGAAGTGCATCATTTGCTTATTCAAAAGAATTCTGGTTTCTATGATAAAGAAATGTATAGCCATACACATCTCTCCTAGACCTGCTTTGTTTGTTTGTCTGTTTGACCTAGCATTGTACGGTGATATCATGCTCCTCAAGTTAGCATGGTGGCAATGGAGGAGGAGCTCGAGGCCTGATGAGGAAACCCTCAAAGGTAATTACAAGATCTCAGTGATCTTTGCTTGTGGCACATTTGCAGAAGTGAAGCGTATCCGCCACATTCACCAGGTAGCTGTGAAGGTCTTGGCCACGGGCATCAACAAGGCCTGCAGCAGTACCACTGAGCAACAGTACCACTGAGCAACAGTACCACTGAGCAACAGTACCACTGAGCTGGACCTCATAGGCTCTGGATAGCATCCAAACATCATTACACTCTTCCACTTAATTGGCACAGAAGCAGAGCCTTATTTGATCATGGAATTTGCAGCAGGGAGGATCTGGAGGGTGTCATAGAGGCATTTGGCTGTATTGAGAGGGAGGAGAAAAAAGAAGAGGAGGAGGAAGAGGAGGAAGAGGCTCACCTCATTTCCCACCAGATGGTGACAGCACACATTGCCCACCCAGAAATAAAACTGGAGAATATACTACTGGAGGTGACGGGAAATGCCAAACAGTGACTTGGGATTGACTACAAAAGTCACCACGGGGCAAAAGCTGAAGGAGGCCCATGGCCACCTCTGCTTTGTAGCCTAAGAGATACTAACTAGAGGGCAGAGGCTACCAGGGACTTCATCAACCTGTGGTGCCTAGGCACAGGTGCCAAGGGCTAGAAAGGTTTGGGGAGACATATCCATACACTAGAACATTATGCTGTTGCCTCCCAGACCCAAAGAGAAGACCTATATCTCCAAGGTAAGAGGCTACAGTGAAAGGCGAGGACCGTGGAGTCTGCAGAAAGCCCAGTAAGTGGGGCCACTTCATTTTATTTCATATTTGTCTTTTAAATGACCTTTGCAAATTGCACTCATCATAGGACATGAACTTTATGATGTCGTCCACCTTAGAAGGTCCTTCCTCCCCCCCCCAAAAAAAAAAACCTTCTGTAGAATCTGGAAAAGTTGAGCCAGAAAACAGCAGAGTGGTGTGGCTAGGGGTGGGGAGGGAGGGTGGAGGTGTTGGCAAAAGGGTTCAGAGGGGGGAGTCAGGTAGAAAGCAGGGTAGCTCCATGCTAAGACCTGTCTGTGTCAAAGTCACTAATATCTTCATGTCTTTTCTTTCAAGGGATGAAGAACAAGCCCAGTTCCATGGTCCTTGAATGATAGTCTGTTTTTGACCTGGTGTGGACTGAGAGCCACAGGAAAGATCCAAGCCAAAACTCCAGGAGGCTGCTGTCTGCCTCCATACCCATTAGACACCAGCAGGAATCAGGCAGCGCACAGTGTCACTCACCTTCCGCCCCCATATCACTCCTCCAGCTGCTGGGCTGGAGTTCCTGCCTCCTTCAGTTCACCATGGCCCCAGTACTCCATTCCGTAGCCAGCCAGATACTGGTTCACATGGTGGCCACCTGATGAAGCATCACCCCTCCCCTAGCTCCTGAGGCACAAGTGGGACTGGGCACCCACAAAGTCCCTGTCAGTCACCTCTGGAAACAGAACCGAAGACCTTACAAGGATGAGGTATTCACCAGCTTAGTCCCTTCAGGCTCAACAGCCTTCTCACTGCCCAGCATTAGACAGAAACACAAAAGCCACGTAAGTCCAAATGGGAGGGGGGTCAGAAGAGGAGAGGTATAGGAAGGGATGGGGAGGGGAGAGGAAGGCTAGAGAATGGGTGTGGAGATGGGAGGGGGAAAGGGAGTCTGTCCAGAGGAACCTGTAGGTACTAAGGTGGGGAAAGGGAGAGTGTATTGGGTGGTTCAGAGGCCATGGGCAAGCAGGAGCAAAGAGTAGAGCTGGATCGGGTAGGGCACCGGAAGCCATGAGGAAAGCAGTGCTTGGGGTCAAGGTACACAGATGAGAGGCAGCCGTGGAAAACTGCTCCTGTCATGGGCAGTAGAGGTGTGAGTGGGAAGGAGAAGGGAAGCCTCAGCTCAGGCGGAGACCACCCCTCTTCCTCTGGCTGACCCAGCCTCGGGCAGCTCGGCTACCATGTGTGACCTTTGTCTTTTCAGCTTCCTTTGTCCAGGCCCCTGCAGCACTATCATCTCTTCTCGTGCCATGCTTCCATGGTCTCTTCTGATTTTCCCTACCAACCCAGGGATGACTGGACCACTGAGATGGTGCTGTTCCACTTTGGAAAAATAAGTTGGCCCTGCCATGCCTTGGACACATCAGCCCTCACAAAAACAGCAGCCGTTTTGGGATCAGGCCTACAAGAAAATGGATTGCTGTGAGGCTGCATCTCTGGGCCAGTGGTGCTTTGTGGAGCCTTGCTGAGTGAGGTGCCTGCAGCGTCCACTGGGCACCTCATGTAGAGAGAGGCTTCTTGAGATAGCAGGCCACCCACGGTACAAAACATGGCTACCATATGGGGTTCCCAGTGCTGAAGATGACAGTGAGTCCACTAAGTATCGGCCCGTGTTAGAAGATGAATTTCTGAAACCTGGTCTTGACTTAGCACTGGCCCAAGTATAAAGAAGGGAAACAGGAGGTAGCTGAGGCCAGCCTCCCACAATCCCCAGCAGAAAGTGTAAGGGCCTAACTTGCTAAAGAGCTAAAGGTGACTGAGTGACTGCAGATGTGTGGCGTGTGGGGAGCTGTGGGACCTGTTGAGCCGAGCAGCAGGTCCGTACTCTTACCCTTTGTCTCCAGACCACTGTGAAGGACCAGGCAAGATTAAATGAGTGGCCACACGCTTTCCATGAGGGGAAACCAAGCCATGTTCTCGTGGGCCAGCCACTGCATTGAAGTATACCATAAAACCATAGCCACCAGGTGAGTCTCATGGGGGAACAGGTAGAGACACTGAGCAGTTTCCTCAGAGGGCTAGAATGGGCTTCACTAAGCTGGCAACTACTGAGGCAGGCCTGTGGCCCTGCTCACTCTAATAACATCAGGAAAGAGAAGTGGAGTGCTGTCGTCCTACACAGCACTGTGTGGTTGTGAGCTTCAGCATAGTCTGGTGGTCTCTGAGAGAGCATTATTCTCTGGTATGATAGAGGTGCTTTCCAGTAGGCTCCAGTAGCTTTGTTGTACCACAGTCATGTCTGCACTGCCTGGGAGACTGGGCTAGTTGCTCTGAACTCATACTGAGAGAAGTGAGGAAAGCAAAAGGCCCACAAACCCAGCACATTCTGCCATGGTCTACCTGCACGGTCCTTACCCTGATAGCAGAGGACTGTCACTAGAGCGTCTACCTACCAGGTTCTTTATACATGCCCTCCCTGTGTAGCCCACAGACGTCTGCCTCACATAGGAACACACTCTGGACCGCCTAAGGGGTGGCGAGTAGTTTGCTCCCCAGGGAAAGGACAGGCTTTCTATGATGGCACCATGGAGCTTATGAGCCAGGCCTTTTGGCCCTAGCCGTGATTCTGTCTGTGGCCTCTGACTGGGTTTGGAGTTCAGATGTCAACTCCAGAGCTCTCCATAAGCCATCTTTTCTATCATCACTTCTGTTGGCTTGGGAGGACCACGTGTTGTGTGGAAGGGCTCATTTCCTCAGCGTCTCTCCCCTGTCCCTAAGGGACAAGTGCAAGTGAGTTGAGGTGTGATGGGTCAAAAGCCCAGATCTGGGGCACATTGGTGGCAACTGTCTCTGGCCATCTTTTCCCAGATCCTGATGCCCAGGACAGCAGCACAGACACCTAGACAAAGTTTGCCACTGCAAATAGTGGCCCCTGATGACATTGCCCAGATGTCAACAAAGAAAGGGGACAGGTTTTATGCCTGCCTCTCCTTCATCCCCAGAAACTAGCCAAAGTGAACTTGCTATTCTCTGCAGAGGACTCTGGGTAATACTAAGCATTGTGTCCATTTACCCATTTTCTAGGACGTTTTCTTTCCTCATCCTTGTGGATTGTTGCATCTTCATTCAACCTGAAGTGTTTCTATATCTTGAAGAATCCATGGCCAGGTAAGCCCACACATCAAGTACACAGAACAGAATTGCTGACACCTGCTGTGTAGGGCTGCCCCGACAGTTTAGAGGCCACTGTAGTTGACCACTGAGAGCTTTCATGTCAGTGAGTACAATGCCAAACCAAACTGAGGGGGGCATAACGAGAGACGTCTTATCTGTCTGAGGAGAGGAGAGGAACATGGGCCTCATTTGGAAGGCAGTGTCCTCCTCCAAAGAAAGCTTATACATCTTGAGAGTGGGTGAACCATTCCTTGGCACATTCTTGGAAGGGGTGTGTATCCTCCATTCTGCCCATGCCCAATGAAGGAGAGCATGGCATTCATTCCTGAGCATGATCAGTTTTAGGTGATGGAGCTCATGCTTGCATTATTTAAACGACGGACAGAAGTGTCTTTGGGCATGCTCAGCTTGCACTGTGATCCTAAAGATGACAATAGTGGAAGGGGCACTTTAAAGGTTCATTGGCGCAGAAGCCTGTCCCAGAAGGTGCACGCCTCACTTTGTGGCTTCCAACTGGGTTTTGGAGTTCAGATCTCAACTCCAGAGCATCCCATGGCTACCCCCTTTCTATCATCAGTTCTGTTGGTTCATTTGGACCAAATACTTTGGTGCCAAGGCTGGCACAAGGCTCACAGATGTTTGAGATATAGGCAGCCACTTGTACTAGACTTCAAGTTCCCAAACTGATATTGATCTGGCCTATATCATCCACTGAACCTAGAAGCAAAATGTATCTAAGGAATGCCAAAAAGAGGAAGTTAATGAAAAAAATACAAAGAATAGAAAACATCTCATGGTCTCCTTTTTTCTCTGCACAGGTGGTGCAGGGATATGGGCATGGACCAAGAAGTCATGTCAATATAAATACTATGCCCTGGCTAAAGGTTCCTTGCAAATAAGGCTGACAGCTGCCTATGTAAATATAAGTATATAGTTATATAGTTATAAAATACCTATATAAACAAACACTTCACCTATTGGCCCAGGGTGGAAATGCCATTTACTTTAGAATAAAGATATCAAAGTGCAACTGTGAGTGTTCTGGTCTTTTTGTGGGGCTCCGCTAGTCATTCTGTGAGGCATGGTGCCCCCTATCTCTAGTCTACTTAAAGTAAGTGACACTCGTTCTCATAGTCATCCATCCTACAGTGTCTGCCTCTGCTTTCCATCATCCTCATGAGGAATGGTAACAGGTTGGGCCACAGAGCATATCAGTCTTCCTGGAGACTTTCTACAGAGTAAACAAGAGGTGCCAATTTGTTTAACAGACCTACTCGGGTAGGTATGTGGTATATGTCAGGCACAGCATAGGGTCCTAGTTACACGCTACAGTAACCAAAACACTGCCCTGTCCACAGGCTGAAATCTAGTGGGTGGGAGTACAAAAAGAGGTGAGGTTATTACTTGGTGACAGAGGAACGCATGAGGCCCTTAGCACTTTCCAGTGGCTATGAACACATATGTGCACATAGGCACGTACATACATGTGCACACAGTGTGTGACAAGGAAGCATGTATGGCTAAAGTCTGTGAGTTTGAAAGCAAGAGCAAGGGAGCCTATTTGGAGGAGAGAGCTGCTGCTGAGTCTGGAGGAATTCTTGGATGTCGTGTCACCTCAATCTACAGCATGCCTGGACTGGCATAGAAAACAAAAATTGGACTGTGGGAGCTGTGTTGGTGCATCGTAGTGTCTTCAGAGGCAAGGAGGTAGAAACAGCACAGTGAAAGAAAACCTCAGCCCTGAAAATGTCCTCACACATGTGAAGTGTGCAGAAGTACACGTTGGAAGTGAGGGATAGAGAGCTACACCGTCTGACGTGAAAGCCTGAGGGTGAGGGGCTGTGAACAGAGGGCTGCGTTGCCTTTTCTTTGGTCAGTGATGAATGCATGGCCTTGGTTTGCTGTACTTCTGAGTTTCACACACATGGCTTAATTTGGGGTTTGGTATAAGACATGTTACCCAAGCTGATCTTTAACTCATAGGCCCCAAAATCCCAGTTACTTGCCACAGTCCAGAGGCTCAGCAGGCAGACCTTACTTTAGCCACTGGGGTGGGTACTTGTGCCTGGGCAGGGCTTGTGGGAACGGGGCCTGCTCAGCGGGCCCTCTCTGCCTCGGGCTGTGCTTCTGTGTGCCAGAATGGGGTCAGATTGTGGGAGGTACAAGGTGCATTTGCTAGGGCCAAGGCTGGGTGGCACCATCAACTGATGCCTCAAACCTGCAGGAAGACAAAGGGAAAACACTTCATACACACGCACAGGAGAGGAAAGGCAAACAAGACTCAGTGTCTTCCCTGCATTGTTTCTCAGCTGGGTACACAGTGCGGTGTACACACATGCTGGAAAAGAGCCTGTTGATGAATCCTGTTCAAGCAGTCAGTTCAAACTAGACAAAAGACCTGAATTTAAACCCCCAATGCTGAAGTTGTGAGTGAGGAAGGAAAACACTTCGTACACAGGCATGGGCAAGAACTGTCTGGCTAGAGCACCAATAGCACAGTAAAGAGGCCCATAAGTTGACAAATGGGACTACATGAAATGGAAAAGCTCTGCACACAAAACATGCTCCCATTAGAGGGAACAGGCAGCCTTGATCATGGGATAGATCTTCCCGGTCACATTTCTGCAGGGTGTTACCATCAAGAATGTACAGAGCTACAAATAATAAAAATATAAAAGAACAAGCAGTCAGTAACTGGACGAATGAACTGAACAAGTTTTTTTAAAGGAAACATTCTGAGAACAATAAATATTTTACAAAGTCATCAACATCCTTAGTGTTTGGGAAACTCAAGCTAAAGCCACTTTGAGGTTCCATCTCACCTAAACCACTGTGGCTGAGATGAAGACAAGTGAGAAATATTGACAAGTATGTGGGTAGAGGAACCCTCAGCAACTGCTATTGGCTGTGTGAACTGGAACAGCATGCTAGAAATTAGTATAGAGGTGCCTAAAAACCAGAAGTACCACAGGCTCTGGACTGCTATTCCTAAGCAAGGACTCCAAGGACGCTGTTGACATAACGCCAGTGAGATACCCTCACACCCATGTTGATTGTGGCACTATTCAAAATAGCAAGACAATTAGGTATTATAAAATAGCTGAGTTAATTGTATTAAAGTTTGATAACTTAAAAAAAGAACATGTAAAGAAAAGCAAAATACTAAGCGCTGAAACGTCTAATTGTTCACAAGTGTTCTTATGACAAAGTATTGAATTTCATTTTTCCTTAGCATTCTATAGCTGAAGACAAAATTATATTGAAAATGGACAAGCTACATAAGTGTGAGACAAATGGAAGTTTTATGTCTGAGCTGACACACATCATGGAGATGTAATAATGAACAGACATGGATCTGCACAAAGAAGATGACCCGAGGACCACTCTCTCTAAAAACTACTCTGGTTCCACACGGAAGCTCATTTTGTCAGACACTATGAACCTCATGGACTCAAGCGGACATCTTCCAGGAGGCAGAAACGCTCTGGGGTTCAGAGAGAGGGAACGTTACATGGATGTAGGTCTATCTCTGCATCTGGAAGGGAAAAGCAGGAAAATCCAGAAGGCAGGAGGGTCTGCTGGGCTGGAGGCTGGGGAGGGGCTGTGGCGCCCTCTCTCCAGTCAGAGCCTTTTGTGATGAGGAGACAGCGGCTGTGTGAAGTGGCCTGAGCCCTCTTGACAAGTCTCACACTGCACTCCCAGGACTTGGTGGCCTGAGAGCTGCGCTGAGATGCAGAAGATGGAAAATTGTCTCCTTCTGCTGAGAAGCATTAGTGACTCGTGGAGGAGCCCAGCGCCATGTTCACCTCAATTGACATGACCTTCAGCGTTCTGTGTGGAGTGGGGCTCTTCTTCCTACTAATTCCATTCCTGAAGAATGACCCAGTGTCATCACCACCTGGGAGCAAAGATACAAAGGTTGTGCAGTGTTGTTCACTACTGTTCATATTTGCTACTCAAGTAGGGAGAGAGGAGAGAGGAAATCTCCAGAAAGACCATCTCCTCACCAGCAGGGGATGGCAGGCCTGGCATAGGGGAGAGTGGTCCTGGGAGAGGAGAGAGAGGCATCAGCCTGAAGCCCTCAGACCATCTCTACAGGGTGGCAGAGAGGCCTCTAAGGAAGAGCATGGCTGTGGGAGCACACTGCATTTCTGAGATGGTGGGGACACAGGACAATCTCTGAGAAAGGGGCATCTGCTCTCTGCTCAGGCACATGCTTTTGTTTGTGGTGAGCTGATGAGAAGAGGGTGATGAGACCAAGGGCCTCAGATCAGGGCTCCGGTCTCCTCTGCCCTGAGGAAGCAGAGCTCACTTGACAGTCCAGGGGCGGCTGCAGAGCTCAGCCTTGGGCAGCATCCTGTCTGAGGAACACTGACCTAGGACACCACAGTAAGTGTGGTATAGACAGTCCCGTCTTCTGTTTTTCCAACAAGGCCAAATGGAAATGTGTTTATGCACAGTACAATGAGTCAAGGATGGATGAGAGAAAGCTCTCTGGGAAACGGGGATTTCCTGTTATCCTTGACCACAGAGGACAGGCAGCCTGTCTAGTAGAGAGAGGAAGAAGGATCCACCTCATCTTGTTGTTTCTCACTGTCAGGAGGTGAAGAGGGGAAGGAGCAAGACCAGGAAGAGACCTGCTGCTGTGTAAGGTAGGCCTCTGCTTTCCTATGGAGACGATTCCATCAGCCCTGCCCCTCAGTGAGGAGAGCCATGATGAGAGCCAGGCTTCTGAGGACATGAGATGCAGAGCACCAAGAAGGAAGAGGGGGCTGCTGGGCTGGAAATCAGAATCAGAAAAGTTGCCCAGGTTCTGTGACAGAATGAAGCTGTTGTTCCCCTGGGAGTGGTGCTGTCCATGGAGCACTGTTCAAGGCAGTGAAGTGATGCTGTGCCTCTGTATGGGGGACTCTCTGTGTCACCTGAGAACAGGGAGCTTCCAGCCAGCCAGCGGCATTTCTTTCAGATGATGTATCCTGTGTTCCTCACAGTGTTGTGAACAGAATGACAGGACTTGAGGGAGAAATAAGATAAATGTAAATGGAGAAATGAGGTCCCTCCATTCCACTTGCACACCTTAGTGTTCTGGGTCCTTGGACTATGGTAGCTGGGCATTCGAATCCTAACTTGGATGGTCTCTAAGAGGGCTCACTCTTAGAGTCCTCAGAATGTCAGCCCTTTGGCATATTCTCCATAACATGAGCATAATTTCCTGGATGTCAACATGGCTGAAAGAAATTGGAGGATACACAGAATGCATCACAAACTGAGGAAAAATAAGGAACCCACCATTGTAGAAATTATGTAAACCAGATCTCAGGATATGAAAACAGGGTTTGGAGTTCTGCATAGTGGGGATACTGTGTAGAGTGGGGTTGGAATACAGCCCTGTTAGATCTGACACTAAGGGATATGGGATATTTAGGCAGTGGAGGGGCTATGGGACAAAGATGTCACATATACACAGACTGATGGGCCTCTTGACCATCTGCTTGGGGCTGATGATTTGCTTCCTGTCTTCTGCAGCCTCACCAAGCATCCTTTACTGGACTCCACGCCACGCTACTTTTGGAACTCTAGTGAGAAACTGGATTAGCCACCCCTCTCTCATCTGCAATCTTCCTGGAAAGTCTTGCAGCATCTTATACAGCAGAAATGTAGATGACTTTTCTGGGTCAAGTCCTCTGTGTACTCTGAGTCTGTTGTTGCCACAGCCTGGCTTCCCAGGACACCTTCCTCTGCAGGACCTAAGACTGTGAGGTTCAGTGAT
>OU015746.1:80310850-80386558 GCA_907169655.1 Acomys percivali | reverse complement strand
TGTCTAGCCAATCAGGACTCTCCTGGCTGGTCATGTTGAAGTCATGTGACCCATGCCTACTTTGTAGTGAGGAGTCTCCCACCCAGACCCAAGGTGGGCAATGCTGTGACAGCAGGGTTAAGGAAGGAGGCTTAGCAAGCCCTGTGCTTTGTTTCCAGGGATGGGCTAGCTAGGGTGCACCTCCCCCACCCCACTGCCTCCATCCATAGAAGAACTCATGGCTGCACTTCCTTTCTCAGGTTCCCAATAAACATTCATTACAGAAGGTGGGATTTGGGGTTTGCCCCCAGCTCCTAGTCCTCCCTCAGTAAAAGGCCCATCAGTTATTCAGTCAATGAATGATCATTGTTCACTGGGGATCACCTGCTGGGTCCACTGCTCAACAAAGCTGAAGGAATTCCTGTCTTGCAAGAACTGAAAGTCTGGGGATAAAAGTGTGCCTCTCTTAAGAAGTCTATGTCAGAAGAAGAAGAAGGAGGAGGAGGAGGAGGAGGAGGAGGAGGAGGAGGAGGAGGAGAAGTCTATGTCTAGATTGTGCACTGCAGTTTCCTTAACAGCACCTTCTCTCAACGCCCCTGCTTACTTGTGTGTTAATGCCTTTAGTTACAAATTACAAAACTCAAAGTTGCATTATAAAATAGTCATGTCTTGTCATACTTCTTTTTGGTTCCAAAGATCTCAAAATTTAAAAATTACTTTCCTCCTTGCCTTTTCCTGTTCCTTGTACTACTATTAAGATGGGCAATTTTAATCCAGATTTTTATTTCAGCCATAGCCTCTTCCCCAAATTTTTATGATTTTTCCTGTACTTTTGGAAAATATTCAGTCACTTGCTAAGCAAGTCTTCACATTTCCTGTGTATTTTTGTTTCCTCCCAGCCTTTGATGTTTTGTTTCTTCTAATTTAATAATTTCATATATGTTGAGAGCTTCATACACAAAATCCGCATCTACATCACTCATGCCCCCGCCCTTCTCACACCTAAGCTTCTTCCATGCTCCCCAATCTCATGCACGTCATGAAGTCTGGAAAGCTCTTTGCGGAAGCAGCGCTTGATTACCACAGGCACCAGCCATCCTGACCAAGGTGCTGCCAAAATATGGCAGTACCACAGAGAGGATGACCTCATGGGGGTGCTTGTAGTTAACTTCATTCAGCTCAAAGAGTGACGCTTGGGCCGGACAGCCAGAGCCTGCTCACAAGTGGTCAGTTCCTCAGCAGCTTTCCACTCAACCTGTGGCTTCTACTTCTCTTCCTTGGAACCTTCCTCTTTCAATGGAGTACCCATTTTAGGTTGCCTCTTTTGCCAGCTTCCTACCACCAAACTGGGCCATCTTCACCTTAAGACATCCCTGAACTGGAGTAGGTTAATGTAGGTGAGGAACCTGTAAAAGCATGGTTTTTCTATGCCTGCCCTATCTCCGAATAATGACACAGAGACATATTAATTTTATTATAGGCTTCAGACAACATAGCTGGGCAGATACTGAGATGTTCTGACCCACTATCCTGGCCTGGCCTACTTCCCAGCCATGTGGCACGTTACCTGCCATCTTAGTCTCACTCTGGCACCTCCTTGTTCATCCTTGTCCTCCTGGCTACTTCCTCATGGCAACTCTTTCCTCCTCACCTGAGAAATTCTCTTTCTCTCCTGCCCAGCTTTGGCTCTTCAGTTCTTTACTAAACAATCAGAGATGATAGAGAACAATTTGACACAATACTGAGACAGGAGATGATTTAAAAATAGCAATGTCAAAGCCTACATCCAGATCTCTGAGTAAAGAGATCAGCATTTGAATACACAGAAACATCCTCCAACAGGAACCAGCAACTAGTACTCTGGGAGGCCTGGAGAAAAAGAAAGCTCCATGGTCTGTCACAGAGCTGCAGGAGGATACAGAGAATCGCGATGTCAGCCATGACCACTTGCTTGTGCCGCAGAAAAGTCCTCAACTTTATCTGAGTGATTAGCAGCCCCAGGATCCCCTCATCACCTCCTCTGAAGCTTCAGTGTACTGTTTGCTGGGGGTCATGATGCCCAAGGTGCAGACACCAAGGTGCTGACTGGAGCAATAATGTCAATATAGCCCAAGCTCATCCACTGCACACCGGAGCCGCTGCCTCTGCCTGCAGCTCCCTGTTGCTCAGGTAACAGTTGATGGCATTGCTCTCAATCACACAAAAGTCATCATCACCCTTGAAAGTTACCCACACAGAGTTTGCGGAGAAATTTATGGCTTCTGTTGTGCTGGGGAGAGCAAGTGACCATGAGCCCCACTGTACTGAGCAGTGATGAGGATGATGAAAGTTGGGAGTTTTCAGAATCTGTCCACAGAGTGCACAAGGAGACGGGGTGATCTATCTGTGCTTCTGCATATTAATGTATATTTAAGTAAACATAAAATAACTTTTTCCTGTGGCTTTTTCATTATTTTCTTGAGTGATGTTTTCTCTCTTGTTAGCATATAAGCAGCTATAAGCTGTAGCGCCCGCACTGCTAGTCTAGGCTATGGTGAGGGTCTGCGGATTGAAAAGAGACACAACAATGGGTCATTTGTGTGCTAAGAGGATGGTATTTATTGGGAGTAACAGAACTGCTTATATAGGGGAGGAACCAGCAATCCAACAGCACTGTGGAAAGTCCCCAAGAGGAAGCAAACCAAGGGCCAAATCATGAGACTCAAAACAAGGAAAATGAAAGCAACCAGTGGATCACAATGTTTCAACTGCAGAGAAAAACAAGTAAAGTTTCAACTGCACACAAAAACAAGTAATGGTCAGGACCAGCACAGCTGCAGCTCCCTACAGGTCCCCCTTCTGTATATAAAATGAGCTTCTGTATTAGGTCATCTGGGATGTCAATGTATGTCTTACCCGTCATGGGAGAGCCCATGTATATCATGAACTTTCTGTCTTAGGTTGATCATACATCCCCCGGATCTTACTCGTCCTTGAAGACTCATTTATCCAGAATTGGGAAGTGGGATTGTCCACAGCTAGGGACAAGACTGCTTGCTTTAACCTGAATTGTTGAGCAGCATGTGTGTGGAGTCAACATAGACGCATAAGGGAGAACCCCCCCCCCATGTCACAAGCCATAGTACCAATGGCCGAAGTTCCATCCCACTCCTTCATCAGGTTGCCAAAAGTCTGCAATCCTTGCAAAAATGTGCCTCCCATACTAGTGGGGATCTGAGACTCGTTAATTTTAACAATTTGGGAAGCCAATTGCCCTGTATAATTTGTAAAATTTACATTCCAAGGTCTGGCCAAATATTGAGTATGCGAAGGTGACGGGAAGCATGAGTAGCTGGAACAGGGGTGACACGAGTATGGGGGTACACAGGGGAGCAAGTAACCATGTGCATGTCCCACAGCATGTCAAACTGCTCCTGCAACAATGCAGTTTGCTGATTCAAATTCAAAATGCCATACCGTATTATAGAATTCAAATGATTCTAAGTAGCCAAAGCATTGGAAGCTTCCCTTGACAACTTATCCACAGTGTTGACAACGGTTACTGATTGAGAAATGGCAAGGACAATAGCTGCGGTGATACTAAAGGTAAAGGGACAATCCCAGGGACTCGAACAACAACAGCTGTTTCTTCATTAGTGCAACAGCTGCAGAGATGGCATGTCTGCAGGGAGCAATTACTTCTCTGCGAATCCTCTGGTATCGCTGCCTTCCCCAGGTTTTCTTTCACTTTCCTATCTTCACTAAGTAAAGCATCTCCTACTAACCTCCAGAGAGAAAAGGTAGTTATAGGAATCGTCTCTGGGCCTTCCTTATGTAAGGCCTTTTGCAAATCTGACTTTACCTGGTCCCAGTCAGAAAGATTTAGGCTCCCAGAGACTAAAAACCATGGGCTGCTCTGTTCTATAGTTTGGATAAAATATTTTGCCATCTTATACTTAATCCTGGTGCCTTGTTCCTTAAGTAGTTTCACTAGTTGCCCCACCAGAACGGTGGAAGAGCTAGGGGCACCCATCCCAATACACTTGTGTCTTACCTCCAAAAGGCACTGGCCAGCTTCCCCGGGCGATGCGTCAGACTTTCCCTGCTTTCCGTATCTTGGTGCGAACCCCACTTGCAGTGCCTGCACTGCTAGTCTAGGCTACAATGAGGGTCTGCGGATTGAAAAGACGACACAACAATGGGTCATTTGCGTGCTAAGAGGATGGTATTTATTGGGAGTAACAGAGCTGCTTATATAGGGGAGGAACCAGCAATCCAACAGCACTGTGGAAAGTCCCCAAGAGGGAGCAAACCAAGTGTCAAATCATGAGACTCAAAACAAGGAAAATGAAAGCAACCAGTGGATCACAATGTTTCAACTGCAGAGAAAAACAAGTAAAGTTTCAAATGCAGACAAAAAAACAAGTAAGGGCCAGTACCAGCACAGCTGCAGTTCCCCACAATAAGCCTGCCTACAGGTTTCTTAGCAACTTCTGATGTCATCACCTGCTGCCACCAGGACCAGAGAACTATGACAAAAACAACAAACCTATCATCCTTACCTCTCTTACTTTGTCTTTCTAAATCTTGCACTCTCTTATTCTCTCTCTCTCTCCCTCCCTCCCTCCCTCCCTCTCTCTGCCTGTTTCTCTGTTTGTGCACCCTGGGGTGACTCTTCCCCTCTTGTCTTTTTCCTTTCTCCCTTTCTACAATAAATCTCATATCATACTTGTAGTGTGGAGCACAGTTCCTATTTAACTCGTCCCATCCCCACAAAATGTAACGCTCACCCCATAGTTTTTCCTGTTTCCTCTTTTATTGCATCTACTGTGCCCCTCTGACTAACGCTCGCCTCCCAGACCCTGTTTACTTTCCGGTCTTCTGAGGTTACTCCACATAATATTCTCACATCTGGAGGTTTGGAAGAAGAATCCAAAAATAGCATAGACCATTCAGTGATTAACTCTCTGTATCTGAGTCACTCTCTCATGATCATATGTGCTGGTTCCAACCATTTGTCTGAAGTGTGGAGATTCCCTTCTTCCTTACAGCTGAATAGAGCCCCATTGTGTATGTGTGCCATGTTTTCACTATCCAATCATCCATGGAAGACATTAGTCTCCCCTCCTCTATAGTGAGATGCCATTAAGCACTGATTATCTTTAACAAATAATGTAAAAAAAATGCCTGGAAATTTAATAATCACCTCTGACAGGTTGGTTACATCTAGGGAACTAGGGAGATGTAGCACTGGCATCCATACCTGAGAGTTTGTCTTAATTTTATACCTGAGTTTGGGGCTCTTGCTTGTGGCAGCACACTGCTTGGCAAGCATGGAAGTCCAGGGCCAACCCCTGCACCAAAGCAAAACAGAACAAAGGTGAGTATGTGTGTGTGCTGCGGTATTTAGACAAGCCTAAATTCCTTGTTGTAACTGATTCGGATGCTCCCATTCTGTCCTTTCTCTCGCTTCTCTTGGAGGTTGTTACTACTCTACATGGGTTCACAGAATGTAAAGGAAGCTGCCATAAGTTCCTCAGGACAACTCTCATTCTATTTTTCCAGAGAGAAACCAGCCCCACCCTCCTCTCCGGCCCCCCACCCCTTATCCCCCAACCAACTGTCTGGGATCCTTCCAGCATCAGAAGTCCCAGCCTCTTCTTTTTCAAGCCCTGTATTACAGGGACTCTCTCCTTGCAGCAGCCCAAGTGGTAGAGAGAAGTAAAGCTGTCCTCACAGAAGATTCCCAGGTGCCTGTCTTACCCTCCTCACACCCCAGCACCCCTAGAGCTTTCCCTGAATCTTCTTTCATCCTTTTATTGACTGACTTGTTCCTCTCTTAAGTCAGCACCAGGTCTGAACCTCATTGCCTTCTATGGCAGGTGTCCCAATTCTTAAGTAGGAAGTGGTGCATCTTGAAAGGATTTTAAAAACAAAACAAAACTTGAGCACAACAAAGCTGGCCATGAACCTTCTCTGGACCACCACAATGAGCCATCCCATTACAAGCATGAACTGTGCCCATAGGACCCACCTCCCATACAGGAAGAACCAGTCTAGGTGTTCTCATCCTTTCTCCTGACCCAGTGTACTTCCCTTGGCACCTTGCTCTTCCTTATAAACTCAGCTCATCTTGTCATAGGCTTTGGCAGCCTCCCAGGTGAGATGTCTCTGAGATAGCCCAGAGCTGTCTCCTCCTCCTCTCTCCACCCAGCCAGTCATTTTCACTATCAAATTCAATTTCCAATAATTTAAAGGTGGTGAGGGATCCAGCCTCATACACTGACAGTTCAGGCTTACTTCTGAAGCTATCTCCACAGGTTGGGACAATAACCAGGCTTGTTTACTAAGGACCATGATGAGAAAATGCAAGTAAAGGACACAGAGTCACCATTCTGTGACAGGTGATCAAGAAATCCAGCCACAGCTAGGCAGAGTTTGAAAGTAAACAGCTCCAGAACATGGCATGCAATATTCTGCACTTGGGGAGGGGTGGAAAGCTGAGAGAGGCCTTCCGTGAGGGCTTGTGGCAGGTTCATAAGAGCCTTGGGGCCAGTTCAAATGATGTGTTCATGGTATTAGTGATTGCCACATAGTTGGTGTTTGCCTATATGCAAATTTAAGATTCTTTCCTATATTCATAGCACACTTGGCTTCACAGATGCTGTTTTCCTTCAACAGACCTTGCTTTATGCCTCTCAGCCGAAACCCTGCATCCTTCCAGCAGAAATTTTCACAGTATTTATATGCTCTCTGCAAAATTCAGCACTTACATTCAGGTAATACATGGTTCTAAGGGACTGAAAGGACAGCAGGGTGTTTGAAAAGTAGGGTGGGATGTCTGCATCTTCCAGCACAATAACTTCACTCCCACCTACCTTTTCTGGAAGTTCCAGCCCACCAAGGAAGCAGTTAGTACTTAGCCCACAGGATCCGAATCAGAACTCACTTTCCTTTGAATTGGACAGTGTTGGGTCCTTTCACTGTGAGTAAATATTTGACAGACACATGCATTGTCTTCCCACCTCACGCTCTGGATTAGAAGTAGATCTTCCTGCTTTGAATTAAGCAGAAATCCCTCACAGCTGTGTCTTCTGTTCTGGGGTTTTAGTTCATTTCAGATGTAGTGACACTGACAACCAAGACCAACCATCATAAGGCCACACCTTGTCAACTTGACACACATCCATATCTCCTTATGTCATGATTAATTTAATTTCCAAATGCAAAGAACCACCAGGTCATATTTAACTATCCATAGCTACACATAACATGATACAAGTATCCCTCATACAACCACAACACATTATAAATTTAGAAGAGGTAGTAATGTCCCTGGAAGGACATTCTTTTAGTATCTCACACTTAAATATGATAACCTTTGATATTCTCTTAATTGGTGTTACATCATATGGTAGAAAACTTGAAAAAAGAAAACACGAATATCTGTACAACAGAAACACTCACGTCAACTATAACCCTCTTTTCTGCAACTGGTCACATGGCCTTGGCTGATATTTATAACTAACTGCCTTCCTCCATCACCCAGTCTGTATTCCTCCACTCTTGGCAACACCTCAGCAGGTCTTTGCTCTTTTCTTGGAAGAGTGACTCATACCCTCACTTTTGACTGGACTGTGCCCTTTGTCATCCTGTCTGGATTAGGCTGTTGTAGTCAAACTTTTGACACCTTTTTTTCTTTTTTTTCTTTTTTGGTTTTTTTGAGGCAGTCTTTCTCTGTGTAACAGCCCTGGCTGCCCTGGACTCAGTTTGTAAACCAGGCTGGCCTCGAACTCACAGCGATCCACTGCCTCTGCCTCCTGAGTGCTGGGATTAAAGGTGTATGCCACCACCAACTGGCTTTTGACACCATTTAAAACTGTAAACAGAGCCATATTAAAACCAGAGTCTCCACTCAGAGGGGGCCCATACATTTAACCTTAACTCCGTTTATTTTCCTTACACTATAATCCTACACCCTTAAAGGCCATTTCAACACACATTCCTCAGGAAACATCTTGTCCTACAACAACATTTGTGGGACCATGGCAGGTGCTATTTAGCAGGGCTTGATATGGAGCACTGTACATGAGGTGGAGTGGGTGCTGTGCAACAGCTCAAGATACCTAGAAGTTTATGCGTCGGGGTAGGTGAGTGTCCAGCAGGGCCTGATGGCCAGAAGTGTATAAGGAGTGATGGGGTATCCACCAGGGCCTCAACTTAGTAGTATATATGAGACTGTGAGGAGTTTGTCCTAGAGGACAAGCTACCTTGACTTGTATGTTGGGTAGTGGTGGGGAGGGGTATGCAGTAGAGCCTGATACACAGCAACGAGGGAGGGACTGTCAGCCAGGGTAGGGAATCCATAAGTACCTCATTCATATTCACCCCTGAATTCCAACCCATGTTAAGCACTGCATGTAAGATCTTGTTAGGCACCCCAACCTGCTACCACCTAAAGTACACTGCTGTTTGTCAGGCCCCGCTGGACACCCTCTGGCAGTAGCACATATACCTTCTAGATACTGGTTCTTTCGACCCTACTTGCACCTACCCACGTGCACATCTGGGTACTAGACTTTGATAGATACCATCACCCTGCCTCAATGCAGCTGAAGCCTGCATTGCTAGGGATCAAGCTCTGTAGCCCACCACCCCTGCCTTAGCTCCATACACTCTGCTAGAAACAATGGATGCCCTGTCTCTTGCCCTGTCACTGGCACCACACATACACTGCTAGGTGTCAGGCCTTGCTGGACAGTCTACCCCCATCCTCCCATATACACTGCTAGGCAGAAACAGGTTCTTCAGCATGATCTGAAGAGTAACTGTATTTTAGGGGACAATGAGGCGGAGGACACGTGCCCTGGGGTGTGTAGCACGAATGTTCACCATGACCTGACACACAGAAACATTTAAGGCAATAACCTGAGGCAGGGGAGAAAGCACACAGGGATAGAGGAGGGTATCCAGCGGGGCATAATACCTAGCAGTACATCTGGCAAGGGATGGCAGAAGAGGAAATGAAAAGTAGAGCCCTTAACTGGCAGTGGTGATGGGCAGCATCAACAGAGGGAAGACGTGCCCCACAGGCCCCGAGTCCTAACTGTTGAGAGGAGTGGGCAGGAAGGGACTGCAGGGCTGTGGTACCTACTTGAGTATATGGGGCTGTTATGGGTGGCAAGGGGAGACATGTCTCAGGCAAACCATGCTGTCAATGTATGCGAGATAGAGGCGGATGTGTCCCACAGGGCCTGACACCCAGCCACGGGGAGCGGGGGCTATGTGGGGCATCCTGCAAGGCCTGGTGCCTAGCAGTGTCCACAGGGCAGTGGCACAGTGTGTTCATATCCAGCAGGGTACGTGGAGTGGTGAGGGCGTGACAGCTCTAGGCCTTCACTTTCCAACAACAGTTTCTCCTGTGACTTTAATAGCTTCCATGTGGATTGTTTAGACATTTATGTAGGTCTGTGGCTGGGCTCTGTGGTTGGTCCCATGTGTCCAGTCTCTGTCCCTTCCCCTTAGCGCTGTCTGCAATAGGGAGGCCTTTGGGAAACCCTGGAACTGGAAGTGCGCAGTCTTTGGGAATCTCTTCCATCTTCTGCCATCTCTTCTAGGTCTCAGCCTAGCTGCTCGCTACAGCTGATGCATTGGGCATCAGACTGTCATTCTTCTGAGCCTTTAGATGAAGTTCAAACGATCTGTCATCTTAACAATTGTTAAGAACAAGGGTATGTGAGAGCCTATACCCCTTTAGATTTCTCATAGCCATGCTCCGAAGTGTTATAAATGTATGCAAATTATGTTGGATTTCTACTTCAGCACTACAGTATTTATTTGGTTGCAAATTGTAGCTATAGGATACCAGTGAGGGCACCGCCCCGGGAGGCCCCAAGTTACCTTACCATCTTTACATCAGCAGTGCCTGGAACAGAGGGACCATGGTCACTGCCCTCCTCAGGAGATCCTGTCCAGTATCAGGCTCTATCGGGACACTGTCTTAATCGGCTCATACAGGTTTTTTTTTGAGAATCTGTGAGGACAGACAGGCATGGGTGACCTGCACTGAGAAAGTTTACACAGGGTCAAACGAGGGGCACTGGGAAACCTCCCCTACCTGCAGGCCCCAGATTTTGTTGGGAATGAGAGGAGGCCCTGGTCTTTAGTTGGATACTGGAAGATGACCACACCATCACCCAGAACGACATATCGGCCTGAGGCTGTGTGGCGCCACGAGCTGCTCAGAGCCTTAGGAAGTGACAGGCTGGCAGTAGTGCAGGGGCACAGCACCTCAGGTCAAGGAGTAAGAGGTGGCCAGGTACCTACAAAAGGAAGGGAATTCAAGACAAATGCAGAAACTGTCAGAAAGCCCTCACATTCTCCAGGGCCAGAGAACAGCACATTTGTTACACAGGGCATTAGGATTAAAGGGAAAAGGCAATGCCTGTGTTGGTTCCCTCTGTGCCTTTCTTTAGTAGAAACCAGCAAGGGCAGTTTAGGGGTGAGCTCAGCCTGCCTGGAACGGCTGCTTTTCTGGCAGTGGCTCCATGAACAGATGAGCAGGAACAGCTCCAGACCCACGGTGCCTACACTTGGGCACTCTGCCCTCTCACTGCTCGCCTCACTTGCACTTGTGCAGCTGGGCAGGCTGAAGACACCGAAAACGATCTTCCACAACCAAGCCCATGGAACAGCTGCAGAACTGAGAGGAGAAAGGATGGCCCCTGGGGGTCACCGTACTGGGCTGAGGCCACAAGGTACGGCTCAGAACTGAAGCTGCCCTGCCAAGCGCCCTTTATCCTGAAAAGCTGGCTACTGAGCATCCCGAGACTCTCTTTCCTCCCCTGTGAGGTGGACGTGATTGAATCACTGTGGGATCACGTGACAGCACCTGCTGTATGAGAAATGTGCACCCTATGGGGCGGGTGCTGGGTGTGTGTGGTCATCCCTCATCCGACTACTTCTCTCAGGCAGCAAAGGCAACAACACTGTCCTGAGCAGCAGTGACAAACACAAGCACACCACGGAGAAGCGACTAAGCCTCCTGGGCAGCGCCTTCTCTGCATTCCTGAGATGCACCCTCTTCTCGGAGACCAATAGCTGGTGCCAGAGCCCATGATTCACTTGGGCTGTGCTTCTGGGAAGCCTGACAAGTGACTGGAAGCCATAGCACAGAGCCCCACCCCACTCCCTTGCCTGGGGGGCTGGCATCATAAATGTACAGTAGGACCGAAGGCCTGGCTCAGTGGTCAGTGCTGATGTAGACCTGCTCTGGTGTCACAAGAAGCTTCAGGGTCTCTGGCCTATTTCTTGTGCTAGGCTGTGAGGCTCACCTGTGTTCATGGTCCTGGAATCCAAAGTAGATGGAGCTGATAGCCGGCGGCAGAACAGCTGTCAAGTCCATACAGGTGCAAGGGGAGGCTGTTTACCCTTGTCAACTCAAGCTGCTGCTCCCCAATGGTCTGGGGACAAGATCAGAGAGGAGCTATGCTACCTGCCACCTGCCCGAATGGCCCCAGGGTCTCTCCAATGCCACACCACTGCCTTCTCACAGTCAGCCTTTGCTCCTCTCTGCATGCAGGGGTGGTGACAGCTGTGCTTGGGATTGAGTTAAGCTGGCCTCAGTGGCCTCAGGCTTTCCTGCTCTGCACACAGGCTATTGACGAGGTTAGACCAGACCGTAGTGGACTGATGGCCCACACGTTTGCCCCTGCTTGCAGCCTCCTGTGGGCAGCTGCTCTTTATTACAGGGAGGGGCTCTCCACCAGGAAGATGCCCAGAGTACCACAGGCAATTCACACGGAAGGACACACAAGCTGACACAGCTGGCTGAGTGTCCCAGTGGAATGAGAATGCTGGAATTTTGGTTTCTGGGGAAAAAAAGAAAAAAAAAAAGGTTACAAGAATATGTTTTCGTTTTAATCCCAAGTGTGAGCATATGGAGCTGCGTCAGACTGTCCACAGCAGCTGACTATGATTTGCCTCACGCTCTAGCAGAGGCATGGTTTTGCCAGCTGCAGATAGTTTCTGTGATTGTATGATGTTTGGAATTCTGGGAACTTTTCAGAGGGTATATAGATGCAAGAGCTTTGAGAGACAGGGTGGGTGGTTTGCTGGTCATTCAGAGGGGTTGATTGCAGTTTGTTAGTAGTTGTGCTCAAAGAAGAAATAAGAAAGAAGTCAGATTCAGAGTTCCCCCCACCCCCCAGTCCTTTCTTTTCTCCTATCTAGTGATAGGGATGAAATGGGGATGGGGGAATAAAGGATGGAAAAAAGAAGAACCCACAAAGTAGCAAAAGTCAGTTACGAAACTTAGATTCAGGGATTTTCCTAATTCCTCTCTCCTTGTCTCTCTCCTATCTAGTGTTAGGGGTAAAACTAGGGAGATCAAGAGTGGGAAAAGAACCCACAAAGTAGAAGAGAGTGCTACATCCCACCCAGAGGTGATCAAAGTTTCTTTCTAGGCCTAACCCCAAAGGTGGGCACTGGATACAACTTAACTCAGTAGCTGCCATAATGCCATGTGAGACTACAGTGTCCCAGGCCTGGCAAAGCCCACTCACCTTTCTGAACTGGAATGCCAACTCAGAAGTCCAGCCAAAGTGATGCACATTTTTCTCCAGCTTGCTGGCACTGTCCTGCCAGACAAAAAAACAAAACAAAACAAAACAAAAAAACAAAACAAACAACAACAAAAAAAAAACCCAGGCATAGCTCTTACTTAAAAAAGAAAAATGGTCCTCATACAAACGGCCTCTTCCCTTCCTGATTTGCTGGCCCAGCATGCAGTGGGGCTGGGTCTCTTGGCCTGAGAGGAAATCAGGGACATGGGACATGTAGCAAAAGTAACATCAGTCAGAGGAAGTCAAGGGGAGGGGAGTGCAGCTATCCTTGGGGGCACTGCACAGATCAGGGGTCCCAAGCCTTGATATGCTGAGTCCTGGGGTACAGGGACCCCATGGCCCTAAACCCACACACCATCCTGCCTCCCCACTCACCCCATCAAGGGCATCTGACTTAGGATCTAAGGCTCCACTAGTAATAGTCTCTGATGAGAGAACTCTTCCCCCATGCGGGAAACCATCTCTCCTGACCCAGAAACCTAAAGGCAAAGACAGATGGGCAGAGCACAAGGATATGTGTCCCAGAAAGCACCTTCTTGCCCACCTCCCAGTGAGGCAGAAAGGGCCTTCTTGGCCCCTAGGCAACTGTGGCCATCCTTTTGGCTCTCACTCCTGCTCTGAGTAGGATGCTGTGGAAGTTTAGCCCTGGGCCTTATCTCTTTATCACTGCAATTTCCTGTGAAGAAACCTCCCACTGTTTCCTTACCTCCTCCAGTGCTGGCCTGCTATGTTCACTCTACGATGGGATTGCAGACACAGCGCCACCTGAGCTTCCTACTAAGTTGCAGCTTCTCAGGCTATAGCAGGCTGATTTCTATCCCATGTGTCAGGGTACACAGGGACTTAACACTTCAAAGCAGAATGACACAGGGAGAAGACTCTCTTAGTGATTGTGGAATATACAGGACTTGACTGCTTATCACCCTAGTGTGCCACAGCTCTCCCACTGACTGACGGCTACTGAGCGCAAGCGCACATGCACCCTCTTTAGCCAAACCCTTCTTGCTGCTTCTGCGGCCTCTAATCCTAATCCTCTGCTTTCTATCTCTTGCTAAACCTTCTGATACTGAAAGTGATGCTTCAGGGTCTCTCCTTCTGAACTCAAGTTGTGTGTCCCATAAATGGGATGGTTATCATGCGTCAATTGTAAATGACATTAGAAATGCGTAAAGAATAAAATGCCTCAGTCCACCTTCACCACCCCATGTACCTGGTTTTGTGTAACTCCGTTGCCTCCCCCTCCACTGGAGTCACTTTCTTCTGGAAAACTTGGCTTGTTTGCTGGGCTGGCAGGCAGCAGCACACTCTGCGCACACAACTCCCTATTCCCCTTTTAACCCTCTTCCAGCCTTGGTGTAGACTGTGGGAAGAGGCTGTGGTCGCGCCCTGCGCTTGGGCACCTGTGAATTTTTCTCCGGAAGATGTTTCCTGATGGGACCAGCTCCTCTTAGTTTCATCTGTGCCACTGGTGGTCACAGCCTGGGGTGCCTCCCTGGAGTTCTTTTCAGAGGGCATATTCTGGGTGAGTGAGCTATTCTCAGTGGTGACCGCATTCTGGAGTTTTCTGTAGGACAAATAGTTTTCAGAAGAAATATCCTCTGAGGATGTGTTACCTAAGGTCACACCCTTGGAAGTCATGTTGGTCTCCCAAAAGCTGCTGTTCATGAGCTGAGCAGCCCCCGGAGCGTGGCATGGGTCTGTTTTGGGAGGAAGGGTTCTCTTCGGCTGGCAGCACAGGACGGCAGGCATGCTGTGACTTTTGCAGCCCTTCTTCCTTACAAGCTTGGCATTATCAGACAAGTGGCATCTGGCTGGCAAGGTAAGAACGTGAAGAGCAGGCTTACTTCCTGTCCTCTTTACGGGGAGACGGAAGGTGGGAGGACTTAGAGCTGCCATGGCAACGGCGCGTTGCACAGGCTTCCTTTGATGGTTCATGTTGTCGCCCCAGGGCGACTGGTGTTTTAAAATTAGGTAAGTTGCCATGATACTATTGAACTTTTTTTCACGTAAAGAGTCTCTAATGTCCTTGGCATTGTAACCCATGGCCCACATGGCCACCACGATGCTGGGAGCTGGGTTGCTGGGGCGTGTCTCTAAGGAAGATGCGAGTTTGGAAAGTTCTTCACTCTCCTTGAGCCACTGGTGCTGCCTAATGTCGCAGATCTTGGGCCTCCGCTCCGGGTCCACAGTGAACAACTGCACAATGAGGTCTGCAATATTTTGTGAAAGCGTGGACGGAATGGAGTACTCGGGATTCAGCATCCTCTCCTTCATCTGTGAATACGTCTTTGCTTCAAACGGGAAGCGCCCTGTCACCATTGTATATAAAACCACTCCCATGCTCCAGATGTCATTTGCCTGTGCGTCATATTCTACATCAGTGAAAATCTCTGGAGCACAATACTCGAGGGTCCCACAGAATCCCTTGAACCTCTGCCCAGAGGTGACCTTGATAGCTAAGCCAAAGTCACACAGTTTGACTCTTCCTTTGCCATCCAGGAGGATGTTGTCTGGTTTGATGTCCCGGTGCGCAATGCTGTTCTCGTGGCAGTAATTAACTGCACACACCATCTGCGTGAAGATGCGGTGGGTCTCTTCTTCCTGCAGACAGCCCACCTTCTCAATGTGGCTCACCAGATCTCCCCCAGCAGCGTGCTCCATCACCATGTAGGTGTGCTCTCTGGTTTCAATGACGTGGAACAGCTTGATAATGTTTGGATGGTCCAGGGACTTAATGATGGCTATCTCCGTCATGATGATGGAGTCATTCTTCTCACCCCTTTCTAGGACCTTGACTGCCACCCAGACCCCTGTGTGGAGGTGGCAGGCCAGCTTCACTTCAGCAAAGCTACCTTTGCCTAGGGTCCTGAGGACCATGTAGTGGTCTGTGAGGGTCACCTCTTCAGAGGAGCTTGCCTCCAGCTCCAGCTGCATCACCGCCTCCTCCCTTCTCGTGCCTGCGAGCTGCTCGAGAATTTCAGTCACAACAGCAACTGACAAAAGCAGATGGTTAAGATTTAAAACCAGGTCTAGGTGGAAAGTTTATTAGTTTCTATGTCACAAAATCAGAGACGTGTCAAACAACCTCGTGATACACTTCAAGGTCATAGAATGTAGGAGAAACCGAATCCCAAAAGAGTAGGTGACAAAATACAGTAACGATCAGAGGTGAAGTTAATGCTATGGAAGCTGAAAGAGTAATATAAAGGGTCAAAGAAACAAAGAGTCTGTTATTTGAAATGATAAACAAACTGACAAAACCATTACCCAAACTGACCAAAAGAGGGAAGACACAAATTAATAAAAGTAAACACTAGGGCTGGCGAGATGGCTCAGAGGTTAAGAGCACTGCTTTGCTCTTCCAAAGGTCCTGAGTTCAATTCTAGCAACCATCTGTGGCTCACAACCATCTGTAATGAGATCTGGTGCCCTCTTCTGGCATTCAGGCATATATGCAGACAGGATACTGTAAACATAATAAATAAATAAATAAATAAATAAATAAATAAATCTTTTTAAAAAAGTGTATTCCACCACACTCTGTACAATATAATAATAATAATAACAATAATAATAATAATAATAATTTTGTCTAATAATTAAGAGAATGATATAAGTTAATAAGGTAGTAAAGATACCAGATGTCAGATATTATATTGTAGAGGAGTTTATTAAATGAGCATGGGGAGAGAAGAAAAGGGGGAGGGGTACCCAGAGAGAGACAGAGACAGGAATATTAAGAAGATGAGAGAGTAGAGAGAGACCATGAGAAGAGTTTATTCTTTTATATTGCCCTAGGCACGGCTATGTCCCTCTGGCAGGTAAGCAATGACATCACAGGTAGGCAGACTGAAGAACTCTAACAACAACAACAACAAAACACTAAAGAACAAGATTGTAACAGATATGACTAAAATATAAATAATCATCAGGAAATATCTTGTAAATCTATACTCCATTAAATTGTAACACTAGAAGAAATGGACAAATTTCTAAACACATATGGCCTGCTAAAAATGATCAAAGACATATAAAATATCTAGATAGACAAATAACAAGCAATGTGGTTGAAATATTAATGAAGAAATTACAACAACAACAGAAAAAAAGCCCAAGGCCAAATATATTCATGGATGAATTCTACTAGATCTTTAAGAAGGATCCAGTGTTCCTCGAGCTATCCCATAAAATAGAAGGCAAGGGACACTTCCCAACACATCCCGCAAAACCAATCCTACCCTTGTGCAAAAACTAGACAAAGACACAATAAACAGGGAAAAAAGTATGAAGTCCATTCCTTAAACATAGATGTGAAAATCCTTGATAATATTTAATATTCACAACAAATTCAACAACAAATTAAAAGCTTCATGAAATGGGTTCATACAAGAATGTAAAGATGGTTCCACATACACAAATTAATAAAGAATACAGCATAAGTAAGAACCCAGGTCAAAAACTACATACTCAGCCATAAGGACATGCCATTCTCAGGAAAGCAGGAGGGACTGGACATGCCTGTGTTACATGCGACAAAACAGTCCCACAAAGACAATGTCACTGGTGTTCTCTCATAGTCAGAGGATTTGGAGGGGCCTGAACATAAAAGAGGAATCACTGGGGATGTGGAAGAAGATAGTGGTCTGGTAGCCTGAGATGGCCCACAAAGCGTTGTGCAGGAGCTTGGGGTCCACAAGCCACCGCAGACAGTCTACATAGTGTGCTGCACGGGGTGGGATTGGGGGGCGGGGCACTTGGATGGCTCAAAATGGCAGCAGGAACAGGGCCAGTGTCGTAGCACCTAATCCAACGTGGTTTACGCAAACAAACACAAGGTGAGGGAATCCATAAAAGCAAGCAGTCTAAAGGCAGACGGGATTGTACCTAGGCGTTGGGTGAATAAATCAGGAAACTACCTCGCCTGACTTCGTGGCTCAGTGCACACGCACCAGGGCTCCACTTCTGCCGCTAGTGTCTCTGTAGAGAAAGCTCTGCCTTCAACATGACAAGACAGGTAGGTACCAACTGCCTCAGTAACCTTCGCCCACTTCCAACTGTGCGGCCTCATAGGTCCTATTGGTCACATGCCTAGAATTTAGCCAATCAGATTTTCCAGGTAGAATGGACTCTCCTCATTGGCCAGATTGAAGTCATGTGATCTGTGTCTTCTAGGCACTGAGAAGGTGTTTGGTTTCTATCTAGGTGAGAAATCCTGTAGGCACCGCTGTAGAGCGGAGCGTTCACATGCTCTGTTTATTGTTTCTGGGGAATGTGTCTGCTCATGCCGCCTCCCCACCACCTCCTTCTGGCCACAGGAAGGCTCATGGCGGCACTTCTTCCCTCTCCAGACCCCATTTCACTTACAAGTAATAGCCTGATTTCTGAAGGTCGGAGGAGTTCGAGTTTGCCTCCAGCTTTTTGCTCTCTTTCTTGACAGGCATGGCAGTCAAGAAACTGTTCACTTGCTGGCTGGGTCCTTGTTAGCTGCTCCGTCCAGGCATGAACAGGACTGAAGATACATCTGTCTTCAAGGAGCTGATGGTCTAAAGGAAAAGTGCTCTCCCGTAAGGAGCCGTAGTGTAGTGTGCGCTGTCTTTTCCTGAGAAGTTGACCTCTGGTATCCAGACCTGTACATGGCAACTCCCTCCCCTGCCTGCCACACACGCACACATGCACAGATGCATAGCTATGTACACACACATTTTAAAAATTTTTTAAATCTATTATTTTAAAATTTAGGTTTTTTTATTCGTGTGTCTTTGTGTTTGTGTGTGTGTAAGTAAATGTATGTTACATATGTATATGTGCCCATAGGAGCCAGACGAGGCCATTACATTGCCTGGAACTACAGTTACAGAAAAGTGTGAGCTGCCTGATGTGAGTGCTGGAAATTGAACTTGAGTCTTCTGCTAGAACGAATACTATTACTCAATGAACCATCTCTCCACCTCCTAAATTGTTACGACATTAGTTAATTGTGCGTGTGGATGTGTGGGTGCATGCATGTATGCCAGGTGAAGGTGTGGAGGTCTGAGAACAACTTGCAGGAGTCAGTTTTTCCTTCCACCATATGGGTACTGGGGCTCAAACTAACCTCATTAGGTCTGAGGGCAAGCACTTTCACCCCCGGAGCCGTCTCCCCAGTCCTGCTCCTAATGTAACAGATACATGTTCTTTCGGATTAATAATGGGAAGAAAACATGGTTGTGGAAACTTTTCTTTTAAGAATAGGAGGATATTAATTCTGTTCACACTGCACTGGGAAATCCTCACCAAACCAAGTAAGTAAGGAATGAAAAGTGTTAATGGTTAGTCTCAACTGTCAACTGGACTAGATTGAGGAGTGTCTGGGAGAACAGTTACACACATGTACATGTCTGTGAGGGCTCTGCCAGAGAGGATGAAGCACTCTGAGTGTGGGTGGCACTGTCCCACAGGCTAGAGGCAAGTAGGGTAGAGAGGGAAAGGCAAGAGATTATAGCTGTAAGTGTTCTATCCCCTGCCTCTGACCACTGTGAGGCGAGTGCTCACCTCTGCAAAGCCTCCAAAATTGTGGGCCAAAGTAAGCCCTCCTTGCTCTTAAGTGTTTTTCTTTGGGTGCTTTGTCACAGCTATGAAAAAAAAATAAGTAATGTGTCTAAAATGTGAGAGCAAAATAAAGGAAGTTAAGATGCTACTGTTTCCTGATACCATGGTCTTATTATTTAATGACAACGCTAAAATGTCTCCAAAAAAAAAAAAAAAGTATTTCCATTTTTGGTTTCTTGGAGGTTTCTGCTCTTGGCATATGGTCCTTGCTGTGTTCTCTCAGTGTTTTTTGTTTGTTTGTTTCTTTGCTTGATTAATGTTCGTTCTTTTGTTTGTTTTTTCTTGCACAGTTTCCTGCTGTTTCCGCTTGTATCCAAATTCCTTCTTATAGGGACATAGTTGGATCAGTATAAATAGTGAACAGATAAAAAGCCATTGCCAGTTCAGTTAGTCACTTTAGACACCCGAGTGCTGTTATCATCTCTTCATACAATAGCATTGTGTGGCCTATGAAAAAGGAAGATGGCTCACTGAACATCTAACACAGATTGAGGCTTAGGGCAAAAGTCTGTACCACTTCAAGGTGATCACTGGCATTTGGGAGCAGAAAATCTTCAGCAGCGGTGATACAATAGACAGCCTTTGGTGCCCGGGTAGAGGGATGCTGGCATAAATTTGAATTGCTCCTAAGACTGGAGGACACAACAATAATCTCAAAGCCTGAAATAGGCACAGTACCTTCAATAACAGCAGAGGAAAACCTCAAGAAGGCAGGCAGTACCTAGAATAGTCCCTGCTCATAGGCCTGTCAGCGGTTAGGTGCTCAACGTTTCTCGCCCAGGCGTTTCTGGCAGGCAGGGGAAGACAGCGGCTGCTGAGGTTCTCTTCTTGGCTCTTTTGGGTCAGTGGCCAGGGTTTTCAGGAGACCTCCCCTGCCCAACTCTGAGCTTCGTTAGTTTTGATGGTATCCACAGCTTTTTGTTTCCTGAGGAAACATAAACAAATCCTTGTCTCCTGACGTGAAACATTCTCTGATTTCCATTCTGATGTTAACACATCCTTGTAGTATAAAGACTGATTTAATTCCACAGTCGTTGTTGCTTTTCTCTATAATCCAGTGTGTCTTTAACATTCAGAAAATTTAAAGTTAACGGAGCACTATTCAGTCTATACCTGGGAGCCTTCCCCCCCCCCTTTTTTTTGTTTTATAAGCATTTCTTTTAAGGTGTGATTAGAATGTTTATCTGTGGTCACGTCTAGAGCAGCGCTGCCTACAGTAGCATGCATTAGATCTGCAATACTTAGTTGAGGTTTTTCTTGTACTATTTGCTGTGAGGCCTCAAGCTAGAGCCCGGATTTGTTTCCCCAAAGGCAAAAAAATTGCATTGGATCTCTCTCTTGGATCTACTCATTGGTTCAGTGACAACCCTTGTCACATCACCTGCACACCTCTGGAAGCTTAGGCCTTCTTTCTGGTTTATATTTAGAAAAACCATTGCTCTTAGAGATGCTTTGTCCACAGTTTTGTTATAAATGACCATATTTCCCACAATTAAAGCACCAGGCACTTTGGGATCTGAGACCTTTAGAAGTTTGGTCACAGTCTCTTTGCAAATAGCCATATCTTTCACAGTTAAAGCACTGTGCACTTTGAGGTCTAAAACCATTAGCTATGGCTTGCCCAATTATTGTGGCATTATACATGCTAGACCCAGTATAGGCTGTCTCCCTGATCCACTCTTCCATAGGTGCTGCCCTCGCCTGGAATGGCCTAATAACCTTTTTGCATTCCATATTTACATTTTCTTTTTATATTGTCTGCTCTTCCAGAGGGCCTGAGTTCAATTCCCAGCAACCACATGGTGGCTCACAATCATCTATAATGTGATCTGATACACTCTTCTGGCATGCAGATAGAAACTCATATACATAAGAATAAGTAAACAGATATTTTTTAAAAATTTTGAGACAGGGTTTTTCTGTTGTAGTCTTGGCTGTCCTGAACTTGCTTTGTAGACCAGGCTGGCGTTGAACTCACAGAGATCCACTAGCTTCTGCCTTCCTGAGTGCTGGGATTATAGATGTGCATCACCACACCCAGATCCCATATTTGCATTTTCAAATGTCAAGTTGCAATTAGCATCCTGTCTCCTGAAAAGGACTATCTCCTGCTTTCCATTTCTTTTCCTTGACTGCCCTCTGACACAGTTCCTCCCCCTCTTTCTAGCTGGTAAAAAACTTCCTCTCTCTGGTTCAGTCACTTGGAATGAACCTATTTGTTCTCCCTTTTCTTGTGTTTGACTTTTTTTTTCCCCCATAGAGGGTGGGGCTTTTCAAGATAGAGATTTCCAGGGTGAGGATTCACAGGATTTCAAGTCCTGAGTTTGGGGAGCTCAGGGATTGGTGGGGGGTTGTGGGAAAAGCTTAGGGTTTTCCTAATCAGGGATTGGTGGCTTTTTTCACACACACCCCGTTCCCTACATCAGACCCATGGGTTATCATGGGAAGACCGTCCAGCCTGCTGGCAGCTTTGGCTGAGGCACCATCGCTGTAGAGCTGCTGAGGAGGCTGGCAGGTGATGCTGCCACCATGGGCAGTTCTTGTGGTGATATCTCACAAAGGCAGCAAAATGAGGAGGTGTCGCTGTGTTGAAGGGTGCTGCCGTTCTGACAGCTCCTGTGGCTGTACTTTACAGCTGTGCAAGCTGGGGAAGGAAGGGGCGGGGCACCACTTTGGCAGCTCTTGGGCTTGCCACTGAGGGACTACAGTATCCAACCCTCCTTTTCCTGCCTTTCGCTCTATAGTACTTGTAATCAAACCTCCGCATTCTACCTTGCCACTTGTAAAGTGGCTAGTTATTTTACAACAGTAACCAGTTCTCTTAAGCCCTTTCCAGCCCTCCTCCCAGTGTCCAGCCCATCAGCAGCTCTCCACCGTGTTCTCTTCTCACTCTGCGAGGCTCCCTGTCTTGGCCTCCCCTACTCTCAGATTCAGCTTTTTTTTGTTTTTGTTTTGTTTTTATTTTTTTAATATCCTATCCTGTTTCCAGAAATTTAAAAGGTGACCAACACTGAAGGTCATAGGGTCAAGCAGTTCTGACAGCTAGGAATTCTTAAAGGGCAAGCTGACTACCTACTGGGGATCCTATAAAAGGCCAGACACACACGGTAAGTCACACTACAGGTTACATTTTCCCCTCAAGCTGCTTGGAAGCCACCTGAGGATCTGTTAGGTCTACGACCACAAGGGCATTGCTTTATGCATGGTTCTCTGTTGAATGTCAAATAGTTGCTTGACTTACAGATGACAATTTGAAAGAAAATGGACAATATCTGAAGATCAATCCTCAAGATCAACTGGTGGGAAATGCTTTTTTGAAGAAGGTAAGAACAAACCTGGGATGCCGGAGAACCTCTGCAGCCTCCATAAGCTCTCTACTGGGCTCCTTAGTATCCTGTCCAGGGGCCTGTAAGGGCTCTCTGCATCTGTTTCTCTTCTCGGCCTCTACTGAGGCTTCTCGGAACTCCTTGAACTCTGTGTGGCCTCGTTCACCCTCTGTAGTTATATGTGTGTAGGTAATTAGTATGTGATGTGTAAGGTATAATCATATCAGCATTAATAATTAAAGTCAGAATACAGCAACTTGTGTTGCTTTTAAGGGAAATTGGGACAACTTGATCCAGCCAACAAAGTCTACTCTAGTGTGTGAGTTCATTATTCAGTAAGTTCTGACACTGTGGAAAGGCACACACCTGTTGTGCATGTCTCTCACACAGCACACCCAGGCAACTTGTTTATGATCTGAAATATTCATTATTTATTAAATAATTCATTATTGGGGAAAATTAATTATTGAAATCACTAGAGGCAAATATCACCAAGTTCATAAATGTTCACTAACCACTGACCCTTGACCCCGCACACCCCCGACCATTGGGCCTTTTGATTTCACCTACATCCAACCTCTGACCAAGACTTTGTCCTGCTGTTTCCCAGGTGGTGCAAACCCTGGGTCTGTCTTGATGCCACAGATACCATTAGTGACCTCACAATCTATCTCTATCCATATCTCCCAATGGTTTTCTTTAAATCCATAGGTCCCCTTGTACATCGCTTCTGGAAAAGGGGAACTAAAGGTCAAAGCCAGACTGTGCACCCTAATTGGAGTCGTAGTCAGTAACAAAGATGGTGGCTCATGCAGAAGATAGTAACTCAGGCTTTACACAGGGCTATGGTGACTGGTGAGTTTAACTCAGTACTGGTGAGTTTCACTTCAGTATAGGGCAAGCCTGGGGACCTTCTGATATTCAACCTCAAAGATCTGCCTGCTTGTAATGTCTATTTTGTATGCAGATTCTGGATTTGGAGACACAACACAAACACACACACCCACACACACACAGAAAATTGGAAGCTATCTCATGCTGTCATGTATCCGGAGTAGTTCAGAATGCTGTCTTTTGTGTAACAGCCTTTTCAAAGAGTGAGTTCCAAGTACCCTGTTGAGGTAGACCAGTTAGAGGACCTAGTTAGTTGAAAGTTAGCTCAGGGTTCAGCAGGACAGGGCTTGGCAATGATGTTAGCAGTAAGGAAGACCTTGTAAGGCCCTTCTGGAGACGCTCAAATCAGTGTCTGGTAGTAGCACTTCTAGGGAGCTAAGTTTCCAGGTTGCGGAATGTTGTCTTCACTTACGTGGAAATGTGATTTTCCTCTGGAAACCAATCCAGTCTGTTGATGGTAGTAGGTATGTCTAATTCCCTGATAGAGTGCCAGATGCCTAAATTGCCAGATCACAATCTTCAGGTGCCTGAATAAAAATGGACACTTTCTTCCTCCTCCCTCTGACAAGAGTCAGCCCTGCCTCTGCCTCCGAAGTGCTGGGATTAAAGATGTGCACCACTATACCCAGAGGGAATGGAAACTTTCAGTCACTGGTCAGGAAAAGCCTAAAGGACAGTATCTTAGTTAGCATTTTACTGCTGTGAAGAGACACCATGACCAAGGCAACTCTTATAAAGGAAAACATTTAATTGGGGCTGGCCTACAATTCACAAATTGAGTCCATTATCGTCAGTGTGGGAAGCATGCTGGCACATAGACAGACAGGCTTGAACAGCTGAGACCTCAAAGCCCACCCACTAGTGACACACTTCTTCCAACAAAGTCACACCTACTCCAACAAGGCTACCTGGGTCATCTCTGCAGCCCACTATATAACCAGCACCACCCCATTCATCGTTTTCTGCGTCACTGTGAGCCTTGTGGTTTTGTTAGTTTGCTATGTGAGCTTTTTGAGGCAAACGTCTCCTTTCCCAGTCTTTACAGGAGGTCTGCAAAGGAGCAGCTTTGCAAAGCAGCTTGTTAGGGATGAGTCTTGTCCAGATTTTCCCCACATTTCCTTAGCCTTGTCTGCCTGTACTGAGAGCCTGCCTGGCGCTGTGACAGAGGAATCCCCAGATGCCTATAGGAACATTGTTCCTATCAGGGTGCTCAGCCAAGCAGACAGAAATTAGTCCCTTAGGCAGTCCCACTAGGGGCCAGAGCACAACACAGCCCACCCTTCTCTCCCCGTCCAGAGAAGCTGCACTGTACTTGGGGTGGGGAAGAGCTAAGGCAGCAAATCTCTGACTACCTTGTCTGTTTCAAGTTGCTTTGATTTTGTGCTCACCAGGGACACCACAATCTCTTAATGGTCTTGAACTCATAGCCTCACCTGCCTGCCTCCTAGTGCAGTGACTAAAGGTATATGACACCATGCTCCCACACACTATTCTTGTTAGCTTCTCTGTATGTTCAGGGCCTGGCATGTCCTATAACGTACTTGTGGCAACTGGAACTTTGACCCTAAATTGTAAGTTTCTCAGAGCAACCCTTACACATGCACACACAAACACACACACTTCTTTTGTGTGTGCATCATGATGTACATGTGATGGTCACAAGGCAACTTGAAGTCAGTTTTCTTCTTCCCACCATGTAGGTCCCAGGGATCAGGGACCCAGGATTATCAGCTGTATTTTGCTGGCCTAGAGTGAGACACTTATAAAAACAACCTCTGGTATCAATGCTTTTGTTCTCTGGAGTAGTGGACAGTTTAAAGCCACCCTCTTTCCACTTTAAAAAGGCATGTTGACATGTTATACTAGTTAGGAATGTCTGTTCATCTGGCCATACTAGATAATCTTAATTATGTGATTCATGGCTCAGGAGTTGACCCCATTTGCAGTATGGAACATCGTCATAAAGACCTGGTTGTGGAGTCCGGGGGTTATGCAGTACCAGATGACCTAAATTACCTGTATTGGAATTCAGCTGTGCCAAAGTGATGCTTAGGTGATGGCTCCTAGCTGCTGATGCCTCCAGAGCACAGATAACGCAAATGTTTAGTATTTCTAAGTTCGGTCTGCATTTTGTATCTCTTTTACTCATTGTAGTTTGTAGCATTTTCCTGTAACTATGATGGTTAATGTAATGGCTTTCATTGAGATCTGCGAATCCTTCTAGCAACTTTTCTGACCCAAAGTCTGTTTTGAGAGTCTCCAAATTTACAAACACCCTTGGTCTTCAACTCACTCAGAGTTCCACCACCCAGAGTCACCATTAACTTCTCTAGAGGATAAACCTCTGAAAACCAACTGTGGAGATATCGAGTTGAAAGGCAGGCATGGGAACAAAACTCGGGTGTGTCTCTAAGCATGAGGCCAGCATGGTCTAGGTAGTGAGTTCCAGACCAGCCAGAGCCATACAAGGAGATATTCTAAAAACTTAAAAAAACAAAAGACAAAACCAAACCAAAACAACACAGCACAGAACCACACAGAATCTGAGAGAGAAGCTTCCACCTTCTGCACTCACCAGTTTTTCCCAGAGTCTCTCAGCCAGTGCTGGAGAGTCTGAGCTGTACGTTTTTTGTTTGTTTGTTTGTTTGTTTGTTTTTTGTTTTGCTTTAATAGCTTTTCTCTGCTCATGTACAACTAGGCTTCCTTGGGTCTATTTTGTTAGTCACCAAGCCAGGCACGATGTTGCACACCTGTAATCCCAGCAATGGGGAGGCAGAGGCAGATGGATCTCTGTTGAGTGTGAGGCCAGGTTGGTCTATACAAAGCAAGTCCAGGGCAGCCAGGGCTATACAGAGAAATCCTGTCTAGAAAAACCAACAGAACAAAATAAGACAAAAACTCATTACCAACAACAACAAAAACCATTAGTCACTGATCCATCTGCTTTCCAGTTCTCCTAGTTTTAGCTGTTATTTTCCATTTTCCCCAACTTGTGGGCTAATGTTTAGTGTTTTCATGGCTGTGGGCATACAACATTCAGATGGCTTTCCCAAAGAATCCACCGTGGAGACTCTGATGTGCAGCTGGCTGGTAGCATTTAGCTGCAACTTACACTGAGGCATTTGTGCCAAGGCCATAAATTTGCTCTGAGTCACTGACTGTTAGGCAAGGTCGCCCTTTAAACTGAGCACTGCTAAAAGAAATCCTTGCCTGATGACCATCTGTCTGCAATGACTGCTTAGAGTTGTGAGAAGAAACTAATTGGTAAAGAAGAAGGCTGGAAATTCCAAGAGGCAAATTAAATCCTTCCAGTGACCTGAGGTGTCCTGTGGCTTATTATAATAATAAAACACAAACCCCTGGACAGAGATTTGAGATGCTCCTGAGACATGCAATGCATAAATTTGTAAACACTACATGAAACAGAGTATGCTTAAAATAAGATTTAAAAAAAAAAAAAAAAAAAAAGCCCATGCTATGAAATGAGCTCTAAAGTAAGTTCATTGATTCCACTTCCTCCCTTGGCAGCGCACCCTTTTCTAGCAAGGGTCCTTTTTTCTGTTGTGATCCACAGGCCTCTGTATCCTTCTCTGTCCAGAACAAAGAACCCCTAAGCCCTCTGGAGGTGCCACTGACCCCCAACATCACTGCACAGCACTCTAGGCTTTCCCCATCATTATCCCTTCCTTTTCTCACATGTCAGACCATATGGAGTCTCAAGTCTCTGTGCTATGTCTGTCTCTGTCCCCTTTATCCTTCGCTTATGTCTCCTCCAATAACAATGTAGACATCTAACCCATTTGTCTTGGCATCTGCTTCTCTGAGGACCCAGAATTTTGGGAAAAGGTTACATTGGATGTTCAACTCATTGTCTTAGTATGTAGACATGGTTAAGTCTAATTTTCCAAAGATTACAAATTCAAGTTTTAGTAAGCTATGAGAGAATAAATTACTTCCAATACAGTATCTGAGAGTGTTTACTGTTTGGATTTAATCAAACTTAAAATATTTCATCAAATTACCCAGGAAAATCCAGGTAGCAGAAATATATAACATATTCATTTCTTCACAAGGTTTCAAATCAGTTTTACAAGGCCATATATATATATGTATATGTACTGTGCCATTTAGACCATTCCTACTTTCTGTACTAAAGAACTCAAGTATAGAAATAAGCCTTGTGGTGCTGAGGTAACATTAGGACCTTCCCCCAACATGACTGCATAGGTGTTTAAGGTTAAATGTGAGCGTTATGTGAGGTCTCAAGACAGTCAATCCCATATGAACTGTAGGTTCAAAGCAGCATAGTAGACACATGCCCAAAGGAAATACCTTCACTGAGCCCGTGTGTGTGTGTGTGTGTGTGTGTGTGTGTGTGTGTGTGTGTGTGTGTAATAATTCCGGGCAGAGGGCAGAGCTGACTGAGGGCACACTAACAACTACTAGCCATCTGCAGTTGTTGGCAAGACAGAAACATACACAGTCTTCATATTCAAAGTCTTCATTGGGATATCTTCTGTAATTTCTAGAAGAGAGAAAAATTTTAAAAAGTCAATATTCTAGCTATTGTGGGTAAAGATATAAATAAAGAATGTTAACTGCCTATTTTGGGCCCCATCTTAAGGCCACTCTGACCTCTGTCCTAGCTCCTAGGGGAAATCTTTAAACTACTGGCAGGTCCTGACAGCAGTGTCTTTGTTGCTTACAGGGGCTTTGATTACATATTAGCTCATGTTAGCGTGGTGACTCAGGGCAGGCAGGTTGAAGTATGTGGACGGCTTGGTAATTTGTGGGACAAAGACCCACCATGCAGGCAATGAATTAATTGTGCCTCTATTTTAACCCTCGATGAAGCTCTGGAGTTGTACCGAGCTTCCCCGGGTGACACCATCTGGTCACAGTACTAGGGACAGGAGGAGGTAACACTGGCAGTTGCTGCATGAGGAAAGGATGACTTGACTCCCTGCTTAGTGATCCCCATTTTGCCCTTCACATCTCTGTCTCTGCTTAGCTCTAGTTGGTATAATACACAAATCTGTGAGGACAGTACCTATCAGTGAATCTGTGACTTTTTCTAGTAGATTAATGAATCTGAGGGTGGGTTGAGGAAATGCTTGAGGTTGTACTGGTATCAGAAGTGGTGGTGGCAGCACGCGTGCCCCCTGCATCATATGTATACTGGTGAACACATCTAAAAGTCTATAAACTTAGGCTATCACAGCCAGACTGCAGAGCCTCAGAGACAAATGGAAATCCTGAAAGAACATCTTACACAAGGTTAAGAAGGACGGATCGGCCCGGAAACCCCAGGATGTAGCACAGAAGGACAGAGGGAAACTGATCAGGGCAGGAGAGGTGGGCAGTAAGGAGACGTAAGGGAGGAACTGTGAGGAATACGTCAACACTTGTTCTAGATCGTCTGGTGTTAAGTGGCCCAGTGAGGAGATGCGCAGAGCATGCTTTATAAACTGAAAAGGGGAGACCCACTGGACTACCAGGTCAAAGTTTCCATCAGGGTTGATTCTTGAAGAAACCGGTTTTAAATTTAAGGTCAGTTAATACAGAACTTTACCTAGAAGTATACATTTTAAAGTTATTTCCAAAGAAAATGAATTCTTTTTAATATCCCCACTTTAATTTAAATAACATGGGAACAGGGATTTAACACAAGTCTTTCATATGCTAAGTATGTTTTCTGCCACTCAGCCACACCTCACTATTAAGTTACTATTTTTAACTATATTGTGTTAATTTCTGAGGGGAATGCAAAAACAAACAAAATAAGACAAATATACAAAACTTATTTTTCATGAACAAAATACAGTTACTGGCACCAAGGTTTCCTTTCCAAGGAAAAAGAACCTTCCGGGTCACAGCTGCCTCACCTTGTGTTTGAGTCTCATTAAGGAACAGCTTTAGCCTCCTGCTCCGCAGTCCGAACACCTTGGCTATCTCATACAGAAGCCCGTGGTGGGTGAGGCCGTTCTGTCCGAGTGGGTTTTCAAGCAGGAGGGTGCCCACAGTCCCCGTTAGACACTCTAGGGAAGAGGAAGGTCGGTTACTCCAAGAGCTCATGTTCCAACAGCAGCAGCGACTCAGAAGGCTTTGAAGTGGGTGAGGAGCTTAAGCTGGAGGCACAGTCGTGCTGAAGTAACCTTAAACAGTTCACAGAGGCGAGGAAGAGGAGGAGCGAGAGAAAGTGACATAGGAAAACCGGCCCCTGGGGAATCCATTTTCAGTGCACAGTCTCGTAAAGAGACCAGGACTCTAGCAAAAATGCACGCAATGAGGTTCCTGAGATGTTAGGGGTAAGGCAGCAACAAAGCCTGCAAACTGAGGCTGAGGTGCCCAGCTTCTCAGGACAGCTTCCAAGAAAATGAACATAGGACCACACTGCAAAATCAACAGTTCAGGCATGTGGCTTCATGCAGGCGTCATTTTCACGTACAGGTTTTTTGTTTCCTGACTGTCAAAAGGATGGTGGTTTTTTCTACATAAACACACGGGAGGGGGAGGGGGAACAACAACAAAAACAAAACAACTGTATTCCCTGAGGCAGCACAGGAACTAATATTTTGTTCACTGATATGGGAAGGTGTGGTCTCACGACATAGCCCAGGCTGGCCTCAAACATGTAATCTTTCTGCCTCAGCCCACTGACTGCTGGGATTACAGTGGGCGTGCAATCATGGCTGGCTGGTGTCCATATGTTGAAGCTGATTTGAAGACTACACCTAGGTCAGAGAGCTGAGCCTGGGAAGGACCTGAAAGTCCAGCACCGGCTGAGTGCCGAGGACGCACGTACCTTGTGGCTCTGCGTTTAGGAGCTGCAGGTTGATATACGGACACAGAAGAGTGCTGGGGCTGCTGGCTGTAGACGGGGCTGCACCTGTGCTCACACACAGTGTCCTCCCACTGAGACTCAGCAAGTCAGCTTGATTTTGTATTTCTAAAAGCAATAATTCTGAAGTCACTTACTTTTTCTTATTTCACTGGTATTCACTTCCAAGCCCACTATTATCCACCCTCATACAGTGATATTCGCCCATTAATTTGTTTCTCAAAGGACATTGCTTTTTCTACAGTGATAACCAAATAGTAGGAAACTGGGTTTTTTGTGTGGTTGGGGTTGAACACAGGCCTTATGCATGTTAAGCACACCTTCTACCTCCATCCCTACAAATACAACCTTATAAATAGACTGTTATCTGGGCTCAGCAAAAATAAATACTAAAATACTCATTATTTAGCTTTTGTTTGTGTCGAGGGGGTAGGGGCAGTGCCTGGGATCAAACCCATGGCCTTGTGCTTGCTAGGTAACTGTTGTACCACCAGGATAATCCCCCAAACTTAAAGATCAATGTAAATGTTTTCTCCTCCTTTAGTATTTTCCTTGCATATTAAGGTTCCTTTTAAAATTTTCATCCCCTTCTATGATAATCTCAACATTTATCATAAAAACTATATTTCAAAAAAATGATGATTAAAGTTAGCAAACAAATGGGTTTTTCCCCCCTTCCCTTTTCTTTTTCTTTTCTTTCTTTCTTTTTTTTTTTTTTTTTTTTGGTTTTTCAAGACAGGGTTTCTCTGTGTAGCCTTGTCTGTCTTGGAACTTGCTTTGTAGACCAGGCTGGCCTCGAACTCAGAGATCCACCTGCCTCTGCCTCCTGAGTGCTGGGATTAAAGGCGAGCACACCACACCCAGATAGCAAACAAGTTTTTAAAATTTGTGTGCATGTGTGGTGTATGTGCCTATGTGAAGGTGTGAGTGTGTGTGTGCACCTGTGGAGCTCCGAGGCTGACCGTAGGTGTCTCCCTTGCTTTCCACTTCATTGCACTGTTACCCTCTGAGCCACCTCACTGGCCTCCACTTGATTCTCATGTTTGGACTAAGTCAGGCAGTGGTGAGCTTCTGATACCTTACTGCCCCACAGGGTAGGCTCTCACATGAGCAGCTAATGCAGCTTTCTGGTGGATGCTGGGGATCTGAGCCCAGTTCACACTCAAGAGCTTTACTCCCTGAGCCACCCCCAAGACATAAGTTCTTTAAAAGTGGATTCCAGGTCTGGATTCAGGAAGGCTCAGGAACTGTCTGATAAATTCACAGCTCAGCAGTGAGGGCTGAGTCCTGATCTGTCTCACGGCTAGGAGGAACAGGGAGGATGAGGGCCTTGGCTGCCTGTAAGTCCCAGGTTTCAGCCATACCAGAGAGGGGCACAGGAGAGACTTGGCAGGCAGACATTGCTGAAGAGCCACAAGGCCGCCTCAGAGACAGGAAAACACAATGGCTCTGCCACATAGCTGACACCAAATGAAGACCTTTACAAGCCACCTCAAGAGGTCCTCTCACTCTGCACATACCTGTCTCACCGTGGAAGACTGACAGCTCTGTGTTTTTAACACCAAATATGCTGGTAATGACGCTCTTTAGCCTTAGAAGGTTCAGCTTATTGTCACCCTTTGGATTCTCCAGAAGCAGCACGCCACCTGGAACGCCACAAGACAAGATTACACTCAGCGAAGGCAAAACTTAGGTTAAATTTGGAAAAAAAGTCAAGCAGTGCAAAGGGAGTTCAAGCCTTACACAAGCAAATACCATATTCCTCCTCGTTCCTGCTCAGAAGGAGCTCAGCAAGTCTTAGTGGGTCAAGGAATAAAAGCACCACACAATCTGTCCTCACCCTTTTGAAGACTCAAACTTTTCTATTTACAACTCTCATTTTGTATTTTGTGACTTTTGCAAATCTCTAATACTAATTTATATGTATATATGACTCTCCCTCTCTCTCTGCTCTTAATGCTAACATTCCAGAATTAGAGTTAATCACACGTATTTTTGCATCCTTATAAGCACAAATTTTAGTGTGTTTTTAAAAATCACTTTATTATAATGAACTCACAAGTAAAGACATCATGCCACTGGATGTCTTTTTAAATGTTCAACTCCATAGTGGCTGAAGATATTTAAATATTTTCTGGTATATTTCTATAAATTGCAGAGCCTCCTGGATAAATTACCCTATTTTCTAATTGGATTGTACATTTACAATTGAGTTTACTGCCTGTGAGTTCCTATCAGACTGCATTTGTTCCATCTATTTGTTTAAATATCACATCTCTTTCTAGTTCGGGGTTAAAAGATTTCCCAGTCTACATCTTGTTTTCATCCTTTTCAGAGTCAATTTCTTAGAAGCAATGCAAAGTCTTTCATTTCTAGCAAAGTTCAATGGGTCAATTTCCTCTTTTATAAACAGTGATTTTAGTGTCCAGATGTAAAATGTTTTGCCCAAATAAAGTCTTAAGACTTTGTTTAAAAACCCTAATATAGTTTAAAAAAAAAACTATACTACATCTGTCTAGCTATAATGTCATGTATACATTTTTGTGCTTCAATTAATTTATTTTACTGGCTGAACAAAAAACTTAGCACTGAAGTTTATGTCATCCTCCTAGGTCACAGAAGGCCTTCGGTTCAACCTAAGAACAAATGTTTAAGTGGAAGGGCATTGCCCATCAATCACTTTATGTATGTCCAAAGATTGACCTTCACTGGAATCATAAAGAGACATGAAAGAAGACAGAACCAAGGGCTGGAGAGATGGCTCAGAGGTTAAGAGCACTGACTGCTCCTCTAGAGGTCCTGAGAGTTCAACTCCCAGCAACCACATGGTGGCTCACAACCACCTATAATGTGATATGATGCCCTCTTCTGGCCTGCAGGTATACATGCAGGCACAGCACTATATACATAAATAAATAAATCTTAAAAAGAAAGAAAGAAAG
Source organism: Acomys percivali (assembly GCA_907169655.1). Lineage (NCBI taxonomy): Eukaryota > Metazoa > Chordata > Mammalia > Rodentia > Muridae > Acomys > Acomys percivali. The sequence continues at coordinate 80,353,386 of OU015746.1, read as the reverse complement.
AAAGAAAGAAAGAAAGAAAGAAAGAAAGAAAGAAAAAAATGCAAAGATAGAGACTGAAAATCTCCTAACACATAGGACTACTTTTGCATAGCAGTTGCTACCATAATGAAAATTTCATCCTGGAGAGAAGTTCTTTATTAAGACTCAAGGAGTAAACAAAGTTTCTAAGTCTCAGGAAGAAAACAATTCAAAAGTCTAGCTAGTTCCTGAAATTTACAAGATTCACAAGGCATCTTCCTTAAAGTTATATAGACAATAATAACCACTGGGGGAAAGACTCTCCCACTAGGCAAGCTGCTTAGGGAGAGGCTTCTGGGATATAACTGTTCTCCCCGATGCTGAGATGGACTTTCTGGTGACAGAAGCGGCCTTTAGGTCATCCATGATCTTGTAAATTGAGTAACTCCTTCTGTAAGTAACTGCACTAAAGTCACTAGTCACTAAGCTAGATTTGGATGAACTATTTCTTTGGCCTATCATTGGTTTGCTCTCTGGGTTAACAGATGCTTCTTCTCTTCCTAAGAAGAAACACACAATTGTCAAAACACACAAATTTACAGACTTGAGAGATAAGTGCTATAATCTGAACATCAGCATATCATTTCTACCCCTCCCTAATTCCTATGTAGAAACTCTAACCTGAAAAACAATCTTAAGAATAGGGGATTCTGAGATATCATTAAGGCAGGAAGTTGGAGCTTTTATGAATGGATTAATGCTGCTATAAAAGACTAAAAACTGGTCAGCCTTTACACCACGTGAAGACGTAGAAAATGGGCCATACCGGACACCATATCTGTTAGAAATTTTATCTCACATTTTTGCTTCTCTGGTATCTTGAGAATTATGTTATTTTTATTGCTTTGTTTTCAAGACACTCCAGTATTTATAGCTATTAATTATCTATTTCCTTAGCTTTAGATGATCCTGGTTCTTGGTATGGTCAATAATTTAAATCAAACAAATATGTATGTGGTCTGTCTATATCTTGTGTGTACATGGCGCACACATAAGGAGCTAAAAAGGACGTGGGGTATCATCTCTACTTTCTGCTTTATTTCCCTGGGTAGTGTCTTTGGCTGAATTGGAGACTCGATAGTTGGGCGTGGCTCCTGAGATCCACCTGCCTCTGCAATCCCAAGGCTGGAGTTATAAGCATGTGCAGCTACACCTCTCTCCAGCTTTTTTTTAACATGTGTGCTGAGGATTACAACTCAGGTCCTCAGACTTACAGAACAAATATTCTTTCCAACTGAAGCACCTTCCTAGCCCAGCATAGACGTTTTGGGTTTCACCATTATCTACTTTAGCTGACTTCACTATCACCCTGACAGGGAAAAGGTGGCACTGCCTAGTTACCCCCAGATGGCAATGGCTAAGGCAGAGTTCTCCATCAGCCTATATGACATCAAGGTCAGGACTTCTGGCCAGACATATTAAGGGAAAGGAGTTCTTACTCTCTGCTAGGCTTCCACCAAGACCAATCTGATCAGAAACACACAATACCGTTCTATTGCTTAAAACAGGTTAAGATGCTTCTATGGTATCTGATCTCATGGATGCCATATAGTCATGAGTGGGTTGCCTGCTGTCATACATGGTTCTTGACGTTACTGGGCAGAGGGGCTTGCTCCCATGCAGTTATGATGAAACCTGGTCTGTTCTACTCTGTGACAACTGTGGGGACTGAGTACCCTGAGCCCAGCGTTGCTGTTTGGCCTTTGGCGTGGGTACCAGTAGGCTCATAGCTGCTGGGTTTTCTTTGTTTTGGTCTCTGCTGTGTTTGCTGGAACAGAACAATGACTGCCTAATAACACCATCTTGCTAAGTTTCTCCTGTCCTGGTATGGTCTGCAGAGAAAGCAGAGCTTTGTTGAGGCACTTCTCGACAGGTCTGGGCTAAGAGAGACAAACCGAAGATCAGAGGAACGGTCCACTACTGTCACTTAGCTTCAAGGTTCCTCAAGGACTACTCTTACCTCTGTGGATAAGAAGCTCTTGTTTGCTTTTGCACAGAATACTCAGGGTGTTAGGATGACTAAGCAAAACAAACATGGAAAAGCAATGCTGACTCCAACTCGCAAATGTCCATTATCTATAGAAATCTTTAAGGCAGTCATAAGAGCCCTGGTAAAGTTAAGTAACTTTTTAACTCACCCAAATGAGTTCTTTAGATAATGGATTCCTGTAATCCCAACTCTCAGGAGGTCTGAATCATATAGTAAGAGCACATCTCGAGAGTACATTAAGCCGGGCGGTGGTGGCGCACGCTTTTAATCCCAGCACTCGGGAGGCAGAGGCAGGCGGATCGCTGTGAGTTCGAAGCCAGCCTGGTCTACAAAGGGAGTCCAGGACAGCCAAGGCTACACAGAGAAACCCTGTCTCAAAAAACCAAAAAAAAAAAAAAAAAAAAAAAAAAAAAAAAGAAAAGAAGCCATACATAGCACAGGGCTCATTTGCACTTACCTTGCTCAGTGCCATCTGTGCAAATGTTAAGGTTTACATAAGCACAAGCAGGACCAGGCACACAGGATCCTCTGGTGAGTGTGATTTCCAGTTCGGACCCCTTTAACTGAGCAGAGAGCACATGATTAGCAACAGTGTGGCTGTGCCTAGGTCCCACAGCAAGTCACATACAGACACTACTTAGTAAGAAAAAGGCTCCTCTAAGGCAAGTGCTGTAATTATAAACTCTTTCAGTCCTCTCACCTGGTTTCTTAAAGAGACCACAGTATATGGTCCTTTTTAAAAAGGCTAGTAAGTAAGCAATATGTAAAACAGAGAGAATGAAACAATAACCCGTCTTTATCACTGTCTCTTAAAATGACAATTGAAGCCAGGCATGGTGGTGCATGCCTTTAATCCTAGCACTCAGGGAGGCAGAGGCAGGTGACTGCTATGAGTTCAAGGCCAGCCAGGGCTGTTATACAGAGAAACCCTGTCTCGAAAAGCCTAAAAGAAATGAATGAATGAATGAAAGGAAGGAAGAAAATTTTAGCCCCTCCTTATCTATCCTATTATTAGGAATAAGAAAAATGATAGAATGACTATATATTTTCTGGTGTATAAGACGACCCCCAACTTTAACTCTTCCCAGTTAAAATATAGTTTGGAATATACTCACCATATAAGACTACCTCTCTTCCAATGCACACCCTGTGCAGCAGACTGTAAACTCTATATTTTGATTGGAAACGTTAAAGTTAAAGTTGGGGGTCATCTCATACGCTAGAAAACACAGTAGTTCTAAATTATGGGCCAATATTTTTTCATATCTTGGTGCCAAATTTTGATACTAACATCTAAAAGTATTACATTTAAAGAGGCCATGAGTTTGAAAGAGAGAAGGGATGGGTACATGAGAGGAATTGGAAGAAAAGGAAGGAAGAAATGATGTAATTATATACATCTCAAAAACCAAAATGCTTTTTAAAGTACTACGTGTAACAAAAGTCTATTAAGTATACAATCCACTATCAACAAGTTAAATAATCTTTAAGTCAACTGTCACTTATGCTGAGGGACTGTCTAACTGGGTTCACTGCAGGAGGACTCATCCTGGGAGTGGGCGGCACCACCCCGGGGTATGGTTTCTGTACTACACAGAAGCAGAAAGCCACCTGAGCCCAAGCACCCAATGCTCCTGTTTCCTGATATAATGCAACCAGCTGCCTCATGCTGACGTCACCAGCCTCTCTCCACCACAATGGACTTCTTTTGAACTGGAAGTTGTTTTGGTCAGAATATTCTATCACAGCAACAAAAAAATAAGATAGTGTGCTGAAATTTATCAAGATTTAACTATATAAATATAAAGCAAAATCCAGTGTGAAACATCAGTATTTCTGCACAACTCAGAGCTCACCTGTGTTTGTTCTTGAATAAGAATATTATCTGATGTAGGAACCGGATATGGCTTCAAGGGAGCTTTGATAGTAGCAAATATGAAGTCGGTGTGGCTTTCAATGACATTATTCAAGTATCTTCCTTCAGATTTTGCATTATAATAAACTGTTATTTCATCAGTCGGAACCAGATTGCACTAAAAAAGCATATAAAAAGAACTTAAAAGAGAAGTACATTTTGTTCACGAAAATTAAAGGTTCTGTCGAATGAGAACAAGAGTGTGCTGAACTGTCATGGAAGGCCATGCCTGCCCATTCTCCTCAGGTCATGTGTAAGACTGGCACCTGCTGTTATGTTCTTTTACCTGCTCTTCTGATTGGGGCAGAAGGCAGAGTGCCTTTTCCTAGTGAAACCAGCCCCTCATGAGTGTGAAAAAAGACTGACTGCAAATCTAGTCACAAAGCTCTGAACCAGGACAAAAATGCCTGCTACCTGCTGAAATGCCCTCAGACTCTGAACCACAGGCCCACAAGGCTTGGTTTAGGGAGGAGCACCCATGGGAGCCCTCCTAGTCAGCACTGTCTCCAGGAGAAAGAACTTTCTGACTCCCAGCCCTAATAGGCTCAGTGATACCTTGTCCTGCAGGTGGAGGCAGTGTGCACCTTCCTCACCTCTCTTAACAAGGAAAACCACCTCAGTCTGTGCAGACCCATCAATCTCTCCACACTGACTTCGTCTTCTCTGGACACCCTCTGTCATCAGCCAGAGAGTGATCTTTCTACAAGATAATTTTGTGGAAGCCCAAGGGAAGTGAAGAAGGATGGATAGACTAAAAGCTCTTGGTCAGAGAAAGTGAGTGGTACCCAGCCAGGGAGCAGGTAGGGAAGTGAGGAGGACCTGACTTCCCTGCAGAATACAGTCAGAGACTACGGATTAATGAATCATTACCCGTCAATTGATAACTATGATTTCAACTGCCTGCCTCGTCTGTCTTCTCCAACACCAAAAACAACAAACAAACAAACAAACAAAAAACAGCACAAAACCAAAACTACAGTTTATTCCTAAAGAGACAAACTGACCTTCTTACGAAGTTTCTGGATGCGATTGATGACTTCCCGAGCCATGCCTTCATCCACCATCGACTGGTCTGGGGTGACATCTAAGAGAACCAAAGCCTATGGAAGGAACAGTGTGCACAATGATGAAATAAGATCATTTCCTTCCAACTTGGTGAAACAGAGCGAGGCTTGGCAGGTGGGACAGTGTCCTAGAGACTGATCCCTGGAGCCAACATGTGGAAGGAGAAAACTGATTTCCTGTGAGGTGTCCTCTGACCTCATACGCTATGGCCTCTGTATCCACATACTCATGCATACAAGACTAAGAAATACATGTTTAAAAAAGACAAAGTCTTTTTAAAAGCTCAGTGAAACTAAATTCTAGGACTGGGGAGAAGGCTCAGCACTTGATCTTGAGAAGACTCATGGTTGGTATCCAGTGCCCACAACCCTCATGGACGCTCACAACCTTCCATGGTGTGTTTTGAGGGTTTATTTTTCTGCATCCCAAAAATTAGGATAATTATTCACGAGCATAAATCACAAAATGTTTACTTAAGCATCTGATAAACAAATAAAAAGGATAAGGATCCATGAAGAAGTTCAAGAGAGCAGCTCTATCTAACAGGAACTAACTGATGCATCAGTGAGGCATGTGTGAAATACGTTTTTATGCTAACACCTGAGGTGGAGGTATGAGTTCCAGGACATTCTCTGCTACACAACCTTGTCTCAAAGACCCAATAAATAAATACAGCACAATCTTTGAGGGAACAGAAAAATACCTGAGCATCAGAGTGCGCTTCAAACTGTGCAGTCCCCCCTGTGGCCTGGTCAAAGGTGTACATGAGGCGAATATCCTCTTCATGCAACTCATGGCCTTCCACAACAATACTCCCTATGGGAAAAGCAGACTCCATCACTCTCCTCTTCTAATGCCTGCTATTAGCATACTGTACCCTCCGCTGATGACCCTACTGTTCTGCCAGCTAGCAAGGGTTGGCACAAGTGAAATGAGTGTAAAGTAATGGGTGCTGTGTCTGTCCAGTGCAAGCAGAAGGAAGTGTGGATAGCTGCTGATGTGTGACGTGCCACCTTTAGGAAAGCCCACTGTAGCCACTCTAGTAAGGCTGACACTAGAAGTATATATAACCGGAGGGAAAGAAGGTAGACTTTAACAGGGGCCAGCACCCAGAAGCTACAGTAGGAAGCTGGGATACCAGTCACCTGCCTAGCAAAGTTACTGGAATGTATACTTGTCATTCTTATGAATAGGATGAAGGTTTTAGGAAAGAGATGAAAGCAGCCAACAGGAGGAGCCCAGGTGTGACGGTTATTGGGCTGAGGACGAGGCAGACACCCACCGTTCTTCTGGAACTGCTCCAACTCCTCACTGCTCAGCTGCTTTATGGCCATCATCACTGATTTAAATGCTCCCTTCAGGCGCTTCCCAAGGACCATGTGATCTGGTTCAGCCCTTAGTCGAATACCATACTTGTTTTTATCAGTAGACAGTGTAACTTTTCGAACATTTAATTCCTATAGTGAGTGCCAAAGGAAAAGCAGAAGTGTGAGACACAAAAATCTGTTTCCCATAAAAGATGTAGATAAATGTCCACACCAAAACTATGCATAAGAGACAAAAAGCAGATATAATCCAAATGTCAGTCAACTGTTGAATGGTGGGTCTGGGATGTGGCTCAGTGTGCAATGCTAGCCTGGCATGCCTAAGGTCCGGGTTGGATCCCCAGCACCAGACAGTGAATGAAGTAGATGTGACTAGGTAAATGAAGTATGGTTTATACACACAGTGGAGTATATAGCAACATGACGGGCTTAAGTACTATCCTTTGCTACAATGTGAATGAACTATAAAAAAAATCACACAAGCAATACAAACCAGACATGGCAGATTATGAACTGTACATTTCTCTAAAAGAAATGTCTAAAGAAGGCAAATCCACAGGCAGAAAATATATTCATGATTGCCAATAAATGATCAGATTGTAATGGAAACATGATGAGAAAAAGAGGCTTTCTTTTTAGGAAGATGGAAATGTTCTGTAATTCTGACATTAGGTGCAATTCTATGAATACATTTAGAATACTATGTGGAATGGCATAGAAATACGATGTCAAGACCAATCAAGTGAGTTGAGCATCTAAAAGAAGATGCCAAGGCTGGTGTTGGTGCGTGGCTTTAACTTCAACATCCATAGCACAGAGGCAGCTGGATCTCTGTGAGTTCAAAGACTCACTGGTCTACACTGAGACCCTGTCTCAAAACAAAGATAAAAAATATAGCAGGGATGAAAGAAAGGCGGGGGTGGGGGTGGGGGCTGAAAATAAAAACTGCATGTCTCAGGGGTAAACTTGCACAATTCCAGGCACCACCACTAACTCATTTAACCAGGTCACAGTACTTCATGGTACCTCTCTGTTAGTGACATACTCCCATGAAATAGGGAACAATGACGATACCGTAGGAGACATGGAAAGAGCGAGTATAAAGAAGGCAAACAACAGGCAACAATGAGTTTTTCTATTATGTCTACATGGATTAAAGGAGATGAAGGCCAGGTGTGATAATGTATGTAATATTAGCACATGAGAGTCTGAGGAAGGAAGACTACTCTTGCCTGGACTACAAAGCAAGCCCATGCTATACAGTAAGACAATGTCTCAAAAATCATGCCCATATACAAAAGTGATCAGGCTAGAGATATGTACAGATAATAATGCATGTGTATTTGTCTGTGTGTCTCTGTAAGGCATTAAATTAGGAGATACAACCTCACTTTTTGGCTTCCAATGTTTGTCTAAAATTCTCAAAGCAATTAAAAATCAAACACAGGCCTGGCAGTGGTAGCGCACACCCTTAATCTCAGCACTCAGGAGGCAGAGGCGGGTGAAGCTCCCTGAGTTCAAGGTCAGCCTGGTCTATAAAGCAAGTTCTAGGACAGCCAGGGTTACACAGAGAAGCCTTGTCTCAAAATAAATAAATAATATTTTCTATAATGAATTACTTAAAATATTACCTGTGAAAAACTAAACATTTCTTTTGAAACAGTAATGAATTTTAAAATTTGAAACACGTTTGTTTTAAAAACATCATAGAATGCAGATTTGAGAGGATCAGTGATATTGTAAGGGCTTCTAAAGAGACATTTTACCACTCCTGGTCCCCACCGGATTATAGTGGAGTGAAAAGATTGCTTCTTCTTGCAATCCCATACCGCGCAAAGGGAACAACCTACCCGGAACTTGACAGACAGGAGACGATCATAGAGTTCTGATAGTTTGAGTGGACAATGTGCCTTGATGGCTCTGGGTTATTCCTGTTATAAAACTGTAGCTTGGCTATGGAAAAGGCAGGAAGAAACTAGTAGTCTTTGTCCTCCTGCTTTGCCATGATCAGTTTCAGGCTGCCAGTTATTTTAAATACAGGAAAATAAGCATCCTGTGAATTTAATGCATTACCCTGCTACCATCACTGTGTTCTATCTTTCTTAAACCCCATTCAATATACACACACTGAAATGTACATAAACACTTTGTTTGTAATGAGAACCCACAATTTCTCAAATAGAATATTTAAATAATTATGAAGCAGCCAGAAAATAAATACTATGAAGTCACGATAAAGATATATTATAAAACTGGGGGTAGTGACATATGCCTGTAATTCTAGCACATAGGAGGCCAAGACAGAAGAACTGAGTCTAAGACCAAACTACAGTACAAAGTAAGATCCTGCCTTGCCCCACCTCCAAAGGTTACAACAACTACATATATGTAATGAGCCAAAAACAAAAACCAAAAAACTACATATGTAATGTGTATGCGTGCATCAATGTGTAAAATCCTAGGAACCTTCCTCTGAGGGCAAATGAAACTGGAGACAGGGAAGGTGCAAACTGGCCCACCTTTTATCAGAACATACTATGCCTTGTGCATTCACAAACAGCAAAGCTTTTCTGTTCGTTACAAAAATTTATTCCAAGGAAGAGGAATAGATGAGAGTAAAGAAATCCACTCATCACATAAAATTTCATTAATAAAGGAATAATTATCCTGGAAAAAAAAATCTGGCTAGGCCATCACTGACCTACCTTACCTCAATGATATACTTCTCCAAGGACTTGATATCCTCGAGAGCTTCTGGGTCTTGGTGGATAACCACAATTTCCTTCAAGGGATACTAGAAGAGGGAGGAGGGGAAATGAACTCGGGGTCAATTCTTCCAAATGGCAAAATGTGGAATGCTCACTTAAAGTTTACCTAAATGTTTAGCTAAACCAGTGACAAGCTATTCATACCTTATTGCAGAAAAGGACAGAATTATGTCGCTGCTAGAAGGTCTACATTAAAATTTCCTAAGATATAGGTCTGTGTCAAATCCATATCTAAATAAAATTTCAAACCTTTATTGGAATAGTTTTCCGATCTCTTATCACTCTTCCAAGTTCAATCACAGACTGCATTCTAGACACTGCATTCTCAGTTTTCTTGTCAATCAGGTCCTCTCTGATTGATAAACACAGGAATATGAAAGATTGTTACTGTTAAAAGGCGAAAACCTGAAGTAACTGTGCTAAGTGAGAAAGAGATCAGGCTAGGCCTCCTGTGATACATGAGAACGGACATCACTCACACCCACCCTGAGGGGCGCACAATGAGCTCCCAAGCTTACACAAGGGTTGTGTTTACACCTCACTGCTAAGGAGGATGCTATAGCCCTGCTACCATTATCAAGGTGAGCCCCTGTAGCCTGAGGAGTAGCGGCATCAGCCTAACTGGAATGAGGGGTTCAGGAGGGAGAGAAGGGAAATGCTTGGGACCCTACGTGTACTACTTCCCTTCCCCATGGCCTAAGTGAGGCCACTATATTTGATTCCTACCGAACACGTGGCAGCATGAGGTAGTGGATGCTGAGTGTATCCTTGTCCCGGACAGAAACAGGATCAATCAGCATCTTTAGATTCTGGTACATCAACTCAGTAAGAAATGGTGTGTAAGGGGCCTGTATGAGGATGGAGGAGAGGATATCATTCAGATACACCCATCATCAGTTGATCTCACTTAAACCGAGAAAAGAAAACTAGTCACTTTAAGATTGATACAGCAGTAAACAGACATAGGCTAGTTATTAGATATCCCATTTCAAAGCAATATGACTTCATATGTTTGAAGCACAGCAGTAGGGCTACACCAAAAGACTCAAAATTTCTCTGGATATACCAAAGGCAAACCAAACCAGGAACCCTTGAACAAGTACAAGTTAAGTCACTTAATTAATAGTTTGTCTAATAGGAATCCATGTCAAACAATCACACATTTTTCTATTTGTGCTGGTTTGATATGTTTGATAACTTATGTATGAGTTTAGTTTAGAAATCTCTTCACTACTCACAAATACAGAATTTACATTAATACAATTTATGTCTTACCCGCCTAAGTGTGGATCCTTGTCTACATGCTGAACTGCCAATGACTGACTAAATACCCAGTATTTCTCAGTTTAGAATAGGGTTTAGATACATGAGCTATTAAGATTTCTGAAATGGGGTTACAGATAGGAGTTGCTCTTATCTTCTATAGAGAAGAGAGAGAAGGGGAAGGTGTTGCAGCAGAGGGTCACTGTACACTGGAAAGGTGTTAAGCATCTCACCATCAGTCTGCACAGAGAAAGAAGCACGCTGAACAATGTCTCCAGGGCCATAACACAGTCTTCCATCCCATTCTCACCCTAAAGAATAAAAGAGAGATAAATATTAAATTGATAGTAGTAAGCATGTCATCAAAACTGATGTTTATTAAAAGAAGCAGCCTACAGGGACCATGTAGTGCACAGATAGGAAGGTGACAAAGTTAGGAAAATGGCCACAACCATTGGCCCTGGAGCCATGCAGGGCAGTGAGAGACCATGGACTTGAAGGTATTGGGGGAGGAAGGGGGGCAGAAATTAGGTAAAAGGTTTTGCTTCAAATACACACACACACACACACACACACACACACAGTGCACTTTCAAAATAACTGCTGAAATCTGTCTGTGATGAGGAACTTGTCACTGCCTTGTTTCACTATAATTGCTGCACAAGCCAGTATGTCTGCAGACCAGTGTCCCTCCAAAACCCCAACAGCTAAGAAGAATTCTGTCCACTGCTAACACTTGACCACTGTCTCTTTGGGTGAAGACAGAAACAAAGAGGTGCCCTTGTGTGGTTCTTTCATCCAAACTCAAACACTCCCTCCAGGAACAAAGCTGAAAAGCATGGAAGTAAAGCAAACCCCGAACTCTCAGCAAGCCCCTTCCCAAGGTTCTCTAAGCAGAAAGAGCTGCTGCAGGACCATTTGGCCCAGCTATGCTGCCTCCAAGTTGTACAGCAGCTATAGGATGATGCTTCTGTGAGTTGGGCTTCTTGTTGATGCAGCTGCTGTTGAGTCATCATTCTCCTATAACTCCTCAGCCATTCTCCTATAAGGAACCCCAATAAACTCACTGGTTCACACAGCTAGACCTGGATGGGTCTAGGCTATTTCTTTGGCTGTCATTGGTACACTATCTAGGATGAAGAGACATTTGTTCACATCTTCCCAGAAAAGTCATACAATAGTTTCTCTTAAGGATTATAGACATACTTGACGGACAGTATTTGCAGAATTCTAAGAGGTCTACTCAGTTTAGTCCTGCACCAGCTTAGACACTTTACCCCTAAAGACTTGTCAGCAGTGTGTTATGAAAATATGCAGAATGACTTTTAGTATCCCAAAATCCCATCCTGCCAAACTGCAATCACTACAGTTAATTAATGTACCATACACAGACGACATCATAGAGCATTGACAATGCTGTTTTCCCTTTGGACCTTCCTCATTTTCTTAAAACCCTGAAACTTCAGACTTTTTGCTATTCCCGTCAGTTCTTACCTTTAATCTTCTCCGGTTCATTCGAACATACCAATTGGTCAGAATATCTACAAACTTGACCAGGCGAGGTACCACAGTATATAGCCTGTAAGCTAAAAGCAAGATACCAGTCAGGCAGCCTAGGCCAGGCCTTGGAATGGGAGAAGAACTAGATAATAAAGAATTAGCAGTCCCTTCATTCTCCTAAGGGAACAGTGAAAATAAGAATCAACCAATCAAATGGCTCATGTATCAAAAACACACGACAGGGCAGCCAAGGTGTGTGTGTGGTGGTGGTGGGGGAGTGGCACACAAAGATGATACTGAACTACAAGCAAACTCACACAGATGAGAAACACCGAAACCCTATTCTGTGCAACTCTGTAGCATGGTGTGATCAGGCCTGTTGGACAACACTGATAGAACCCAGCTCCACACCACTGTGCTGCCTCTTACCCTAACTAGAAAGTAGCAGAAAGCTTGCCTTAGATGCTGAGGCATAGCACAAGCCAGCAATGCTTGACCAGGAGCCATTTGCCCTGCAGAAGATATGTGCCAAAGCCTGAGAAGATATATGGTATAAATATGCAGATTGACACCAATGCTCTTCCTACTGGGCGGCACAAGGATGCTGCTCAGCATCCTACAATGCACAGCACAGCCCCCAAGAAAGCAATGGCCGAGCCGAATGGCTGAGGGCACCACTGTTGCACCACTGGGAGAAGATACAAAGGCCAGAACAGCTCTTACTGTGGTTCGCAGGAGCCAGAATTCAGGGCCATACACATCTAGATAGGTGTTTTTTTTCTGCTGAAGAGGAAAGGCCAGGCCATATTATGTTGAGTTCACTGCCCTTTACTTTCTGGGAAGCCTGGGATGCCTGTGTTCAGCTTTCTCCTCCGAGAGTAAGTGAACTTCACATTAATGAGCACACAAAGCACACAGACCACAGCAGCTCTTCCTGAGGGATTAATAGTAACTGCCAACTCCCACAGGGTACCTGCCACCGCCACCCTGTAGACACGGTCTCTCATGATCTTGTTGATGGGGACACTGTGGGATGGGGACACTGTGGGAATGTAGAGGGCAGGTGAACAAAGCTGAGACTTAGTCTGGGCCAGGAGCTGTCCTCTCTGGGGGCGACTAGCCTCCCACGCATGATGACCCCCATCATACAGACACTGGGCCTTATCCTAGCTGTATGATCTCTAGACTCAGCTTCATGGGAAGTCATGGCAGCTAGAAGGGTTCTCAGACAATCCTCTGCACAAGAATGGGTCTGCACTCCTTAGACAAAATTCCCCAGAGCTCTGAAACAAACCTCTTTCTACAACTAGTGAGCCCCACAAAAACTATACTTCAGGGTTAGTGGGGAAAAAAATTATCTTGTGTTATCTCTCCAAATGTGCTCTATGTTAATAAGGGAAATTATTTAAAACACTGGAGAAGCAATTATGAAGAAAGTAAACAGTCCTCACCCCAGGGAAGACAGCATGAGACTTTACCTGCCATTTCGGTCTCAAAGAAGCCAATGAGGGACTGCATGAAGGACAGAATCCACTGGTCAGTGATGTTAGGGCTTTCTCGGACTGTGTGCTCATTGTACAGGAATTCCACTTCTTCTTCCTACAGACACACACTCAGTGAGATTCACATGCACAAAGGCTGAACAAATACCAGAGGAAAATAACTTTAATTTTTTATTTCTCTGTGTGTGTGTGTGTGTGCGCGCGCGTGCGCGCGCTCTTGTGCATCAACAGCCTGTGCCCATGAATGTCCGAAGGCACCAGATCCCCAGAGCTGGAGTTATAGGTCAATGTCAGCCACATAATATGGGTGTTGGAAACCAAATTCAGGTCCTCTGGAAAAACACCAAGTACTCTTCTCCTCTGAGTCATCTCTCCAAGACTAACAAATGATTTCCATCAGTAAAATGGAAGGAAATAACAAAAATACAAAGTGACCTCAGACACTTCTAACAATCCCCCACATTCTCACAATGTCCCCAGCAAGGAATCTGACATGCAGCAACATTCTGGAAGAGCACCATCAGATGCTCAACCAATTGTGATTTTTAAGTAAAAAGAAGGGAACTGAGGGTTGGATTACTACCATGGAAGGAGGCAGTAAAGCCTTCTAAACTGTATGGTCCTTTACAAACAGGTGGCAGGAAATAGCTCCCACACTAAGTTGTATGGTCTGACCTGGAACCCTTTGTCTCCCTTTGACTTTGCAAGAGCCACCTATGATCCTGAAGGCATCTCACCTGGTCCTGCTCTGCTAACTGAAGCTACGGAAAGCTGTGTTCCTCAGGCAGCATGTTGGCAGAGCATTGGTGAGGACTACTGGCCCCACACAGCCCCACCCCATAGTTCAGAATACATAACCCAATGTGGTCCACACCTTGTGGAGCCTAAAGACATTCTGGATGAAGAAGCGGTATGCATTGTACCACGGGAGCAGCACATCCTTCAGGACATCCCGCACACCTTCCTCTTTAAAGCGCAGATTCTCTGCTCTCACCACAGGGGAATTGATCAGATATAATCTGGAAGAAGCAGAACATTTACACAGAAAAGTTCCACAGACGGTAAACCAAGTATCACCTATTGTAGCACTGAAAAGGCAGATAGTCTAGTTCCAATTCAGACCACATACATTTCTCCTTCTCCTAAAGATGAAGAAGGGCAGTTCAAACTACCCTGCTTTCCTACTGCTGAGGATCAGTGCTCACACAACTGCACGCCCACCATAGGTGCACACAGGTTCATGAGGAGCCCTGCTACACTCTGGAGGACAATGCTCACTGCGGAGAATGGCACAGCCCAAATGGACAATGGTCCAGTACAAGCCTGACAGATGGATGGTGGAGGACCAGTCCCTGTCTCTTGCCAGCCACAGGGGACCCAAGCTCTCTAGACCTATACAGCCTAAACATGACAGATTTCAGGAACATGACTGTTTCAAGCAGTAACTTAAAGATCTCTAAAACCTCATATAGTGGATTTATTCTGGTGTAAATAGATCTTATACAGCTTTGTAAATGCAAGGAGAGAGAGAGAGACACAGAAAGAGAGAGAGAGAGAGAGAGAGAGAGACAGAGAGAGACAGAGAGAGACAGAGACAGAGAGAGACAGAGAGACAGAGAAGAGAGAATTCTAATTCTAATTGCAACACGATGGAGAACCTAGAAAGGAGCTGAGGCAGACAACCTTCACCTTCCTGGGAGGTCATCGATGGCTCATGGTTTGTCGGACAATTTCTAGTCCTCAAAGACTTCTAGGTTTGAAAATCACCAACTACAAAAATATAACTCCCAAAGAAAGATCCAACACGTAAAGCATAATTATACAGCAACCTGAGAATGGTGACTCCAGAACAGGAGGGGCACATGAGCCAAGGACTGCTTCGTACCTGAGGGCATCGGCACCATACTTATTGATGATGGAAACTGGATCTGGGTAGTTCTTCTTCCGTTTGCTCATTTTCTGGCCATCACTTGTAAAACAAAAAGTAGATAACAATTAAATGAGCAACATAGCTGGTCTTGATATATGGATGTAGACTGCACACAAACAAAAGAAAACAGAAAACGGGTAACTGAGATATAGGCTAGTGCAAGTCACAATAGCAAGGTGGTTTTGTTTCTATTTGTTAGTTCTTTTATATTTATTTTTGTTACTGTGTATGTACATGTGCTTGATTTATTGTGTATGGGAGGCATAGGTCATGGCACTCACGCAGAGACCAAACAACTCTGTGGAGTCGGCTCTTTCCTACCATCTGTATGTGGGTTCCAGGGATCCAAGTCAGTCAAGATGCCAGGCTTGCACAGAAATTGCCTTTACCTAATGAGCCATGTGAAGTCTTTTAATACGATGGCACATCTACATCTTTAGGGAAGTTTCAAGATATGTCGGAGCAGGAAAATGAACTAGCATTTATTCCAGAGAAAACAAGAACACAGGTGGACAGGTAAGTGTAGTTTACAGAGCACCAAAGTCCTGTGGTGATGAAATCACTTAATGTCACAGATGTACTGGTGAATACAGGAACCTATATACACTTGAGAAAGTTGACTACTGAGGCTGCATGTGTGCGTGGACGTCATAAGACAACTGTGATAAGTTGGGTTTTTTCTTCTACTTTAACGTTGGTTTCGGAGAATGACCTTAGGTCATCAGGCTTGCACAGCAGTGCTCTGCACATTGAGCCATCTCATCAGCCAAGAAACCCACCAAAAGGCAGGAAGGGGATGCAGCTCGGAGGTAGAGCACGTAGGAGTCTCAGTAGGGCCTGATGCCTATGTTCAGAATGGAAATCTGCTCTGCATCTTCAGCAAGCTATTTTCTGTTCCTCAATCACTAAAAAACATGATCCCAGAGCCCACGACACTTGCTCTAATGAGCAATGTTATGTATGGCAGTGTCCACACAGGCCTGGCTAAGGACAAGCATGTACTATTTGATGTTACTCTCTTCCTCATCATACAGAAAGTGAAGCAAGCTGTTTGTGTGGGTAAATATTCTTCCAGTTAAAATGTTTGTTAACTGTTAAAACATTTTAACAATAGCTTGGAAAACCATGTTATCATGGGCTGGGATTTTGTCTTGTTTTGGTTTGGTTTTTGAGACAGTTTCTCTGTGTAACCCTGGGTGTCTTCAAACTCACTTTGTAGACCAGGCTATCCTTCAACTCAGAGATCGACCTGCCTCTGCCTCCGAGTGCTGGAATTAAAGGCGTGTGCCATGAATGCCTGGTGGGCTGTTGTTGGTTTGTTTGGTTTTTTTAAATTGACACAAACTAGAGTTATCTAAGAGGAAACCAAACTTTAAAAAGTGCCTCCATTGGACTGGCCTTTGAAGCAAGCCCGTGGGGGCATTTTCTTGATTAATGATTGATGTGGGAAGGCCCAGCAAAGCCCCCGGGAGGGGTCTGGTGTGGTATGTTAGCTTGGCTCCTGAAACTCACAAGGTGTCTGAAATCCAGAATCTCCTCATGTATATAAAGAGGACATTAAAAATCCACATGTCATTGGGGGCTGGAGAGATGGCTCAGTGGTTAAGAGCCCTGTCTGCTCTTCCAGAGGTCACGAGTTCAATTCCCAGCAACCACATGGTGTCTCACAACCATCTATAATGTGATCTGACGCCCTCTTCTGGCTTGCAAGTGTACATGAAGACAGAACACTGTATAGATATAATAAATAAATCTTTGAAAAAATAAAATAAAATCCACATGTCAGGGTGAAAGAGAACAAGACGTGAAATGCTAAAGTACTTTATAAAATATGAAGCTAAGTAAATATAACTCTACTGCTAGTGATATCACTAGAAGCACTGTGTTACTACTAACCCCATCTGCGTGTCCTGCCTTGCTCTGGCTCCAGGAGGCCTGGCGCACTATGTAGTTTTCCTGCTTAGGACATGTGGAGCCATGCAGAGGATGGACAGGACAAGAGCATCAGTAAACAGGAGTGTAGAGGGCATGATAAGCACTAGGGAAACTAGCACACAGGCTTGTCTCTGCAAGGGAAGAAGTGTGTCTATGTCTTTTCCACCCAGAAGGCCGGGAGAGGATGCAGTTAATATCCTGGTGATCTGTGCTATCTGTGGGGCCTGGCCACACAGGAATTCCCCAGACTATTGTGTTTATCCTAGGCTCTCCTTTTATCTTTAGCTTTGTTTCTCAATCAAAAGAACCTACCCTTAGGAGAGATGTCTTTATAGCCTGGTGACCTCTAGGCTATCTGTATGACTGAGACCAGATCCTAGGCCCTTAAGCTATAGCACCCATCTTCATGGTAGAGGCCACATGTACTTTACAAAACAGTTTCCATGTAGTCATGCTTTAAGCTTTATTGTCTACATGGACTGAACCAGAAAACTTTTTTCCAACTATATTTAAATATGTCTAAAACAGACTGTCCAGGGTCAGATTCCAGAAGTCTGAACTAGCACCAGCTAAGTAATGTTGAGCCAGATTTCCTTCTTGCTTCCTTAATGGGTTACTCCTCTGCATTTGCAGAGGGCAGCACACAGAAGCACGGGCAGGGCATGGAGCCACAGCACAGACCTGTAAGCTCAGCACTTGGGAGGCTAAGGCAGGAGATAGGAAGCCTGAGCAACTCTGCCTCAGGACAAAAAGGTAAGGAAAGCAAGAAGTTTGAGTCAGGTAGGCGGATCTCTGTGAGTTCAAGACTAGCTTAGCCTACAAGAGTAAGGTCTAAGCCATCAGGGGCTGCAGTAACAACACCCTGCCTCGAAAGCAAAGCAAACTAAAACAGCCCACCAAAACCAAGTTTAAGACCAGAAAGAAAGGGGCAGTACAGCTCAAAGTCACTTATATGAGATTCTTCTATTCAAAGAGGAAATGTGGTGAGGTCCACTCAGAACATGGCTGCTTTGAAGACACATTTCAAGGACAGAGCAAAGAGGATGGGAGCTGAAAAGTCATCATGCAGAGAGGAGTGCACCTGCCTTGCCAGGATGAGTCCATTCACAATCACATTCTTGAAAGGTGGCTGACCAAAGAGAGCTGTGGCCAGCACTAGCAGGGTGTAAAACCTGAAAACACAGCAAAGCAGAATAATTCATTAAAGTGTGAAGGAATCTCAGCACAGGAAAAGGTATAGTTATTCACGAGACTAAACTTTTAGTTTTGATTCATTATACTACTTCTCCCCTTATGGATTATGTGTGTGGAGCTCAGAGGCAACTTGTGGGCTCTTTCCTACCACCACATGAGTCCTGAGGTAAGTTCCATATCAGGTAATCCGACTTGGTGGTAAGCACATCTACTCACTGGGCTAACTTGCTAGCCCTTTATTATATATTTTGATAATTGTAAAGTGATAGAGATGCATCATGCCCCTCACAGATCACTCAAATTGGAGTCTGATCGACAAAACAAATGTCTTAAAAACAACAGTCTGCAGTGAGGAGCCACAGGCAACACTTATGGGTATGCCAGGACCAGCAGAGATGCCAATTGAGAGGTGTCATGTTTTACACAAGATCATATGGGACAGACCATGTGATGACAAAACATGATAGCACTTGAAGCTTCTCACTTAGGCAGTGCTCAAGGCCTTGTCACCATGAAGCAAGGACACTCTTGTTCCTCGGGAGCTGACGCTCTAGTGTCATGTTGACCTGCTCTTGTACTTCAACAACATGAAGGAACGCAAACTGAAGAGAAGACTAGGGCCCACTCCTTATACAAATAATGTCCAGACATTCCTTTCTGCTCCACAGGACACCATTTGGTGAGCAGGAGGCAGCTCAGGCAAAGAAAGGGAACAGGAAGTAGACAGTGAGGACACAGGAACCACAAGAGGACTTTTAACAATTGCCAGATTTCACACAAGCTCACTTGGTAGTAAGTGACCTGGTCTTCCTTAAAAACAGGAATTTGTGGGGCTGGAGAGAGGGGCTGGGCAGTTAAGGGCACATACTGCTCTTTCAGAGGGCAGAGTTTGATTCCCAGCACCCATGTCATATGGCTCACAGCAGCCTGTAATTCTAGCTCCAGAAAATCAGAATCCCTCTTCTGCCCTCGGCACGGCACTTATATCCACAAAACCACACTCCCAGCAGAGGCAGATGGACCTCTGTGAGTTCAAGGCCAGCCTGGTCTACAGCGTAAGTTCCAGGACAGCCAATGATAAAATGGAGAAACTCTGCCAAGTGTGCACACACATACTCATGTATTTAAAAAAAAAAATTACAGAACAACAAAACCCCCAGAAATTTGTTGCTGGGAGGCTCTCTAATAGCGTTGCTGAGGTCTGAGACTAGCTCGTTGCAAACACTAAGGTCTGCGGGTCAGCAACACAACTGAACAAGAAAACCACAGCAGCAGTTCTTAAAACAGAACCCTGCGGCACCGTCGACCATTAACCCATCCAGCCAGAATATGGGCCATAAAGCCCGCCCACGCGAAGGCTGTGAGGAGGGTCTGGAGAGATGGCTCAGTGGTTAAGAGAAGACGGTGAGTACCCTTTTCCTAGTGAGCATGACACTACTGCTTCAAACAGGGCACTGGCTATAAAATTAACGCCAGAATCCTCTCACATACCTGGGTTTTAAATGAGCTAAGAATACATATGAAAGGATAGAGTCCATGGTGTGAAATAATACGTCTGTAGCAATATAGCTTTACGGCAGCAAAGATTCCTACTGGAAAGACATGGTGATGTCCGTGCTGGGTGGGAAGGGCAGAAGGTACCAGGCAGATGCACGCGGGCACTAAGTGAAACACGTTCTATAAAGTGTAGACAACAGTACTATCCGAAGAGAGAAGGGCGTACGTACCATCCTCTGGTTTGATCAATGCCTTCGGCAATGAAGTCTGCAGGAAAAGCATCCTCAAATTCCCGCTTGCTCTCAAACGGATAATGAACCTGAGCGTAGGGCATACTTCCACTCTCGAACCAACAGTCAAACACCTCAGAGACACGCCTCAGCAGTCCTTTCCCACAGCGGGATGGAATGGTCAGGTGGTCAATGCTGACAAACAGAAAAGATGCCACCTCTATTCATTCTAAGTACAGAAGAACTTGCAGTTTAAATGCTAATCTGATAAGATTATGCTCAAGTGTCATGAAGGATCACACGTACAGTGGTGGTCCTATAAGGTTAAAGCAGCTGAGATTTTTTTTCCTTTGGATCTGTGGCATCCTACTAACTCATGCGTGACTATGGGATGCAAACAAAACTACTCTATAGCAAGAAGTAATGGTACGGCACGTGAGAGTACACGTGGCTCACGGGACATAAACAACTGTGCAATCAGTTTATGTATTTGTTATACTTCTGTTTCCCCCCTTCCCCCCCCCCCCCAGTTTTGAGACAGGGCCTCATAACCCAGGCTGGCCTTGAACTTGTGATGTAGCTGTGAATGGTTCTGAACTCTTGATGCACCTGCCTCTGCCTCCTGAGTGTTGATTACAACAGCCATACCTGGCTGTTACTTTAAGTATAGGGATGTATACTTCCTCCTACTGTAAACTGTATGCCATGTTATGCTACCAACACCTATTTACGTTCACATTTAAGTATCCTGACTATTTGAACAGGCCACAGTGATGACCTATCCATACCATCTAGTTCTGTGAAAGATCACTCCAGCATACTTGTTCAATGAACACATCTAGTGATGCACGTCTCAGAACACACACACCTAGAGGATGAGTGATGCGAGTGCAAAAAACAAAATAAAATAAAGTGTGGGCTGGAGTGGTGGTGCCCACCTTTCATCCTAGCACTCGGGCAGGAGGCAGAGGCAGAAGCAGACGGCTCTCTTGGGAGATCAAGTTCAGCAGGGCACATGGTGAGTTGTATGACAGCCAGAGCTACCATACTGTGGTAGTTGAGAACACCTAGAGTCCCCAATCTGAAAGGTCATGGACCAAAGCTTTCTGACATTTCAATCAAGGAGGGAGGATGCATCACTACAAACCAATCTGGTTTGTTACCAAAGTACCCAACAGATCAGTGCTTTCCAGGTGCCCATCTGGGACTCCCTGTAGACAGCCTTACAAGGGAACAACAGGGCAGGGAGCCGGGTGTTTGTGAACTGACCTCTCTCTGTGGAGATCTGAGATTTTCGTTCCTGACAATTCTTCAAGCTCTGCCACTGATCCAACACAAACTACCTGTCAAAGTGAAGACAACAAGGAGTTCCTCAAAGCCAGGGAGACTGGGCTGCGGTCAGTTAGGCAGCACTCTGTTCAGTTTTAGAGACCTGACTTTCTTTACAAGCCGGGGAATAGAACACTGGGCTGCAGGACAGTTTGGCTAACAAGGCTCATCTCTCAGGCAAGTCTGTCGGCTCCAAAGAAGCCAATGCTGACTTTGCTCCCCTGACTCCTCTTCTGCAGGCCCACACACAGGTCCCTAAAACCACAGCCACCACCTTACTTTCTTCCTTGTGCCTGGATCTTTCATCTGTGATCTTTCCAAGTCAAGGCTAGAACTAAATTCTTGTGCTTGGAGTCTATAAAAATAAAAGCAGCCCAAGTCACAAGGAGTTAGGACCGTGTCCAGGAAAAGAGCTGGGGTGGAGGTAGGTGCCAGGCAATGAGGACCACCTGACAGGGAGGGGTCAGGTCAGAGGAGAGGCTGTGTGCGTTCATGGAAGGAAATGCCTCTGCTTCTTGGGCACCCAGGGCCTCTCTTTCTCTGTTCTTCCTCTTTGGTCCTAAAAAACTTTCTGACTCAGTAACCCCACTGCTGCCTCTCAGGTCCCTGTAGAAATCCTCCAAATTGGGGTGTTATTGCTCATGCTGGGTGCTCTCCACACTGGACTGAAGGCTCTACCATGCAACTATGTCTGCTTACCCAAGTGTATACATCCAGTCTCACACAAAACAAACATGGTCATAAGTTAAGGTATGCAATTTTTGGGATGTTTCTTCTTCACCAGGTTTCCTCTTTCAGTATTCGGAAGGTCAGTTTAACCTTTTCTTTTTCTTTTATTAATGTAAGAGTCTCAGCATGTCCCCCTGGTTAACCCAGAACTTGCTGTGGAGATCAGGTTGGCCATAGATTCACCTGCCTTTGCCTCCAGAGTGATGAGATTAAAGGCATGAAGGCATGCATCACCAAACCTGAGAGGTCAGTTTAAGTTGTAGTCAGTTCTATAACTTAATGTTATGGCAGGGGATGGGGTGAAGGAGAGATAAATATGTGTTTTGTTTAGATCACAAGTGTGGGATGAGAAAAAGACTTATGAGAGAGGTGATGTTGAGAGAGAGAGAAGTTGAACCACCATGTGGGGGAGGTTGTTTGTTAACCAGCTGAAAAACATCCTTGAACAAATTCTGAGAAGAGGTACAAATGTGAGCCAAAAACGGGAGGTGGGGCCTTGGGAGACTTGGGATGATAGTTTTGGCTGTATATCGCTCTACTTTGAGATGCTTCTAGAGAGAACCACCCAAGGGAAGGCTTCAGGGCTCTGGGCTCCAGGTTCTAGTTGTTCCAGGTTCCAGCAGAAGAAATCCTGCTGATTATGCCAGGAGAATTGTTCCTCAGAACTGATATCCTTACAGTTTAATTATTGTATTCTTTAATCTCTTTTTCCTATTGTCTAGGTTAGTCGGGTTATAAGTGAGATACTCTCAGTTAACAAGTTCATAATAAAATATAATTGCTAAGAAAACTGAGCCTAAAAAAAACAAAAACAAAAAAAACCCTGAGCCTACAATGGGAGAAATCAAAGCAGCATCCACCCACCATCTAATGTGTGGATTTCAATTAAAAAAAAAAAAAAAAAAAGGACCCCCGCCATCTTACAGAATAGAAATTTAAAGCTGCACTTAAAAAGCAAACCCCTACATGAATCATCTCTCATAATTATCCTAGAAAAGAATTAGGGAAGACAGTAAGAGTGCACACTTTTTATCAGAATACCCACATAACATGACAAAGAACTTCAGTGGCAGTCAACACAAGGCCACTAGCCCAGTCTCACCTCCTCAAAGTCTTCACTGACCCACAGTGGGATGGGAGTGCCCCAGTATCTGTTTCTGGAAACTGCCCAGTCACGTGCCTCCTTCAGCCAATTTCCAAACCGTTTTTCTCGTACAAACTCAGGGACCCTGTCACAGACAGGTTACATCAGTCATGCAGGACATTAGACGAGGTGAAAATGATAAACCATGGTGACACATGACCTTGTATGACACTTTGTGGAAACACTAAGCTAAGCTCACAACTAGCACGTCCTCTGAAAAGACGGCACCAGCACATTTGACAAGGTTCTTTTTTTGCCTACTGAACTATTCCTAAGGTGGGCTGGCCCTTGCAGTGAAGAACAGCCAGGGAGGACAAAGGTTTCTGTGCTTGGGCTTTTCTGTAAAGCCAAGAGCAGAAGATACCGCACATACAAGCACCCAACTCAAGCACCCAAATTGGTTACAAATAAATAAATGGCTTTGGTAGATATACACTAGTCTTTATGGTGAAAATTATTACAGTTAACAGTCTGAGTATAGCCGGATTGTTTGTTCTCACTGTGCAGCCCTGGCTGGCCTGGAACTCATCTACCTTCTTCTGCTTCCTGGGATTAAAGGCGTATGCCACCATGGTCCCCAAGGTTAGCTCCTCCTATAAGTCATATGCAAATAACCCTTGCTTATCTCTACTAGGTTCAGAAAAAAAAAGAGTTCTTTTATCTTCTGCCATAAGCGGGTATTACCTCAGCTGTGTATGGTTTTGTGTTCCTTACACAAATAAAGACAATTACAGTAAACAATTAGAGATGGCTAGTAATTCTGAGGAGTATGAATTACACTTACTACACACAAAGGGCAGTAGGCAGGAATACATGCTCACCAGTAACACAGGTCATTGTTCCTCAGAAGCTGCTCCACCATGTGCTCCACCCGCACAAACCAGCTGGGCACCGACTTGTAAATGAGGGGCGTGTCTGACCTGGGACCAGAACACAGATCCCACTAGTCACACAGAGGCATACAGGTACCAATGGCAAGACTTTAATTTCTAATTAGTCTCTCTTCCACTTACTCAGCCTTCTGCTGACTTTCGCTTTTATTTTAGATTACAAATGTCTAGACCAGCAAGATGGCTTAGAAGGTAAAGGTGTTCTTGTCAAGCCTGGTGACCTTAGTTTGATCCCTGGAACTAACATGGTGGAATGAGAAAACCAACCTCTACTCATTGTTCCAACCTCCACATCCAACCTCCAAGGTATTGAAGCACATGCACAAATAAGTGAAAAGAACACACAGGTGTCTAAGCTTCCTTACCTCCTTTCAAGTGAAACCAAGAAAGATAAAGGAAAAAAGTGGAAACTAGGGCTGAAGAGATGATCGGGCAATTAAGGAATGCCTGCTGCTCCTGCAGAGGACCCACATCATGTAGCTCATAAAAGCCTATAACTTCAGCTTAAGGAGTCCTGACACATAGTTCTGGACTCTGAGAGCTCGAGTGCACACACATACACACAATTTTTTAAACGGTTCTTTTGAGGCCGGGTGGTAGTGGCCGAGTGGAGCTCAGGCGGCAGGAGTAGATGGAGCTCTGAGTTTGAGGCCAGCCTGGTCTACAGAGAGAGTTCCAGGACAGTCAGGGCTAGCTACACAGAGAAAGGAAGAAAAGAAAGAAAGAAGAAAGAAAGAAAGAAAGAAAGAAAGAAAGAAAGAAAGAAAGAAAGAAAGAAAGAAAATGTGTGGGTGAGTGTCAGGACACTGAACACTACATTTTCATCTGAATGTTTACAGGATGTTCTTTAAAGAAACTCCAATTATAAAAATTCTGAGACTCCAAGGACAAGAATTTAGTACTAGTTTTGACTTGGAAAGATCACAGATTAAAGAGCCAGATCCAGGCACAATGAAGAAAGTAAGATAAGATGTCGTATGCTGAAAGTCTGAGACATTCCATTTAAAGATGTATGTGTGCATATATAAATATATATGTCTATTTCTCCCCACAGAATTCTTCTCCTAAAATGGCATTTCTAAATACCAGTTCTAAAGGGTATCTGAGACAGGCCCCTAAATAGGGAGGTGTAGGCCAAGCAACAAGTACAGCACCGCTGTGGCACTCCACTCCAGTCAGCCCCCTCTCACCTCCAGCAGAAAGGGTAGCTGTGAGTGAAGGTGCTGGAAACGAGCAGCCGGCCCTGTTCCTTCAACATCCTAATGATGTTTTTGTCAGCATCCTGTTAGAAAATTAAAACTTCAGTCATTAAAACACCCTAGCATACTTAATAACAATATATTACTAAAACCTGATTATTTCATAATGAGTATAAGGCACCAGTAATCAGCGTCTTTTGAAAGTATCTGTTCAGAGGGTTGGAGGTACAGCTAGAAGACGGGAGGCATCCAGAATGCATGAGCCCCTTGGCTTCACCCTCAACACAGCATTAAAGACAAAACCCAGAAAACTACTCTGCTTGGTTTTACCTACTTAAGTAATTTAAATATATATCTGAAAGCGGGGCATAGTGATGCACGCCTGTAATCCCAGCACTTGGGAGGTAGAGGCAGGCAGATCACTGTGAGTTCAAGGCCAGCCTGGTCTACAAAGCAAGTCCAGGACAGCCAAGGCTACACAGAGAAACCCTGACTCAAAAAGCCAACATATATATTATACATGCATACATATATATAATATATATACACATATATGTACGTGCATATATGTGTGTGTGCATGTGTATGTATGTATGTATGTATGTGTGTATGTATGCAACTTTTTAGCCAGTTAAGTTTTCAAACAGAAATGATTATCTGGGTATAACAAGGTCAATCCAGGACAAACTACAGTGTAGTGCTCCCAGCTCCTGCTGATGAAACTGTAGCATGGTTCCTTATCTAAACATATTAGACCCTCTGAATGTGGCTAATAGCTATCTTTGCTTATTTTAAGTGCTTAAACAAAAATTTAAAACATCTACATTAATTCTAACAGAACTATAAATAATGAAAATTAATTACCTGAATAAATTTCCTTACTGGAAAAAAAAGCCTGAAGTAAGCATGAGACCAGCACCCTTCCATGTACATGAAGCACAAACCTTCACATACTGTCCCACGAAATGTGTCACTTCTTCTGTGAAGCAGCCTGAAGCATCCACAGGGCAAACAGGGACTGAGTCTTTCTGAATAACATTGAAGTCCATACAGACCCGATGGTCATCCTGAGGCAGACAAGCACAGGGGCGGGGTGGGGCGGGGCAGGGATATACGTGTCTAAGTATACGTGTGAGGAAAAAGGAAAACGTGTGTTTATATAATTCATTATGTAATGTTTTCAGTACTATCTTCTACTTCTAAGCAGAGGTTACTTAAGGACCACCTGTAGAATCTAGGTCTCACAGCTGAACCAGGATTAAATTATCTAGCCCAATCACTGTAACCATTAGAGATGCCACGCATAAACATTTTAAAACTAAACCACAGCTGAGAACAGTGTTGCCCATCTCTAATCCCGTCATTATTCAGGAGCCAGAGGCAGGTGGATCTGAGTTCAAGGGTAGCCCAACCTATGGCCACTCAAGGATAAAGGCTACATAGTGAGACAAAACATGTCTCAAAAAACAAAACTAAATAAACAAAACTACCAAAACAACAAAAATAAAACAACTCCCACTAAGTTAAATTTTATAATATACACCTTATATCTGAAAAATGAAAGTCAATCTATGTGGAAGGCACAACGCTTTGCACCCTATCAAGAGACTTCGACAATCGTGCTGATCTCAAGTTCAGTATGCCCTGTCACTTGGTAAACAGGCTGCAGATGGCACAGCTATCCTAGCTTACACCGAGCTGCTGCAGAAGTGGATCGCAAGTGTTACTAATTAATGCTCCACATGAGGGAGGCTGAGCATGTTACTACGTCTGCTCACTTAACCTTAGCAATAAAGCTGCAAGAAAGGCAGACACTGTATTAGAATTTACAGTAGCTCAGGCTTTGACCTGCTTCCAGAATCACAGGAGGAATGGAGACTGCAGATCTAAGCTTTCTATGCCATTTTTGGAGGCTATGAGCCAGAAACAAGCCAACTCCATTGGTTTTGACAAGCCCAAGAAGCTTAATGAGGCCCGTGACTTGGCATTCCAGGAGAAGTGGCCACCGACACTGGTTCTCATACATACGTCTGCAAGGTTATGTTACTTACAGCACCAAAGTAAGGAGCCTGGTGCACAACGCCTGTGCCCTCCTCATCCTTCACGTAGTGGTCCACAAGCACGGTGAAGGCACCACTCTCCTTACACTGGAAAGGAAAGGTTGCAGTGTTGGATGAAACACAAGGAGAAAGGCCTGAGATTAACTGTTGAACATGTAAATAGAAAAGACAAAATAAGCCAGGCACTGTGAGTTCAAGGCTAGCCTGGTCTACAAAGTGAGTGAAGGAAAGCCAAGGTACACAGAGAAGTCCTGTCTCAAAAATATAAAAAAGAAAGAAAAAATGAAAGAAAATAAAAGACAAAATAATTCAACTTAGAAAGATAAATGCAGAAGAGACAGGAGTCCCTGTGACAAGCTTGGTTAGACAGACTAGCTGAACTGTCACACTTCAGGTTCAGACAGAGCCCCTGACACCAACATGCACAGGAAGGAAAGAGCACATGTGTGCTCACCCACACACCCACACCCCACACTGAGAAAGACTTGGAAGCGAACTGCACTCAGTAATCCAATCACAAAAATGCAAAGAGTATTTAAGACAGCAAGTTTGTCTCCTGTCTTAAATACTCTTTGCATTTCAAACTTGCTGCAAAGGCAGAGGGATGGGAAAAGAAAAGCCAGTCTAGAGATGTGATTGGCAAGCTGGCCAGTGGTAAAACTCTCTTTGATGCAAAGAGAGCAATTTTCTAATACTAAAGTAGACTTTGGATTCAGATACACTCCAGGAACAATACTAACAAGGAGTCCACTCATCACCTCACTCCTATTATCAAAGAAATGAATGAAGAGAGCAACAGCATAGAAGCCCCAAAGTTACCTTAATAAAGTAGTCAAACAACGGCTTGTATTTCTTGCCTTTGAGAGAGGCACCAGGAAACCTTGAGGAAGATAAATTCATCAGTCAAAGCAGTAAAGCCAGGGAGGTGGCTCAGTAAGTAAATGCTTCCTGCTCAAGCATGACAGTTTGAGCTTGGATCCCTGAAACACATGTAAATAGCTGGGGAGGAAGAAACATGGGGATCCACGGGAAATCCACAGGCAGTGAGAGAGCCTGTCTCAAACCTTACAAGGAGAGGGGTTGAGGAAGATGTGATGTTTACCTATGGCGTATATGTGCACACCAGCCCACACAAAGTTTTTTTAAAAATCAAAGTAATGAAACTGTAGACAGAATAAATTACCATCCTCTGAGGCCTGCAGCCATTGTCATGGAAGTAGAAATCTGTGACTTAAACATATTTGGCCCCTAAAACTCAACTTGAACAATACTGCTTTAAAACGACAGACTTGTTTCTTTTAAAACTAAAGACAGACACACACACTAACTATACGAACCTTTCAAGGATCTCATAGTCACTCTCCAGCTTATAGAGGGCTGATAATCTGGCTTCCATTAAAATGAACAATTTCCCCCTGGCAACATCTATGAGAACGAAGAAAAAGAGGACATTAGTGACATTCGACTGGCTGACTGTAAAGACGTACGCCAGGCATATTTCTTGTGCCAAGAAGTTTGTGTCACCTGTATCTGCTGTGTGCCCCAGACTCATGGAGGACACCACAAAGCTACGCAGCAAAGGCTGCAGGTTCGGTGACTACTATTAATCACATCCAAGCCCATTTAGGAAAACTAATCTTTATTTTCTCTTTCTAAATGTAATAAATGTGAAGGTTATTAAGCCAGGCATGGTGGCACATGTCTTTAATCCCAGCACCCAGGAGGTAGATCTCTGCTCCAGGCCAGCCTGGTCTACATAGTGAATTCCAAGCCAACAAACCACAAGCCGTGAGATCGAGTTTCAAATCTAACAAGCACCCTCCACCTTAATCTTACCATCAACACCTCAGGTAGCTCACAAAGTCACAGCTGCCTGTAATCTCATCCCCCCAGAGGGCTTCACTGCTGTGCCACTATCCAGACGACTTTCATGAATAACAACCAGTGTGTGAGACGCACTAGGCTCTCCTCAGCTGACCAAGCATAAGCTGAAACTCTAAGGACTCTTCCAGCATCGCAGCTAAAATACTATGACCATCACCACGCGCAGTGCAACATAAAGATCTCTCTCCCTCTCTCCACTTAGCCAGACCCTCAGCCCCCGATTCTTTCGTACAGTAGCACCACTGAAAAAAAAATTTTTTAATGGAGATGCCACAAACTGTTTCTACCAAATCAATTAATGAACAGTTAAGTAGCTTTAAAAATGTTCCTACCACACCCTGAGGAAATATATGAATCTGTGTATCTTCACTAAAATATATCTGGAGGCTATAACCCTAGAAGCCTAGAATAAATACATAAAAATCAAAACTTTTTTACTGACAAACTGCCCCACAGACGCCTGTGGAAACTTAAGCTTCTACTACAACGTGTGATACACTATAACCATGAGAGCATATGTCATCTACTTCCAAGGATCACTTTTAAGGACTTTTGTAATTTATTCAAAAACTGCTTCCACTGGTGCAGTAAATCTGCTATATGCGAAGTCCACATTGTATATGAACTATGACAAGAACAAGAAAAAACATTTAAGTACATGAGGTCTCCCTCTCTCTCTCTCTCTCTCTCTCTCTCTCTCTCTCTCTCTCTCTCTCTCTCTCTCTCTCTCTGCCTGTGTGCATGTGCGTGCGCACATGTGTGTTACACACGTAAGAAAATAGTCCCAACAGTATCATGACTCCCTCAGAGAACAGCTACAGATGCCAGAGCCAGGGTCCTATATGGACCACAGCTATTCCTGACCTGCACCTCCAAGGTTCTGGAAGAAACCAAATAAAGACCTTCCACACACATTTAAGGCTGGGTAATGTCCCCACGCACTGACACAGGCAGCTCCCATGCCTTGCCACTGTGAACAGTGTCCATAGAAACATAAGAGTAACAGCCTCTCAACAGGCACCTGTTTTCACTGCTCTCATCTCCTCTCTTTTCCCCTTCTGTGAGGCAAGAGCAAGGCTGGCCATAAACTCTTTATTCTCCTGCCTCCAACATGCCATGTATGAGCATTAGGGGCACGTGCCACCAAACCAGATCCTGCTTTCAATTCCAAGGACAAATACTAGTAGCTGTGCTTAACTCCAGAAGAAATGTCATATTGCTTTCAATCAGGCGCCTGCAGACCCACCCGCCTGGCCTGCCCAATGTGTTTTTTCCCTTTCCTTCACTATAACTTCTCCACATTTGAAAGGTTATTTGCTCAAAAAGTACCAACCATAATATTTCTTATAAATCTCTAAGAAAGGACCTAGTTGAGAACATAAGAATTCTCTACCACAGAATAGAGCAACAATGTACAAAAATTAACATTAAAGCTGGAAATTATAAAAAAAATCGTGTCACTTTCAAACAGAAATGAAACTTTTCAGGCTGCTTTCCTTTTCTATCCTTTCCTGTTCTCTTCCCCACTGGTCTTGTTTTGAGACAGGATCTTGCTAAGTTGCTCAGGGTAGCCTCAAATTCACAGTGTTCCTGTCACTTACTGTGTGCTAAGACTTACTAAAGAGAAGAAAAATGTCCGGTGACACATGCCTGACCTTATCTTTGGTAAAAATTTTGTGTAAATAACTAGCCTAATAGTTACCTTTGATCTTCACATATTGTATTTCTGGATTGACACACAGAGCAAGGTTACTAGGTAGAGTCCAAGGAGTGGTTGTCCAAGCAACTAAGGATGTATTTTCATCTTCCTCCAAAGGAAACGTTACAAATACTGACGGATCCTGAACATCCTGAAAGACAATGAGGGAAATTAGAGGTCATGACAGCAAGAAGACCATCTGAAAGAGGACTAAAGCAATTTTAGGGTAAAACTGAGCTCGAGTGCCCAGCGGTAGTGGCACATGCCTTTAACTCCAGCACTCAGGAGGCAGAGGCAGGTTAATCTCTGAGTTCGAGGCCAGCCTGGCCTAGAGACTGAGTTCCGTAACAGCCAGAGCTACACAGAGAGACGCTGTCTTGAAAAAAACAAAAACAAAAGAAAAGGAGGAATGATGAATGGAAGATTTTGGAGCCTGAAAGATGGCTTAGCCATTAGAGTTAAGGCCCACAGTTAGTAAGACAGGAAAGGCAGTTTCACTATTACAGTAAGTATACAGTGAGTTATATATAACAAAACTGTTCTGGAAAATAACTATCTCTATATTGTATGGTGTATCTTTATGTGCTTAAAATATTTTATTAAGTATGTGTGAGCCACTAATAAAGGCAAACAGGAGACAAAAAGGAGTCATCCCACCCTCTCATGGGGATTTGACAGAATTTGACAAATGAAACAGAACAGGAAAAACATTCTCTACCATGATGATAAAATGCTTTTGACATGTAACAATTTCCAAACCTGGGCATGAACAAGACTTCCAAAAAGTCACCATCCCTTTAAAAATGAGGGTGACACAGGCCAGCAAAAGTGAAGGCAGAGAACAGACAAGGAAGATATGAGGTAATTCATGTTCGCAGTCTCTTCTTCACCCTCTAAATGGCAGAGCAGTTGTACCAACAACAAAAGTCCTAAGCAGCAGAAGAGATCCTAGCTCCGCATCTCAATTAAATTCCCTTCCCAGTGCCTTTAAACAAGGACACTACAGGCACCAGAAAAGACATAAAGTCATCAATGGTAGGCTCCCTGAGGAACAGTAATTGGAAAAAACCATGTCACAGCAAGACAAAGGCAGGCACCAGAAATGGCCAAAACAAATACAATCCATCACATTAAGCCACATGATAAATCCAGCGAGGAGAAAATATCCCCCATTTTCACCTTGCAGAGCCTCTGAGCAGTGACAGGATCAGCACTCAGTATCGACAGCTATCTGGCACCACCAAACTGTGCAGGAGAAACTGGGAATATTCCCCTTAATCATAATCAGTCAACAATCACCATGGACTAGCCAGTGCTCAGCATGTCACGCACCTTGTAATTCTGGTTTGATTCAAAGTTAGAAAGCGGAGTGCCGCAAGCGGTGGAGAAGGGCATGACTTTCACGCCTCTGTACACAAGGCCTTTGTCATACAGCTGCTTGAAGACCCACCTGGCAAGTTAAGAGATAGAGTTTTACAACTACATAACCAAGATCTACCATTCAACACAAACCTCTATGACATTTCTATAATTTTCTTCTGGCAAAGAAGAGAAAAACAAGCCATTATCCGGGAGCTTGTTGGTAAGTAACACTTAACAGCCAATTTTGACCATGAAAGTGTTATTACCTAGGCTGGGATGGTGCGTAGTGGTAGACAACTTGCCCAGCATGTGCGTGCAAGGCGGAGTCCACCCACAGCTATCATCTACTGACACGGAAAGACGGTCACAGTGATTAAGGAAGGCAAATATTAGTGCACACTGCCCAATGTGTTATCAATGCTATAAATCTGCTATAAGAATTTTTACACTAAAATTCTTAGAGGTATGATAAAACAATTGTTTACCATCACCAGCATTTTGGAACTTTCTTGGGGTTTTTGGTACATTATTTAAACTGTGCAACAGACAGCTTTCACAGAAGCAATTTAAAAGGTACAAGCCACACGTACTAAAATGTTTTAGTGAACATATTAAATACAAGGACACCAACTTCTCCTGTTGACTACTTACTTTTCCCAAATGGAAACACACCACATAGGTGGGAATCCTTGCTTAACTCGGCCTTTTCTTATGTGAAAACCTTCCATTTAGTTACAATATCCCTAGGACATTTCTGTTTTGTGAGACATAGTCACTCTCTTAATAAGTAGCCTCGGCAGGCCTTGAACTCACAATCTCCCACTGCTTGGGTTGTAAGTGTGTGCTACTTCCCACAACTAGGATGTGGATTAAATGCTCTCCCACAGGGCTCAAACACACACACACACACACACACACACACACACACACACTAAACACATTTGTTTATATGGACTTGTAAACAAACTTCTTCAGGTGAGCACATACCTCTGTTCTGACCAGTGCAAAAGAATGTTTCTCAGACCTACAATTTAAAATAAACCTACCAGACTGATTCCATGAACTGTGGATATAGTGTTTTGTAGTCATTGTCAAAGTCAATCCATCGGCCGAGTCTGGTAACGGTAGACTTAAAAATATAAATGTCAGAGTAGTATTAGAAAATAATATCATGATTATATTTTACTTTTATAGTCACTACATATGGCTATTTTGGGAAATCAGGACAATCAATGGTCCAAGTAAACACATTTCAAACAATACTTAAGGTTGACTAATTTTCTTAGCATTCATTTCTTATTTTTTAATATATTTTATTGATTTATTCATATTGCATCTCAATTGTTATCCCATCCCTTGTATCCTCCTATTCCTCCCTCCCTCCCATTTTTCCTGCATTGATTTCTTATACATAGATATTACTATTTATAAGCACTTAGAAGTTATGCTTTCCAGTACTGAGATTATGAGTGTGTATCACCATGCCCAGCAATATTATTAATTGATAAAAGTCTTTTGCAACTTTACCTGGCAAACATCAGAGAAAAAGCTATAGCTAGGAGGAATTTACCAAAAGTTGGCTAAAATCAATGACTATAAGTATAAGAAAAAGCTTGCTAGAAATTATATTCCCATAAGAGACTTATTAACTGCAAAACAAAACCTATTCTCCACCAAGGGAAATCTAGAAAGCTAGGCGGCATCTTGATGAAGAGAACGATGAGTTGGGTAAGCATACACAAAGCCACAGATTCAAGCCCTAGTAGCCTCCCTCCCTGCTCCCAAAGTGTCACGGTCATAAAAGACAAAGAAAGACTAAATGAATGTTGTAGACATCCAAGTCAGAAAGATGGTGGTAGAAGTGGACACTAGTTGGTTCATGCTAATTAACTGCTTTTGTGTTACTGACAATGTCAGCAACTGGGAAAGGGTAGCTGTAGGGCACAGGGCATAGGGCATAGGGGATCCTTATATGCTTTATATTATCTCAAAATGAAACATTTTTGCAAACAAGGAAGAGCATGGTGGCTCCCGCCTTTAATCCCAGCACCCAGGAGGCAGAGGCAGGCAGTTCTCACTGAGTTTCAGGCCAGCCAGGACTACACTATGAGACCCTGCTTTAAGGAGGAAGAAAGGACCAGAGAAAAAGAAATATTTTAAAAGCAGATTTCTACTTAGACTGCATTCACCCCATCAGGAGTTCCCTCCACTGTATTAAGCAAGAAGTTAAGTTGGGAGAAAACTGAGCACTGGCTTTCATGCTGGTAAAACTGGACTCTATATGCCAACAAACCAAAGCCACTGGTAGGAGAGCACTGTGGGAAGGGGAACAAAGCAGCCTGCATGGAGGTACCATGAAGAGAACAGGGGATGGTGGTGTGTACCTGTATCTCCAGCACTCAGACTACTGAGGCCAAAGGACTTGAGTGTGAGGCCAATGGAGACAGACTGCAACACCAAGAAACAAGGAGATAGGTGGAGAGATGTTTAAAGTGGAGATGACAGGGGCTGGAGAGATGGCTCAGTGGTTAAGAGCACTGAGTGCTCTTCCAGAGGTCCTGAGTTCAATTCCCAGCAACCACATGGTGGCTCGCAACCATCTATAATGTGATCTGATGCCCTCTTCTGGCCTGTGGGTGTACATGCAGACAGAGCACAATAGTAAATAAATAAATGTTAAAAAAAAAAAAAAAGAGAGAGATTTTATTAAAAAAGGAAAATGACAGCGGCAAAAAATAGAGGAAAAGTGTAGGAATAAAAGAACTGGACACCAATAAAGAAACACTGGGATTTAGTACCTAAGCATGGGATTCATGTTTCAAGGGTAGCGGAATCCAAGCCCTCTTATGAAGCAAGCTCACGCGGACAGCCAGACTTTGAGGAATGTTTCATAAAAAGCACAAAGGAAGACGAGCCATTTCTAGTCCCACCACGAAGCCTTCTATGCATTCTTCTGAACGTACC
Organism: Acomys percivali; assembly: GCA_907169655.1. Classification (NCBI taxonomy): domain Eukaryota; kingdom Metazoa; phylum Chordata; class Mammalia; order Rodentia; family Muridae; genus Acomys; species Acomys percivali. The sequence continues at coordinate 80,317,994 of OU015746.1, read as the reverse complement.
TTCCACTCGGTAGAGTATCTCATCACAATCGCTCTGCACTGCTTGTTATACTCTGCAATTCCCATCTTGGCCACATCATCTGGCCCTTTGATCCCCAGTGTCTTATCAATTTCATATTCCTAAGAATAATGAGTAAGATGGCACGTTAATAACCACGCCTTATGAATCAAATACAAGTAAGCCACAACAACAACAACAACAACAAAATAGCTAAAATTTAAAAAAAAAAAAAAAAAAAAAAGGAAAGGAAAACTCTATAGAGAAACCAAACAATAAATAATGGTATAGAAAAGAATTCAAAGGGAACAAACATCTGATATGTTTATAGACAATGAGAATATTACAAGACTGGAGATTCACACATACCACAGGTAAGCCATGACAATCCCATCCAAATCTTCTGTCAACATGGAACCCACTCTGATGAGCATATCTTGTAACTATGTCTTTAATTGTCCCCGCAAGTATATGTCCATAGTGAGGCAGTCCAGTAGCAAAGGGAGGCCCGTCATAGAAGGTAAATCTAACAGATCATACAAAATACAGTTAAGTCATTTTAAAACATCAAAAATTCAGGACATTTTTTATCAGGTAGCTATCATACTAAAATGTTCAGGGGTGGGGGTAGGTGGGATCCACAGGATCAGAAAATAGACATAATTGATTAGAAATTTACTGGAGTTCTTGCCTTCAGATAGACTGGGGGATTGCTATTCAGTCATCCACTTTTCATTTATTATCCCCAAGACATAAGCAAGTTAAGACTGATCCAGAGTTATCTCAACAAGGAAGCAGGGCAGTGGACACCCATCAGAAAATTTTTCAACAGAGAAGGTTCATTAATGAAATCACTGATCTAAGATTAGTATCTTTCCTATGAATAGAGGATGAGGTAGGAAATACTGTAGGACCCACCCACAGAGGCTTATGTTGGGGTGCTAAGTGAGGGCAGAGACGACAGTAAATGCAAGAAAAGAAGTGGTGAACTCCATTCAGATGACTTCTGACAACCAGAAGTGTTCATAACTGACTTCCTAGGGTGCAGAAAGGTGACAGACTCTGAGAACATAAAACTGAATGAAGGGTGTGTGCACTGAACTTTGTACAAGAAACGACTATTTGTAAGGATTCTCTCTTTACTACAGAAACTCACATACTTTGGCCTGTGTTTGGATTGCTTTAAGCATTCCTGGAAACAGTTATGTTTGGACCAGAACTGCAAGATTTTCTCTTCTTCAGCAGGAAAACTGATGTTTTCTGGAACTTGTTGAACCATTCTGTTGCTGCAAGAGAATCAAACTTGCTACAGTCATAGGAATTTCAAATTTAGAAATAGCAGATTAACAAATTATAAAGTACATATACATATGACTATCCATACTGTGTGTGTTAAAGCAAAAGCTTCATTGGGTAATGATGTATAACTATACAGTGTGCTCTTTTAAAGGATACAAGCCAGCTGGATTTTAAGGATATTTAAAAACATATAACTGCCACTACCTATTTCAGAATATTTTCAATTCTTTCTCCAAACATCAGCAATCACATTCTCTTTATCTCAACCCCTGGCAACTACTATAGAAGACAAAAATTTCATGCCAGGTGGTGGCACAAGCCTGTAATACCAGCACTCCAGAGGCAGAGGTAGAGGCAGGCAAATCCCTGAGCTTGAGGCCAGTCTAGTCTGTACAGTGAGTCCCAGGACAGCCAGGTCTACATAGAGAAACTCTGTCTTGAAAAACAAAAAACAACAACAAAGGGCTGGAGAGATGGCTCAGCGGTTAACAGCACTGGCTGATGTTCCAAAGGACCCAGGTTCAATTCCGAGCACCCACATGGCAGCTCACAAGTGTCTCTAACTCCTGTTCCAAAGGATCTGACACTCTCACACGAATGCATATAAAATAAAGTTAAATACATTAAAAACAACAACAACAAAATCCACATCCACCACTACCACCAACAAAAACTCCCAAATTTCCATGTGAATTCCCTAGACATGCACCTACTTCCTTAGTTTTGAAGGGTCAGTCATGCTGTGAAACACATGTATACTTCCTACATCTCTGCCACATTTGACTTGACTTGCCCTTCTGGATAGTTTTTATGAACAGTAAGCTCAAACTTGTGCACGGACATGTTTTTTTTTTTCTTTCTTGTGTATACAGCTAGCTATGAGTAGAATTTGTGGATCGTGTAACTCAGAACCTAGCCTTCTGAGCAACTCCTAAAATGTTTTCCACAGTGACCGCACCACTGTACACCCATCAGCAGCGAGTGGGCACTTACTTCTCTATGCCCTCGAGCCGCCACACAGGGCACAAAGCGACACTTCTATCTTTTCATGTGCTGTTCACTCTTTGCCCTTTTTGAGTTGGATTGATTTTTCATGGCTGGATTTTAAGAATTCTAAATTCTGGATACAGGATACAGTCCTTCTCTGGTGAGTTGTCTTGGTGTTTGCATATAAGTGCTGGTGCCTGTAGGGGCCAGAGGGATGCCTTACCTCAATCACTGCTGGTGCTAAGGTCATCTGAGAGAAGGGAACGTCAATTAAGAAAATGAAGACAGCGTTGTAGGCAATTTTCTTCTTAAGTAGTGATTGATGGGGGAGGACCAAGCCCAGTGTGGGTGGTACCATTCCTGGGCTGGTGGTCCCTGAATTCTATAAGAAAAAAATGCTGAGCAAGCCATGGGGAGCAAGCCAGTAAGCAACACGCTCCATGGCTCCTGCATTGGCCCCTGCATCAGCTCTCTCCTCCAGGACCCTGCCCTGTTTGAATTCCTGTCCTGACTTCCTTCCATGATGAACAGTGCTGTGGAAGTGTAAGTCAAATAAACCTCTTCTTCCCCAACTTGCTTTTTGGTCATGGTGTTTCATTAAAGTAATAAAGATCCTAACTAAGACATTTACCTTGTTTTCTTCTTTTTAATTTTTAAAACCTTAGACCAGGCATAGTGGTTCATACCTTTACTCCCAGCACTTGTGAGGCAGAGGCAGGCAGTTCAAGGCCAGCTAGGTCTATATACTGAGCTTCAAGCCAGCCAGAACTAACTGCCTCAAAACAAACAAAACCCTGCCTTACTTATTAATATATATGATGTTTGTGTGCATTTTAATTTAAATTCTTAACAAGCTGCTGACCAGTTTTCTAAGGCAAGACTCAATTAGAAGGGGACAGGATTACTAATGATGAAAGAACAGAGCAGACAGAGACCTATGTCGTCCGTAATCCCAGCAGCCAGGAGTAACTGACTCTGGGTGAGAAGGCCCTACACACCTACACCAGATCTGGAAGCAGCAGTTTAAGACTGAGGCTACCAGGAAATTTTTATGACCAAAAATAATAAGACATTTCTCTTAAACGTTCATTAATTTTTCAGATGCAAGTATCTCTTGAGTGTTTTTTAGAAAAAAAAAGGTCGACCACTTAACTGCAACAGCCCTTTTCAATCAGAGCACAGGATTACTGAGAAGTATGTGGCGTTTGGATCAGCTGTTATTACAGCATCCAGCCTTTCAGAGACGGAAAGAATTTTCTGGGTTTTTTGTTTGTTTGTTAGTTTGTTTTTTTAATTTACCAAGGGTCCTATTGGTTCGGTGAGTAAGAGGTTGGTAAGAAATCTTTAGGTACCAACACATTCATTTTGTCACTTATAATCCTGCTCTTGTCTGTGAGAGCTCTCAGAGATGCAGATTCACCAGAGGTCAGAACGTGCACTTCAACTAAATCCCTTGGAGAGGCTCCCGCAGAACACACTCAGAACACTATCAATCACAGTGGCCCAACAATTAGTGATTCAGGGATGTGTACACCAACCTCTATTGAGACATGAGCGCTAACCTTTCAGGGAGGTGAGAAGGCGTCTCCTGAGCACTGTGTGCTGTCCCTGCAGTTCTCAGAAGACTGAGAACCACCACAGGAGTATAGTTTCGGCTAACACAAAGGCCAGGTGTGAGGCCACTGACTGCTTAAGGATGAACAATGTACCAATGACCGGGCTATGGCAGCTGCTGAGAAGAAACAGCTCCCATGCATAAATCACAGGGTTTCTCTAGCCCATTTTATCCACTGGAGAGCTGTACCCGCACAACAGCCTCCAGCAATCACAGGGCGGTGGGTGTGGGGGATGTGGATGGAGAAGGGCCAGTAACCCCGCCAGGTTATGCGCAAAATGCCACCCATCTTCTGCCTTCCAAACACAGCCCAGGCCTTTCTTCCTTATTCTGTAACTCCTTCAGGACATTTTAGCCTCAGCTTCCTCTTCGGAGACTACATCTCCCTTTCGAGGCAGTCTCATATAGTTCAGGGTGGTTTTGAACTCCCCATGTAGCTGAGGATAACGCTGACCTGCTGGGCCTCCAGCCTCTACCTGCTGACTGTTGGGATTACAAGTGCTTGGGGGGTTTGGTGTGTTTGCTTGTTTCTTTGTTTTGGTGATGGAGTCTCACAGTGTAGCTGGCTGGCTGACCCTGAACTCACAGAGCTCAGCCTGCTTCTGCCTCCTAAGTCGTGGCATCAAAGGTGTATAGCACTTTGCAGCTCACAAGTGTGCTTTTTTCTGAGGGGCTGGGGCTTGAACCCAGAGCCTTATGCATACAAGGCAAGCACCCTACTGAACTGCATCCTCACCCATCTGTTCAGCTACTTCTAGAACACTACTTTCACAGACCTTCACTTAAAATGATCTCAACTTATCTTGAGAAAGTATACTGACCCCCATGGACATTGCTGTTTATTTATGTTGACACATACCTACCATACCCGCACTTGGGAGGCTGAGGCACAACAGCAATTAAAGCCAGGCTAGGCTCTATAGGGAGAGACATACCTCACCGCCTTCTCTTTTAACTCTGCTAAGTAGCTTCACTATCCATCTTACTGTCTTTCTAATGTGCATGGGTACTACCTGCATTTATATCTTATGCACCACATGTATACCTGTGTGCCACAACATGACATTTCATTGTCACTCAGGGTTATCTCTCCATAGGAACAAAAAAAGTGACTAACACATCAACTAGCAACAATGACAATGAAAACCTGAAAACCAGTCAAAACAGAAAGGTCCCTCCACACCCACTGAGTATTGGATTCAGGACCTGTTGGAATACTCAACTCTAAGGATGCTCAAGTCTCTTATATAAAATGTAGTGTTAGCAAATATAACTTGCATGCGTGTATTTTAATTCACATTTAGATTCACATTATCATATGATATCACATATCACATTCACATTATCATACCTAATACATTTAAGTGTTAAACAATACCTATCTATATTGCTTAGAAATAATGACAAAAAAGTCTGTACATGTACAATACATATGTTACTACCATAGACCTAACCACACAGCATGGCCACTGGTTGGTTGAAATCCCAGATGCAGAACTAGTAGATAAAGAAGACCAACTCTATTCATTCTACCTACACATTGAGAAACAAAAGAAAGAAAATGAAAACAAAAAACAAAAAAAACCCAAGACTCAGATACACCAATTTGTATTAAATGCAGTATGATTTTTTTTTCCAACGACTTTTGCTTATTTCATTAACGCACTGAAAATAAGTACCACAAATTCACTGGGGTAGAAACCAAATGCCTCTCTCACATAACTCATTATACATCCTAAGCTAAAGAGACAACAACACAACGTGATGGGGTCTTACAAACCTCAACTATGAGGTTTGAGCACAATCCTCTGCTTAGCTTCATTCCAAGCTTACAGAGAACCCGAGAAAGCATGTCTTCTCACCTGCAAACCCAGGTGTGAGCTTCAACTGCGTTGCCAGACTCGGTGAGACCGGGACAAGCGCGCTAGGCACACCCCACCTTGGTGTCCAGGGATAAATGCTCGCCAACCCAGCCAGGATACTTGGGAGAAGCCTGGAATCCCAGAATGGCTCCTAGGGTTAGTCCTTTCAAATACCTAAACTTGGCAGTGACCTCAACCACCTTCTGATCTTCTCCCTAAATTCTCACACCTCCCTGGTCAAAAGGCACCGTGGTCCCATTAAGTGACTGAGGGACTTGTAAGGATCTCAGTCCTCCAATGAGTCAGGCCAGAATTTATACGCAGCTCTGAGTTCTGCAATGCAACTTACTTTTCCTCCGCGAAGGCTCTCTGGAAATAGCTCTGTATCAGCAGCTCACTCACGGCTGGAAGCTGTCTGGAAGTTGTAACACGCGCAGCCCTCGCTCTGCGGGCAGGAGAGCGCGGCTTACCTGGGAACCCCGAGGCGAGCCCGGGCTACAGGAACCGACCACGCTCCGGGACCCTGCCTGCAGGTGATGCAATACTGACGGGGCTAGGCTTCGCGCCGTCCAATCAGAGTTTGCCATCCACCACCCACAAACAACACGTGTGACGATTGGTCCATGCTTAACTGCAGTGCAGGTCGGGAGCGCCACTGCAGAGGAAGGAGATCTCGCTGAAAGGCCTAGACTTGGAGGGACTGCCCTCGCCGCTCCCTGCGGGCAATTCTTTTTTTTTTTTTCAAGTCTTGGCCAATGAACAGAGACGCACATTCTCTTCATCTTAGGTACCAATGTCAGCATTCTTAAATATATGTCAGTACATTTTAAGAGCTCACCATTTAAGCAGAGAGCGGTGGCACACACCAGTAATCCCAGCACTCTGGGAGGCAGAGGCAGGCGGATTTCTCTGTGAGTTGGAGGCCAGCCTGCTCTACAAAGTGAGTCCAGGATAGCCTAGGCTACACAGAGAAACCCTGTCTCGAAAAAGCAAAACAAACCAAAAGAGAGCTGGACAATTTAGACCATGTAAAATTAGTTTGGACACAGGGTCTCCTGTATCTCAAAGGGTCCTGGAACTCCTCCACAGCCAAGGAAGACCTTGAACTGAAGACCTCACTGCCCCCACCTCAGTGGTAGAATTACACAAATGCCCCATCACGCCTGTTTTTATATGGTGCTGGGGCATAAACTCGGGGCCACACTCTGCCAAATGAGTTAGATTCCCAGCCATGATGACATCTAAAATTTATGCCACAACTGAAACTTCTGACAATTATTTTGAGAACCTGGAGACTGCTTATGTGGCAAATAGCAAGAGAATGGAAGAGAGTCTGAAAACAATCTAAACTCTTTTTATTGGACTTCATTTAGAATGTTTATTT
>OU015746.1:80281830-80295748 GCA_907169655.1 Acomys percivali | reverse complement strand
TTCTTCTTCTTCTTCTTCTTCTTCTTCTTCTTCTTCTTCTTCTTCTTTTTTTGTTTGTTTTGGAGACAGGGTTTCTCTGTGTAGCCTTGGCTGTCCTGGACTTGCTTTGTAGACCAGGCTGGCCTCGAACTCATACTGATCCACCTTTCTCTGCCTCCTGAGTGCTGGAATTATACATGTGTGCCACCACACCTAGTTAAATTAGTTTTTTTTTAAAGATTTATTTATCTATCATGTATACAGTGTTCTGCCTACATGCATGCCTACATGCAAAAGAGGGTATGAGATCTCAATTATGATGGATATGAGTCATCATGTGGTTGCTGGGAATTGAACTCAGGACCTCTGGAAGTACAACAGTGCTCTTAACCTCTGAGCCATCTCTCTAGCCCCAAATACAGTTTCTTAATGAGGTGATGGAATTTTAGATAAAACTTTAAGATATTTTAAATTTAATTTTGCAACCTTTTAGTATAGACTAAGTAGTACAGATGATATAAACTTTTACCTCAAGGACAAAAATTATTTAGTGAATGCAAAGAGGACAATAAACTCTATGAGGGCACACCTACCTTCACGGGAAGAAAAATCTGGACCTTCGGAATATTCTTGTTAAATCCATAAAATGAAAATGCACTCACCAAATTTGCCAATGCATTCTGCACCAGTTTTTTCTGCACTTCCCTCGCTTTCTGCCACACTGCCAAGGCTGCCAATCGTTTCTGATTGTCCTCAGCATGTTTATCCTTAGCATTCATACACGATGCATTACCAGCAGGTGAGAAGCCAGCTGTGCTTTTCCTGGGGCCTTCCTTCGGAGACGCCTTTGCTGGTTTCTCAAGAGATGGGAGGTTGTTTAAATCAGTCCCCTCTTCCTCTGAAGCTTTTCTACTTTCAGGACGATGGCAAATGTCTCCGTCAGAGTCTACCTTGTGACTCTTTGCACTAAGACTTAGGGACTTTTTAGCTTTTAATGGCAATGGACTGGACAGAGAATTTTTACTTCCCTTGTCAAAACTAGGAGAAGACATTACTTTATGGTTCTGGCTCTCAAAAGTATACTGTCTTGTTGGAGACTGAGTGTGGTTTAGGCTGTTCACATTCTTTGCAGGTTGGCATGAAGTCAGTTTACTTGATGAGCCATTAGCACACTTGGATCCGTTTTCTATAAAAATACCATTGGGAACTTTATGTTTCAAGGAACCCTGATGTTCACTGACAGTACTAACAGCAACAGTCTCTTTCAAAGTTTTGTCCTCTGAGTCCTTTGCATAGAGACAGCCTATTCCTGTGAAGGCCTGGAATTTAGGCTTTAAGGTGGTTTCCTCTGGTTGTTTGCCGCAAGTGTTCTCTTCCTCTAAAAGGGAGGCCACAATCTCCTCAGGAAGAATGCACTGTCGGCCTTTGTTCAGACCATCAGATGCCCTGGGGCTCTTGGGTTTGCAGTGACTGGCATTCTGTGGGCCATCGTCCTCATTGTCTTTCTGTGGAACCTTCCGATGACTGCCAGCCAGCTGCTCCAAGTCAGCCAAAGTGAGACTCATGCGGGGACAGTTTTCCATCAAGGCTTTATATTCTTCATCTTCCTCAGACTCTTCACTGTCACTGTCACTGGAGTCAGGTGGAAGAACGTGACTCAGCAGCTTTATTCCATGACATGGGGCTGATTCATTGTTGAATGTAGTTTTTTCTACTTTAATACAATCATTAGAAGGTGCTGTATTTTTAGAACTTTTCTTGCTTATAGGCTTTTCTGGTGGTAAAACTTTTGTACTGTTTTTTACCTTACCAGTGTTTTTTTTCATTGCAATAATTTCATCTGTATCGCTTGAATCATATTCACAGTTATTTGCTAAACTGGTTGAAGAATGAAGTTTGAGAATATTTGACTTGAAATCATTCCTTACAACTTCAAAAGGATCATTTTCAGATTCATTTACTGAGGAATACCTAGTTTTCTGTAAGTTTTCCTCTTGTGCAATCATCATTTTTAACTCATCTTCCGAGTCAATGTCATCATCAGACATGCTACTTTTATTCCGGATATTTTCTAAGTCAGTAGTATGAAAACCCACATGTTTAGGTTTCTGAGTACCAGAACTGGACACAAGGCGTGGTGTAGGAGTCACAACAGTACACGCCGCTGTCCTGTGTGCAGTCACAGGCCGTGCTGACCTGTTACTCTCCAGCACCTGATTAGTCCTTAGATTAATATCAGAAACCCTGGGCTCCTTGGGATCCTTGCTGTTCTGCACTTTCTTGATCTTCTGAGGGGGGAATTGAAAGTCAGAAAACTCTCCTCGACGTTTCTTACTCATAGGGTCATTTCCGCCTTCCAACTCCCAAGTGAGGTCAGCTATGGGAATGGGTTCTGTCAAATTCTCTGCTATCTTTTTTAGGTTATGGCAGTATTTTGATGGATCATATTTCATAATGTTGCTCAATCAAGGAAAAAGCAAAAGCACCAGAGAAACCTACCAATCTAGCAAAAGAGGAAAATTGTTTAATCTTGAACAAGTTCTTTACTTAGTCAACATTCAATTTCCAATCAAACTCAATGAGGACTCCACATGGTAAGCTTCTAGGGTCTATGGCCAAAGCTAACATCAAGTACCACCACTATCAGATGAGAGAAATCGCTTGGATGTTAAATATTACAGCAAACTCTGATATACACACACCCTCTAAACAGAAGCCCAAGACCAGCTTTTCAAAGTCTGAGATAACTACCCTCATGAAGTAGATATCAGAATTTGCTCACCCTGAGTCCATACTATTTCTCCATACACTATTTCTTGCTTATCAGCCTATTTTTATTTATTGTCTTCTTTTTAGAACTAATTCTAATTCCTTCTGAGTCTTCTTTAACAATGACCCCTTATTTTCTATTATTGCATTGTTCCATTAGCGAAGACTTGTGAATCCCTATATAATAAAATTTTGTTTGTTTGTTTGTTTTTGAGACACAATTGTACTACCTAGTCTTGGTTGGCCTGGAACTTGCCATTTAGGCTGAGCTAGACTTGAACTCAAAGAGATCTGTCTATGTCAGGTTCCCGAGTTCTGGGATTAAAGGCATTGACCAACATGTCCAGCTTGTAATAAGATTTGTAATATACATTCCTTTACAATCATCACTCATATCATAACAGCACAAGACTTCACGTCATCCACTAGTCTCAGAGTGCTTCACACATGTGGTGAATTAGCGCTGACCTCGCAGAGAAAGAGGCTACAACAACGCTGAAACAATCACAAGTGTAGTGACGGAGGCAGTGAAACTCCAAAGCTGCTCTGCCGTCACTCTGCGAAATGATAATTACTGTCAAATACTGACCAAAGGATATTTTATGTTTATGTCGATTCTTAAGGTGAAGAACAGGTAAGACTCTCCCAAATTTACTCACAACCCAATTCTAAGAGAAGAAAAAAAAAAAAAAAAAGACAATTATCATAAATATAAACAAAATAATAATACATAAACGTAATTTTTTTAAGTTGAACTCACAATGGGCTGTTACCATATTTAGTTTTTTGACAATAAAGGTCTCAAATAGGAAAAATATAAAGAAACAAAAAAGAAAATCCATCTGTATCCTGGACAGTATTTTGGACATACACATATACAGCCTTTGAAAGTGCAGCCATGGTCTGGGATGTAGTCCAGTTGGTAACATGTTTGCCTAGCATGCACAAAGCACTGAGCTCTATCCCCAGCACTTCATGACCTGGATATGGCTGGGAAAGGCCTGTAATCCCAGCACTCGGGAAGTAGAGTCAGGAGGATCGGAAGCGCAAGGTCATCCTCAGTTAAGTACCATGTCTGAGGTGAGCTTGGGGTACAGGACACCCTGTCTTGGAAGGAAGAAAGGAAGGGAGAGAGGATAAACGAAGGGCTTAAATAGACAGAAAGGAAAAAGAGGAGGGAGGGAGGGAGAAAAGGAGGAAGACGGGGAGGGAGGGGGAGGGAGGGAGGGGGAGGAAGGGGAGGGGGAGGGAGAGGGAGGGGGAGGGAGGGGGAAGGGGGGAGGGAGGGAGGAAGCAGCCATCCTGATGACATATACAAGACTTGTACACCATCAAGCCAGCCAAAATCCCAGCACAGACGGGGTAAGGGCCCCAAAGTCCCACTCTAGCTGTAGCTATTGGCAACTGATGGCCCCTGGGAGAGTTAAGCTTTCTTCTGGGATGTGGCCATTGCAAGTCTATAGTAGATGCTCCTAAATATACAGGTAAGTACTAAGTGGATTCAGTGGGTTTAAAAAAAAAAAAAAGATAATACATTAAGTTGGGAGGAAAACTTGGGGGGATAAGAGAGAAATTGGAGGGGAAGAAATAGGAAATGGATTTGATCAAAATACGTTACATGCACGTATGAAATACTAAAAGAACACTAACAATAAAAACACAAATAGTTTTGAGGCAAGTGAAAAAAAAAAAGGTGCAATCTTGGTACCTCCCCATCCAGTCTACCACTTATGTCCTTGGGAAGTCTCCACCTAATTTGGATTTCTCTATATATAAACTGGAGAGAAAGTTGTCCTAACTAAAGACTTTTATAAATGTATGTTGAAAATGAAAAACAAATAATCAAAAACCCCAACCTATATGCTAACTGCTCCAAAGTGGGAAAAAGGCATGGGCTTTGGATATCACACCTACAAACATGAGGTCTCAGGAGACATTGTTGGCACAGTCTACTGAAGGAGACTCACTTTATGTCCTGGGACCTCTGTTCCAGGCACAGCTTTCATATGGAAGTCTGTTCCTCCCATCTTTTCCAATAAGGCGGTGTTGCCAGGGGTTGAATTTTCTTTCTTTGCTTTTGCTTCTTCTCTTTCTTGGGCTAATCTGAATTGAAGGTCAAGTAAAAACAAATCAGCCATGACAACATTTAGAGGTGCCATTCAGGTAACCCTAAGTGAGCAACAAAACATCTCTACAGTATTAGAAATTAAATTAAAATACTTCTTTAGTTTGTTTTTTAAGACAGGGTTTCTCTGTGTAGTCCTGGCTGTCCTGGAACTCTCTCTGAAGACCAGGCTGGCCTCCAACTCAGAGATCCAACTGCCTCTGAGTCCTGACTGCTGGGACTATTAATGGCATGCATGGCACCACTGCCCATTTAGAACACTTCTTCAATAGAATAATTATACTATTTTCTAAACACACAAAACATTTTCATTGTAGAATGACTAGAAAACATTGAAAAGTGACAACAAAGATTTCTTTAATCTCACATTTTGTTAACATTTGTCTACATCAACTTCCATTTTACTCACAAACACTTAGAATGCAGTCTAGATAACACCCTCCCACTCCTATGCTCTACTACAGGGGTGCCTCAGTTCTCTTCATGGCAGAGACCGTAAACCATCATTCTCTCTCTTTTTAATGTCAGGCTGGTATCAAACCGAGGATGTCATGTATGCTAAGCAATCTATCATGACTACATCCAACTCTTTCATCCACATATTCTTTTTTTTTTTTTTTTTCTTTTTTTCTTTTTTTGATTTTTCGAGACAGGGTCTCTCTGTGTAGCCTTGGCTGTCCTGGACTCACTTTGTAGACCAGGCTGGCCTTGAACTCACAGCGATCCGCCCACCTCTGCCTCCCGAGTGCTGGGATTAAAGGCGTGCACCACCACGCCCGGCTCATCCACATATTCTTAAATGGTTCCCATTTTGAAAATTCCAAAATAAGTCTAATATTCCCCCCTCTGAAAATTTTCCCTTATGACTACAAAAGCTCTAAAGGTTGTTATACAATCTTGCTATGAAATTACATGCAGAATTATTCTTATGCCTGTGAGAATGACCCCAATAGGCTCATATATTTGAACACCTGATCCCCAGTTGGTGAATTGTTTGGGAAGGGTTAGGAAGCACGGCCTTGTTGAAGGTGTGTCACCAGGGTTGGCTTTGAGGTTTCAAAAGCCCAAGCCACTCCCAGTTAGCTGCCTGTCTCATGCTTCTGCATCAGATGTAAGCTCTCAACTGCTGCTCCAGCACTACGTGTGCATGCCTGTTGCCATGCCTGCTCATGAATTCTCCTTCTGGAAGCATGAGCTCCCAAATTAAATGCTTTGTCACTGCAACAGAATAGTAATTAAGCCAGACTCTCATATGTTCCTAGCTTCCTTCTCTCTCTTTCTTTGTATGACACTGCCTTTATTAGTCAAAATCAACATCTGTCATTCAGTGTCGCCTGTAATAACATAACTCTAAGGTATAGGAAACTCCACCTTTTGAAATAAACCCTGGAGAAACGCACTCATATTTTTAAGACATCCTCACAGATCACCTACAGATAGCAAGAGGTAGAAATAGTTTAAATGTCCTCCGGTGTACAAAGCCACTGTAGTAACAGCCATTTCTGATATCATGCATATAGCTTTGACAAAATAGGGAAAGCCTGAGAAGATAGTGCTAGAAAGGAAAAATAGCACTCGGGAGGCAGAGGCAGGCAGATCGCTGTGAGTTCGAGGCCAGCCTGGTCTACAAAGTGAGTCCAGGACAGCCAAGGCTACACAGAGGGACCCTGTCTTGGGAAAAGAAAAAAAGAGAAAGAAAAAACAAAAGCATACGCATATAACAGCATGCACACATAAAGTGCTGAATTCTCCTTCTGTGCAGTTTGGAATGAAAAGAGTCGAGAAAGGCTTCAGCTCTTCTTGCAAGGTAAGAACTTGCTAATGTCCTGCTTCCATTTCTGCTGCTGTGATAAAATATCCCATATAAACAGTAACCTAGGGAGAAATAGTTTCCTTCAGGTCACAACTGTGGGTTATGGTCATTATGGTCGACTGCAAGAAAGTCAAGGCAGGAGCTGGAAGCAACTAGTCACATCTGCAGCAAAGAGCAGAGATAATAAATGAACGCACAGTCTGTGACTACAATCTCAGGCTCCAGACTGAGGAATGGTGTCTTCCACTCTCAGGTTTGGACTTTCCAGGTCAATGACAGACATCAGGACAACCTGCCACCAACAACCTGCCACCAACCTGATGTAAACAGCTCACATAAGAGTCTCTCCCCAGCTGATCTCAGGCTGCATAAAGCTGAGAACTAATCATCATAACTATCCTGAACTACTAAATAATTTCAAATCAGTTAGGTGAACTTACAAAAGCAATTACACTATGAAGAAATGGCTTTGCAGATGTATGAGGCAAATCTTACCTGTGTAAAAAGCTTTCTTTTGCTAGCTGAATTTGCAATGTTCCACCTTTCCATTTTGTTTTGTTTAAAATAGACATACCTATAAGGTAAAGAATTGTCAGAGTTCACTGCAATGCAAAACTGTATCTCAGTACATCTTTTCCTAGTTGCCAGTACTTAAAAGAAAAAAAAAAGACTTATTTGTCACAAAGAGACACCGACAATGTAAAAGAAAAAGTGAAGCAGAAAGATAGAGCGTAGGCTCCTGTTTTATTCTGACCTGTTAGCTGATTCCCTACCTTTTTTTTTTTTAAAAGATTTATTTAATTATTATTATCATATATACAGTGCTCTGCATGCATGGCAGAAGAGGTCATTAGATCACATTATAGATGGTTGTAAGCCACCATGTGGTTGCTGGGAATTGAATTCAAGACCTCTGGAAGAGCAGTCAGTGCTCTTAACCTCTGAGCCATCTCTCCAGTACTCCCCCAACACACCTTAAAAAAAAGGATTTACTTTTTCTCGTGTGTGTATGTGCGCGTGTGTATATGCTCATTTGTGTGTGTGCCCCTGGAGGCCAAGGAGGACATCTATTCCCTGGGCCTGAGTGACAGGTAACGGAGCCACCCATGAGGCGGTCCTCTGCAACAGCAGCAAACATTGAGTCATTCCTTCAGCTGCAGCTTATAAGTTTCTTTCTTACCTTCTTTTTTCTCCCAGAGCTGAGGACTGAACCCAGGGCCTTGAGCTTGCCTCTACCACTAAGCTAAATCCCCAACCCCAATGTGTAGCCCAGGCTGTCCCCAAACTCATGATCCTTCTGCGTCCACCTCCTTCAGCAAATCTCACCGGCGTGTGCTACCACAACCACCTTATAGGTTTCTTATGATGCCTGTTTCTCAGTTACTTGAAGACTAACAGAAAATAATGTATAAAATGTAAAGCAAACCTTATGTGCAACTTGTTTAAAGACTCATTTTAGGAACTTCTGGTAAATAAATATTTATTCACTATGTTGTTATTTTCCACACGGCAAATAAAGCTTTTCAGGGTGAATTAGGGTAGATTTTGGGATCCTGTAGCATTTTAATCAATCACCTCAGTCCAGTTATCACTGCAAAGCAGGTACACACATTAGCTAGTGGCTGAACTATGCTTTAGCTGTTGTGCCCCAATAGCTATTGTCAGCTTCCTTAATGTAACTACTAACAAAAGCTTCCATGCAGTACATATTTTGCTGTGTACTAATGTATCATTTAATTGGATCCTTATAGTAAGTAACATTATTAGGTAAGGCACTGTATCTTTTTTTTTCCCCTGAGACAGGGTTTCTCTGTGTAACCTTGGCTGTCCTGGACTCCCATTGTAGACCATAGCGGTCTTGAACTTACACTGATCTGCCTGCCTCTGCCTCTGCCTCCCAGAGTGCTGGGATATCAGGTGTGTGCCACCACACCTGGCTGTAGATTTTCATCTACTGGACTTAGAATTTTAAATTAATTATTTCATATATACTCTCTCCAAAATAATCTTTTCACAAATGGAATCATAAAAGACTGATTATTTTTTTCCCGATGGCACATTCCTTTCACTTGCTTTTCGGTGTCTTTCTCTGTTTTGACTTCCAAGACACTAGAATACATTAACTGCATCAACAGAATGAAAAATAATCTTATTTTAATCATTGAAAGCTAATGTTTACCATTATCTTTACTAATTTTATAAGACCATCACACTTTCAAAGATATGATCTGATATGGTCATATTCTAATGTCCTTTTATAACAAGTTTTTTTTTTTTTAATGACAAAGGATTACATGCTCCCCCAAAACAAATAGACATAGGAGAAGTGTGGCCTAACGTTAAGTGGGATAAGTTCAATAGGCATTTTCTATCAAAGTTTGGTCCTTTGTTCAAGTTATTTAAAAATACTAGTTTATAGCCGGGCGTGATGGCGCACGCCTTTAACCCCAGCACTTAGGAGGCAAAAGCAGGTGGATCTCTGTGAGTTTGCAGTCAGCCTGGTCTGCAAAGGGAGTCCAGGACAGCTAAGGCTATTACACAGAGAAACCCTGTCTCGAAAAACAAAAACAAACAAACAAAAAAAGAAAATACTAGTTTCTGAGGAAACCTACTAGCATGTGATACTAGGTCTTCTGACACAGAATAATTTGAAACCTGAGATATAGGGCCCCAGAACTCTCTTGATCAAAGTTTTCCATCTATACAACTCATAAGTGACTAGTGAGGCTTAGATATGGGACCAAAGTCATTTCAAGTTACACAACCACACTGACATTTAGAAGTAAAAGAAACAAACAGACAAAAACACATGATGATCTTACATTTTTTCAGGTCCGCTTCTGTTATTTTGATGTTAACATAGGCAAAGACTTTCTGTGAATTTCCTAAAAAATAAAATAAAATGGATTATGCTGATTTAAATTCTTATCCAGAGAACAATATAAACCTCAATCGCTTTCTCTTTTCCTTTTTCTTTTTTTTGTTTTGTTTTGAGACAGGGTCTCTCTGTTATATAGAACAGGCTGTCCTGGAACTCACTATGTACACCTAAGTGGCACCACGTTCAGCCTTAAAAAGTTTTCGAAATTTAAAAAGTGAGTTCACAGATATTTAATCTTTGAAAGAAAGGTTTTGTTTGTTTGGTTGGTTGGTTGATTTTGTTTTTTGGTCATACCAGACCACAGTCTGCATTTTTATAAGCATGATCAAAGTATTTAAAAATAAAATGAGTAAGGAAAAAACCATGATAATCAGTTAAGACATCTTGATTGTATGTTAGTGACATTCAACTTAATAAAATAACATTAGAAAGTTGACTCCTGAAATTGAAAGAAAAGATGTCTTGGAAACTCAAATGTTTTATGTTTCTTCTGGTTTCAAAATTAAATTTCACAGGCAATACTTCCAAGACACTGTATGTTATTTTAAATGCTCAGCACTAATACTCAGCTCTGGAATTGCTTTCTCTTGTGATACCCAAGTTGTCTCACTTTACCTACCCAGTGAGTGCTTAGAACTGACCTTGGTCATCTTTCCGAGTGATGATCTCCACATCAGAAACGTCTCCAAATCTGCTGAACTGATTTTGTAAGTCTGTCTCAGAAATGCCATGTCCAAGTCCACCCACGAAGAGGCGCCTCATTTCTCTGTTGGCTTTCATGAATGTTGGGCATCTAACTGGAAAAGTAATTTTGTGCAGAAAACCACTTAATAGTTTTTCAAAACTATAACACAACTCTTCCCTCCAAAATTTCTGTGCCAAGCTGGTTTTATGGAACTATGACTCATCATTTGTATTGCTTTCTGATTTTATTACTGGACATTTTAGGAAGGCCCTACAGCCATACTCTCAATCAATGTACTTTGGAGCTGCACCTAAGTGCAGCAAACCCAGCCAGCCCCAAGTTTTCTTTGTAAACAACCATAGCTATTATATCTTTTCATTTTCTTATTCTCAGTAGTACTGGGATTTTTCTCTCCTTGATTAATTTGTACATTCATTTTTAAAAGATACTGACAAAACCAGTAAGCTAAAAGATAAAAGTATGTCTCCATCCTGGAGTTCCGTAGTCATAACAAAGATAAACAAAAGTCTGCAATTACAATAGTATGACATATAATACAAGTGTCCTAAAGTGCTGTTCAGGCACAAAGAGGACAGCTAATGTGTGCCTGTACGGTACATAGCAGTTTGTGTAAATCTCATTGTTCAGAGGAGCAGAAGAGGTTAAGACTTTTCCTATGCCAATCAGAAAACAGCAGTGGTGAAGCAAGGATCATAATCAGGTCTAATTTCAGAACTATGAACAACTGGTAACACTATACCTCCAAGTTTGCTGGAAAAGTTTTCCAGAGGTCCCTCCGTCTCCTTTGAGTTCTTAGCAAATGCTCAGCTCTCACTCAAAGCTTCCTCAAAAGCTGGCTGGCTCCTTCCAAGCAAGATCAGAAAACAGCGGTAAGAGCCCAAAGCAAAGACCTGCAGTCTGGGAGAAATCTACAGTGTACCGCTTCTTGCCAGCCTACGCCCCATCCTTTGCACTCCACCATCTTCCTCTGAGAAGCCCGGAGGAAGGAGAGGAGAGGCTAGGCCCAACAGCTCATCACTTGTCACACGCAAACACACTTTAGACGTTGCACCACAACTCTAGCGCAGTGTAGACCCCAAGTCTAAAAGCACGTGTCAGCATGAGCCTTTTCTTTTCCTTCCTACAGGGTTTCCAACCTAGTCTCCTAAGGTTCCGTTTTCACGCAATTCCCGAGGGCTCTTCATTTCATCTGCCTTCACTTTAACCGACGTTCCGCTACCTTCTCTTCCACGTTGTAAAATTGCCAGAGGTGTGTGTGGGGTCGGTTGGCGGGGGCAGGTAAGTCCGCAATTCCTACAGAAAAGACAAGCCGCCGCGCGATTCTCACTTCCTGGACAAGTAGGCGGAAATGAGGAAGCGGAACAAAAATAAAGTGACTCTTTTCCTCGTGTCTCCCAGAACCGCCCCTTGAGTGACGTAAGGGTTCGGGTAGCCCAGAGGCCTTTAGAGGAGGGTGGGCGGCCGTCGTAGCTGGACTTTCGATTAGGAACGAACCAACTCTCAGAAGCGTCGGGAGTGTCTAGACAACGGACGCAACATTCTGAGGCGCGTCGGGAGTCTGGAATGTTGCCTGAGGCGGTGGAGGTGCACGCGGCGGGGCCCAGCAGCCTGTCTCTTCCCCCCCACGAACTCTCGAATGGTCCGCCCCGCCGCGGGCGCGCGGCTTGAAGAGTCCGGTGATTAAGGCGCCTAGACAGCTGGGTTCCTGCCGAGCTGCCATGGATCCGGAGATGCGCGAGTTGCGAGCCTTGGAGGCGGAGGTCGCGGCGCTGCAGCGGGAGTGCAAAATGCTGCCAAAGGCCGAGGAGAAGACCTTGTCCGGAGCCCGGTAAGTGTCTTTTGGCCACGCCTTGGCCACGCACGGTATCACCTGGCAGACCTATCAACCAACCCCCCAGACACTTCCCAGCGCCGACCCTCGGCACGCCCTGAGCTGAGTAATGTAGTGAGAGACCTTCTGAAATGTGAACTTGAATCAGAATCGATTCTGGGAGGACGCTGAGCCCGTAGTGCGAGAGCACTGCGTTCGAGGCTTACTTATGTCTTGAGGTTGTTTCGCTTGGCTGATGAGAATCAAAGGGGAAAGTCTTGCTTTTCTTTAAGTTCATTTTACCTTGGGGAAACAGTATCTAATTGGGCGGTTTTTATGGTTTTGGAGACATTGTTAGGCAGTTAAGCTCAACTTGACTTCAAGCTCCTATGGTTCTTCCTGCCCTCCCCCGCCCCCAGGTGGTGGGTAGATTACTTAACTCTGGTTTCATGGGTTTGTTTTTGTGTCTCACCTAACCTTACTTAAGTGATACTGATTTTTTTTCATTATGCTAATAACATAAGGGTTGGGAGTATATATAGCCCTGTGGCAGAGCAGTCTAACAAGGGCAAGGACCAGACGTGGCTTGGCGTGGTGGTGGTGGTGGGTTAATGACAGAAATTACCTCTGAAAAATAGCTTAGGTGGAGTAAATTGATATATAGCTAATGCTGTCTTTAGGAAAGTGTGATAGTCCTCTGGATTAGGAGCTATTGTTAACCCCTGTTTAAAGGTAATGAGCCGAAGTGTCAGAGAAGTTAAATTGCTTGCCTAAAGTCCTAGAGAAATCCAAAGTCCAGGCATTCTTCTCCATTCAAAGCGAGAAGAAAGATGGAAACCTGCAACTTATAGTAATTTAGTATCTTAAATAATAAACTACTGTTATTTTATTAGGTATAATTTGGTACAGGTTCAGAGAATGAGATTTTTCTGTGCTGAAAAGAACCTTCAGGAGGGAAAGAAATTTTGGAGAAGTTCTAAAGAAAATCAAATAAGAGAAAGTTGTAACTGCTTTAAAAAAAAAAAGAGGGAAATAAATGTGTGTGCACTGGCCTATATATGCGCTTTCACAAGCAAGAATGTGAGACACTTACTGCTCACTCAGGTGTGACCCACATATTATTAGGATTACATATTATTGGGGATTGGTGAGACTGCCAGACTCCTCTGGAAATCTCCATCCCTGTTTACTGAATTAGAATTTGTATGTTATCAAGACAGCTTGCCCTTACACCCTTTGTATGCACACTTAAAAGTTTCAGAAGCAATGCATCATACCATGGGGGGGGGGGAACGGCTTCTTTACTCACCACAAGATGTCAGTACAAGCCCAGTATGATGGAATAGATTGGTTGTGTAATCTGGGACTCCTAGGTAATGAAGTTGAAAGTTAGAAGAACCCAGACTAGTCCAAAACGTGTAGATTCAGTGTGAAATTTTTCTCACTGTGGTGACGGAAGATTGAGAACAAACTACTTAGTTTTAAAAAAATTTGTTATTGCATATTTATTGTGTGTGAATGAGGGGTCATATATGCATATGGAAGGTAGGGTATAGAACAGACACTTCCAAGTGTCAGTTCGCTTGTTCTAATGGAGATAAACTCCAGGGTGAGACTTGTGCAGCAGGTACTGTTACCTGCAGAGCCATCTTGCTGATCCTCCAAGATACTTTAAAAGTGATCTTAATGGTTGATTGGATTGGGAGCTGGAGAATTGGAACTAAGTTGTTTGATTTGGTAATCCCCTACACACACACACACACACACACACACACACACACACACACACACAGAGAGAGAGAGAGAGAGAGAGAGAGAGAGAGAGAGAGAGAGAG
>OU015746.1:80230770-80278451 GCA_907169655.1 Acomys percivali | reverse complement strand
TCTCTGTTATCACAGCCGTGCACCCCACAACCAGCATCTCTGTTATCGCTACCTGTAGATTAAGTTGGTACTACCCACTCAGAATGCCTTTCTGATATTCTGTTATGTAAATGGACTGGCTTCTGTGCTTTTTTTGTTGCATTGGGTTTTAATTCTCCTATATCTTCTTGGACTATGAACTACCGAATCCATCCATCTGCTTTCCAGCTTGCAAAATGAAATTGTTCTTTTCTTTCCTGATTGCTTTATCTTTGTAGAATTGTGTCCTCTTAACAAGCACTTACTTAGTAAAACTGCATACTTCCATGTAGTCATAATGATTCTTATCTCTTGGGAGATAGGGAATAGTTTGTGAAGGAAGATAAGAGAAATACGATACATTTGATTTGGGTGCTGGTTACATGGGTAAACACATATAAAATGATTGAGCTGTTAAGATTAGTGTTAAGTATTTAAGTTATGCTTATTATATTTCTTTTCTTTCTTTTTGTTTTTTGTTTTTTGAGATAGGGTTTCTCTGTGTAGCCCTGGCTGTCCTGGAACTCACTGTGTAGATCAGGCTGGCCTCAACCTCACAGAGATCCACATGCCTCTGCCTCTGCAGTGCTGGGATTAAAGATGTGTAACACCATGTACAACTTTTGTGGAAATTTGAGGGGTAAGAAAGCTAAACACATAGGTTCAATTTATTGTTTTTAACAATGTTTTGAAAGAACTTGGTAGCAGTGTGTGAGACCAGCCCCAAAGGCCGTGAAACCAGATTATAAGAAGCATGAAGACCTGGAATTGCAGCGTACAGTTTATAGGTGTCTGATTCTGGGTATTGGTAAATGCCTATTGAATCTTTGAAATGTGGGTTAGAAAGATGGGTATATTAATGGGTTAGGTCAAAAGTAGTTTCTTCCTGGCTGGAATGTACCTTCTTTGTCTTAATATTAGAGTTAGGTGTGTATCAAGAGCCAGGGGCCAGCTAATGCTCCATATATGATTGTAATGGTCTTGAAGAATGTTTGGGAACTGTAGGAAAAACAACTATTATTACTCTGGTACAAGTGTGGTGATTACAGTAATGACAAGATAAACCCATGCAAGCAATGAGTTAATATTGAAAACAATTCAGATATGTAAGATGAATGGCTCAACAAATAAAGATATTAACACTCAGACTAATAATGACCAGAGTTTACTCCCTGGAACTCACATAGAGTAAGAAGAGAACTGATGATCCCTTAGGTTGTCCTCTGACCTCCGGATACATATCACACGCATGCACACACGCACGCAAATAAAAATTAAATTAAAGACTGTGGTGATACCTTTAATCTCAGTATTCTGGAGGCAAATGCAGACAGATCTTTGTGAGTTTGAAGCCAATCTTGTCTACTCAATGAGTTTCAGGACAGCAAGGACTATATAGAGATAAGTAAATAATGGAAAATAAAACATATAACAGTTAACATGATTCAGACTTATTTAGGACTATATTAGTATATATACACACATGTATAAATACACATATGTATGTATTTCTATTTCTTAACCATTGATATACTTGATAATTTAAAAGTATAAATTTTTAGTAACTCTATTTTATAAGGCCAATTACTTTGGCATGAACTTCCAAAATGGGGGCGGTGGGGGGAGGCTGGGAGCCATTCAGACAGACAGCACAAGCAGGTAAAACTACAGTGTAGTTCACACACCCGTTCACAGAGTGTGAGAAAGCCACAGCATCTGTGTCCTCTCCAACAGTCCCCACTTCACAGTGTGAACAGGTGGACAGGTGCACACAGGGCTCACTTACAATCCTAGAAGGAAAGGCACAGCTTGGCAAAGAACAGTAACAAAAAAGTTTTGGATCCTAAAATCAGGTGCAAGAAGAAAGAGGGGAACTTTGTGGAGAGTCAGTCTCCATTTTCATTTGGGCAATGGCATTCCACAGGGCAGAAAGAATTTTCTACCCAGGAACTTGAGATGTGAGTCTCTCCTTCCTCATTAAACCATCAAGACACTGTTACAACAGCTTTCAAAATTATTACACATACAAAAAGGTAACTAAAAACAAAGCATAGAAGCAACCATGAAGATTTCTTGACTCTCGCCAGTACATTAACTCTTAGGTTTAAGACCTGAAATACTTGGTGGTCACAAAATAACAAAATTGACTTTTTTGGGGGGAGGGTGTGTTACAAAAATAAAAATAATTGAGGTAGATAAATTAAAGCCCTCACGTCCAAGCCTGGCCTGTCTCAACTCTATAACCTTCATAATGGCACAAGGTGGGTGAGTAGGTGTGAAAATCTTCAGGACTTGGCACAAGGAAATTGACATAACAACAGACAGATAAAGTGTGGAGCTGTGAGGAGCCCCTCCTGGCCTGCTAGGAGTTTCTCCCTAACAAGCCACATGCAGTTCTTCAATGCAGCAGGCACTGAAAATGCACATAAAATCACCTGAGGTGCTCACCCACTCCAGGCTCTGGGGAAAAGGTGGGTTAAAGGAGATGTGGGGACTGATAGCACTCTCAGGGCTCCCTCCGAACTGTTTAAATAAGCAGCAGGATAAGTTGTGGGGTCCCTAGGGACGAGGGTCAGTTCGTCCTTTCAAATTTTTTTAAAGCAATTACTAGCGTATGTTTCATACATCTATTCACAAGTAGATATTCACTTAAATAAGTATTTGAAGTATTTTAAATAAAATATTTGATTTTCTAATTAACAGATACAAAGAAAGTTCTACAGAGACACAGATTATCAGGAAATTGCAACATGGTTACATTTCAACTGGAATTTCAGGTTCTGGAAATTGAGGTAACTTGAGCTTGTGATAACAAAATTTTTTTTCCTATGAGAAACAGTTCCCATATGTAGCCACTACTGTGTTTAAAATGAGGAGAAATGTGTAAGCCAGGGTTCCTTTATAGCACATTTGTATCATATATAAAGATTTAAGAGTACCCTCTCGACTGAATATGGTGAAATTGGTGCTGAGCCCATAAGTGCTTTATTTTTGGCCAGGTAGGAGATGGTTTTAGGCTCCCAGTAAAAGTCTCTGAGGTTGTGGAAGCAGTGTTGCATGCCACCATCAGATGGATGAAGTGGGGAAGGGCAGTTGTCACCTCAAGTTCTGCAGACAAGTTGCACTCGAGCACTTGTCTCCAGGATTCCATGTCCTAGTCAGGATCCTCAGTCTTGAAACAAGCCGCAGTGTGTGACTTTTTGTATGGGAGAAGTCAGTGACTGAGTTAGTACCCTGTGTTTTACATATCAGAGAGCCATATAATTCAAGTCCAAGAATAACGTCCAGGTACCTAGGCTTTGAGCTTTTGCTCTCAATGTTATTTGCTATGGCTGCCCTAGGGCAGGCTAAAGATGGGCTGTGGAGTAGCTAGTTCTTACCTGATGACAGAGCTCGCAACATTCACTCACTTCAGGGTTATGCTTCGATATTACCAATATGACCCAAAAAATGCAGTGTGCCATTCCAAATACCTGTTGAAAAAAACATATTTGTTGATTCAAAAAGACAATTGTCATGTCCAAGGAGATATAGTAAAGTGCAGAGATCTCAGTTATCGGCCTGCCTCACATGTTATCTGATCACACTCTTAGCTGTTGGGTTGATGGAAGCTAGTGGTCTGTTAAAAGTTAATAGATTCTAAAAAGTTTATATTTGTTAGCCACAGAATATTAGGTCCAATACAGAGGAGGGCAAGGAATGGCTATTTAGGGGACTAAAGGTAGCCCAAGACAAATT
Source organism: Acomys percivali (assembly GCA_907169655.1). Taxonomy (NCBI): domain Eukaryota; kingdom Metazoa; phylum Chordata; class Mammalia; order Rodentia; family Muridae; genus Acomys; species Acomys percivali. Next base: position 80,274,695 of record OU015746.1, on the reverse strand, counting down.
GTAATTTGGCCCTGGACTTGAAACATTCCAGACTCCATAATCACTGAAGCTCTAATCAGCTCATCGTCAGTCCTGGAGAAGCCTTCACTGAAGGTGTGGCTTCATTCTGGGAACTTTGACTCACTCAACAGTTAATATTTTCACATGTCTAGGAATAATTGGGGAGTGATCTTACTTAAGGTATGATGTTCCCAAATGGGCACCAACCCTCAGGGCTACACAGGATCACTGAAGATCTCTATTAAAGACTGGATTGGAGCATGAGCCCAAATTGATAATGTCATTCAGGTTGGACAGCCTGTTTTAAGGCCCCCGTGTTTTACTTTGTCTGACCTAGGAACTTTTCGGTTTTTCCCATTGTAAATAATTATATAGTCTCACCAACTGAATTTTCTTTGTCTTTGCCCAGCTTCACGTCAGATTGGTACTATTCTGTAGGTGCTTTTTTTTTTTTTTTTCTATTTTATTTTATTGGGATTTCTTATATCTCTTTCTCCCTTCCCTACCCCAATCCCTTCTAACACCCCAACACCAGGTAAGAGAGAAAGAAGGTTAGTGGGGCAAAGGGGCGTAGTTCTCTTTAGCTGCTTCCCTCTGGTTAGGGTCCTTGGGTTCCTTGGGGTTAGTCCAATCTTCGTTTCAGAGTATCTCCAACTTCTTCTCAGCAAACTGCATCAACAGGAACCAGGAGCAGCAGCAGGGAACACCAACATCCTTTCTTGGAGCCTCGCTTCTCTCTCCTGGCTCTGGCATTTATTCTCAATTAAACTATCTGCAGCTGGCAAAGAGCCCCTCTCAGAGGCTGCATGAGGCAAATAGTCTGCTTCTGTAGACATCTGAAGCAGCCCCATATCCCACATCTGGGATTAAGACAAAAACACATTTATATAACATGACTGAATTTTCAAAGATTTCTTTATTTATTATTTTGTACACAGTGCTCTGCCTGCATGTACCCTTGCAGGCCAGAAGAGGGCCTTTATAGATGGCTGTGAGCCACCATGTAGTTGCTGGGAGTTGAACTCAGAACCTCTAGAAAAGCAGTCAGTGCTCTTCTCTCCAGCCATCTCTGCAGTGCCATAATTGAGTTTTTAAAAACACCAAAACTTCGACTACACTATACCATCAGTTTTTCTGAATGGTAGTATCCATTTATGGGCTCAACTTAGTGGTATTGTAAACCAGGTCCAGCTTCTTCTCTTAGGACTTGTAGCCTGGGAATTGACTTGGTACCCTGTTGGCCTTAGGGCCTTGCAGGCATTTTCTGCTGTAGGTGGTCTTGTCTTTCACAGGTATTTCATGGTTTGTATGGAGGGAGGTTTTGTAGTTGGAAGGCTGGTCCACAAATACAATTCAACATAGACGATTCTGGGTTTGATTTGAGCCAGGAGCTGTGTTTTTCAGGATGAGTTGTGCCCAAGGATTGGTTGTTTTCTCATTAGTGGGGCTGGCTTAAGAAATTAATCACACTACAATATTTTAACTTCACTTTACTTTTGTCACCATAGGCCAGTGAAAATTCAGGACAAGAAAGCATTGGGCACAACTAATGGTTTCTACTTTATGTACTTTAGGGATGCAGAAAAACATGAGAGTAACTATTGACATTCTTTGAAAGACAGAATACTGCAATTATATCTCCAAAGAGATTTGTATTATTGTTCACATTTAAAATTATGCAGGCATTTGATGACTACTTGGTTTTCCTAACAGTGTGCTGCAGAAAAGCATGCTTTCCTTGGCTCTGTTAAGAGCACTCATTTTCTCTCTGAGCCTTTAAAATTTATGACTCTTAAAGAGTCACTGACAAGTAAGATGTTGGAAAGAACTGCAAATAGCTGTGGAATTAACAGTGCCTTAGGGATCAATTATATAGAAGTTGTCAATAGTTATTGGTTGGAAAGAAAGGGGACAAAGGCCCTCTTTATTTTCCTTTGCTACTAAGAACTGATAAAGTGAGTTTTTTTTTTTAATTTCTTTTTAGTGGGGGGTGTTGGGGGCTAAGATCTTGCTCTCAACCTTGTTAAGTTTGGCCTTGAGCTCATCTTCCATCTGCTTCAGCCTCCTGAGTACTTGGATTTGAAGTCACGTGCTGCCACACTCACTGTGTAGGTACTAGAAAATTTTCTTTTATAGAATTCCTAGGTGAGAGACTAAAGAGATGGCTCAGCAGTTAAGAGCACTTATTGCTCTTTCAGGGGACCTGGGTTGAGTTCCTGATACCACATGATAGCTCACAAGTATTTGAAACTACAATTTCAAAGAATCGATGCCCTCTTCTCACTTCTGAGGGTACCACACATGCACATGGTATGCATATGTACTTGCACTTAAAATAAATCCTTAAAAAATTAGAATTGCTTGGCCGAAGGAAATGTACATTTAAATTTAGATTGATTGATAAATTTAGATATCTTCCAAAGTGGTTTTACCATGTTGGTTACTTGTTATTGTTCACTTAACACAACCTGGAGGTTCCTGGGAAGGAAGAGAGAAGAATTTGAAGATCATGTTGGCCTGGGGACACATCTGTGAGTGATTGTCTTGATTGATGATTGATTTGTATGGCCCAGCCCACTGAGGGTAACACCAAGCCCTAGGCAGATGATCCTGAACTGTCTGAAAAATAAGAAAAAAGAAAATCTAAGGGCTGGAGAGATAGCTCAGAGGTTAAAAGCACTGACTGCTCTTCCAGAGGTCCTGAGTTCAATTCCCAGCAACCACATGGTGGCTCACAACCATCTATAACATAATCTGATGCCCTCTTCTGGCCTGCAGGTATGTAGGCAGAGCACTGTATACATAATATATATATATGGTAGCTGAGCATGAGCCAGTGAGCAACCCAGTAAGCAGTATTCCTCCACAGTTTCTGCTCTAAATTCCTGTTTGAGTTCCTGCCCTGACTTCCCTGAGTGATAGGCTGTGACATGAAAGTGTAAGATAATACATTTTCTCTCCTCTAACAAGTTGCTTTTGGAAATGGTGTTTATCAGAAAGCAAACTAAAACAAGCAGAGGTTTTGTTTGTTTGAGACAGGGTTTCTCTGTGTAGCCCTAGCTGTCTGTAGTTCTGTAAACCAGGCTGGCCCTGAATTCAGAGGTCCCCCTGCTTTTGCCTCCCAGGAACTGGGATTAAAGGCATATGCATGCACTCACCATCTGGCTTGTTGTATACATTTTTTACTTTTGAGATTGATGGAGGAAAAAAGTAAAGTCAGAGCAACATGTTGGGTTTTCTTTCTTCCCTAAAATCAAACATTCCACTAGAGGGAGATGTTTAGTTGTCAAAAGGTTAAAAATATTTAAAACAACACATTTCAGTCTTATAAACACTTACTCTTGCTTAATAAATATTGATGCAATTTTTGAACCAGAGTGCCTGTCCTCGTTAAGGGTACTATTGCTGTGATAAAACACCATGACCAGAGCAACTTGGGGGAGGAAAGAGTTTAGTTGGCTTACACTTCCTCATCGCTGTTCATCATTGAAGGAAGTCAGGACAGAAACTTTCTTATAGAAGCCTGGGCCATCACCCACAGTAGTCTGGGCCCTTTCACATCAATCACTAATTAAGAAAATTGCCTACAACCCTATCGTAAGGAGTTTTTTTCTTACTTGAGGTTCCCTCTTCTCAGATGACCTTAGCTTCTGTCACACTGACATAAAACTAGCCAGCACAATGCCCTTAAGTTCTATTAGTAGAATATTATAAACAAAGATAGGGAAATCTATGTGGAGAGTCTGAGTCATTGCTTCTGTTGATGCAGTGCTTGTCAGTGTTTGGAACATAGACTTCATTTTCTCCACTTGATTGCCTGGTGGTGTCAGCACTGCAGTGTTTGTGAAGAGTTTTAAGACCAGAACAAATGTGCACACAGTGTCAGCTTTCCACGGTCTGTGCAGTGTAAGTCAGATGGGTGGGAGTTTGTAGGATGCTAAAGTGTATTTATATCACTTCTCTCTCTTTTTTTTTTTTTTTTTTTTTTTGCTTTTTTTTTTATATCACTTCTCTTTGTAAAACAAAAATACTAAAAGTAGCCACTTTTTTAAATGTAGGGAATATAATTTCATCATCATGGTCTTCAAAGTAACCTTATTTGAATATTTGAACCCAAACATTGAAATCCTAATATATTGTGTTATGTGTGTGCGTGTGTATAATTTGTGTTTATATATTCTAACACAACCTAATATATATGATGGTGCAGATTTTTTAAAGTAAAGGGTTATTTCTTGGCCCAGAAAAGCTTGACCCAGGGTGACTACTAATCAACAGTCACCAGAAGTCAACATGAAACAGTGTCTTATCTCATTGTCAGTGATAAAGTTGCAGACAAAGGAGGAATAAGCAAAGGCAAAGCAGAAAAACGAGATGCTATGTAAAAGTTAGAGAAACTCCTCAAAGTGTCTTGAGAAAGGAAGAAAGTGCTAAGCTGTGTATCTAGTGGCTTCTTCTAGGACTTATGACAGAAACTGAGACTGAGACAAAGACTGAGAATTTTTGTTACAGTTTGTTCATTCTCTAGGCATATCCTTGGGCCAAGCAGACAGGGAGCCAATAGGCTCTGCAAATAAAATACCTCCCTGGCCCACTGGACATAATCATGTGCTGATTGCCCAGTTATGGTAGTGACCACTCATTGAAGTCCATTCCTGTCCATTTTTACGATTCTTTGTCCACTGCCAGCTTCATCAGATCTGGTGGCTGCCACTAACTTTGGCTAGCATTGCAAGTGTCTGACCCTGTAGCTGTTGCTCGTCTCTAACCTTGTCTTGTATCAGGTTAGCTGTTGGTTGAATTGTGCTCTTTTTGCGTTCATGCTGGTCACCCTGCAGTTTGACCATAGGCCTTTTCTAAAACTGACTCCTGCCTTAAAAGTATGTAAAGCTTGCAAAATTAGTATCATTCTAAATATTTTGGGTGGTGAAATGTTAGGGCTAAAGTTGGGACAAGGTCTCTTCCACTGTAGCCCAGGCTGGTTTAGAACTCAACTGTGTAGTCCAGGCTGGCCATTTACTTATGCCAGTCCTCCAGCTTTGGACTCTAGAATGCTGAGATTGTAGGTATGAGCAACTGTACTGACCCAGGACCCTTTTCTTAAGATTCCTACTCATAGTTCTTAAATCATAAGAGTCCATTGAAACCTGCTGTCAAAAGAAGATGAGAGAAGCCATGTGTGGTGGTGCACACCTGTAATCCCAGCACTTGGGGAGGCAGAGGCAGGTTGATCTTTGTGAGTTCGAGGCCAGCCTGGTCTACAAAGTAAGTCCAGGACAGCCAGAGAAACCCTGTCTCAGAAGAAAAAAAAAAGAAAAGAAAAGAAAGAAAAGAAGATGAGAGAAAAAAATGACCTTCTGAGACTGAAGTCAAAGGTATTTATAAGGCCACTTGTTTTATTTATTTATCAATTCAGGAGTGACATGGTTACAGAACCAATGGTAGGGCAGGGATGAAAAACAGTCTCTCTCTTGCTCTTTTTTTTTGTTTTGTTTTTTGTTTTTTTGTTTTTTGAGACAGGGTTTCTCTGTGTGGCCTTGGCTGTTCTGGACTCACTTGTAGACCAGACTGGCCTCGAACTCACAAAAATCCACCTGCCTCTGCCTCCCAAGTGCTGAGATTGAAGGTGTGCACCACCACACCCAGCTGGAAAACAGTATCTTGAAGTAAACTTTACCCTGGCTAAGCAGAATCTACAACCTTGTAAGAGATGTGTGAGATGGGCACTAAATCCCAAACTGACTTGCCTATGTCAATGGATGAAAGGCCAAAATCTAATACGCACATACATGCTCGACGCACTCACGCACTCACTCCTAGCCTTTCTAGTTTTCTTTCTTTTAAAGATTATTTACTTATTTAGTCTACTTTATGTGTATGTATGCCATGTTTGTGCTTGGTGCCCATGGAATCCAGAGAGCATTAGATCCCATAGAACTGGCATTAAAGAGGCAGTGGGTCATTATAAGGATGCAGAGAACTGAATACAGGTTCTCTTCAAAAGCAGCAAGTATTATTAACCACTCCAACTCCCTATTTTTTTTTTAAGCTTCATTGGGCTCAGTGATTAAGAGCACTGTCTGATTTTCTGAAGGACCCAGGTTCAATTTCTAACACCAACATGGCAGCTCACAATTGTCTGTAGCTCCAGTTCCAAAGGATATGATACTGTCACACTAATCCACATAAAATAAAAGTAAATAAAATTTAAAAATAAAGTTTCATTGAGATAAACCTTTTATTTCTTCTTTTTTTTCCATCCCTAAGGAAGCACTAATGTTTTTTATTTATTTTCCCATTTTGAATAATTCATAGAAATGGAGTCATAGAATGTTTGGTTTCTTGTATCTGGTTCCCTTTTTGTTTATCATGTTTGCAAGGCTCATCCTTCTTATAGCATGTGTTAGTACTTTTGGGAGCTAAGTGATGTCCCGTGTGTGGGTGCACCACTTTTCTTCCATTTCAGTAGTTGGTGAAGTTGTTTTCACTTTGGGTTGTTATGACTAATGCTGTTACAAACACTCCTGCAAAGGGCTTACTTAGGTGCATATATGGATTTGTTTTGGCTGTATGACTAGATCAATTGGAACTACTAGCTAAAGACTGGTATGTCCATCATTTCCTCTGTGATTACTGCCTATTTGTGTTTTGGGTTTTTTGGGAAGACTTTTAGTTTCTCTTTTTGTTTGTTTGTTTTGCTTGTTTTTCAAGACAGGGTTTCTCTGTGTCACCTGCCTTGGCTGTTCTGGACTTGCTCTGTAGACCAGGCTGGGCTCGAACTCACAGAGATCTGCCTGCCTCTGCCTCCTGAGTGCTGGGATTACAGTGCACCACCGGGTCTGACTACTTTTTTAGTTTTTATGATCAAACTCACATAGGTAAAAACTTACATATTTAATACAGTGTATTGTATTAATTGTATAGATGAGAAAAATTAAATTTAGTATTTCCATACCAATATAGTAGTTAATTTCTGTATATTGCCAACTCAGCATGGCAAACTGAGATACTTTTTTTTCAAAGTTGACAGCACAGCTAAACTTTACAAAAGATCCATATTGTACATTTATGTGTATGAATGTTTGTGTATATATTTATTTTTTTATTTAAAGAACAATGATGACAGTATGTTATTCATCAGTAGATAACTGCCTGTTTATTTATTATCTTTGGAGAAATGTCTATGCAAATCCTCTGTCCAGTTTTTAACTATGCTGTCTTTGTAAAATGAGAATTGTAAGAATGTTTCTGGAGCATCACTAGGCATGCTGATGTGCCCTTTAACCCCAGCTCTGGGAGGCAGAGGCAAGTGGATCTTTGTGAGTTTGAGGCCAGCCTGGTCTATATTGTGAGATCCAGGATAGCTCTGGTGTGTACCACCACCACCCCCCTGCTGATATTTTGAATTTTTATGTAATCATAGTTTCTATTTTTCCTATTATTCGGTTAGAAAGTTTTTTAAAATCCATTCCTCCTACTATTTATGGTATCACTATTCAATTTAAGTAATTAATTTAGAAATTATTTTGTTTTAGTAAGTACTAAGTGTATGATTTAATTTATTTAACAAAGAGCCAATATCTTATCATTTCCTTTCAATTTTCTATTTGTATATCTTAGAGTATTTTTGTCATGTTTAAAAGATAGTTTGCTCTTGTACATAAACTTTTTATCTTTATTTTAGACTAAAGAGAAAATTTCTTCTGTTATAACTGACCTCAGTATAATAATAGAACCCACAGGATATTCAGAATTAAGTGAATTTGCATCTAGGTAAGCTGTTTTACAAATTTTTAAAAATAATTTATTTTCATGTGCATTGGTGTTTTGCCTGTATGTATGTCTGTGTGGGGTTGTCAGATCCCCTGGAACTGAAGTTGTAAATAGTTGTGAATTATCATGAGGATGCTGGGAATTGAAAACAGGTCCTCTGAAAGAGCAGTTAGTGTTCTTAACCACTGAGCCATTCTCCAGCTCCTGATTAGCAAATTTATTGCTTTGTGATTCATTTTTACTCCACAGGTTTTAAATACTTCCTTACAATTTTTTTTGTTTTCTGTTTTATATATTAAATAGTTTTTCTTTTTAAAATTTTATGTGTATGGGTATTTTGCTTGCATGTGTGTTTATATATCATGTGTATGCCGTGCCTATAGAGTTCAGAAAAGGTCACTGTATTATGTATGCTTTTCAGCTGGATGTTTTAACATATTAATAATCGTAACTTTAGTTTTGAGACTTGGTCTCTATATGTGACCATAGCTTGTTTTAAACTTTGACTCTTCTGTCTTACCTTTTTTAGTAGCTGAGATTACATGCCAGACCACAGATATATTGGAGCTCCTATTTAACAAATACCAATATCTGAATCTGTGGTCCTCCCTTCCCCTGGGGCATCTTTGGCCACCATCCCATAAGGATAAAGGGAACAGAGTGATGAATAGGGTTTGGACAGCCACAAATACAACTGGACAAGACATCCAAGATCAGCTTCAGAGTGGAAACTCATTATTTTAGGGGTAAAATATATAAAGGCTCTTAGGGTTACAGGAAGGAAGGACTGATTGGTCATAACACAGTTACCTAATTACTGTGTGGACAGGCAAAGGAGTGTAGAGTCACATAGGTCTGTGAAGAGTCATCCTCCAAGCAAAATCAGGCGTCTGTGCCTAGAGATGCTCTCCAGATGAGATCAGGCAGAATAGAGGAAGCCCCACTGGGAAAGAGAGCCCTCCATTTTGTAACGAGTTCAGAAAGCTATCTGGACATGGTGGGCTGCTTCCTTAACAGCAGGGTCTTCCAACATGAATCATCTTTGAGTCCAGGTCTGCTGATTAGTTTACAATGGCTTAATTTTTCTTGAACTTTTGTTTCATAATTTGTCGTTGAGCTGGGTGTGGTGGCTAGCACCTTGGGAGGTAGAGGCAGGCAGATCGCTGTGAGTTCAAAGTCAGCCTGGTCTACAAAAGGAGTCCAGGACAGTAAGGACTGTTAACACAGAGAAACTTGTCTTGAAAAAAACCTTATAATAATAATAATAATAATAATAACAATAATTATTATTATTATTATTATTATTATTATTATATTATGATATTATCATTATTATTATTATTATCATCATCTGTGGTTGAATGGTAGACCTTGCCTGTGAGAAAGCAAACTGAACTAAATATTGAGTAACTTGTGGTCAACCTTTTATCATGCTGTTAATGTGGTGTGTTGTTTTAAAGAAACCAAAATCCCAAATGTTCAATATTACCAATATAGATCTGGCAGCCAGATGCTGGGGTGAAAACCTACTAGCTCAGAGAGGCAGAGAAAGCACCCAGCTGACCTTCTACTTAGCTCACATCCCAGATGAAAAACCATAAAGCCCACTAGCTCAGCTGACAGCCCAGGAGGGAAAAAAACGCAAGGCCGAAGGTTTGTTAGCTCAAAGTTCAAAAACCTAAAAGCCTCCTTTTTCTTTTCTACACTGTCTTAAATACCTTTCAAATCAAAGTCCCTCCTACTCTTTAATCCCTGTCAGCTGGTTTCTTGCTCCACCTTTTAACCTAGGGTTAATTTTATTAAATCTTGTGTGCAGAAAGCTCTTGGATTAAAGGTGGGTGCTAGGGCTGGCTGAACCATACCTTAACCACCTGTTTACAATAAACAGAAAGTTCGTGGATTAAAGGTATGTGTTAGGGCTCAACCACGCCAAATAAGAAACAGGTTTTTATAGCTCACAATTTCTGGGTTCACAATGGAATCAAATATCCTGCAACAGTCTTGGACTAACTCAATGTTAATCTACAGCTGAATTGGATTTGGGATGATTGTTGTTGTTGTTGTCGTTACTACTACTACTGCTATTTTAAAGTTATATTTTTAATATATGTGTATGTGTATGCACGTAAGTTGAGGAGGCCAAGAGCATCAGATGCCCTGGAGCTAAAGTTACAGCTCACACTTGGGTTCCTGGAACAACATTTATGTCCTCTGCAAGTACTTGCTGCTTACTGCTGAGGCATCTCTCTACTTCAGGATTATTATTTTTCCATGTATTATGGGGTATGTGTGGGTGTCTCACTCTGTTACACAGGCTCCCCCAAAATGATGACCATCTGGCCTTATCTTTCCAAATAGTTGAGATTGCAGACATGTGCCACCACTGATCAGTGTTGGTGTAGGACCACAGGCCCAATAAAGGCCTTGTTCTTTCAATAGCACCAGAGGGTTTTCACTGCTGCTCCTCTTTCAGAAGCAGTTATTCTTTGTCTTACCATCAGGAGTGACCTTAGGCCTCTCCCACATCTTCTTCCTTGGAAACCTTGCATTTTTTTTCTTTGATCACCTTGCTGTCTCACCTTCAATCACTTAATGTTTCTGATTCTGTAAAGATTTGAGGCTTCATGCATCTGATAACCTTTTCACATGTCTGTTACTGATAGTTGATTCTGGAATTCTACCATGGCCGAGTCTTTCTGGTACAATGCTTTTGTGTGTGTGTCTCATTTCTCTCAGGGATGGACAAACTATGACTAATAAATGCTTAGAAGAAATATCTTATTAAAACACACTTACGCCCATTCTTTTACATATTGTCTATAGTTGACGTCATGGTATAGTGACAGAGTAGAGTAAATGAGAATTGAAATTGTATAGCCTCCAGTCCTGACACATTTCCTATTAGGTCCTTTGTGAAAGGTTTGCTGACTTCTGTAGGCTAAGTACCCAGAAATAGTACTGGGTTGATATGGCAAGAGTTTAGCTTTATAAGATTCTGCGAAGCTGTTTCCCAAGCGATGTACCGCATTGCATTTCCACTAACAGTGTGCAAGACTCCTAGTTGCCCACATCTTCTTCAGTACTTGCTCATTTCTTCCTGATTTGGGGAGAAGGTTTGTTGTTTGGTTGTTTGGTTGGGTTTTTTGGTTTAGTTTGGACTTTTTGTCTATTTCTTTGGTTTTGGTTTTGGTTTTGGTTTTGGTTTTTTTGAGACAGGATTTCTCTGTGTAGCCTTGGCTGTCCTGGACTCACTATGTAGACTCACAGAGATCCGCCTGCCTCTGCCTCCTGAGCGAGCACTGGGACTAAAGGTGTGTTGCTACCATGCCTGGCTGAGAAAGAGGATTTTTGTTTTTGTTGTTGTTTTGTTTTTTGTTTGTTTTGTTTTGTTTTTTTTTTAGACAGGTTCTCACTAGCCCAAGCTGGTATTGAACTTATGATCCTCCTGCCCCATCCCAAGTGCTGAGATTACAGGTGTATGCCACTACGCCTGGTTCAAAACTTGATACTTTTTCTTTCTTTTCTATTTTCTAAGATGTTCTAGATGTTTGTCTCCTCTCCCTGCATGGTGACTGTGAGTCCTTATGCATTGCTGTCCATCTGTCCTCTTGGAAGTTTTATTCTTGTTTTTTACATTATATAATTAAGTTGTTTATTTTATTACCTTTGACAATTATGTTTTGAAAACAAGTACTTCTTCATACATGTGTTTTCCCAGACATGTATTTTGTACTTCCCGTTTTGTACTTTGCCTTTTCATTTTCTCAATGGTACCTTTCAAAATTTTGACAAACGGCTTTTCTTTTTGTTTTTGAATGAGTCATGCTGTATGAGGCTATACCAGGGCTCAGGGGCTAGTTTTCGTGTTTTCTCTTCCTAACATTTCTTACTTTCTTTTCTTTCTTTCTTTTTTGTTTTTTGTTTTGTTTTTGTTTTTCGAGACAGGTTTTCTCCATGTAATAGTCCTGGCTGTCCTGGACTCACTTTGTAGACCAGGCTGGCCTGGAACTCAGAGATATCTGCCTGCCTCTGCCTCCTAAGGGGTGGGACTAAAGGCATGCACCACCAAGCCCAGCAGTTTCTTACTGTCTAACAGGACTTTTAAAAGATATTTGAGGTATAGGCATACTGATTCTGTTTATTCTTTGCCCAGAAGAATAGTTTCCTTAGTCTACTGACATGCCTCCTATACTTCACTCACACTGGGTGGCGCTAAAATCTTATTCCCTGACTTTTACAGGATCTCTTAGGCTTCCTCCATTCTTCTATGCTGCTTATGCTGCTGCTGATCCTTCCTTCCTTCCTTCCTCCTCTTCCCCCTCCTCTTTATCCTCTTTCCTTCCTCCTCCTTCCCCTCCTCCTCCTTCCTCTTCCTCTTCTTCCTTTTTGTTTTTTCAAGACAGGATTTTTCTTTGTAGCCCTGGCTGTCCTGGAACTCATTCTGTAGATCTCAAACCCAGAAATCTGCCTACCTCTGCTTCCTGAGTGCTAGGATTAAAGAGGTGTGCCACCACTGTCCAGCTATCTATGCTTCTTTTTAAATTTTGTTTTATTTATTTTATATGTATGGGTGTTTTTCCTGCATGTAAGTAAAAGGGCTGAGTGAGAATGTGAAGCTTAAGTAAGTTGTGAGGGTCTAAGAAAGTGTTTTAGTGTGTGTAAACACAAGATGTGAAGGCCTAAGAAAGTGATTCAAGGTATATACAAAATTTAAAATGTTTCAGATTTCTTTCCCTCTATATATGCTTTTATTTTACTAAGACTTCAAAAGTTCAGAGTTAAACATTAAACAATGGAGTTCTGATAAGCTATTAATCTAGCTCCGTTAAAGTACTGCTAATATTATCATAATCACAAGTCCAACATTTTAAATTTCCTTTGATTGTCTTCTATGTACAGACTTAGAATTTGCTTCTAAGTCATGAGGCTAGATGAAAGGACCAGGTAACCAAATGCTTGGATTACACAGGGAAGAAGCCCAGCCCAGTACATGGGCTAGAGAAGCTTAGGGTAAGGGGCAGGGTATGGCAGCCATACCCTATAGCAGGTAGGGACTGGGGGATGCAGGGAGAACCTGGCAGCTAGTGTCTATTTTGATATATTAAATAGGCACCTTGGCCATTCTGGGTTTGAGATCTAACAGTAGGTATGTGCGCCATGTCTGTGTGCCCAGAACCCATGGAGGTCAAAAGAGGTGCTAAATCCTTTTGAGGTGGAGTTACCGACAGTTATGAGCTTCCATGTGGGTGCTGGGAACTGAGCCTAGGTCCTCTAGAAGAGCAGCTGGTGCCCCTAACCACTGAACTACCTCCCCAGCCCTTTCTGTGATTCTTATTTAGTTTTTCCTCTCAGTGTGTCCCCAAGGACAAGGTCTTTACTGCTTTATCCACAGTCCCCCATCCTGGCACATAGTTTTCAATAAAAATTTGTGCCATCTATTTATAGACTAATAGATTTAGTTGACTAAGACATATTTTGTCATTTAAAAAAAACCTTTTTATTGAGACATCATATACATTCATAAAAGCAAATAATTCTTAGGTGAATGACTTAGTAAGTTGCTGGGAAGTGGCAGAGTGTACCCATAAGACCAGTCCTCACAGGTCCTCACACTCCTCTAGTCACTCACCCCTAAAGCATGTTGAATCAGTGTCCTGAGGCCTAACACTGTAGGTCTGTTTTACTCAGCTTTGAACTTTATTTCTTCTTTTTTGTTTATCTTGGACATCATGGAAATGTAGCTTTTTTATTTATACTCTTATCATCTTGCTTTTAATTATTAGCATATTATTGAGGCTAGTCTGTGTTGTCATTTGAGATTGTGGTTTATGTAAATATTTACTTATTCTTTGAGAATGTCACACATGGTTATAATGTATTTGGATGATATCCACTCCTCCCTTTTGCTCCTTCATGTCCTCTTGGGTCCCTCACACAACACATTACCCTTACAACTCATGTCTTCTTCTTTTTGCCCCTGAATAAGCTGAGTCCAGCTAGTGCTACCTATATATACGTCAGTATCGTGCCTCTCACTGGATCATGAACAACTTACCAGAGCCACATCCCTGGAGAAAATAACCTTCTCAAGCCTGGGGTGATGGCTTAGGTACAGAGCACTTAATTTTCTGTCAGAGGGCCTAAGTTCAGTTCCCAGCACCCGTATTGGCAGCTCATAACTGCCTGTAATACCAGCTCCATGAGATCAAAGCCCTCTTTTGGTACACACGCACATGCATGTGTTCGTAGACATACACACACTAAATAAAATTTTATTTTCTAAAGATTTGTTTTTAATTACATGTATATGTGTTTGTGCATGTGTAAGTACAGGTTCCTTTAGGGTTCAGAACAGGGCATTGCGTTGTGTGGAGCTGGAGTTACAAGAGGTTGTGAGCTGGTTGGTGTAGATGCCGGGGAAACAAGCTCGGTCCTCTACAAGAGCAGAATATGCTCTTAGAACTGAACCATCTCTCCAGCCTGCAAAATAAGTGTAAGTTTTATGTGTATGTGTATGGGAGTTTTTTCCTGCAATTATATTTGTGCAAGGACATGTATGCCTGGTGTCCAAGGAGGCTAAAAGGGTGTCAATACCCTAGAGGATAGATTACAGATAGTTGTGAGCCACCTTGTGAGTGTTGGGAATCAAACCTGAGCCCTCTGGAAAAGCAGTGCTCTTAATGGCTGAGCCACCTCTCCAGCCCCATGCTAAGATCAACTTTTAAAAAAGAAAAAAGGAAAGAAAACCAAAGGAGAGATAACTCTGTTTAGGATCCCACGTGCGGGATCAGAGCGGTCTTGTGAAAGAACAGGTGAGGTTAATCCACTGGACAACCAATCACCTGGTGCAGGAGCTTGATTTTTGCCAGCTAAAAAGATCCTGGGAGGAGATATATAAAGGAACCCAGAATTGGAAGCGGGACTTTTTGGAGACTTGGGATAGTTTTGGCTGTTCATCGCTCCACTTCGAGAGGCTCCTAGAGAGAACTGCTCGAGGGAAGGCTTCAGGATTCTGGTTACTCTAGGTTCCAGCCTAAGAAATCTTGCTGGTTACACTAGGAGAATTGTTCCTCGGAACTGATACCCTTATGGTTTTGTTATTGTGTTCCTTAATCCTCTTTTCCTAGTGTTTTGGTTAGTCGGGTTATAAGCAACATATGCTTGGTTAATAAGTTGATAATAAAATATTTTGGTTAAGAAAATTGGGCCTACAGAAAAGCATTTGAGTCTCTTTCCCCAGTAGCCATCAACTGTCAGCTCCTCAGCTGGGAGTGGGTCCTTCTGGACTCCTCCTATTTCATGCTGGAATGTTGACCTGCTTGGTCCTATGAAGACCTTGTGCAGATAACCACAACCACACAGTTTGAGTGCATAGACCTTGTCATATTCAGAAGACACTATTTATTTGTAGCAATACTCCCAATCCCTGGCTCTTAGAGTACCTCCTGCCCTCTTTTCTGTAATGATGCTTGAGCCTTAGGGGGCGGGTATAGATGGCCTTGTTAGGACTGAGTACTCAGCTGGGAATATCCATGTTAACTACTGTCCACTCCAAAAAGAAGCTTCTCTTGTGAATGTTAAGCATAAAACTAAATTTCATACTGTGTCTAGTTATCAGATTAATAGTAAGTTCTCCTCTAGTGCTTATGACTTCCGCATCCAAGAATATTTGTCTGATTTTATATATAGTTCTATAGTTTATGGCTCATGAATTCCCTCATATAGAATGTGCCTTAAATCCAACCAGGAAGTGTTTGGTTACCTCCACAACATTCATGTTACATTTCCAGGCCAATCATTATGTTAGTTGATAGGTCTATCTGGGAAGACCACTGGTGACTTTTCTTCCTTAGTAGCATGCATAGCACTTTCTGGCCCTAGGAAAGCTGTCTATCAGGGATGAAGTTTTCAGGTCAATACCAGCTTGATTTCTTTATGTCCTGTGACCAGAGTATGAGCTGTCGTCAGCAACAGGGTCTTATCATCAAATTGTGGACAAAAAAGGGCAGTAACAATACCCTATATTGTTTGGGGCGTTTCTGGCTCCTGCATTAACCAACAACTTAAAGGGAGATATGCCACACCTGACACTGGGATTTTTACTTAATAACCTGAAGTTTCTGGGAAGAGCATTATCCCCCCCACCCCCACCCACACATAGTTGTCTTAATTAGGGGTTTTTTTCTTCTTGTTGTTTGGTTTTTTGTTTGTTTGATTTTGTTTTTTGTTTTTTTTTTTGTTTGTTTTGTTTTGTTTTGTTTTGTTTTTGTGTGTGTGTGTGTGTGTGTGTGTGCGCGCGCGCTCGAGCTCTGAAATAAAAACACCATGACCAAAAAGCAAGTTGGGGAGGGAAGGGTTTATTTGGCTTATACTTCCATATCACTGTTCATCATCGAAGTAAGTAAGGACAGGAACTTAAGCAAGGTAGGAGCCTGGATGTGTAGGAGCTAATGCAGAAAACATGAGGGTGCTGCTTACTGGCTTGCTCCTCACAGCTTGCTCACATAGTACCCAGGACCACCAGCCCAGGGATAGTACCACTCACAGTGGGATGGGCCCTCCCCACTCAACTACTAATTAAGAAAATGCCCTACAGTCTTGCCTACAGCCCAGTCTTATAGAGACAGTTTCTTAATTGGGGTTCCTTTCTCTCAGATGACTTTAGCTTGTGTCAAGTTGACATCAAACGATTCATCACACATACCATGTGGCATACAAACTGTTTATATATGTGTATGTGTATACATATATATGTATATATATGTACATATGTTATTTTATATTTTTGGTTTTCGAGTCAGGGTTTTCTGTGTAGCTTTGACTGTCCTGCTTTGTAGACCAGGCTGGCTTCGAACTCACAGATATCCATTTGCCTCTGCCTCCCCACCATGTCTGGCTTGTTTATTATATTTTTAGTAAGTTTATAAAATAGCTTCTTATTTATCCTTGTTCTGTTATATGAATATTTTATAGACAAGATATGATGTTTTTCACAGTAGCTAATACATTTTGCCTGAGATATTTTTGAGACTTTTGATGACCAGATGCATAGTGCCTATTTACTACTTGGGGAGAAGAAAGTAAAATAGACATTTTTTGTGTACAGTCCTTGAGTTGACTACATTTATAGCTATGTGTACTAATCATCTTAACCAAGGCATTGAACTTTTAAGTGTCATAGTCCATGACTGTGGTTCTGGTACTGGCAAGCTAAAGTAAGAGGATCACAAGTTCTGGGCTTGTCTAGGCTACCTAATGAGACCCTGTTTTAAAAAAGAAAACAAGAATTGTCCCATTAACAAACTCTTTGTACAATTATTTATAGTCTTAGTCTGTAACTCTTAACTCATGACAAAGCTAGTTAACCTGTTTACCCATCAAGCACATTTGTGCTGTTTTCAGAGTTTAATGAGTATGCTAAATTAGAATAATATACATATCATGTTGTCAAAATGTATAATAGGGGCTGGAGAGATGGTTCAGCAGTTAAGAGTGCTTGTTATTCTTGCGAAAGACCTGTATTTGGTCTCCAGAACCCACATGATGGCTCACAACCATCTGTAACACCAATTTAAGGGTATCCTATGTCCTCTCCTGACCTCTGAGGGCACCAGTCACACATGTGGTACCCATACATACATTCAGGCAAAACACACACAAAATACATAAGTCTAATATACGTTGTTTTTATAAATTATAAATAGATTTGTCTTGACTCTTTCAGGAGAGGCACCACATTTCCATTATTTCAGTAATAAACTTTCTTTTTCTTTTCTTTCTTTCTTTCTTTCTTTCTTTTTTCTTTTTTCTTTTTTCTTTTTTTGGTGTTTTGAGACAGGATTTTGTTGTTGTTAAATTATGCCTAGTAGCTGGGCATGGTGGTGCATGTCTTTAATCCCAGCACTCAGAAGGCAGAGGCAGGCAAATCTCTGTGAATTCGAGGCCAGCCTGGTCTACAAAAGCAAGTCCAAGACACCCAAGGCTATAGAGAAATCCTGTCTCAAAAAACAAAACAAAACAAAACAAAACAAAAATGCCTAGTAATGTTTATTATCAGGCCTATAATTATTATTAAGGCAGTATAACCCACTAGTAATCAATCAAGACACAGACACCTGTTATATTTTTTAAAAGCCTTAGTTAACCTGGGGCAAGACAGATATTAATACCCTAAACTACTTCCTATAGTGGAGCAGGTATGGGGTACCTGCCTCAATCCCATGCTATCTGCTTCTGATAATTTCTATCAAGCTACCTCCCATCCATAACCCCATATACTTGCTAATGTTCTTCATCTGGGCCAAATCCTCCATCCACACCGGCCATGTGCTTCTCTTCCATCTAACCCTTCTTCTCCCTTCTCCTCAGGTTTCTCTTCTTCCCAAGATTCTTTCTCTCTCCCCAAGCCCAGGAACCTTAGTCACACCTATCTCGTTTGCCCTGTCCAGGTGTGATTGCTTTTTATTAATTAGCATCAAAATACATCAGACCAACCCCCAACAGGTTTTTTCTATGTAGCCTTGGTTGTCCTGGACTCGATTTATAGACCAGCCTGGTCTCGAACTCACAGCGATCCTTCTGCATCTGCCTCCCAAGTTCTGGGATTAAAGGCGTGCGCCACCACGCCTGGCTTCTTTTAGGTTTTGTTTTTTTTTTTTTGGTTTCTTGGGTTTTTTTGGGGTTCTGTAATAAGCTTTCACTGCAGTATAATTGTTCTGTTTTATTATTAGTCTCTCAGTGTGCTTAACTAATAAATTTAGCTTTATCATTGTTATGTATGTGTAGGAAACATTGTATATGCAAGATTTGATATAATTTTGGTTTTAGGCATTCACTGGAAGTTTTGGAATGTATGCTCCATGCCCTTCACTCATGGAGGATACATTCCAAGATTTCCAGTAAATGAAGTTTTCTTTTCCCTAGAACTAGGAATTTAATGGGTACAGAGTTTGAATTTATCAGAATACTGGTGATAGCTGCACAATATTTTGAATGTATTTTACACTACCAAACTCTTAACTACAATTAGGATGGTAGGTAAGGTAGGTTTGCTGCTCAGGTAGGTAAGGTAGGAAAGCAGAACTGGAATTGTGACTCACATGAGGATGCGTTTGATATGTCTAAGTTTATAATAGACTGACAGCTGTTTTCCAAGGTGATCATTACTATTTTGCAACACTGACACTATATGAGTGTGAAGTGTGTGTGTGTATGTGTGTGTGTTTGGATTTCCAAGACAGGGTTTCTCTGTGCAGCCTGGCTATCCTGGAGCTCTTTGTAGACCAGGCTGGCCTTGAATCAGAGATCCACCTGCCTCTGCCTCCCGAGTCCTGTGGTTAAAGGCGTGGCTAAAGGCGTGCGCCACCACGCCCAGCTGGATAATATTTAAATAAGTTAGTTACTAACATACAATTTAGATTCATTTCTAGAAGAACATTGTAGTTAATTCCAAATTTCTCTTTATTCTTTGCTTTGTACTTATAAAGGACAAGCTTAGAATTATTTTGGTTTTCTGACTACTGTAGTTGAAATTGAAATGTTTTTGCAAACATTTTCTGAAAAATTCATAACATCTGTTTTACATTTGCTAAAGTTTGGACTTCCCTTAGGAAAAGTAGATGAATTATAATCAGTCTTAGAGTAGCAAGAGCCAACACACACACTCTTTCTGTATGTAATTGAAAACGATATGTGTTATAATAATAGTAACTTTTCTTCTTTATGAGTATAACAGAACTGTACTTTTAAAGTTCTTTTATACTCCTGTCATCAGGGGTGTTGGGGGTGTGTGTGTGTGTGTGGGTGTATGTACACTGGTCATTTTAAGTTTTTGTGGGTCTTTTTTTTTTTTTTTTTTTTTGACTCATCACATGCCGAAGGTCTTTGGTTTTTGCTTACTTGGTTAGTGGAAAGTAGAAAATCTTGTCTCTTTGCTTACAAGCCATATTAAGAAACTATTGCTCTTTGTAGTTGTATATTGTTCAGAGAATAATTTGTTTACTCAGAAATCTTAAAATATTACAGTAGACAGCAGACAAGTTTAAAACCCAGTATCCAGAGTTCCCTATAAAATGCATGCTGTGTAGCTGTGTATTATTTCAAGTGTTCTGTGACTTTTCTGTGTGTTCCCTTTGTGTTTTGTTCTTTCTTGCCTCCATTTGGATTATGTAATTTGTTTTTCTTTTCTTTTGTGGTTCTGGGATTGAACTTGGAATCTTGTGTGGTCAGCACATACCATCCCACTGAGCTGCAAACCTACCTTACCTACCACCCTAACTGTAGTTAAGAGTTTGGTAGTGTAAAATACATTCAAAATATTGTGTAGCTATCACCAGTATTCTGAAAAACTGAAACTCTGTACCCATTAAATGTTAACTTTCTTAGCCAGGCCTGATGCTTGTGAACACCAGCATTCAGGAAATCTAGCCTGAAGGATAACAAGTTCAAGGTCAACCCGGGTTGTACAAAAAGATTCTCATTCAAGACAACAGTAAAAATCAAGCAATCATGGCTGGAGAGATGGGTCAACAGTCAAGAGTGCATACTTGCAGAGGATTCACGTTCAGCCTGTCACTCACATGGATCAGCTCACAACTGTCTGTAGCTCAGCTCTAGGAGCTCCCACACACTCTTCTGTATTTGAGAGGCACCTGTGTTTACACATACCCACACAGGACACACACATAATTAAAGACAGAATACTGTAAAAAAAACAAAACAAAACACACAGCTAAACACATAAAACCCATATAACCTCCCTTCTACATTTCCACGACACACTGGCAACCACCGTCCTACTTTCTGTTTGTTTGACTTTTTAAAAGCTGCAAGTACCTCATAGAAGTAGAATTATAAAGTAGTTGTCTTTTGGGAGTTAGCTTTAGTTAGCAGTCTTTTTTAAAATTTAAACTGATTTTAACTGATCTATAGGACACATAAAAATTACCTAAGTATGCTGTTTTAATATATATGCATTATGTAATGTTTGAGTCAACTTAAATGTGTTTTTCTCATTTATATTTCTTTGTGGTAAAAAAAAAAAAAACATTAAAAATTCTTACAGCTTTCTGAAATGTATGGTACATTGGCATCCTTGGTATAAATTAAGGTATATCCACAGTAGTATGTGTCAGAAATTCCTTGTTTTAAGATAGAATTCTGTTGTAAGTAAATATCACATTTTGCTCATACATTCATCTGCCAGTGGACAAATAGGTCCTTTCCACATTGTGGTTTGTTTGTTTGTTTGTTTGTTTGTTTGTTTTTTGAGACAAGGTCTCTCTGTGAAGCCTTAGCTGTCCTGGACTCACTTTGTAGACCAGGCTGGCCTTGAACTCACAGTAATCGCCTGCCTCTGCCTCCCTGAGTGCTGGGATTACAGGTGTGCGCCACCGTGCCCAGCTCCACATTGTAATTATTATATGAACATTATGAACATGAGTATACAAGTATTTCTTTGAGACTGTTTTCTTATTGTATAGGCATATACACAGAAGTGAAATTGCTGGTGCACATGGTAATTCTACTTTTATTTATTTATTTTTTTGAGACAGGGTTTCTCTGTGTACCCCTGGCTGTCTTGGACTCACTGGCTTCGAACACACAGAGATCCGCCTGCCTCTGCCTCTCAAGTGTTGGGATTAAAGGCGGGTGCTACCATGCCCGGCTTCTACTTTTTAATCTATCTTTCTTTCTTTCTTTCTTTCTTTTATTTTTTAAAGAAATGCCATTCTTTTTTTTCCATACTAGTTATCTGCTATTAGATATTATGTCTGTGTGCGTGTGTTTAATGCAGTTGGCTATTGCTGTTGAGTTCCTCTATTTTCTGCTATCTCGATGCTATATTATGAATATCCTTTTCCTGATTGTCTGGCTACTGAAAAAGACAAATGAAAAAATGGAGCATAGAAGGTCATTAGCCCTTTATAGTCTATGGAAATCCTTTCAGCTGGGATAAGTAGAAAGAAGTCTGAAGATTTCCTGTCTTACTTGCACCTATGTGATCAAAGCATATCAGCCATCAGAACTCACAGATGGCATATACTGGGCATACAGAGCCCTTTTTTCTCTACCCAGACTCCCACAGATAGCTACTGCTGTGCCAAGAGCTAAACTTGACTGACTGGCAATAGCAAGGTGTGTGTGTGTGTGTGTGTGTGTGTGTGTGTGTGTGTGTGTGTGTGTATGTGTGTGTGTGTGTGTGTGTATGTATTTGTCCTACTTAGGACTGAGCATCCAATAGTCTCTACACCTTTATCGGCTGTGGGTCTCTGTATTAATCACCATCTGCTGCAATAAGAAGCTTCTCTGATGAGGATTGAAAAATGTGTCAATCTCAGTTTAGTACTATATCCATTTAGTAGATTGAGAGTGGTAAGTTCTCTTAGGGGCTATAACCTGTTTAATTCAGATTCTAACCACCAATAATGGTACCAGATATGAATTTCCAATATCTTGTTTTTATTTCCAACATAAATAATTATATTGAATGTATGTTCAATATATGTATATATTGTATAAGTATATTATATAATGTATATTATATATTTATATATGAATATAAATAGATATTTTCAATATTTTGTTTTTCAATAGAGGTTTTCTTATTTTTAAATTTTAATGTTTTATTATAATTTATCCAGATTACATCCCGATTGTTATCCCCTCAGTTGTATCTTCCCATTCCCCTCCCTCTGTCTTTCACCTTATTCTCTTTCACTAGCCCTCTGACAGAAGGGGACCTCCTCCTCCACCATATGGCCATAGCCTATCACGTCTCATCCAGATAGTCTGCTTTCCCTTCCTCTATGTGTGCACCAGGCCTCCCTACCAAGGACAAGTGATCAAATTGGGGCACCAGAGACTGTCAGAGGCAGTCTCTGCTCTCCTCACAACTGACGAGAATGAGCTGTCCATTGGCTAGATCTGAACAGGGGGTCTAAGTTTACAGCATGCATTGTCCTTGGTTGGTACAGTAGTTTGTGCTGGCCTCCTTGCGTCCAGATCTGCCAGGCTTGACGGCCTTGTTGTGGGGCTTCTGGGCCCTCTGGATCCTTCTATCTCCCCATTCTTTCATACCATTATCACCTGGAGTCTAGCAGTGAGTCCCAGCTTCAGTCCTGATCCCCCCCTGAGTGGGGACTCTCAGAGGAAAATCTATGTTGCCTATCCAATTATAAGTGAATATATACCATGTGTGTCGTTCTGGGTCTGGGTTATTTCACTTACGATGATCATTTCTAGTTCTATCTATTTGCCTGCAAATTTCAAGATCCACTTGTTTTTAATAACTGGGTAGTATTCCATTGTGTAAATGTACCACAGTTTCTTTATCCATTCTTTGACTGAGGGACATCTAGGTTGTTTCCAGATTCTGGCTATTACAAATAAGGCTGCTATGAACATGTCCTTGTTGTGTAGTGGAGCATCTTTTGGGTATATGTCCCAGAGTGGTATGGTTGGGCCTTGTGGTAGCACTATTTCCAATTTTCTGAGAAAGCACAAGATTGATTTCCAAAGTGGTTGTACAAGTTTACACTCCCACCAGCAATGGAAGAGTGTTCCCCTTTCTCCACATCATCCCCAGCATGTGCTTAGCCATTCTGACAGGTGTAAGATGGAATCTCAGAGTAGTTTTGATTTGCATTTCCCTGGTGACTAAGGAAGTTGAGCATTTAAGTGTTTGTCGGCCATTCGATATTCCTCTGTTGAGCTCTAAACCCCATTTTTTAATTATTTGGTTTGGTGATTTTTAATTTCTTGAGTTATTTCTATATTTTGGATATTTATTTGGATATATATTTCGTCGGATGTAGGGTTGGTGAAGATCTTCTCCAAGTCTGTAGGCTGTTTTGCTCTGTTGACAGTGTCCTTTGCCTTACAGAAGATTTTCAGTTTCATGAGGTCCCATTTATTAATTGTGATCTTAGAGCCTGAGCTATTGGTGTTCTCTGTTCAGAAAGTTGTCTCTTGTGCCAATGAGTTCACAGCTCTTCCCCACTTTTTTCCTTTTCTTTTCTTTTTCTTTCTTTCTTTCTTTCTTTCTTTCTTTCTTTCTTTCTTTTTTTTTTTTTTTCCCCCTGAGGCAGGGTTTCTCCATGTTAGCCTTGGCTGTCCTGAACTCTTAGACTAGGCTGACCTCAAACTCACAGCCCGCTTCTTCCCCACTTTTTCTTCTAATAGATTTAGTGTGTTTGGTTTTATGTTGAAGTCTTTAATCTACTTGGACTTGAGTTTTGTGCAGGTTGATAAATAGATCTACTTGTATTTTTCTACTTGTAGACATTTTCTTATTTTTTTCTTCTTTTGATCAATTAATGTTAAGCATTCTTAAGAAAATACTGTATGAGTGATATTTTTTTCTTCTCAGCATATCTAATCTACCTCTCAAGTGTGATATTCTTAAAATAACTTATTACTTTATATTAATTAAACATAATGGCTTTCACTATATCATTTTATCTGTGCCTAATGTATTTCAGTCATTTTAACCCACTGTTATACTCTCCTGTTCCTTTCCTCCTCCCAACTCACTCAACCTTCTAGTTTCACATCTTTTTGTGGATGTATGTAACAGCACGGTGCTTGAGAATGGTGACTCTTCCATTCTTGCATGTTCCCGTCATTTTCTGGTAGACCTTGGTTTTGTGCTTAAATAACAAATCTTTATTATTTTGTAAATATACATGTTCTGATCTGTATATTGCATGGATTGATTCAATCATTCCCAATTTTTATAAACATTTTTGAAATTTTTATTTGTTCTTGAGTTTTATGTGTTTGTGTATGTGCATGCATGCCATCTGTGCAGGTGCCCTCAGAGGCATCAGCCTACAACTGGACTTCTAAGTGGTTGTGAACTACCAGATATCAATGTTGGAAACTGAACTTGGGTTCTCTGAAAGAAACAAAAGCAAATGTTCTTAACCACTGAGCGATCTCTCCAGCCATGTTAAATAACTTAATGTTTTATTTATGTTGGTGATCAGAGTGTGTGAAAGTTGACCACTAGAAATCCTTTTAAGCTACCTCCAGCAGCTATATGATACTACTTTGTCATATTTCCAAGCACTTTTTAAAATAATTTAATATTAAAAAGTTTTCAAGAAGTGCCATATATAAAACCTCTTCTGCCCCACTTATGACTTGAGTCATTTCTCTGATGACTTTTAGAGGGGACAAATATTAGAGATCAAAGTCTGGCATAAGATGTCTTCATTGCTACTGGAGTGTTTTGTTTCTTGGCCTTTTCAGGAAACAACTAGGAAATGTGTGCTTATACTCAGACACACACACACACACACACTCATATGATCATATATATATATATATGAATAAATAAGGATATTAATCACTGTATACTGTCTAAGGATACAATAATGAATAAGTTAAGTTTTGGTTTCAATAAGCCTGGTGCCCACATCCTAGCTGTGTTAGACAAGAGACAGGAAGAAATACCTCACCTTAGCATTAGCAGATTACTGATTTACCAGTAGGAAGTCTTAAGAGGGAAAATAAGCTTATACAGGGTTCAACATATCAAAGGGTATCAAGAGCATTTTTAGTGTTAGAGTGACACATGTGAATAGGAAAAAAAAGAATAAATGTAAAGTAAGCCTATCATTTCATGCTATTTATTAATTATACATCTTACTCTCACAGAGCAGAAGAAAAAAGAGATTTGCTCATGTTTTTCCAAAATCTGCATTTTTTCGTGGAGTGGTATGAATATCGTGAGAACACATTTAAGCATTTCAAGGTAAAATTTGAAGTGTTTGATTCTAAATATATATACAGAAAATGAGCTGGTGTTGATTGTGGTGTGAGAGTCATCAATTTTTTCTTTCTTTTCATTTTTTGTTTTGTTTTGGGATTTGTTTGTTTTGTTTTTTTGACAGGGTCTCACTATGTAGCTCTGGATATTCTGGAACTGTGCAGACCAAGCTGCTTCACACTCACAGAGATCTGTCTGATAATGTCCCTGGCATGCTGGGATTAAAGGCATGCACCAAATACTTGCTTTAAGTTTCAAGGAATTGAGAATATTGTCACAGGTTTCATAAGATAGCAGTAATTTGTAATAAATGGGTGAGAAGCTTCTGTCTAAATCAATGGATAATTGATATTATGGAATTTTATTATTTTGACTATACATTATAATCTAATTTATTTCAAATTTTTATTTTTGAAAATTCAGCCTTTCAGGAGTGCATAAAATACAAGAATAAATGCAAGTAATAATTATATAATGTAGACAGGAGTGGTGGCACATGCCTGTAATCTCAGCCCTAGGGAGGCTGAGGCAGGCAGATCTCTGTGAGTAGTACTGGTTGTGGTAGTGCATTCCTTTGATCCCAGCACTCATAATGCAGAAGCAGGTGGTTCTGCATGAGTTTAAGGCCAACTTGATCTACATAATGAGTTCCAGGCCAGCCCAAGCTATGTAGAAAGTAGACTGTGTCTCAAAAAATTTACTATATATTGTTACAAAAATAATATAATCATAACTTCTATGCCAGACTATTTTGAACTTCAGGATTATTATACTTCTTGAGTATAAATATTGAAGCCTGATTTTTATGAAGTAATGGTTTTAAGTCTAATGGAAATACTTTAAACACAGCCAAAGTTGTTTGGCTGTGTTATAATCCCTCAGGTCCTACTTATTCCCATAGCATGAAGTTAACAGCTGTTAGCCACACAAAAACCTCTGAACAAATCAACATAAATAATATTTCAAGGTTCTAGTCCTTCAGAAGCCTAACTTATGGCTATTACTTTAAAGACTGGTACTAATTCTCCCATATTGGAGGTTCAGTTCTTTTTAATTATTATTAAATTCATTCTACTTGGTCGTGTTAGTAAAATCTATCATACATAAGGCTTTCTTCAGAGTTTCTCCAGAGTGAAACATGGGCAGTTCCCATACTGCAGTCCTCAAGTCATTCTCATGATTTTGTTATATTTTCTTGTATGTATTGATTTCTGCAATGTTGAAGGCCATCTTCAACAGGTCAGGGTAAACTGAGGTGTGGCACAGATTCTGGTGACTGATCACTCAGCAGACTTTTCTCTGAAGTAATAAAGCTTGATTCACTAGGGCTGGTACTCCTTGTGGCCATTGAAATAGAAAAAGAAAAGGGGAAAGAATCATACACACACACACACACACACACACACACACACACACACACACACACTCTCTTAATGGATGAAGCTAGCTTCAAGCTCCAACAACTTCACACACATACACATATTTGATGGATAGCGGGAAACTCCAATTACATATATGTATATATATAAACATATATACATATGCATACATAACACACATATACACATTGGGTAAAAACTCCAACCAACTTTATACACACACACACACACACACACACACACACACACACACATACACACACACACACACACACACACACATATACATATTGGGTTGATGACGCAAACTCAAAAGAACAAGCTTCAAGAACTTTATTTTTCTCTCACAGCTTCTATATCCCAGTAAAATCTTTCAAGGAGTATAAAATTACAATATGATTACATTCTGTTTTTCTTTTAGTGAATGATCATGAAAAAAACAGTATGTTCCCTAATACCTTTACATGAAAAACGTTTTACACAATACAGGTGAAGAAAATAAATTATTCCCAAGAACCCATATATATTTGTAACTAAGCAAGCTGTTATAGATTAATAAAATGTAAGAAAGCAAGGTAATTTTCTCAGCCAGTTTCTCTTTACTGGCAGGCTGCAATTTGCAGTTACAAAGGGTCAATTATCTTAAAAAGTAATCTTATAAAAAGCTTTTCAAAATCAGAAATCTAAACTTTTATAAAAACAATCAGCCATTTCTATTTTAAATCCTCAAGATGCACATCTACTCATTAACAGCTTTTTACTAACTCATCAGGAAGCTGAGAGTAAAAATGAGTACAAGAAATTAATTATCACCAGCCCATCTTTAGTGAGGGAGTCACTTCAGACAATGCTAATTGGGGTGCCATTGTTCTTGTTCAAAATCCCTACCTCAACTATTTTCTGAACTCCAAATTGTTCCCTAAGATTTTCTACGTCAGAGCCACCAACAAAAACATCTTAACCTAACCTTGCTAAAGTCTGCTTCTTCAAATTCTTACTAAGGGTGGTGGTCATTGCTAACAATCTACATATCTAAGTTCTTTCTGAGGTTGGTTGTTGGGTCATTAATCTGCTCTAGCAGCAATGCTTGAAGAAGATCAAGCACTGTTATTGTAAGTGCCACTGATACTGTCAAGTAAGGGGCTGGAAGCCCCCTTAGGGTTTTTATACAATTCATAGGCTAAGAGGGATGTGAGGACTGAAAGGACAACGTGCAGAGCGAGTGATGCTCCATAACAGCATGAAGTCTTCCCTCTCTGAGGCACACCCATTCACCCATGGTGGTTGTGCTAACTAATAGATCAAATTCCGTGAGTTGTAAAATGTTTGTGCTGGTCCTCTGCACATCCCTCTACAGTGGGCTCTCTAATTTTTTATATCACTTAGAAGTATGTGTGTGTGTGTGTGTGTGTGTGTGTGTGTATATATATGTGTGTATATATATATGATATATATATGCATATATATGTGACATATATGATATATAAATATCATATATATATATGGCAATTTTGTTTCACTTACTGTATTTTTATAAAGTCTTGAAGTTAGTAGGTATCAATCTTCTCTTTTGGTTCTTTTTTAAAAGATTTGTTTGTTTGTTCATATGGAGTCTTTGGATAGTCCATATAAATTTAGAGTAGATTTTTTTTAATGCTTCTGAAAAACATCATTGATGCTTTCATGGGGGTTTCACTGAATCTGGAGATTGTTTTGTTGTCTTAACAATATAAAGTTTTCAGGCCATGAACACAGGTTCTGTTCTTTTATGTATATTATGAAGACTTATACAAGAAAGCATTCAATTGGGAGCTTGCTTATATATCAGAGTGTTAGTCCATTATGTTCATGGCAGGGCGTATGGCAGCAGGCAGGCAGGCATGGTGCTGGAGAAGGAGTTATAAGCTCACACCTGTGGCAGGCCTTGAGTGAGACCCTTTGCCTGGCATGGGCTTTTGAAACCTCAAAAGTCACTAGCCCCAGTGACGCACCTCTTCCAGCAAGACCACACCTCCTAATCTTTCATAAAACAGTTTCATTTACTGGTAATTAAGCATGAAATACATAACCCAGTGGGGGTTATTCATATTCAAACCACCACATATGTCTTTGGGGGTTTTTGCTTGTTTGTTTGTTTGTTTGTGCATATTTCTTGCAGTATTTGTAAGGTGTACATTTTAAAAGATTTTATTTTTATCTTATGTGTGTAAGTGTACTGCTGCACTTGGTAAGTACAGCACATTTATGGATTGCTAGTGGAGGACGAAGGAGGCGAGTATAGGAGTCCCTGGTGCTAGAATGTTGGTTCCTTGGCAAAAGCACTAGGCTCTCTTACACTCTGACCCATATCTCCAATCCTGCTGTGAATGGTTTTTTTTTATTTTAAAACTATTTCTTTAGTTATAATTGTCAAGCATAAAACACCTATGTAATAGAGTGGAGTCAAGAATAATTTTACTTTTATTGTTTTCCTTGATTCATTCTGGCTCTTTTTTTACTTTTCAATATAAGGGAGTGTAACAAAGATGTAAACTACCTATGTTCAAATTATCTTACCTAGGAATCTCAAGTTATTTAAGGAAATTCTATAATTAATTTTTACCAGTGTTCTTTTTCTCAATTATTTATCTAAACCATTGGCTTTAATTTGACACTTTATCTTAAAATTATCCTAAGTATTTTCTTATTAAATTCTATTAAACAGAGAATATGGAAGGCTGGGGATGTAGTTCAGTGGTCTTGTATAACATGCACAAGGCTCTGTGTTCAGTCCCCAGAACAATGCCCCCCCCCCCGCAAATACCAAACACACCATGTGTCTTTGTCTGTAGATGAGTACAGTTTTCTTGTGAAAGCCAGAAAATAATAGACATTCTCAGTCTTGTCACTTTATTTCCATTGATTTATTTAAGATTATACTAATTTGCTTTTTTCCATATAAACAGAACCCTTCTGTTCAGATAGATTGTATTTTACAATGTTTATTGTATATTTATCTCAAATGTGCTATTAGGTACCATAAAAGTGGTAGTACATGCCTTTAATCCCAGCACTCAAGAGGCAGAGGCAGAAGGGTCTCTGTCAGTTCAAGACCAGACTGGTCTACAAAGGGAGTCCAGGACAGCCAGAGCTCTGCTACACAGAAAAAATCATGCATCAAAAAGCAAACTAACAAAACAAAACAAAAAAGAGCAAACTAGTAAACATTATTAGAGCAATAGTTATGGCCTTACAGATCACAGATGCTTTAGTGAAAAGTTTCATCTGAGGTTAGCTTTAACAGATGAGAGAGGGGTCAGTGTGGGCTGAGGCAAAACAACCAAATGCTTAAAATGAATATTCTAGGAAAAGCATGTAAATTCTAATATGAATCTTATAATGGAAATAATATCAGTACTTTCATATGTAAAACATCAATATTTCTAAAACACTGATAATTTTATGTACAACCCCAAAGTAATATGTAGGCTAATATTTGTGAGTGGGATATGTATTTTCCTCTCAAGATTAATTTTGGAATTTTTATCTGCATTGGTTCAGTTATCATTATTAGATTAAAGATTAGGTTTTCACTACTACATGTATCTGGAAATCATGGCTGTTGAGAATTGGTGCTCACAGCTGTATTGGGGATATTCAGTTTGTTTGGGTGAACTTGTACAGGTGAAGCTGTGTACAGAATAGACTATTTTCATTTCTTATATTTGAACAAATTTTTGATGAAATCATTCCTATACTGTGAAAAAGTTTACATTTTTTTCATAATTGAGAATCTTTAGAGTGAATGAGCCTTATTTTCTCACAAATGAGTAGGGCTTTTTTTTTCTTTTTAGCAAAGTTTTTATTGCTGTTGTTGTTGTTGTTGAAGTAATTGACTAAAGATTATCCATGTGTGACCACAAAGCAGAAAACAGAACTTTTCTAAACTGATTCTATAGCAAAGAGTAAAATGTTACTTTACCTGGAAGATTTTGCCTACATGTGGCTACCCTTTTTCTTAGGCTAAGGGAGAAATACAGTAAAATAGCTGCCTTGACAGAAAGAAAGTTTCTGCTTTCTGGAGAGTGCCCATGAATCATAAAGTCATTGGGAGGTTACTGGGAACACTTTGCTTTTCACAGCTTTTTTTGAACATCTGCTTTAAATGCTTTTGAGATACAGTGAATGTTAAGAAAGACAACTAGTTGAAAGTTTCTTGGAATTCTTGTACTCATTAGTCATGGGAATGGTGTATCTCATGCTACGTTTGTATAAAAGCATGCTATTTAGATGACAATCTGGTATAAACTACAAGGAGCTTTTAATGCTGTTTAGATTCATATTGTGTTGTTTTGAACTAAGAGATTTGGGCTGGATTATTTTTGTAGTTACGGCTAAGAATTTTGGACATCTTTGTTTCAATATAAAATTCCATCATAGTGAGATAAAATGATAACATTAAACTAATGTTTATGTTTCTTTAGATATTAGGTATAAGTACTTTAGATTATAAACTGCATTGATGGTACTTAAAAGTATGACCCTATAGGTAATCTTTTTAAGCAGATAAAACTGTTTGGATGCTTTCCCAGAGCAATTGGATTGCCCTCCAAGCGAATCTCTTCAATACGGTCCCGAATGTAACGAGTGTCATTTGCCTTGCAGAACGTATCATCCGTAATTGAAGATATGCTGTTAAACTGAAAAATAAAAGGAAAATATTCTGAAGTTTAAAATCAACATTTTGTATGTCATATAGTAAAAACACATAAGATATTTTGCCAATAATGTTATTTTTTAAATACTTTTAAAAAATATTAGTTTACAGAAATGACACCCTCTTTTAGAACCTGTACATACTTTTTTCCTGTACATACTTTTAAATGTGCAGAGTTGTTTTGGAATAGCGGTTTACTTATTATTACTCAGATTTGCATCCATTCAATCCTATTTGGAATATAAATAGACACATGGTAGCTAGAAAAAGTATCCTATTCTGAAATATTAACTCAAAATGGTACTGTATGCTTTTTTGGGGGGGGTTGGGTTTTTGGGTTTTTTTGTTTGTTTGTTTTGTTTTGCTTTGTTTTGTTTTTCGAGACAGGGCTTCTCTGTGTAATCTTGCCTGTCCTGGACTTACTTTGTAGACCAGGCAGGCCTCAAACTCAAAAGATTTGCCTGTGTCTGCCTCCTGAGCAAGCTCTGGCACTAAAGATATCCTCCCCTACGCCCAGTACTGTGCTTAAATCTCCTTAAAAACTTGAAAAATAATAAGTTTAAATTCTTGTGTTGCTGAGATGTCAACTTTTGTTCATTTTCACTTTTTTTCTCTCTCTGGCAATTTCCACTTCATGCTATCCTATAAACTCAGCTACAAAGTCTTGAAAAAGTACATGCTTGCTCACCTCTAGTTGGAAAAGAAGCACAAATCATAAATCTGAGTGCACTACTATTTGGAAAAAGAAACATAAATCAGTGGTCTTCAAATCTATGTTCAAAGTAACCAGGAGATAGATACTCAGCACCTTGAGTCGGGTCCTGGCAGATTGCCCAGGGGTTGCCTCCACTATTCTGTCTCTTCCCCTTTCCCTGCCTCCACCACATTACAGAAGGTGTGAGAGGAATCCTGGGTCCTGGAAGCCAGCACAAATTTTAGCATAGAGAAGCTGAACTCCTAGAAAATTCTTGGACGATAGGAATATCTTTGTTTTTGATTTCCCCTTTGATAATTTTGAATTATGATAATGAGATAACTTATAGTACCCCTCTAGAAAACTGCAATATGGGGGGCAAGACAAACATGCTTTGGACTATACCTTCAGTGGGAACAGTGTTGTCAAACTGAATCATGGACTTACAGGGTCTCCACAGACTCAGTGGTATCAGAATTGACTTTTAGAATACCCAGCTGCTGTTGGAGAATTGGTTAGTAGTTAGAAAACACCACACATTGTGTGTCACAGGTTGTGTCAGGAAAAAAGACACTCACCGTTCTTGACTTTGGCCTGTTAGAACACGCAACACAATTCGTACCACTATGGTTATGGTTCCTGTGTATGTCTCAGTTCTGATGGGTCATTTATTGTCCCTGTTGTTTTCTTCATTGTCATCCCCTCTTCTGGGGATGGCGAGACAAACAAAAACATCACATAGGCACCACTGCCTTTGTGATCGTGCTCTGTGGTTTTGCCTCCAACCTGTACCTCAGATCCAAGGGTTCCAGCTATATAGCCATGGCAGTGACTGCCTGACGCCCATCCCTTCATTACCCCAGTCAACTTTAGCCTGAGAAATAGGGAGCTAAAGAATGCCATAAATAAAAATTTAAAAATGCAAATGCTCAGTGATAGAACATCTGTCTGCCTGCTTTGTATGAGGCTTTGTATTCAGTCCCCAGCACCACTTAAAACCACAACTAGGAGGTGCCAGAAGATGTATTCTGGGCTGGAGAAATGGCTCAGTGGCTTAAGAGTACTAGATGCTCTTCCAAAGGGCCAGGATTTAATTCCCAATGCCCACAAGGCAACTCACACTCCAGTTTTAGAGATCCAACACACTCACATAGACATACATGTAGGCAAAGCACATGAAATAAATAAATCATTTTTTAAAAAAAGAATAGACTTTAGACTTCCTAGACTGATCTACTTAGTATACTCTGGATTGGACCTGCGGTTCTTATGTAGGCATTAGATAATCACACTGCTTTAGTGATGTAACCATAATTAGACATGTACATGAGTGAGTTTCTTAATGAATAATAAAAAGTGGCCCCATATTAGCTAAAGCTGGTTACTGTGCAAAAAACAGTTGTACCTGAAGGTGAATTACACGTAGACTTTCTGGTAAATTTGGAGGCACAGATTCCAGATCATTATGGTCCAAATAGAGGAAAGAGAGTTTATTCAGTTTCTATAAAGAGAAATTTGAATGTTACTGAGATCTAAGCATTCCTTCACATTCAGATAATACATACTTTAAAACTATTGATGTAAGCACATTTCAGTAATATCAATGTTGCCATAATCATTTGTTATTTTGATTATTATTGGTTTTTGTCTCATGAACAGTGTCTTTGGTTTTCAAGACATGATATTTAACAGAACTCTGTTGCACACTCCACATGTCTTTGACCATTCATCTCATTCCTGAGTACTCAGCCTTTGAAATTTATCTAGGGAGCATCATATAAGATCAGTGGTTGAATTCTTCAAGTCTTTAGAGACTCCTGAGCTTCCCATAAAAGTTCTACCTATTTCTAGAAAAATGGCTACTCCTAAGAGATTATGCTTAGCAAGATGTTGCTTTCTCAAAGCAATTTGTCAAACATGCAATTTAACATGTAACAGGACGTGTGTTTTCCCATGAGGGACTTACATTGAAAGATTCTTTATTAACAGTAATGTAGTACTGTGTATCATTGTATGCTGTTATTTCAGAATGTCATTTCTTTTGCCATTACTCCTAATCATTGTATGCATCCTGTGCTACCATGCAGATTTTATTATTGGTATGTGTGAGGGTGTCTCACCATGAACCCACCTAAAACTTACAGTCCTTCAGCTTCCCAAATGCTAGGATTACAGGCGTGTTGTACTATGCCCCAGTTGCCAGTTCTTTTTCTATGCTATTCTATCAATTCTTTCTCTTTTCAATTTTTAAAAATTCTTTATATGTGTTCATGTGTATAAGCAATAATGTACATGTTGTAAGTTAGAGGACAACCCACAGCAGTTGGATCTCTGATTCCATGTTTGACCTGGGGATCCAACCCAGATTGTCCAACTTGACAGCAAGCACCCATACCTGATGAGCCACCTCCCCACCCCTCTATCCTTTCTTAAACATTTTACATTCCTACCATATGGACACCAACTACCTATCTTTCCAGGGCTGCTTTTATATGAATTATAGTAGCTGGATTTTACTAGTAGTTATTGCAATTGCACTGCATTAAATAAAGTAGGCAATTATATCATTTTCATGCCAACTTGCCTAATATCTCTTTTGTAAAATCGCAAAATATTTAAGCTTTCCTTCCTTTGTCCTTCCTTCCTTCCTTCTTCTGAGATGAGTGTGGTCATTCTACCTTACCCAAGCTAGCCTTCACCTGCTAGTCTTAAGCTTCCTCTTGCCTCACTTTTCCAAGTAGCTTAGACTACAAGGAGTTGCACCATGCCCTGCTCTAAACACTCTGTGACCTGCTAGTTATTCAAAGATGTACCTACTTAAATTCACTTCTTTAGATTACAATTTTAAATTCTAAAACATTTGCGTGTGTGCACACATGTGCATGTACATGCAGAGATCAGAGGACAACTCTTAGGAGAGCCGTTTCTCCCCTTCCAGCTTGTTGAGGCATCTTGTTCCTGCTGCTGTGCCACATCCTCAGGCTAGCTGGCCCATAAGCATCTAGCAATTCACCTGCCTTCTTTTTATCTCACCAGAAGAGGTATAAGATTAGAGGTGCATGATATGGAGCATGGTGGTCAGGCTCTCTGGGCTAATGCCTTTACATGCTCAAGTATCTCCCTAGCTCACAAGGTATATTTTTGTTTGTTTTGTTTTTAGAAAGTGAGTCTGCTCTGGTTTGTGTTTTGAGACTTGGTCTTACCATGTGAACCTGGACCAAGTTGGCCTTAAACTTGAAGTTCTCTTGCATTAACCTCTCCTATGCTGGGATTACAGGTGTGCACCACTATACCATCTTTGTAAGGATGTCTGTCTGGGTGTCTCAGTCCTTTATTTATAAATAAAAACAAGCAAACAAAAAAACCTAGCAAGATTCTGTAATGTTGAAGATTACCTTAAATAGAAAGAAAATAGGTTTTGTTGTTTTGTTTGGGGGGTGGTATTTGTTTGTGCCTTTGGTGTTTTGAGACAGGGATTCTCTGTGTAGCCTTGCTGTCCTGGAGGCTAGCCTCCAAATCAGAGATCTGCCTGTCTTTGCCTCCCAAGTGCTGGGATTAAAGGCATGCAACACTACTGCCTGACCTGAAAATATTTTTTTAACAGGCAGTTGTTAAAGTGAAAGTGAAAGTTAAGTGAAAGTTTGATAACTTTAGGTTCTTCTATTCGGAGTTCTCTTGTGACATTGCCTAAACTGGTCTTAACCTTCAGGTCCTCCTGCCTGAGGCTCCTGGGTAGTTGCAATTGCACGTGTGTGAGATCTTGTCTCTGTTGTTATTTTTGAGATGGTGTCTCACTATATAGCCCTCTCTGACTGGAAGTTGATATGTAGATCATGCTGGCCTCAAAGGTACAGAGCTCCTTTCTCCATCATGCTCCGCCATGCCTGCCATCTCGCCTTTGGAAAAATCTTGGGTTTTTTTTGTAGGAGAGGGCATATCTGCAGGCCAGAAGAGGGCATCAGATCATATTATAGATGGTTGTGAGCCACCATGTGGTTGCTGGAAATTGAACTCAGGACCTCTGGAGGAGCAGAGCCATCTTGCCTTTGGAATAGGGTTGTCTTCTGCCAACAGTGGCTTGAGCATCTCATGGTTTTGCCTGAGGTTACCTTCTAGAGTAGAGAGATTATACCATAGGTATGGAAGTTCTGGACTGATGTGATTACTTTTTTCAATTTCATAAAAAAAAAAATCTGTTATTTTGGAATTACTTGATTTATTCTTTGAGGAATACTGCTGTATTATTTACTATGGTTAAATATAAATTATACTAGCTATTCCTAGTTAATAGGAACAATATAAATATTTTGAAACAATGAAATAGAAGTGTTTACTTTTAAATATATTTTTTACTATTAATAGAAAACACCCATTTCTCTATCTTTCTATGATACATGTTATGATATATGTTTTGTTTGTTTGATTGATTTTATTTGATGGAAGGAGTTGAACTTAGGTCTTCAAACATCCTAAGCATACTTTTTACCACCAAATTATACTTTCAGCCATGCATACATATATATTTACCCAATGTCCCCTTGTGGAATATAAGTCTGGAATAATATTGGTCTGGAAAAAGACTCACTACAGCTCTCTTCACTTCTTATCCTGCTCTACAGAAATATATCTCAAAAGTAGAACAGGAGCAGAATGGGAGGAAACACAGTACCAATTTAAAAATATTATCACTGGGTCAGTGAGATGCTTCAACTATTAACATACTTGCTGTTAAGCTTGATGACCTGAGCTCCCACCTCAGGGCCCACACGGTGAAAGAAAACAGCCAACTTCCACAAGTTATCTCTACAAGTATGCCTGGTATATGCCCACACACAAAATAAATGAACACACAATAAACAAACAAAATAAAAACTTAAAACACCACAGATATTGCATTCAGTCATACTATGGAATACTTACTTTGAATGTATTTGCTTTAATTCCTTTACTCTTGATTTTATTATGTTTGGCATTAAGTAAAGTAAGTTTCGGAGGAAGAACTGGAAGTCTTAGTAGTTGATTTTCAGCAAGTGTAAGTTCTTCTAACAGAGAAAGTTTTGAAAAAGTACCGTCTTCTATGTCTTCTATCAAATTTCCCGTAAAATCAAGTCTTCTTAAGTTAGCTTGAGGGTAATAAGTACAGAAATATGTTAGGATTTCACTGTGTAGACTGAAGAAAAGGACTGAACAGATCACTCAAGGCCCTAAGTTTCTGTTGCAGTTAGTACTCGGTCAAGCTCATCTTGCAGTGTTGATAATCTAACCTACAGCATGGTACTAGAATTCCAGCTGTGCGTTCATGAAGTACTGGAGACTGAACCTAGGGCTTCATGCTTGGTAAACAAGCACTCTACCACTGAGCTACACTCACAATCCCACAAGTAAAGTTTTGTTGAGCACTGAGTGTTTCTGTGCCTAACAATGATGCCTTTTCTTACTATGGTCTCTCAGAATGGACAATTCAAAAAGCATCTTAACAGTTTATAGTCTTTCCATCCTTCTCTAAATGTATTATGTATAAACATCAAAGGAAATTCTTACTGCACATCATAGGGAGTAATTGTGGTTAATAAAACTTAATATATAATTATTTTTAAATTTTTGCCAGCATGTTGCATTATAATTGTGGATATTATTGTATTAGTTTGTTTATACCTTACTTAACAAAAACAAAGACAAAAATGTACTCTAATTTGTTAACGTGGTGCAGACTAAGAGATTGAGACATAGTCACTCTCTCCCTCTCCTCCTCCTCCTCCTCCTCCTCCTCCTCCTCCTCCTCTTCCTCCCCCACCCCCTCTCCCTCTCCTCTCTCTGTTGGGAGTAGCTTAGGCTGAGATGGTTAGAATATAGGATTTGGTGGGGTTTTTTTTTTTCATTCATAGTAGCTGTTTTCTAAAAAGTTGTTGCAACACTGAATTAGTGAATACAGAACTGTTGATTCTAGGAGAGTTCCACAGGCAGGTGTTCATAAGGTTCTGCTCACTCATTTTTGCCAGCCAATTAATATGGACCTTTTTGTTTAAAGACAGCTTAATATGCCCTCTGAATTCATGAACATTGGTGTAACTCACACTTGAGTGAAATTTATCTAACACTTGCATTTTCTGCAATATGAAGCAAAAATTAATGTGAAAACCATGATGAATAAGAATAAGACACTGCTACATTTTATGATGACTGAAAGTAGAGCATTGCCTTGTTATTCCCTAATTGGAAATGTATATTTTGAATAACTCGGTTTTGTTGTTGTTCTGTGAATTTCTGCTAGTGATCATACATGACTGGAGATTGAGTCTATGCCTTCATATGTGCTAGGCAAGTGTTCTAGCACTGAACCATATGTCCAGAAAAGTATAAATAATGAGGAACACCAACTGTCCTTCACTCTGCAACTTAGACTTACTATTGGCAGCGTGAATCCAGTTAGACTTAAACTCATAAATGTATAGTTAAAGAAGCTGGGGATGTCACACAGTGGTAGAGAACACTTGCCTAGTGTGGGCCAAATCTTGGACTCAACTGCTGCACTCCCAATAAATAAATAAAATGTAGTGAAGCCAATGTGAATTTGATTGTGGTTTTCTTAGGAACACTTGATGACCTTGAAATCTGGAAAACTGACAAGGAATGAGCAATCCAGGACTGGGTCTTGGTATTATAGAAAGGAACTGAACCTCAGTTCAGTTAAAGTTAGAAAGCCAAAAGGCTGATTGCTAATAACCTGGCAAAAAGTTAACACCACTGTTACAGAACTTTGTCCTTTAAAGCGTCTAAGCAGCATGGTTGCATTTCATCATAATGATTACAACTTGGTATTTTAAAAGTTGTTCTCCAGATACTTTTAAAAGATTGTTAATTATGTGTATGTGTATTTGTCTGTGTGTGGGTAAGTGCATGTGTGATTGTAGGTGCTTGTAGAGTCCAGCAAGGGTATCAGATCCCCTGTAGCTGGAGTTAGAGGTAGTTGTGAACCACCTGATAATGGGTTCTGGGCATCAAACTGAGGAGTCCTCAGCAAGAGCAGAAACACTCTTAAACACTGAACTATCTTTCTATCTCCCTCTCCAGATACTTTTACTATGTATCGAGGCTTAAGAGTTGCAAGGAGCCAGGTAATCCTAGAACATGGAAAGTGAGGGCGTCAGTTCAAGATCATTCGCCTCTATTGCATATTGAGTTCAAGGGCAGAAGAAAACAAAACAATAAAAAGTGGAAATAAAAGCAGTTTGTGGATTTATGATAAAAGTGGAAAATAAAATATCTAGTTAGTTGGAGAAGCGTCCTGGTCATGCTGATACTGCTGACCACCTGAAATGTGTGCATCTTGAAGCGATGATACCTGTGTCAGAGAATAGCAACATCGCCAGTAAAGAATGATCACAGAAGGATTTATGGAAAGGAGATTCTGATCTTTGTAAAGTGTATGTTGTATACCTAGATGCTCTAACAGTGCTGACCTTAAATATAGTAGGTGAAAAATAGGTAGATATTTGGAGTTTTATATTTTAAACTTACACATGTCTGCAAAATCTTTGGCAGTCAGCTTTTTAATTTTGTTGAATCGTGCGTAAAGATAAGCTGATTCCTTTGGCAATGGTGGCACAGCATCAATGTCAACTTCTTCACAGTAGACAGAGCCACTTAAACAGACACACAACAGGCATGTGGGCATTTCTAAATTAGGAGAAAGAATTGTAAACAAACTTATTTGAAAATATTTGTCATCTGATTATAAAATTATTTTGAATTTAAAAAAATGTTACAGAATATTGGTGATATCAGAAAACACAATTATGGTAACTGACATTCTGTATTGTGTTTAATAATTTAATCAGAATTTTACTTAAAGTCTACAGTTAACATAGATTATCACTTTATTATTGTGTATGTGTATAAATTTGTGGTAGAACAACATTCAGGAGATGATTCTCTCCTTCTACCACGTGGATTGAATTCAGATTGTCAAGCTTGGCAGCAACGGGTGCCTTTACCTACGAGCTGTCTTGCTGGTCCCCCCCCCCCCCGTTTTTTTTTTATTTTATTAATTTATTCATATTACATCTCAATTGTTAAACCCCTCCCTTGTATCCTCCCATTCCTCCCTCCCTCCCATTTTCCCCTTACTCCCCTCCCCTATGACTGTGACTGAGGGGGACCTCCTCCCTCGTATATGCTCACAGGGTATCAAGTCTCTTCTTGGTAGCCTGCTATCCTTCCTCTGAGTGCCACCAGGTCTCCCCATCCAGGGAGTGTGGTCAAATATGGGGCACCAGAGTTCGTATGAAAGTTAGACCTCACTCTCCACTCCAAATCTATCTGGTGCTATCTCAGA
Source organism: Acomys percivali (assembly GCA_907169655.1). NCBI lineage: Eukaryota > Metazoa > Chordata > Mammalia > Rodentia > Muridae > Acomys > Acomys percivali. The sequence continues at coordinate 80,234,045 of OU015746.1, read as the reverse complement.
CAACTGGGAATAGGGCTTCCACAAGACCCAGCTATTCCACTCTTTGGAATATACCCAGAAGATGCTCCAGCACACAACAAGAAAATTTGCTCAACCATGTTCATAGCAGCCTTATTCATAATAGCCAGAACATGGAAACAGCCTAAGTGTCCTTCAGTAGAAGAATGGATAAAGAAACTGTGGTACATTTACACTATGGAATACTACTCAGCTATTAAAAACAAGGAATTCCCGGAATTTGTGGACAAATTTATAATACATTGCAAATATCCTTCCCATTTTGATGTCTTTTGCTTTATACAAAAGTCATTATTTTGTAATTTTATGAAGTAATTTAAAAAATCTTTTTCTATAAAATATCCAAATTTCAAGTCACTCCAATCCCAGACTGTCTACTAACCCTTTAAGGCTTTATCTTACACATGCAGATCCCTAATCTTTCTTAAGCTTATTTTTCTCTTGTTTTTATGAAATGTGCATCCAACTTCTCTCTCTCCAAGTGGCTATCTAGTTCTCCTAGACTTAGTTATTTAAAATCTTTCTCCCTCAGTACCTAAGTGCTTGAGTACTTTTCCATGCCTTAATTATATTCTAAGTGCCTCTGTATTTCTGTCCATGTCTCATCTTTTAATCTGTGTTACTGGTCTTTACTCATGTACTATTCCCAAGTTGTTAAACATGGTATGTTTTATCTGGCATTGTCCAGTGTTTCCACAGCTAGTTTTGCAGTTTTTCTTATATGTATCTCTATCTGTATTTTAGATTCAACTTTCCTAGCATTATAAAAAATTTGGTAATTTTAGTAGGATTGTGTATACTTTCTGATTTTAAATAATAATGATATTTGTATGGTATTCAATCATCCTGTCCAAGAAAAGGATATCATTCCAATTATTCAAGTCTATTTTTACTAAAATATTCGCCAGATTTTTAAGGATATGTTTTCTGTTTTAGTTTATTTTTAATTTTATTGTAGCCACATAGGAATTGGTGTGGATGGTTTTTTTCATTGTTTCATATGAAACTAGGTTTGTGACATGACAAGAATAAATCAGTGCAACCACTTTGGAAATCAGTCTGGTGCTCTCTCAGAAAATTGGGAATAGGGCTACCTCAAAACCCACTTTTTCCACTCCTTGGAATATATGCGAAAAATGATCCACCACACAACAAGTACATCTGCTCAACCATATGCATAGCAGCCTTATTCATAATAGCTAGAATCTGGAAACAACCTAGATGTCCCTCAGTCAAAGAATGGATAAAGAAACTGTGGTACATTTACACAATGGAATGCGACTCAGCTATTAAAAACAAGGAAATCTTGAAATTTGCAGACAAATGGATGGAACTAGAAAAGATCATCCTGAGTGAGTTAACCCAGACCCAGAACGACACACAATGGCATATACTCACTTATAATTGGATACTAGCCCAACATGGATGTCCTCTGAGAGTCTTCACTCAGCGGGGGATCAGGACAGATGCTGAGAGTCGCTATTGGGACTTCAGGTGAGAGTGCTATGAGTGAATAGGGAGATAGAAGGACCTAGAGGGTCCGGGAACCCTACAAGAAGACCAGCAAGGCTGGCGGATCTGGACCCAGGGAGGCCTGCACAAACTACTGTGCCAACCAAGGACAATGCATGCAGTAGACGTAGACCTCCTGTTCAGATCTAGCCAGTTGTGTGGGGAGTGAGGACTGACTCTGACATGAACTCTGGGGCCCCCTATTTGACCACTTCCCCTTGGTGGGGAGGCCTAGTGGCACTCAGAGGAAGAGGAAGCAAGTTCTTTGGATGAGACCTGATAGGCTATGATCATAAGGTGGAGAGGAGGTCCCCTTCTATCACAGGTCTAGGGTAAGGGAATAGGGTAAAGGAGGGAGGGAGAGGGGAATGGGAAGATACAAGTGAGGGGATAACAATTGGAATGTAACCTGAATACATTTATTTTTTAATTTTTTTTAAAGAATCAAATATAGGAGCTATAATGTATGGCTTGTAGTTTGTTGTTTCACAGTAATTTCCCTACTGTTTTAACTGAAACATACATTGTAATTACTTATGTAGAGTCATTCTTGTTTCTCCTTTGTGTTTTTCTTTTTTGCTTGCTGCTTTTTAAAATACTAGTCACTGAATTTAAGGCCACAAGTAAACACTCCCAACACACTCTGGCTTCTGTGAGTTTCTTGAAGATAATAATGAATTGTATTATATTTGCCTCATCCAAAGCTATTGATTGTATTTGAAAAATAATCTTTAGATCTTTCTTGATTTGTTTATTCATTCGTTTGTTTGTTTATTTTGTTTTTTCAAGACAGGATGTCTCTGTGTAGGCTCAGCTGCCCTGGACTCACTTTGTAGACCAGACTGGCCTTGAACTCAACAGAGATCCACCTGCCTCTGCCCCCTGAGTGTTGGGGTAACAGGTGTGTGCCACTATGCCCTGTGACTTGTTTATTTTCGACAACCTTATGTAGCCTTTGCTAGCTGAAACTTACTATGTCTAAGGCTGACTTAGAACTCATTGAGATCTGTCTGCCTTTACCTTCCAAGTGCTAGGATTAGTAAAGGTGTGTGCTAACATTCCAGGCTTTTGAACTGATCTTATGTAGACAGAAACAAAGATTTTTTTTTCCCCTAAAGTGTAGCTTTAGATAAAGTGTTGGATGTTTCTGAGCATTCTGGCCCACAGTTTTCACTCAGTAATGAGCACTTCCCATATAACTATAGAGGAAATTTCAGTTTATAATTTACTGGTCTTGAGACAATTTTTGATTAATACAAAGAATATAATTTCTTGTAGGTATTTTTAAATGATGCTTTTCAAATATACTAGATAGATTGCTTATACTTACCATCATTTTCTATCTTGGCGGGTAGTGATGGTAAAACCTCATCTTTCTGTAGCTGAAGACTTTTATCATCAGGAATTATCATAGTTTCTTTTTCCTATTGTAAAGTTAGAAGTTTGTTAATCAGCTGTGATAAGTCATGAGTCTGATTCTAAACCGGAGGGATCACAAACATTTGTCATAGTCACAATTAGAGGTATTTTATTAGAATTTTGGTGTGTGTATGTGAGAGAGAGAGAGAGAGACAGACAGACAGACAGCCATAGACAGACATATTGGACAAAGGACAACCTGTGGAAGTCAGTTCTGTCCACCATTTGGGCTCAGGGGATCTGTGGCTGCAAGAGACTTTATTTTGCAGCTCTATCTCCGCAGTGCCCTGTCTCCGCAGTGCCCTGTCTCCGCAGTGCCCTGTCTC
>OU015746.1:80213142-80230760 GCA_907169655.1 Acomys percivali | reverse complement strand
GCAGTGCCCTGTCTCCGCAGTGCCCTGTCTCCGCAGTGCCCTGTCTCTGCAACATGTTCTATCTCAGCACTCTGTTAAGATTTTATACATACTTCCATACCTTTTTTTCATTAAATCACACTATAAATACTCTGAGTATGCATTCCTAAGTAAATGAATCAGCTTTTTAAAAAAGGTTTTGTTTCCATTGGCTGAACTTAGTACTTGATATTAATATGTTGATAATTCTCTGTATGAGAATGAAAATTTTTCTATTGTGACACTGTTCCTTACAGCTTTTCATCAGTTTCTACCTTCAACAGTACAGCAACAGCACACTTCTCACAGTCATATTTAGAGCTGTGTAATTAGAATGGAAAGTAGGTTCTTTCATGGCCTGCATGCCTCCCTGCTTTGGCCTTAGGATGGATCCCTTTTATTCTAGCCCCTTGACCTGCTCAGGCCATTGCTGTAGGCTGAGCTCTACAACTGGAGATTACCATTCCCTCTGTCTTCTTTTCAGAGAATGTGTTTTCTGTTAGTAGACTATAATTTATTACATGGATACCTATTCACTCTGTCTCTTTGTTTCTTCCTTCCTTTCTTTCTTTCTCTTTCTCCATGTTATGTCAGTGGACTCCTGACTTATTTCCCTTAGCCCTCACTTCCCCATCAGTGTACTGCCTAAACCTATCACTCTTCCCCACTGAATTCTCCATTTCAACAAATATTAGTCCTCAGAATTAAATTGATGGAAAACTGCTTAAAGCTCCGTGTAGTTAAGCAGAAAGTTTTAAGATTCGAGGACTTTTGAAAGTATCCTGCAGTTGGCCGATAGACTCAGACCATTCCAGTAAGACAGTAGGTTACACGCTTTTTTTGTTTTGTAATTTTGCTTTTTAACTTGAAGCTGTTGCTAGAGGTGCCTGTCTATTTTGTCTTAACCATGGATAGAAATAATACCAGCATCTTAACTCATTCCTGTGGAATAAAGAAACTGTGGTGTTAACATTAGCTCATTGTGAGTTAGGACGGGGAAAAAGCAGTTTGAACTGGTTAATCTTAAAATCTTCACTATCTGATTTGTAGTAAAAAGAACTTTTAAAATAGTAAATATTATGTATTGACTTTAATTTTCCTGTGTTTGTGTGTGTGTGTGTGTGTGTGTGTGTGTGTGTGTGTGTGACACACACAGTGAGAAGCACATAGTTTTATGCCATGTTAACTTTCTTCTCCACCTAGTGTTCATTTCTGTATGCCCAGCGTGGGGGAAAAACCACACACACACACACACACACACACACACACACACACACTCCTAATTGCTTTGCTCTGAAGGTTGGATATGAGTGATGTGGTATAAAAGCCACAGCTCAGTGGTACATCATTACAGACTTTGGTAGAAATTGGTAGAGTCTAACCTGTTAAATGTAATTAAAACCCCTATAGCAAGTAGTTTATTGGTAGTCTATGTGATTGGCATACATAACCAGTAAGTATTCTTATATTTACTTTCTAGGATTGTATTTTTCTGAATTCTATAAGCATAAACTGATAGTTCATCCTTTCTTAATTTATCTTTGTGATAATATAGCATGTAACTATAGGATATTATATAGCATTGTTTAACAAGAATTTCAACTATCAGAGATCATCTTGAAGTCTAATATCTCTTAAATTTTAATTTAAATTCCAAATCAAATTTTCTTTAGCTACTTTTTGTTTACCATAGGTACTAATTATTAATTCAGAAATTATGCATATTTGAAATATATAATTACTTTAAAATTTAAAATGCCTTTGTCATTCTTAACTTATCAAATATTGAATTTAAGAGGAAAACATGCATTCAAGTTGGTATCATTTTAGAATAAGAATTTAAAGTAGAAATAAAAATACCTTAGTATTTTTTCCATCCTGGTATTTATCTTCATAGTCCTGGCTAAATTTAGTTTCTTCAGAATTATCTGTTCCATACTCATAGTTAATGTGTGAGTCCAGCTGAGTTTGTGGTGCTGGCTGTGTCAGAGGCACGAACAGTAGCAGGAGAAGTAGAAAATGCACAGTCTTCATTTCAGCAAACTCAAGGTGACTGGAAGTTAGTAACTTGATGTCTGTGGAACAAAACTTTTTCCCCTGGAAATAAGAATGTAGACCATGGAAGGAGAGTTTAAAACCTTGGAGGGCACTTTGGCACTGTGTGTGCAGTAGGGGCTGGAGAACAAGTATTTAACCCTTCCTGTTCCTTAATTAAATGCTCACAAGTTTTTATGTGCCAGTGAAGATTCTGAAAAATTCAGAAAATAGTTTCATTTCTTACCTATCAGAAAATTTAGAACTGTTGGTAAGTTTATTAACAGTCAAATGCCTTGAGTACTTGTATGCAGTTAAAATCGTCTCAGGATACCTGCAGTATAAATGGTTAACGCGAAGAGCCATGATCTTATGTCATGTGAGTTAAAAATATCATATTTCAGGATTGCTGCTTTACACTAACTCTTGATTCATATTGCTGTTACAGAAGCAGTTCTGAGAAAAGTTTAACATCATAAAAAGAAGACACTAACACTTTTAAGTGGTATAGAATATAGGAAAAATCATATATAATTTTTCTAGTTTTATAAATTTAATAGGCTATCACTGGCTTCAGTTAATAATGTTGCCTTTTGACGCTTAAATTATAAAAAATTCAACAACAATACCACTGCAGAGTGGGATAATTTAAACCCTTAAACGAGGAACTTTGGAGAATGAACTGGAAAGATTCTTTGAGGCTCACCAGTGAATTTTACTGCTGAGTGCATGTTTCAGAGATTTTAAAAACGATAAACAGACTCACTTAGAAGTGCTGATGTTGCATTTATAGATGCCAATTTGTCAAAAATCCAGTAATTGAGATCTGAAAAAAAAAATGGGTTTGTAGCTTTTTCTGCTTCCAGTTCTTATCTACATCAATGTTAAAGTTATAAAATGTTATATGAAAGTATTACTGAAAATCAGTTCTTCAAGGAAAATGAAGCATACTAACAAATGGCTTTACATTTAGTAAAACTTTTAGAATCACACTAAACACACAGTATTTACATTAGTATATGAGAAAGCAGCCTACCGTAGTGTCTGGTTGGAGCCCGTGTGGGTTTTCTCAATAGGTGTTCATGCTTGGGCATTAGTCCCAAGTGGGAGGGTCACTGAGCAAAGCTGTGGAATTGTTTCAAACTGCTGAATAAAATTTCAGGGCCTAACAGCATGAATCCCATGTGGAATTCAGCAGCAGATTCCATGTGGTGGAAATCTTTGCCAACATTCCTTCTCTGGGGTGAAACGCAGGGTGTTATATGAGAGAGTGTGCTGAAGATGTTTGAAACTGCTGCACCAGGGCAGCTGCAGTGTGCTGCAGTCCAGATCCTTTTTACCTTGTGCACTAATCTTTTAGTGAATATCAGTTTATAAGAGTGACATTTTAAAAAGCATGCTTTTATTTTTGCACTTTTTTGTTATAGAAAACACTTACCTTTGAATGAAGTAGAACACCAAACCAAACATAGACTTTGTTTTTAGTTTAATAAGGACTAAGGATTTTGTCCCCATACTATAACTAATATATTAAAATTTTCTATGTAAAGTAAGTCTTAACTCAAATTATTCTGTAGTTTTGTCCTTTGATTTTTAATTCCTTTATTTTTAGTTCATAAGAGTGTGAGAATAGCTTTTAAAAAGAAGTTTGGTTCCATAATTTTGTAGTAGCAAATTTTTTTACTGAATGAAATTTTATATTAAATTCGATTTTAGAAAACTATAAAGTAAGGGCTGAGTATACTGATGCCCATATTTAATCCCAGCGCTCAGGAGGCAGAGACAGGTAGATCTCTGTTAGTCTGGTCTACGCAGTGAGTTACAGGCCATCCAGAGCTACATAGTGAGACCCTGTCTTAAATCAAACAGACACAAAGCAAAACTGAAGTAGTAGCACAGATGGCATGTAGCATCTTTAAAGACTCACATGCCTGTAATCTCAACACTTGAGAACCAGAAACAGGATGGAGAGTTCAGGGCTACAAGCCCTGTCTCGAAAAAATTACTTTTATTTTTATTCTTCTTTGGCACTTTTAGTAGTCAAAGCTACAATTCTTTTTCCTAAAGCAAAAAAATTATGGATAAATGTTTAAAATAGAGCATGGGGCCTGGAAAGACAGCAGCTCAGCAGTTTAGAGTACTTGTTCTTCCAGAGGAACTCATTCAGTTCTTTAAAAGGTTAAGAAGACACTAAAGCAAAATCAGCCAATGGTTGTGGCTGGCCCAGGGCAGGGTTCCACATTAAAGCCAGGCACAGAGATGCTGGAGCAGAGTCTAGTTGTCAGAATGCCTGTGGTTGAACTTACTCTTCATTTGACTAATTCTGCATAGGCTAAACCTCCTATCCTAAGGCATGTGAATGGTCTTTCTGGCATGGCTAGCCTATCCTAAAACTATTATATGTGGCCAATCCCCCAGAACAAAGACAAAACTTTCAAGAATAACATAATCACATCTGGGAAAATAAAGCCAAGTTCAGCCGCTCTTTAGGGAAAGCCAAGGCCCTTAAATACAGTTCCCTATGGAATTGTTTGAAACTGAGGCTGTTTTCCATTTTAGAAAGAAATGTTACATTCTGGTGGAGAATTCCTTAAATTTCCTTATTAGACATGAAAGCTGCTGAGTGCTTTAGGTATGAAACCCTGGGCAAGTGACTAACTAAAGTGCCGTTAGCATATCAAAGCGAACACTGGCCACCAGGTTCCCCTAGCATCCCTCAGTCCCTACCTGTTACAGGGCATGGTTAGCATACCTTGTGCTTCCCCCTGAATTTTCCAGCTCAGGGGTGGGGTTTCCGCTCCCCCAGAGGCTCTTCACTATATAATCCAGACATTTTGCGCTCTTGCTGGAGCATGTTCTCTCTCTCTCTCTCTCTCTCTCTCTCTCTCTCTCTCCCTCTCTTTCTCTCTCTCCTTTTTCTCTCTCCTCTCTCTGCCAACATGGCCCCCACCCTCCACTTTTCTGTCTCACTCTGCATGGTGATTTCATTGACCCCTTGCTCTGAAGTCGGTGAACCCACCTTGAAAGCTGCTCCCAACAAACCTACATTTATACAGGTGTGTTTGTACAAATATGCTCTACTTTGGCGTGACTTGGCTCATTTCCTTAAGTGTTTGCCTAACAGTCAAGAAGCTCTAAGTTCCATTGCTAGCTATGCGTAAGAGGGGAATGGTGGCACCCATCAGTAACCCCAGCACTTGTGAGATAGGTATAGAAAGGTCAGGAGTTAGGTCATTCACAGCTACATGGTGAATTCTAAGTTAGCCTGTAGACCCTGTTCTTAAAAACAGATGCCAGGCAGATCTCATGAGCCAGCCTAGTCTACATGTGAGTTCTAGGCCAGCCAGGACTACGTTATCTTTAAAAATAAAAAAATAATAATAATAAAGGAAAAAGAATTGAGTTTAAGAAGCAAAGGTTTTCTGGGAAGAGAGAAGGGGGTGGGGAAAGAGATGTGGGGGGAAGAGAGAGAGAACACTAACAGAAACCATAAGCTACTCAGTGGGTTGGTATTTTCTTCATTTTCAAAATCCTCCTCCTCTGACTTCATAGGAAACTGTGTTTAAAGTCAGAATACTTGTCTGAGTTCTAAGCTTTGATTCCCTCGGTAGCACCACCCCCCTTCACGTTTATGTGATGGGTATTTTGCCTGAATGTAAATCTGTGCACTACCTGCAAGCTTGATACCCCAAGCAGGCCAGAAAAGAGGGTCAGATCCGCTGGAACTGGAGTTAAGGTCATGAGCCTGCCTCTGTGTGGGTTTTGGGAGTTTAACATGGCTTCTCTGGAACAGAAGCAAGTGCTTTTAACCACCAGCTCATCTCTCCAGCCCCTAGGGAGGATCAGTTTCTATACATGTTGAAATATCATCTAATGACTGTAGGATTCTTTGTCCTCTGTAGTGTTCACACTTAGGGCCTGACGTTTCTTTGTGGGGGGCTGGTGTATGCACTGAGGGTATGTCTGTAAGCACTTGTTTCTTTACTCATTGCGTGCCAGTAGCAGTAGCCCCAGGTGAGAAACCAAGTAAGTCTCCTGACCTGCCCAATGTCAGGGGTCAAGGACAAAATTGTCCCTAGGCCTGTCATGTTAGAGCCTGTCTTTAATCTCAGCACTTGGGAGACAGAGCCAGGCAGGATTTTTTGTTATTGTTGCTATTTGTCTTCTTAAATTCTAGCCTAGCCAATGCAATATAATGAGAGCCCAGGCGTAGTGGCCCACACATTTAATCCCAGAAGTAAGGAGGCAGAGGCAGGTGGATAGCTGTGAGTATGAGGCCAACATGGTCTACAAAGCGAGTACAGGACAGCCAAGGCCACATAGAGAAACCCTGTCTCAAAGCACCAAAAAACAAAACAAAACCAAAAAAAGGAGAAAAAATCCAAAAGAACAAACAAACAAACAAACAAACAAACAAAACCTAAAAGCTAGCCATCACCTAGTTGCGCACTATAGCTGTTAGATGGGTGAGCAAACTTTTGGCATTTGCAGAGATGATTTAGCAGTTAAGAATACCTGTTGCTCTTCCAGAGGACCTACCGTAAATTGGGATCCTAACATCCAACTTGGGCAGATCATAGCTACCTGTAACTCCAATTCAGGGGTTCCAAGTCCCTCTTCCGACTATCTCAGGCATCTGCATGTATGTGACAGACACATGGTTGTTTACTCATAAATATAATAAAAAATAAATTGTAAAACTGCCTATGAGAATACTAAATACTTAAAACTTTGAAATCCAACATCCTGCGACCTTATGGCAAGCCTGCTAATCCTAAATCTCTTGTATTTTTGAGCATAGCCCTTTTGTCCACATGAAAGAGAGTGTAAGTACTTTACAGACAAAGGGGGAGAGAGATGATTCAATGTGAGAATGAGTTAATGCTTTTTAGAAAGTATTTTATCTGTGATTTTACATTTTCTTCTAGTGTCTAAATCTCTACATAATGTTTTCACAATCTGACTGCTTATAATGATGAAAGATGTGTTCATGGTGCCATGCTACTTACAACAGCATTTAGTTGTACTAACTACAGCTGCCTATACTAGGCATAAGAGTCTTCATAGGAAACTGGAAAGCTAAGAAACTTGGGATTGTTAGCTGTTGTGATCTAATTTTGTTTCCAGCTGTTCTTTTACTTTATTTCCAAGATTTAGAAAGAAAAAAATGTGTTCGGAATCAGGAAACCAGGATTTTAGTTTCAGCCATCCTTGGAGACATAGGAATTCTTTATACCACAAAAAGTCTATAGATGAGGATTTTGGGGGGGGGTATGTTTTTTTCTTCTTCCCTCCTGGAGCTGGTTGAATGTGTTATGTGATACGCGTGCATCTGTATTTTAGCTTAGTAGTCCCTAAATTGAGGAATAAATTAAAAATCTTTGTTTCAGGTTATACACACAAGCTAGGTGTTTTCAGACAGTATTGTGAGTGTTTTTCTGAAGGATCCTTTATTTTCATTTCCTTTCTAAAAGCTAAATGTGTTTATTTTTGTTGACTAATCATAGCTTTTTGGTGTGAGGTGCATATTTTATTAGTGCTTACAAACAGTGTAGCCCTTTTCAAAATATAACCAAACACTGTCGAGTGTAAAGAGATGTTTATGGTTTTCTTCCATGTTATAATTACCAAGTCAGTTAATAGTCTGCATCTGGTACAGGTAACTTCTGTGCTGTAAAAAGTAAAGAAAATAATTTATTGTTCAGTTTCCCTGAGGAAAAGTGTTGATTTTTTTACTTGCTTTATTTACTGAGAAATCCTTGGATTGGTTTGAGTTCACTGTGGCATTTCTAAGTAATAATAACAAATGACTGTAGACCTACAGCCTCTGCAGTTTGAGCAGGGGGATTTCTGTGTCACAATTTACTTGCATATCTTTGGAGGGAGGACCTGAGCAGTTAAATTTGTTTTTTTCTACTAGATAGGCGGAGTTTGGCTGCATTGTGGGGCTGCAGCCTTGTGGGGGAAACAGAGGGAAGTCTGCTGTCCCACCCTGGTGCCCCATCTGGAAGTGTGTTGAACTGTCCAGCAGTGAAATTGCTTTTGTTTGTCATGGGATACTGGATTTAAAAACCTTAGTGAAACCCTTAGTAAAGTATCTTGTGTCTAATATTAACCTTTTATATGAGTACATATATGTACAGAGATGCTGAGGCCATTCTGTGTGGCCTCTGGTCTGAGAAAGCCATGCTAGCACCCAACATTGTATAGTACCCAGACTTTTGGGAGGCAGGCCAAACATGCCGAGCAATAGTCACTTACTCTGAATACTTGAAGTCTGTGTGCTTTTTCTAGCCTTCCAGAATCCTGATGAGCATTGTCTTTCTTAAAAATGAGGACAGGCTAGCTTTAGAATAGCTGAATAATCAGTCACACAAAGTACCTAGCTTAGAAGTAGAAAATTAAGGTTTCATACCCATGTGTCTAATACCAGATTTTTTCTTTTCTTTTTTCAGTTGCCAGATATATAGTTTTGGTTTTGTTAAGGATAATTTTTTAATTGAAAGTTTATTTTGTTAATTTAGAAGAAAATAAACAATCTCTAAACTTAACAATATTGAGAGTGTAAGAGTTCAAGTAATTACTATCTCTTTACATTAATCTATAGTAGTCTCTACTCTTACTACTCAGTTCCTGCCACACTGCAGTGTCACTTCTTTGTGAAGTAGCTGCTTCACCAAGCCCAGGCCAGAAATTATTATGATATCCATAATTAACCTGGTTTATCTTCCCTGCCTCTTTTTTGTTTGTTTGTTTATCCTTTGTGTTAGAGTAACTTGCATGATTTTTTTCCTTTGTTGAATTTATTAGGTGGATAACAAAAAGGAAGATGCCTTCAGAAGCCATAGAGTTACTTTGTGCATGTGAAAAGGTAATGAAGTTAAAAGAATCAGACTCAAATCCTTAGTCTCATTAGCATCACACTCCAACCAAACCATGTTAGCCTGTCCAAATGGTTCAATAAGACAATGGAAATTAGCATTCAGGAGGCAGAGGCAGGGGGATCTCTGTGAGGTCGAGGCCAGCCTGCTCTACAAGTGAGTCCAGGACAGCCAAGGCTACACAGAGAAACCCTGTCTCTAAAAAAATAAAAAATAAAACATCAACAACGAAAAAGACGTTGAAAACTAAAGGATTAAGATGAAAGAAAGGCTGTATTTCCCATCTTAAGCTCTCAAGGATGATGAAGGTTTATCAAATTCCCATATCCTGAAAAATGACATCTTGGATACCTCACCTGTCAGTCACAAAATTGTGTCACCTGGAATGACTCTAATATGAAGATATAATAATCAATTACTACAACCAACATCCATCTCGCGGAGTACATAGCTATCTGGAATGATAGCTATATAAAACAGTGAAATAACACTTTAAACATTTTCATAGCAAGAAAAGATGCTCCTCAGTAGTCACTGTGTTAAAGATGTACATTGGGATATGAAGAGAAAAATCCATTTATCTGATCTGGAAGCTGGCAAGCCTTATCAAAAAAAGGTGATGGGATGGGTCAGCAGGAGTGGTGTTCAATTGCAATTCCATCTAAGACAGGTACAATCCAAACTGTTAAGACATTCCAGAATTGAGTACACTGATACTTCAAATGGTTATATTAAAAAACGAAAACAAAAACCATTCACATATAGTTTGCAGGGATTTCATACTAACCATTAGAAGAGGTAGTGATGCTTTGTGCTGGATTTAAAGTACAATGTCTGGAACTTAAAGTACAATATCAGTGTTAGCTGTAAACGATTCTGAAACATTGTATATAACTTTTCGGAACACATTTAGTGACAAAAAATTAGATTTCATATAAAATTAGAATTAATGAAGCAAAAAATAGAAATATTTAGTAATTTTACTCAAATGAAGTTTAAATGTTACAGAAATGAAAAAAATTAGAACTTATATACAATAAAAAGTGAATATAAATTAGACAACTCCATGAACATTTCCAGTTAAACATTCATACAAATACATATTTACCTTTTTTCTTTATATAAGAATGACACATACAAATATAATATGAAGATTATGGGGAAAAATCAGAGATACTAAAAATTTATCAAGTTTAAAAAATGATGTAGACTATATTTCAACAACAACATTCTACATGAATGTAAATTCTTGATTTAATTCCATGATTTTATTATGCCAGAAGCATGGTTCCTTTAATTTTTTTAAAGAGATATTTATTATTATAACACATTGGCTTATCAATAATTAAGGCATTTGTACATGATATCAGTGTGGACAAAAAAATTAATATTACTTACTATGATGTTTTAAACTTTTGAAGTCTTTTCAACAGAAGAAAATAGCTGCACACATTTAAGTGTTTCTAAATAAAAATCAATGATTGGTCTTTACAGTTCCTGGTAATAAATCCTTTTTGCATACTATAAATGATATTCTTATGTAGGACTGAGTTAGGACCCAGCAGTTCATAACAACGTTACCAAATGGCCATATAAAATCTGCATGCAACAAAGCGAACAGTCTTCATAGTGCATCTTCACCTCATTGAAGTTGAAGCTACTCCTTCTGGATATTTCCACTTCAATGTGAAGTAGATTGTTAGTATTTCATTAGTGGTTTTATTATGTGGCTTTTTAAATGCCAAAAATAGGTTTTATTTCTTCCATAGTTCACAGTTCTCAGGAGAGACCTACTTTTGGAAATCATATAATCCAGCGCTGTCTGAATAATCAAACACCCTTTAGAAGATGAAATCTCTCAATGCAGCTGTAATAAATAAGCATCTACGTTCTTAGCTATATTTCCAGTATATCCTGGAATCAAAGTAAGATGGCTTTCCTGTTTCCATAATCTATTCAACTGCTGTTGCTTTAAAATTTTAATATTTCCATCACTTATAATTTTTTATTTAGATGAGAGTTCCGACCACCACCTTTTTATTACTGCTTGAAGCCAGTTTAAGCCAACAATCACATATTCTTCAAATTTGCTTTGAAGTAAAGACTTTACTAGAGGAAGTAAGTCTAAACAGCAGCCAAGTGAGATACATTGCTTTTCTTCCTGTAAGCTTTTGGTTAGAACAGGAAGGCAATCTACCACACCCCAAGGTTTTCTTTCCTTTCTAAATAAGCAACAAGTTCACTTATATTTCTCTTTCTCCAGAAAGTCAAAGCTACATTCAATCTCAAATTCCTGCTGAATAGAACTTGGGCCATTGTCTCGTGGTCCTGAGAAACCTCAGAGAAGAAACCACTGTATTTTAATAATGGGCTTTCTGTCTTGAGGAACCAGACTCATTGGTATTAATGACAAATGTTCGACTGTCATGGTGTACGTTTTCAGGCAGATGGCCTACGCAAGCCAGTTCATTTTCTTTATTTGCCATATCACAGCCCCCACTTTTAGGGGACTGCTTAGTTCTGTAACAGAGACTTGGGAAGGGATGGCAAACTCACTTTCTGTGGTAGAGCACTTTGCGCAGTTTATCTGGGCTTTTCACGGCTTGCCCAGCTATTCTACTTAAGTAAGCAGCCAACTGTTTTGGAGATTTCTTAACCTCCTTCATGTTCTCACTGGTGAAATTAGAGATCCTCTTTCTAGGAAGATCACTGGGATGATCCTCAATGCAATTACAGAAGTTCCATTTTTTAACATGGTGGGCGGGCATCAGATGCCATAATCTCTTAAGTGCCCATGTCCAGCAGCTCGGAGCGTCCCTCGGATCCCGAGCCGGGCCCCACTCATAGCCATTCAAACCAATTTGCATGACTTTTTAAATACTTATTTTGTTGAGCTAATGCTCATGTAACGCAATTCATCTTCTTAAATTGTATGAATTAATCATTTTAGTATTTTCAGGTTTTTTATCATCACAATAATTTTTAAAAACTTTATTATTTGTGAAGGAAGTCCTGTCATCAGTTCTTTTTTGAGACAGGGTCTAGTCCATGTGAGTCTCAAACTTGCTGTATATGGGAGAATCTCCTTGAATTCCCGAACTTCCTGCATCCACCCTCTACCCCCAAGTGCTGGGAGTGCACAGTTTAATGCCACCACACCAGCTATTGATTTTTTCTTTTTTACTTTTGATTCTTGAATAATGCTGCTGTGGATGGTCTTGAGCAGACGTTGCTTGGTGTGAGCCTGTGTTCAACTCACTTGGGCATGCACCTGGAAATAGAAACATTGGTTCATACCTAACTGGAGCTTTCCGGGTAGCAGCAGCATCCTCTGTGTGTGTGAGGGCGCCAATCTTTGTCTTCACCAGTGTTCGTTATTTGCCTATCTTTTGGTTGCTGCATTGTAATGAGAAAGGACTAATTTTGATTTACTGTTTTAATGGCTGTTTCTAAATTTTTAAATAATGGAAGTTAGAAAAATTGTCTGATCTTGCTCATTTCTTAACACTCACAGTATAAAATTTTCATTCATAATGAATAATTGCATTTATAATCCCATTTTGAAATATTTCAGAAGGATCAGTGGACCTTAAGGCCTGTGTCACAGGGATGCCCAGCTCATGCTGCTGGTGGTTGACTCTTGGGTTTCACTTGTGCCACAGTTGCTCATTGTACTCTTTTCCTGATCTGTCACTGCTGCTCCTTCTACACTAAATAGCTTGATATGGATGCTTAGATGGATGGATGGAGATTGTTTATGTTCAGCTTTGCAGGTGAGTGCTTTCTCTTGATGCTAACAATCTACTTAAAGCCAGGGGGGAAATGGGGGCTTCTCAGCATTCAGAAATTTGAACAAATACTTCCAAATTATAATGCTCCCATCTGTTAATTGTACCTTGTCTGAAGTTTTATCTTGTTTTTGGATTCTTTGCATTGGCAAACCCAAATTCATTTATTTTTTAATTTTTTTTTATTTTTTAAGATTTATTTTTTATTTATACAGTATTCTGCATACATGTGTGCCAGCAGGCCAGAGGAGGGCACCAGATCTCATTATAGATGGTTGTGAGCCACCGTACGGTTTCTGGGAATTGAACTCAGGACCTTTGGAAGAACAGCCAGTGCTCTTAACCTCTGAAACATCTCTCCAGCCCGCATACCCAAATTGATATTCATTCATGTGTATCAGGAGTTGTGTGAAGCACCAGTTCCTGGTAAATAAGAGAGTTCATCACAGCACTTAGAATGTTCACCATAAAGCTTACTTAAAATACTTCAAATGGACTAAAGAATGAAAGTGACTTGTAAGGTTATAGAGGTGATGTGAAGAGGCCTATAATGCTTTCTCACACTTCTGTGGATGAGAGGAAGCTGAGGCTAGGTCTTCTGCCCAAGATCACTAGCAAAGAGTAGCCTTAGGCTTAAAAACCAGGCATGACATGCCCCAGACTCTGCCCCTAGCCGAGTCTCATGGTTCAGATAACTTGTGTGATCTGGTGCTCTGAGAAGAGAACACTTAATTTCCTGAATTGTGTGCCTTAGATCTTAGGATGACAACTTTGAAAATCAGAAATAATACCATTCTAGTACTGAACCAGATCACATATCTAGCAGTATTAGAAATACAAGTATGGCCCAGTGGTGGAGGTGCACACCTTTAGTCCCAGCATTCAGGAGTCAGAGGCAGGTGCATCTTGAGTTCAAGGTCAGACGGGTCTACAGAGTAAGTTCCAGATCATCGAGGACAACACAGAGAAACCCTGTCTCAAAAAAAATAAAATAAATAAAACAAAAAGAAGAAGGAGGAGGAGGAGGAGGAAGGGAGGAAAAGAAAAATATAAGTATGAAAGCAACTCAATAGGCAAAGTCACTAAAAGTAATCTTTCTTGAGTAGATGACTACTGTTAGGTTTACGTTCCCTCCTTTTACTCAGATGTCTTCTTCAGGTCTAGAGGACACTTTCTTCTTCACTGTCAGTGTTACTTACTTTACCATCCATAGAAATAGTCCCTTCATTGGAAATGGCATACTCAGATCATTTTATGTTATGGTTGTTGTTGTTATTAACATTCATGATAGCACACATATGGCCAGAGGAAATTTTGACAGCCCACAGGAGTTGATTCTCTCCTACTCAAGTCATTAGCCTTGGTGGTAAATGCTTTATCTGCTGAGCCATCTTGTTGGCCCTTACATGTTTTTTACATGATAATATTTCTAAGTTTAAAGAATATACAAAGCCATTTGAGCTTAAATTTTTATTTCTCCTTACTATTCTATCTTACATTTCTTAAGATTTGGATCATTTTTAGTAAGCTCTAAGCCAATGAAATGAAGCCATTATTACTAACATCCTAAATGCAATTCTGATCTTTATACTAACACATGCTTCTAGATGTATTATTTTGAGCAGTATATGTTTAGATTTATAATAACTTGTAAGGCTTTATGAAGTCGTAAATATATACTACATAGTTTCTTGCCATTCTTGCACTTCATAGTAATGAGAATTAAAATGCTCTTCCATTACTTCTTGACCCTCAAGAGTGTTATCCTGACTATCATGGTCTTCTTCCTCTTCCTCATCTTGATAGCTCCTGAAAACTTGAGTCTTCAGTTCTATTATTTCACCATTAGTGCTCCTTTGTTCACCATAATAAATACTGTGTATATGAGGGAAGCAGAAGAAGATATATGAACTTATTGGTTCTTTCAGCTTATTTTGGTCCACACGAAGGTATGTTAAATGGCGATGATGTAGTGGATCAATAGAAGGACACATCATTGTCACATTGATATCTGAAAAATACAAGTTAAAAGTTTATCCTGCATATGATAGTCATATTTCCAGTTTGATTTTGTTATATGAGATGTAATCTTATAATTCTTACAAGGATAATTGAGTTTAATTATTTTTGGAGTTAGGTTTTGTCATTTTTATATTAATTAAAACAAATGGAAACTCTTGAGTTTCATATCACCAAAATAAATATGAATATATTTGCTTCACTGATTACATAAGTATTATATAATTGCTTTTTAGTAGAGGCAATCTTATTTTTAAAAAGAAGAAAAGGAAAAATAAAAAACTCAGCCCTACTACCCAGGGTCATATGTCTTCAGATGCTCTCTAATACTGCTTGTTAATATATACAAGGGGTAAAGTTGAGTAGAAAAGATTATAGAATTAAAAGCCACGTGCTGTGGCGCACACCTGTAATCCCAGCACTTAGGGAGATAGAGGCAGGTGGATCTCTGTGAATTCTAGGCCAGCCTGGTCTACAAAGCAAGTCCAGGAGAGCCAAGGCTACACAGAGAAACTTGTCTGGGGGGCAGGGATTAAAAAATATTAAAAGAAAGAAAAGATTAAAATGAATGACACTCCCTTTCCCCAGGCCATTATTTGCTACCTCATTAGCCAACTTCACAGCAACCCCTTTCATCACTAAATAAAGCGTAGATTATTAACAATCCATTCTTTATAAAGAGTCAAAATACCATTCTTGTTTCAGGCATGTTGATGCATGTGCCTTTAATCTCAACACTAGGGATGCAGAGGCACAGGAATATATCTGTGAGTTTGAGGACAAGCCTGGTGAACATTGAAAGTTGCAGGGCAGCCAGGACTACATAGAGAAACCCTGGCCCAACATCCCCCCCAGCAGCTCCCCCCCCCACACACACAAAAAAAAAACAATCAAAATACCACTCCTTTTTCCTTAAAAAAATTGCAAAATTTTACATACTTTCTATTTCATTATTTTGTAGGTATAGATGTTCCAAATTCCTTGGAATGTAGAATGCTTGTTTCAATTTATTATGTCCAATGTTGAGTTCTATAAGATTGGAGAGATTAAAGATAGCATATGGAATGTCTTTCAGTTTGTTGTGTGATATTCTTAGAGCATGAAGCTTTGGAAGTTTGTCAAAATAATTTCCTGGTATAGATGAAATTGAATTATTTTCTAAAGATAGATACATAAGTGAAGAAGGCAATTCAGGGGGCATGGATTCTAATCTGTTATTACATAAGTTGAGCTGCATTAATTTTTCCATTTTGAAAAAGTTTTTTAACATCAAATCAGAAAGATGATTATAGCAAAGATCAAGCATAGTCAAGTTTACTAGCCCATCCATGGCATTTGTTTGAAGTGTGGAGATTTCATTATAACCAAGAATAAGTCTTTCCAGAGATTCAGGAAGAGGAAATGGAAATTCTTGTAAGTTGTTGTGCTCTAGATGAAGTTGTTGTAGATTTGAAAGTTTAGCAAATACACCATAATCAATCTTTTGAGATTTAATTTTGTTGTGGCTGAGGTTAATTTCTGTAAGATGAGTTGCATTGATGAATGAATTTGTAGTCACAGCCTCAATGTCATTGAACTGAAGGTAGACTTGCTGGATGTGCATTGGAATACTTGGGATAGTCTTGAGTTTACGGTTGTCACAGTACATTGATGTTGGGAAGTTAGTTGGACAGAAGCATTCCTTAGCACAGCCTAAAACACTCTGATAAAAGGGAACATCATATTCAAAATTTTGATGAAATTGGAATTCTGGCTCATAATCGTCATTTGGTTCTTGGTCATAATCTTCATCCCATTGGTAAGACTCATATTGGCAATATACTCTAACTCCAAAACAGAAGAAAAGGACACATATTGGACTAAAAATGCCCATGTTCTTTTTCTTCCCTATTACAAAGAGAAAAGTGATTAATATTCAGAATAATTCCATGCCTATATATAACAGAATATTCAGGAAGCCTAGGCAAAGCTCAAATCAAAATTTAATGTTTATGTAACTGAAATTTAGAATCACATGTTGCATTGAGCAGGAGTCAAAGTACTCTGTTCTGGACTTTTTACCAAGTAGTCATTATCTTTTATTTGTTTACTTTTGTGTTTTATAGACCAGACTTCCTTTGTAACCCTTAAACTTACTACAAAAACCAAGCTGTCCTTAAATTGCATGCATCCCTTCTGCCTCTGCCTCCCAAGTATAGAGATATATGTGAAGCACAACACACTATGCAGTCAGTGTCTTCTAAAAGAACCTCAGTTGTCTGGTTTTCTATACTGTAGATTTATAGTGATAGTGTGACATCACATTCTATTATTTCCTCCACTGTAAAGCTAGGCATTCTTGCCAGCCTTTTCGTCTATTAGTGATGCTTGCTATGCTTATGTGAACAGTTAAAGAACTTTCCCTATTAAATTCTCATTAAACCAAAATTTTGCTCCCGACTGCTTCTGTTACTAAAGCCTTTTTTTTTCTTTTGTTGTTGTTGTTGTTGTTTAAAAGAACATTTTTTAAAACATGGTAACATATTTAGAAAACAATTTTGGGGTTTTTTGGTTTGGTTTTGGTTTTGGTGTTTGGGCTTTTGGTTGGTTAGTTGTTTGGTTGGTTGTTTGGGTTTTGTGTATTGCTGTTTTCTGTCTAAGCCTATCTACATCTTCAAATTTTCTTCTTGGAACAGTTTCTCAAATCTCAATTATTTTATTTCTAATTTATTGAGTAACTCGAACAAAGCTCATGTACACACAATATTTATATCTTGCAAGATTTCAGGTTCTCTTAGATTAATATTTTTGTTTTCTTTCTGACTCCCTTTGTTCTCTTCTTCCCTCTCTTCCCTCCTTCCCTCCCTCCCCTTCCTCTTTTTTCTCTACCTTTCTTTCC
>OU015746.1:80182464-80213132 GCA_907169655.1 Acomys percivali | reverse complement strand
CCTCCTTCCCTCCCTCCCCTTCCTCTTTTTTCTCTACCTTTCTTTCCCTTCCCTCCTTCCCTCCCTCCCCTTCCTACCTCCCTCCTTTTCTTCCTTCCCCACAGGGGATTTCATAGACCCCCAAGTTGGCCTCAAGCTTGCTATTTAGGTGAGGCTGGCCTTAAACTCAAGATCCTCTTGCCTCTTTTTTTATGTACTGAAAAGCATTCAGGTACTGGAAACATTACCATGCCTGGCTTTGAATAATAATTTTTTTACTTAAAGTCTGGATTATAAATATTAAAATGCCATTCTCCTTGTCTAGGAGTCTGAAATCTAATGGAGGATGAGAGACGTACAGTGCAGAGTAGCTGAAGGATGTTGTAGTGAGTTGGATTGCCAAGGGGAAGGCTTTATAGACAATTCACACTTCTGCTGAAACTTGAAGGGTGGAGTATGTTCTAAACAAGGAACCTAAAATTTTTAATTTCATTTCTGCCATGTATCAATTCTGCCTCTTGCTTTATTAAGAAAATAAGGATTATAGTTTCTGGGAATGTGCAGATGCCTATGATCCCACCTGCTCAAGGGCAGATCATTTGAGTTAAGAGTTGGAGACCAATGGTAATACAGTAAAGTACCACCTTAAAAAGAATACAGTAAAATGTGTAACTATATTTAATTATGCCTGGCCTCATGTACACACATACATGTGAAATCCAAAGGACAACCCCAGGTGGCATTCATCAGGCATCATCTACCTCTAAATGTTTTTAGGTAAGAGTCTCTCACTTATGTAGGCTGGCCAGCTGGCCAATGAGCCACAGGGTCTGCCCATCTCTGCCTCCCAGGTGCTAGGATGACAAGTGTAGTCACCACACTTGGTCTTGTTTTATTTTTTAATGCTATGCCCAGATTGATCCCAAAAAGAACCAGAAAGACTCAAAAGCAGTGTAAATACAATTAGTTCAGCCCTGGGCTGGGCCCTGCCTGATGATCCCCAAATCAAGTCTCAGGAAATGCACCCCTAGACTGGGCTCTTTATAGGTTCTTCCCTCCCAGTGCCTCCCAAACAGGGCAGCAGATCCTAGTTAACATAAGGGGGTCTAACATCCAAAGGGTTTAACTTCCTTTGTTCTCTTCACCATTTGCTCAAGGAAATGTGTAATCCCATGAGGCATTGGGGGGGGGGAGGTTGTCAGTTGCTGTCAGATAACACTATCTCTGGTTGTATCTGTGAGTTTGAATCTCTTTTAAGTCTGTTTGTTTTGTTTTGTTTTGTTTTGTTTTGTTTTGTTTTGTTTTCAAAGAATTTTGTGGACCTCAGATAGGCTGACACCAAGATCATCTAGTGTTAGCTCAAAAGGCTCCGTGCTTCCTTTGGGGTTTGGCCAATTTAAGAAGTCTTCTAGGCTTCTCATTCTTTTAATAACATGGGTTCTGTGGAAACAGCTCAGAACTCAGTTCTTCCTGCTTACAAAGTAAGTAAGGATTTTGCTGCCAGGGTATCTTCCCAGCCTCTTATCTTGCCTTCTTTATCTTACCTGCTTATCTTTGGTCTTAGTCTTGCTGTTTATGTCACCTAAAAGATAAACTCTTAATTTAAGTGTCTCATTTTTTTTTCTGAGACCTTTTTTCTCCACCCTTCTCATCAGAGGTTTTATGAGAGAATGAACAAATATCCTAGCATTGCTGTGTGTTAATGAGATAATTTACATTTTATTCTTCTAGAATTCTACTCCTGTTTTTCAGCACTGGTATAACTGAGAAAATAGTTACATCAATCATTTCTCTGACAGAACTCCACTTGCTCCTTTCTCTCTCAGTACTTTGTCTAGCTCTTCTATGCATTCATGCCCTGGGCCTACTAACTACCAATCGTCATATTCTGGATCTTTTTGTTTGTTTGTTTTTGCTTAGTTTGGGTTTTTTGTTTTTTGTGGGTTTTTTTTTTTTTTGTGTGTGGGTTTGGTTTTTTGTTTGTTTTGGGTTTTGTGTTGGTTGGTTTTGGGGGGGTTGTTTTGTTTTGTTTTTGTTTTTGTTTTTCAAGACAGGGTTCCTCTGTGTGTAACCTTGGCTGTCCTGGAGTCGCTTTGTAGACCAGGCTGGCCTCAAACTCAAAACAATCCACCTGCCTCTGCCTCCCAAGTGCTGGGATTACAAGCGTGTGCCACCACGCTCAGCTTATATTCTGAATCTTGAACATCCCACACTGTGTATCTTCAGGTAGTACCTCCAACTACAAATAGTTCCTGAGTTTCAGAGGCGTCTAATGTATGTTGATGTTGCTGGTTTTTCATTGCCTCCATCCATACACTCTTACAGTAAAGGTCCCTCTGCCTGGGATGCTACAGTTCGTTGTTCTTATTATTCCTATGCACATTCCCTGAATTTTCTGAGTTCTTTACATCTGGCAAATGACAGTTTTCTCCCTATTCTCATTCTGACTCATACAGCTAAATATGAAGAAGGAAAACCAGAACCAGGCTGACTGGGCTCATTCCCAGATCTTGGCCTCAACTGCAAGTATGGCATGGTTGCATTTCCTTAGTGCACCTCCTTTCCCTTTTGCCAAGGCTACTGGGGTTTCGTATTGTTTCCTTTCTTTTCTCAAGGGTGTAAAACATCATTTCCCTTCATTCCTTTTGGATGATGATCATGCTTTTAAAAAAAAAAGTAGTGGATAATTATTTGTACTAGCACATTATATTTATCCTTATCTATGAAAAAGTACCAAATTGAAATGCTTTGAGCTCTGATAATATGTGATTTTTGTGGTGGTAGTGGTGGTGGGTTTGTTTGTTTGTTTGTTTATTTGTTTGTTACACAGGGTTTCTCTGTGTAACCAACTGTCCTGGACTTGTTCTGTAGGCTGGACTGGCCTCAAACTCAGAGATTTGCCTGCCTCTGCCTCCTGAGTGCTGGGATTAAAGGCTGCACCAACACTGCCTGGTTATATATGATTTTTGTTTTTGGTTTTCGTGTTTTTGAAACAGGGTTTCTCTGTGTAGCATTGGCTGTTCTGGACTCACTTTATAGACCAGGCTGGCCTCGAACTCACATCAGTCTGCCTGCCTCTGCCTCCCGAGTGCTGGGATTAAAGGCATGGGCCACCACACCCAGCTATGTATGATTTTTTTTTAAGTCAAGCAGATTAAATAATTGCATCAATTCTTCCTTCATATAATTCATGAAGGACATAGCATATTTACTGTGCTTTGAAACTGTTAGAATGAGGTAAAGAAATCTATTTCATGTAAAGAGATAAATAGAACATAGAAGTAAGAAGTGTGAATTGCCTAGAAATGGTAACTGTACACTGTACAATGAGCCAGAATCTGAGTCTAAATCCCTAAGGAATTTGCATTGGTAATGAGTTCCTAATTAATAAAGTAGTGTATTTGGGCTGTGATTTTCATACTGCAGCGTTCCCAGTAGAGTCTTAAGAGGATGTGGAGTGAACGAGTTATGATGTCGTCCCAATAGGCATGTTCAGAGCAAGCAAGCGCTCTGCTTTAGGCTGGAGCCTCCCTGTGAGTCTGCTTTGGGGTAGTCATTTCCTTGCTGTTGTTACTCAACTAGACACTGTATGTGTGTGCTTAGTGCAACATTTTATAAATATTAGTAGTTAGTTTAATTAGACTACTTAAGGTTACATTAAAAAATTATTTCTATCTGTGAGACAATGTGCTAAGTTGTTAAGGAAAACAGAAATAAAGAGAAAATAAAAACATGGACCCCTCTATAAAAAGCAGACAGTTTAGAAGAGACCAATACTACAAAATGAACCATAACTAAATGGGAGTAATTAGTGCTGCAGGGTCAGGTGTTGACCTTCCTGGGAGAAACAGAGAAGTCTTTTTTATAGACATCATTTGAACCAGATTTTGGCACTTTGAGAGAAAGGGGTTTAGAAAATCTTAAACATTTTACTCTCTTGTTTTGTGACATTTTACTTGAAATTTTTTAGAATTTTATTATACTTGCTATCGTACATTTTAAAAGCATTTTTGCTACTTTATTTCTGTTCCAGTAGAACCACTAGAGTTGATTCTAAGAGGCTGTTTTCCCAAAATACACACTGAAAACTAAGAGGCAGAGCTGGTCTGTGGCATTGGCCCAGCCCTCTGAGGGCTCTAAAGTTTGCTCACACTTGCTCATGAGCATCCTTATCCTTGTGTTAAGACCATTAGCAGTCATCAGTAAGCAGCCTTATTAGAATAATCTGTTGCTCAGTTCTTGGGGAAATCAGAAGAAAAGGATATCCTATTAGTACTCTGATCTGATACTTCATGGTAGTTTATCTTAGAATCAAAACCTCAAAACAAACAAACATCTGAAGATAAAAAGATTCTTCATGTTGTCTCTTTCTGGTCTTTTTGTAAACACTTCAGAAGGCTTTCCCCGGAGAGCAAATTTCCTCTGAAATTACGTCATTTTCTAGTCTGCCTCTCTCCCCTGTGATGCTTTCCGTTAGTGATTTTACTTCATTTTACCCAGTTAGTCTCTTGGCCATTTGCTAAGCATATTTTGTTACTTTTGTTTCCATATTCTACAATTTATGCCTTGTTCCATGTAATAAAACTCAGAAAACATCTGAGTAGCTCACTGTCAGTCAACTCATTTTCCAATCTCTAATTTTTAACAAAGCCTAAGTTCAGCGCACTGCTTCTAAGTAGTCGCAGCTTTGTGGGATGACTGACTCAATAAGTCACAGATACCTTATTAGCAATGCTTCTCTCTGTTATGGTGAGTTCTAAGCATTTCACCATGCTTAGAGAACTTGGCTGTTATCTTTTCTATTTATTTCTCTATAACAATATGTGATATTTCTCACTGACATTACTTTGTCATTAGAAATGTATGAAGAAATGAAGAAGAAAATTTAAATCAAAGCAACAGTGTAAATATTAAGAAATCCATTAATATGAGTTTTTCAAATAATACAATAAGAGTATCTTTATCATAATATTTCATTTACTTGAAAAAACTCATATTTTTAAATCAACATAGGTTCTATTCTAAATTAATAAAATTGAAGTATATATAATTTGCTTAGTTCTGGAAACCTAAAAGTAAAAGCATCATAGCATTTTACTAGTTTAAAGATATAATTGCTTTATTGGTATGCCATAAAAACTAGTATATAAAAATCATTTGTGTTTGTGTCAAATTTCGTCTAAGACAACTTTAAATTTAATTCTGTAAAATTTTTTGCTATTAAAAAAGTGTGTCTCAGTTATTTTTAGCCATAATACATTTAAATCTTAATTAACTTAAATTTAAGTACCTTTAATAAGCAGATAAAATGTTCACCTCTTTGAGAATAATACAAATGAAAACAAAAACTTTCTAAATCAGTAATTTGCCCA
This sequence comes from Acomys percivali, assembly GCA_907169655.1. Taxonomy (NCBI): domain Eukaryota; kingdom Metazoa; phylum Chordata; class Mammalia; order Rodentia; family Muridae; genus Acomys; species Acomys percivali. The sequence continues at coordinate 80,207,781 of OU015746.1, read as the reverse complement.
ATAGAAATGTTTTCCACAAATGCACCCCGTCCCTACAACTGTATTCATCAGCACTAGTTAGATTCATAGCTCTAAATCATTGGCAGCATCTTTGTCATTTAAAATTAAGAGCAGAAAAACAGACCCAGGAAACTAAAGAGAGATCAGTTCCTTTAACCCAAGCTTTCCCTTTTTCCAAAACTTATTTTTAAAAAGGGAATCTAAGCAAATATTGTTTGTTGAGTAATTTTAAATTAGATATTTAAACTCACCTTACTGATCTTTTTATCAGAACATTTTGCCTAATCAAAAATTTAATGTAATTTTTTACCAGATTTTGCTTCTCTAGATCGTGCTTTTATGATAGCTGCAGTGCATTCTAATATTAAACTAATCCAATATACTTTTATAACAGTAGGAATACATTCATTAAGAGTTGAAAATTATTTTATCACCATACCTGTTGAAATTGCTTTAGTTTCAGGGATTGATGAATTGGCAAATCCTTTAACTGAATCAGAAATGCCTAAATTCTTAACGGAGTTTCTTAAAAATCCACAATAACTCTGTGTCCAGACAGGGCTGTCCTTTGAATTACTGTAGCAATTTAAGTAAATATAGTCTGCTTGGAAAACACTTGGATTGAATTAAAATTTTGTGCTTCTTTTCATTATACAAAACTGTGTGGATTGAAATTAAAATGTTTGTGCTCTTGGTTGGATTTATGTGGCTAACTTCTTTCTTTTCTCCTTAATTTTGGTTTGAGGTGTGGTAAGAATTTCCTCTAGTATGAAAGACAAACAAGACTAAATGAAACAACATGTACTGATTACTGTTTTTATTTTCATTTTTATGCCAAAGAATTCTTCCGATTAAAGTCCACTGTGCCCTGGAGCCCGGTGTCTCAGCAGTTTAAGGTGGAATTCAGAATTGTACCCTGTACGCTCTGTGGGTTGACAGAGGCTTGTATTCATGTCAGTGCTTCCCTGTCTGAAACTAGGAAGCAGAATGGGAGCATCCCGCATGTCACATCTACTGTACTCTGAAAATGCAGTAGAATGAATTGCTTTCACAGACTAAAGGCACAACTTTTCCACTTAAATAGGCTACTAATAACTTTTAAAAGAGAAATGATTTCCCTTGGGTATGTACTGTGAAGGCATATCTCTAATTTGCCTTTTTTCCCCCTCAGTACACAAAATAATTTTTTAGTGCATTTTGTCTCTAAGTCAGATAGAATGAAAATCCTCTGCTGCCCAGTTATGTCTACCTTTACTGTGTGGATTTAGAAATTTCCCCATTTAATGAGTGAGCCCTCCTTAAGAATTATAGCTAGCGAGCTTACTTACTCAGGGCTAAATTTTTGTGGTAATGTTTTCATAGTTAAACAGAGTTAGCTGTGTCTCTTGGCATTAGATGTCAGGTTCTTTGGAAGGAGATTCTTTCAAGCTTGAGAAGTTCATTTTTAGTTCTTCAAAACTTTTCTATTAGACATTATAAGGAACTAACAGGATTTATTTTTATATTTCTGATTTGAGAAAAGTATATAGTGTTTCAAGGATGCTTTGGCAATATCGTAAACATCTAGTCTATTATTTGAGACATTGGTATGTGAAATGTGGCAGACCATACTTGGGCCAAGATTCCATTTTGTTACAATCGTTTCCATATGTTTCCTATTACTGTCTTTGTTCTTAAGCCTCCTGCTTTCACACTCAGGAAAAGAATAAATTTGTATGTTTTTCTCAGACATTGTTTTAGTCCCCTTCATAGTTTTTTAACAGATTAATTTAAAATCAACCATTTAATTTTTAAATATAGCTGTTTATTAACTGTGTGATTTGGCCTTCAAATAGTGATTATGTTGTTCCTGTTTCTAGATTAGGCAGAAAATTTTTGTCACTAGATAGCTAGAGCACATTTTCTCTCTCTCTCTCTCTCTCTCTCTCTCTCTCTCTCTCTCTCTCTCTCTCTCTCTTTTCCCTAGAATCCAAGAGCTGTGGAACACACCTTTAATCCCAGCACTTGGGATCTCTGAGTTCCAGGCCAGCCTGGTGTACAAGCCAGCCAGGCTGACACAAAGAACCTCTGTCCCCAAAGCAAAACAAAAAAATATTTCTTGAAATTTAAAACTAGGTTGGCTGTAGATAGGACGTTTCAGCTGGCAGTGATTGAAAATGAAGGAGGTAACGGTTAAGATAGGTGGTAGTTTATGATCACTGATATGTGGTTAGGTGTCTTAATTGTAGCAGTTGTGGAACAAAGTCAGATGGATTGGTTAAAAAAAGAAAACTAAATTATATGGTAGGTTTATAATTTTATTGAAGCAAACACAGCACCATACAACAAGGACATTTGTTCAACTATGTTCATAGCAACTTTATTCATAATAGCCAGATTCTAGATACAATCTAGATGTCCCTCAACTGAAGAATGGATAAAGAAACTGTGGTGCATTTACACATTGGAATACGACTCAGCTATTAAAAACAAGGAAATCTTGAAATTTGCAGGCAAATGGATAGAACTAGAAAATATCATCCTGAGAGAGGTAACCCAGACCCAGAAAGACACTCATGGTATATACTCACTCATAAGTGGATATTAGCCACTTAATACAGCATAACCATACTACAATACAGAGTCCGATGTGCCAACCAAGGTCCATGTATGATGTGGATGACCTAGACCCTCTGTTCAGATGTAGTAGATAGACAGCACAGTCTCCTTGTGGGTCCCACAATATGGGGAGTAGGGACTACTTCTGACATGGAGTCTGCCCCCCTCCCCCTCCCACATTGATCACTTCCCCCTGGCAGGGCGCCCTTGCCAGGCCACAGAAGAAGGGGATACAGGTAGTACGGATGAGACTTGATAGGCTGAGGTCAGATGTTAGGGGAGGAGGGCTCCCCTTTCTGAGAACGAGAGAAGGGAGGGAGGAATGGAGGGTGGGATTAGGAGGTGACAGTGAATGGGCTACAATCAGGATGTAAAGTGAACAAATTAAAAAATAAATAAATAAAGATTTAAAACATAAAAGAAGCAGACGCAGCATCTCAAACCTAAACAGCATACAAATACGGGCCCATTTGGGTAGCTCTGTAGTACTATTCCACTCACTAAGTACCACATTTTGCATCATTCCTATCAACAACATACTAGTGCTGGCTAGGAAAAGCCTGGTTCAGACTAATTAATATAATAGGCTTTTTTTTTTTCACTTATATGCTCACTGTTCAGTTCTTTAAAAAAAATTAAGCACCTACTTTGTGTACAATAGTTTAAAACTGAGGACTCGACCATGAAAATTGTGTTGCAATAGAGGAAAAAAGTAGAAAATAAAAGTTTATTGAGTGGTAAGGAGTACAGGAGAGAATAAACCAATAAAAATGAGTGAGGTAGAGAGTGCAGACTGGCAGTTCTGTTGCTGCTATGTGTGAGCTAGGATGGAACAATGATTACCCGATGGTGGGTGGTGGGAGCCAAGTGCTGCACTGTTGAAATGGGATGTTAAAGGTAAGGAAGGGCACACGTGTAAGAGTGCTTGGTTAGAGTGTGACACAACAGTAAGAACACAATGGTTGGTTTTTTTTTTTAAGATCTGTGTATATACATACATTAGAATACATGTGTACATAGCTTTGCTTTGAAGCCATCAGGACATGTAATCAACTAGACTTTTGTAGCAAGGAGCTAACAACAGGATTTTTGTCTCAGTGAAAAGGAACCAGGCCTGTTTTGGGACCCGTAAAGTATAAGATGGACCTGGAACACTGAAAAGCACCAAAAAGAGAAAAAGCCCTTGTCAAAGAGAGGGGTGTGGGAAGATCTGGGAAGATCTCAGTTTTGCAAAGAACCTAAAGCTGCTTAAAAAAAATAAAGGAAGGATGCAGATACTATTTTAGGAACAGATATTTAAATCTTAATATTGTGTAGTTAGTATCAGAAGGAAGGAACTAACGTGGCACAAGTTAAGCACGCAGTAGATCAAGAACATAGGAGGTGTCCTTAGAGGGATAGCCAGCACCAGCCTCTTGGTGGATGTGTACTTGGAAGGACCCACTTTCCACTGCTGTAAGTGAAATCATAATATTTTTTGTTTGCTTTAAAAACAAAAATCTTACCGTGTTGTCTAGACTAGCTTCCGGCCCTAGGGAGCAAACAGTCCTCCTGCCACAGTTTCTCCAGTAACTGGGACTACACATATTTCACTGTCTTGGAATTGTGTTTTCAGGGAAATAGAGTGTTGGATAAATGAGCTCTTTCAGATGGGCCCATGAGGGTAGCCCTGCAGTGCTGTTCCACACACTAAGTACCACAGTATGTGTCATTAGACTTAAGTAGAGCTTCTTTTAAAATTCGTGGGTCTAAGATCACTACAGCCTAGACCCGGGAAGATAAGTTCCCTGATCATGGTATGAGAACTTAGAACAAGTGCTTCAGTTGTTAGGGAAACCATCAGCCTGCCACCTAAATGCCCCTCTTCCTTCACTCCAGATTGGACAGGTCGGGACGTCCTTTGCATGTTACTTCTGAATATCTTCTGGTCTATCCATGTTTTGTTACTATACCCACTTATTCTCTGGAGGGCTTTGACTGGTCTCATAGTCACACATTTTCTTCTCCTACCTTTTTTCTACTTACTTCATACAAAAACACTTTTTTGTTGTTTTTTGAGAATTTCATACAATGTATTAAATAATATTCACTCCCAACTTCTCACCCTAACAGCCCTCAAATCCACACCACCACCTTACACCTCTTTTGGCAACTTTGTGTTCTCTTTTTTCTTTTCTTCTTTATTCTCCAAAAACTTACCCACTCCTGTTTGTGCCGTCCATGTGCTATTGGGTGTGAGGCCATCTACTGCAGTGTGGTTAACATACTAGGCTCCATATCCTTAAGCTTGACTCTTTCCAAAAAGTCAGCAACTGTGTATAGCATCTCAGTTAGGGGTTCTTGTGAACCCTTTCCTATTCCATACTAGAATTTTGACTGGCAATTAGAATAACTATATATAGTTGTCTTTGACCTCCTATAGAAGATGGTAATATCATCTTCTGTCCTCCAAGTAAATTAAAGAATTACTACATTTCTCTTTGGTATTTTAAATAACTAGCTAATAGGATGGATAGTAAGGTACTTGGCAGGGCCTTGCTGAGCTAGGAAGCTGCCCTCTTGGTAGATAAAGCCACCTAGATAACAGCTTAATCATGCAGTGAGTTGTTGAAGCAACTTCTCTCCCCCCTCCCCATTTATTTATTTATTTACTTTACATCCTGATCCAAGTCCCCTCCCTCCTGTCTGTCCAGTCTCGCCCTCAGGCCACTACCTCTCCCCCTCTTTTCCCCAGCAACTTTTAAATTTTTGTTATTTAAGTTTCTCGTATAAGAAATTCAGGAGTTGGAGAAATCGTTTAGTAGTTAGAAGCATTGGTTGCTCTTCCAAAGGTCCTGAGTTCAATTTCCAGCCCCCACGTGGTGGGTCACAACCATCTATAATGGGATCTAATGTCCTCCTCTGGTGTACAGACATACAAGAAGACAGAGCACTCATTTACATAAAATACTAAACAAATCTTTTTTGTTTTGTTTTTCATGACAGGGTTTCTCTGTAGCTTTAGCTGTCCTAGACTTGCCTCAAACTCAGTGATCCACCTGCCTCTGCTTCCCAGAGTGCTAGGATTAAAGGTCTGCCCGGCATAAATAAGTCTTTTTTAAAAGAAATTTAATGACATCTTGCCATGTTGTGAATCAGAAATTTAGATAGATGGTGAGTAAAACTCAATGTCTAGACTACAGTGTCCTCTGTGTGAATCAGTAATTGGAATCCAGTGTTTATAGAGTTAAGTGTGAATACATTTATGTAGAAATTCAACAATGAAAATGTAGCCACACAATGAAGACAGCCCTTTGAGGTGTTCCTGACCACAAAGGAGCCTCCTGTTCTACAAGTGTTCTCTTCTTAATCTATATATCCATTATATGGTTGCTTTAGTTGTAAAACTTTATCAAACTATAATGTTGGGATAATCTTGTGTGCACTGTGTAAAGGTTGTCTTTGTATTATTCAAATGTTGATTTCTGTAATGGCAGAGAGATGAGAACAGGCCAGACCTTGGTATTTTTTTGTATATGAACCATCACTTGCCTCGGTATTTTGTAAACATCTTCTCTATCACTTTTTGATTGGCTTAATAAAGAGCTAAATGCCTGTAGCAAAATAGGAGAGGATAGGCAAGACTTCCAGAGAGATAGGAACTCTGAGAAATAATCAGGTGTGGAGTGTCACAGATGAAGGAGCAGGTGTCAAGACGTGACTGGGAAGGAGAGGTAATGGCCTGGGTTAGAATAGCTCAGAATCTGCCCAGCTTAGTGCCATAAGCTACTAATAAATATAATAAGTCTCTGTTATTATTTGGGAGCTAGGGCGGGTATAGAAAGTTCTTACTAACACTATATATATAGAATGACAAAAAAGGGGACAACACACCAAGGATAGGTGTATATTTCTTACTGGTTGAGTTTGAAGAATTTCATTCAGCACAACTCACAAATCAAAACTGCTGTAAAGGTTGCCTTCATAGAGACACTAGTTCCTTTCTAAGCAGTATATAAGGCAAACTTTTTAAAACGGTTGATGAACCATAGATAGGGCCAAAGACTTGTATGACCTTTGAGTTTGACCCTATCAGCACTTTTTCTCCACAAACCTAAATAATACACAATGCCTTAAAGGAAAAACAAAATGTATGGAGTGTTTTGTCAGCTCAGAGTGGCCTGAAATTTCCTAGGTTGCCTAGAATGATTTTGAACTCCTGATCCTCCTCCCTATACAAGTGGCCCAGGTGGAAATTCATTAAGATAAGAAAAATAAATAAACCAACTCATATTTTTCACTTAATTTCTTAAACTTTGCTTAACCTTTGAACTATGTCCCTTTACACATTTTAACTGCAAAGTCATATATGTAACATACATGTCCCATGTTTAAATAAAAAGTGGGTGCTGTATATTTCCTTCCTAAACCCCAACTTTGCTTCCTCCTGAAACCCTTTTTTGCAGTGTAAATCAAGATACCGGCCACTCAAGAGTGGAGGCCACCTAAGGGAGGGGCTCCTTCCTGACACAGCAGTATCAGGGTGTGTTCTCAGCTGCTGTGACACACAAATCATCATTACACCATTTTCTTTTTAATAGTTTTGTTTTTCAAGTCAGCATTGCAAATTCAGCAACTTGTTTACAGGAAACATAAGACATAGAAAGCAGAGAAGATAGAATAATAAGTTGAAGGATGCTACTAGTATGCAATTATCAAAAAAATGGACTGTAAAAAATACTGTTGGAAAAATAGCCTGTTTTTTTGTGTCACATAAGTACTGAAGAAGAAAAGAAAAGAAAAGACAAATGGGAAGTGTGTAGGCTTAAAAAAGAAAAAAAAAAGAGCTGAGTAGGCAAGGTGCATGTACCCGTAACCTCAGAACTGAGGAGACTAAGGCCAACATAGACCCTGCCTACAAATAAAAAAACAACAATAAAAGGGACTGGGGAGATGGTTCTGTAGGCAAAACCACTTGTAGCACAAACTTATAGGACCTGAATTAGAATCCCTAGCACAAACACAAAAGGTATACCTGTGTACTTGCCTGTAAATCTAGTCTTGTGTGGATGGAGACAGGGATGGCTGAGGCTTTCTGATTACCAGCCTATATCCAGGCTCAATGAGAAAATAAAGCAGAGAGTGATAGAACAAGACACCCAAACTCTTTGTGCACACACACATCACATACACTCAACTAAAATATATATATATGACTAAGTATCGACTTACAGTTTAAGTAATTATGGCATAGTTAAAAATTTGAGCAATTACTGGGTTTAATGATATTAAGGAATTAATTTGTTTTTCAGAAATGGTTTCTCTCTGTGTATCCCTGGCTGTCCTGGAACTCACTTTGTAGACTAGGCTGGCCTTGAATTCACAAAGATCTGCCTGCCTCTGCCTTCTGAATGCTGGGATTAAAAGCGTGCACCACTACGGCCACCCTAATATTAAGGAATTAATTTTTTTAATGTGATAGCTATGCTTTTTGAAAATGAAGAGGATACCAGGCCTGGTGGCACATGCCTTTAGTCCTGACACTCAGGACACTCACACAACACACACACGCACACACACACACGTATATGTTTACATGTTTTTTATTCAGGTTATTGTGAACAATATTGTTTCCTTCATTTGTTTCTCAGTACATTTGTCATTTGTATAAAAAAGGCCACTGAGGTTGTGTGTCAATTTTGTATTTTGTAACTTCCCTGAAAGTGTTTGTCAGTTGTAGAAGCTGCTTCGTGGAATTTTTGGGGTGACTTATATAAGATCATATCATCTGCAAATAAAGATTCTTTGACTTCTTTCTTTCATGTTTACCCTTTATCTCCTTCAGTTGTCTTATTGCTGTAGCCCAGACTTTAGGTACTATACTGAATAAGTATGGCAAGAATGGACATCCTTGTCTTATTTTGCACTTTGAGTTCTCTCATTTAAGTTGCTGTGGGTATGTGTAAGTTGCTTTTTTCTGTTGTTGAGTTGTGTCTTTTGTATCCCCACTCTTTCCAGGACTTGTAACATGAAGGGGTGTTGGGTTATTTCAAAGGCCCTTGTGAATCTAATGACATGATCACGTGATTATTTTGTCTTTCAGTCTGTTTATGTGGTAAATTACATTTAGAGATTTACATATGTTGAACAATCCCTGCATCTCTGGGACAAAGCTTATTTGATCATGGAGGATAATCTTGTTAATGTATTCTTAGATTTGGGTCACAAATATTTTATTGAGAATTTTTGCATTTATGTTCATAAAGGAAAGTGGTCTATGATTTTGGTTTTTGTTATATATCTTTGTGTGATTTTGTATCAGGGTAATAAAAGTAGCTTCATAAAAAGAGTTAGGAAATGTTTCTTCAGTTTATATTTTGCTCATTAATTTGAGGATTATTGTTGGTAGTTCTCTGAAGGTCTGGTAGAATTCTGCACTGAATCCATCTGACCAAGGGGATTTTTAGTTGGAAGATTTTATATTATGTTTCTGTTTCATTAGAGAGTATGGGTCTGTTTAAATTATTTGTTTCATCTTGATTTAACTTTGGTAGTCAAGAAATTTATACATTTCTTTCAGATTTTCTAATTTGGTAGAACACAGAATTTTAGCATATATACTTACAATTTTCTGAATTTCTTTTATGCCAGTTATAAGGCTTTTCCCTTTCATCCCTAATTTTATTAATTTAGACCTTTCCTCCTTATCTTTTGGTTAATTTGACTAGGAGTTTGTCAGTCTTGTTGATTTTTTTTTTTCAAAGAACCAACTCATTTCTGAGTCTTTGTATTTTGTTTTTGTTGTTTCTGATCACTGATTTTTATCCCTAAGTTTGATAATTTCTTCTCATTTAGTCTTTTTTGGTTTTTTTCGAGACAGGGTTTCTCTGCTTGGCCTTGGCTGTCCAGGACTCACTTTGTAGAGTAGGCTGCCTCTGCCTCCCCAAGTGCTGGGATTACAGGCATGCACCACCGCACCCAGTTTTTTCATTTACTCCTTTTGACTCTTATTTATTTTTGTTTTCTAGAGCTTTCAAGTGTTTCACTAAATTATTATGTGAACTTGCCTCTTAGAACTGCCTTCATTGCATCTGATAAGTTTGGATATGTTGTGTTTTCATTTTCAATCAAAAGACACCATTATAGTTAAGAACTATGTTGATAAAATACTATTCATTACATGATGACCATGTATGAAAGTTTCATGACAAAATTTTTTGTAATGAATGTATATTAGTGATATTTTAAAAGCACTATTCATATGTTTTTTTTTAATCTACACATCTGGAGAACACTTGATTTCAAGTCTCAGGACCTCCATGGCAGCTAACAACTGTCTGTAACTATAATTCCAGAAGTTCTTTGACCCTCTTCAGGACTCCTCTTGTACCAGACACACATGTGCTGCACATATATGCATACAGACAAAACTACTTATATTCATAAAATAAAAATAAGTAAATAAATATATAACATAAAAAATTAAATAAATGAAAGCCACAGATTAGACCAATACATTTATAGTGCTTAGCAGATCTCTATCAGCATTTTATCACTCTTTTTTTTTTTTTCCGAGACAGGGTTTCTCTGTGTAGCCTTGGCCATCCTGTACTCACTTTGTAGACCAGGCTGGCCTCGAACTCACAGCGATCCACCTGCCTCTGCCTCCCGAATGTATTTTATCACTCTTGTAGGTCACTTTGAAGGAAAGATTAACAGCACTATTAAAGTATGCCAAAGAATAAGCACTTGAGAAAATAAGCTATTCACTTGACCAGCCTGCATATGAAAAATATTTAATTTCTTTGCTCTTTAAAGAAATGCAAACTAAAACCACATGACAATTGTATTAGTTACCCTGTACAAGGACTTCAATTAAAAGGACTACCTAATAATTATGGATAAGCTTGTGGAAGAAAAAAAAATCTCTAAAACATTATTGATAAGATTGTAAATTGTTACAACTGTAGAAAACTTTTGGCACTAAATATCTGGCAAGCCAGCTGTTCTGCTCTTAGGTACATGTGATATGGAAATAAGGACATTTGCCCCAAATGTCTTGTACAAATATTGTAGCAGCTGCTTCATAATAATGAAACAACAAGGCTGGAGATGTTGCTCTGTGGTGCTTTCTCTGCCTTACGTTCATGTCTTACAACACTAAGAAAACCTCAAATGATCCTTAACATTATAACGGAAAAGAACACATACACACACACACACACACACACACACACACACACACACACAGTGGAATACTATTCAGCAATACAAAGATATTGAGTATATTTTGCTTATAAAAGTGCTATAATTCTAGCTACTCAGGTGACTAAGGTGACTAAGTTCAAGGGACTAAGTTCAAGTTCAGTGGATTATGTGCTGGTGTAAATCTTGGGCTTTAACACTTATACAGCAGTGAGCACAGCTTGGTCTCTATCTCAAACCATCTTCATTTTCATGCCAATTTACAGCTGTACTGCAACTTGGATATCATGTTCTTGTTTTTTTTAATCCATCTACTTTTTAAAATTTTTTTATTATTTAATTAATTTATTCAGATTACATCTTAACTGTTTTCCCCTCACTTGTATCCACGCATTCCTCCCTCTCTCTTGCTTTCACCCTATTCCCCTTCTCTAGGTCGAGAACTGAGGGGGACCTCCTCACCCACTATATGGACATAGGCTATCTATCAAGTCTCATCTTGGTAGCCTGCTTATCCTTTCTCTGAGTGCCATCAGGCCTCCCCACCATGGGGAAGTGGTCAAATATGGAGCACCAGAGTTCATATCAGAGTCAGTCACCACTCTCCACATAACTGTGGAGAATGCCCTGTCCATTGGCTAGATCTGAGTAGAGGTTCAATGTTTACTGCATGTATTGTCCTTGATTGGTGCAGTTGTTTGAGCAGAACCCCCTGGGTCCAAATTCGCCTGGCATGATGTTCTTCTTGTAGGTTTCTAGGACCCTCTGGGTCCTTCTATTTTCCCATTCTCCCATACTTCTCTCACCTAGGATCCCAGTCTCTCGGTAAGTGAAGACTTTCATGGGACATCCCTTTAGGGCTAGTGTCCAATTATAAGTGAGTATATACCATATGAGTCTTTCTGCTTCTGGGTTAACTCACTCAGTATGATCATTTCTAGTTCCATCCACTTGTCCACAAATTTCAGAAATTCCTTGTTTTTAATAGCTGAGTAGTATTCCATAGTGTAAATGTACCACAGTTTCTTTATCCATTCTTCCACTGAGGGACATTTAGGTTGTTTCTAGGTTCCGGCTATTATGAATAAGGCTGCTTTGAACATGGTTGAGCATATGTCCTTGTTGTGTGGTGGAGCATCTTCTGGGTATATTCCAAGGAGTAGAATAGCTGGGTTTTGAGGTAGCTCTATTCCCAGTTTCCTGAGAAAGCGCCAGATAGATTTCCAAAGTGGTTGCACAAGTTTGCATTCCCACCAGCAATGAAGGAATGTTCCCCTTTCTCCATATCCTTGCCAGCATGTGCTGTCACTTGAGTTTTTGATCTTAGCTATTCTAATGGGTGTAAGATGGAATCTCGGTCACTTTGATTTGCATTTCTCTGATGACTAAGGACATTGAGCATTTCTTTAAGTGTTTCTCAGCCATTTGATATTCCTCTGTTGAGAATTTTCTGTTTAGCTCTGAACCCCATTTCTTAATTGGGTTGTTTGGTTTGGTGGTATTTAATTTCATGAGTTCTTTATTTTGGATATTAGACCTTTGTCAGATGTAGAGTTAGTGAAGATCTTTTCCCAGTCTGTAGGCTGTCACTTCGTTCTGTTGACAGTGTCTTCTGCCTTACAGAAGCTTCTCAGCCTCATGAGGTCCCATTTATTAATTGTTGACCTTAAGGCCTGGGCTGTTGGTATTCTGTTCAGGAAGTTGTCTCCTGTGCCAATGTGTTCCAGGCTCTTCCCTACTTTTTCTTCGAACCAATTTAGTGTCTCTGGTTTTATGTTGGGGTCTTTAATCTACATGGACTTGAGTTTTGTGCATGGTGATAAATATGGGTCTAATTGCATTTTTCTACATGTAGGTATCCAGTTAGACCAGCACCATTTGTTGAAGATGCTATCCTTTTTCCATTGAATAGATTTGGCTTCTTTGTAAAAAATCAAGTGACCATATGTGTGTGGATTCATTTCTGGGTCTTTGATTTGATTCCATTGATCAACCAGCCTATTGCTGTGCCAATACCATGCTGTTTTAATCACTGTTGCTCTATAGTACAGCTTGAGATCAGTATGGAGATTCCTCCGGAGGATTTTTTTATTGTACAGGATTGTTTTAGCTATTCTGGGGTTTTTGTTTTTCGATATGAAGTTGAGAATTGATCTTTTAGTGTCTTTAAAAAATTATGTAGGTATTTTGATGGAGATTGCATTGAATCTGTAAATTGCTTTTGGTAAGATAGCCATTTTTACTATGTTAATTCTCCGGATCCACGAGCAAGGGAGATCTTTCCATCTTCTGATGTCATCTTCAATCTCCTTCTTTAGAGATTTGAAGTTTTTTTTTCAAACAAGTCCTTCAATTGCCTAGTTAGAGTTATTCATAGATATTTTATATTGTTTGTAGCTATCGTGAAGAGTGTAGTTTCCCTATTTTCTTCCTCTGCATGATTGTCATTTGTATATAGGAAGGCTTTTTTGAGTTAATTTTGTATCCAGCCAATTTGCTGAAGGTGTTTATCAGCTGTAGGAGTTCTCTGGTGGAATTTGGGGGGTCACTTATGTACACTATCATATCATCTGCAAATAGGCATAATTTGATTTCCTCCTTTCCCATGTGGATCCCCTTGATCTCCCTTTGTTGTCTTATTGCTCTGGCCAGAACTTCAAGAACTATATTGAAGAAACATGGAGAAAATGGGCAGCCTTGCCTAGTCTCTGATTTTAGAGGAATTTCCTTGAGTATCTCTCCTTTTAATTTGATGTTGGCTGTTGGTTTGCTGTATATAGCCTTTATTATGTTTAGGCATGTGCCTTGTATCCCTGATCTCTCCAAAACTTTAAACATGAATGGGTGTTGGATTTTGTCAAATGCTTTTTCTGCATCTAAGGAGATGATCATGGGGGTTTTCTTTCAGTTTGTTTATATGGTGGATTACATTGATGGATTTCTGTATATTAAACCATCCCTGCATGCCTGGAATGAAGCCTACCTGATCATGGTGAATGATATCTTTGATTTGTTCTTGTATTCAGGTTGCAAGTATTTTATTGAGTATTTTTGCGTCAATGTTCATCAGAGAAATTGATCTGACATTTTCTTTCTTGGATCTTTGTGAGGTTTAGTTATCAACGTGAGTGTGGCCTCATAGAATGAATTTGGTAATGTTCCATCCATTTCTATCTTTTGGAGTAGCTTGAAGAATATCGGCATTAGCTCCTCTTTGAAGGAGCTGGCCCTAGCCTCTTTTTCACTGGGAGACTATTAATGACTGCTTCGAATTCTGTAGGAGAAATAGGACTATTCAATTTATTTATCTGATCTTGATTCAATTTTAGCAAGTGGAATTGATCAAGAAAAGTATCCATTTTCCTTAGATTTTCAAATTTTGTGGCGTATATGCCTTTGAAGTAGGATCTTATGATTCTTTGTATTTCTTCACTATCTGCTGTTATGTCTCCCTTTTCATTTCTGATTTTGTTGTTTTGCATAGCGTCTGTCTGCCTTTTAGGTAGTTTGGCTAACGGTTTACCCATCTTGTTGATTTTCTCAAAGAACCAGCTCCTGGTTTTGTTGATTCTTTGAATTGCTCTCTTTATTTCTAATTTATTGATTTCAGCCCGAGTTTGATTATTTCCAGATGTCTGTGCCTTTTCGTTGTTCCCATTTTCATCTTCAGATCTTGAACTGTTTTAATCACTTCCTTCATCTGCTTGTTTGTATTTTCCTGAATTTCTTCCAGTGCCTTTCTATAGGCCTCTTTTATGTCTTCATCCTGTTCAGCTGCATCCTCCTGCATTTGTTTACAGTTTTTATTTGTTTCTTCCATTATCATCTTAATGAGTAAGGATTTGAGGTCATTTTCTTGTATTTTGATTGTGTTTGAATTCTCAGGGTTATTTTCTTTGGAATAGCTGGGATCTGGAGATGGCGAATTGTTTTGGGTTTTGTTGTTTGCATTCTTACGCTGACCTTTAGTCATCTTGTTGTATCTGATGTTGGGAGGTAGCTTCTGGCCTCCTTCATTGGTCTAGTGTTCTCCAGTTCTTGCAATCTGTGGCTCCCTGACAGGTCCCTAGTCTCCATGCGGTAGGTCAGATACAGTGCGTGACAGTCGCCGCCATCTTGGAATCTCCCTTTAAAAATCTGTCTTCTTTTTCTTTTTAAACTTATTTTCATTTTATATGCATTAGTGCTTTGTCAGGTCCCCTGGATCTCGGGTTACAAACAGTTATGAGTTGCCATGTGGGTGCTAAAAATTGAACCCAGGTCCTCTGGAAGAGCAACTAGCCAGTGCTCTTAACCACTGGACCATCTCTCTAGCCCCTATCCATCTACTTCTTACATGCTACTCTTGTTAGCATTTCTTAGAAGACAAAATTTTAACACAAAGAAGAACACAAATCCCAAGTGGATAGTAAATACTAATATAAACTATTTTGAGGCCAAGCTTACCTACAACATGAGTCAAGGCCAACCCTGGGCAACTTAGTGAAATGAAATGTTGCTCAAAACAAAACACTAAAAAGGAAATGGATGTATATCTCAGTGGTAGAGAACTTGCCTAAGATATGCAAGGCTGTAGCTGTACCCTGTAGAGCAGTAAGTAAATAATGAACTGAATACTGCTGTGTATAGTGAAGTGGATCCATCTCATGCTAACCTGAAGCTGCCACTGTACAAGGTCAGGTTTGACTTTGAAACTTTGCTTTACATAGTGAACTATAACCCAAGTTGGTATGTTGACAGTGTGAACATCAGTGGCACGTCAACCTGGAAAACAATCTGGCATCTTCACAAAAGGAGCATGAGTAGCAACTGACACTGTACTTCTACTCCTGGATATATGAAAGCATGGATCCTCTCAAAACTTTGTATACAAGTCTTCATAACAGCATTTTTATATAGTCAAAAATGGCAACAGCCCAGCAACCAGTGAATGCATAAATGTTGTATATACTTTCAATTTAATGTCACTCAACAATAGAGACAATGAACCTCTGATATATTACAACATGGGTAAACCTCAAAGAACCTATTAAGTGGAAGAAGCAGTCACTATATTCTATTCATACTCTGCTCGTATTAAATGTCAGGTTAAGGCTATCCATAGAAAAACCCAGAATAGCAAAAACAATCTTGTACAATAAAAGGTGCTGCGGAGGAATCTCCATACCTGATTTCAAATTGTAGTATAAAGCAATTGTAATTAAAACAGCATGGTACTGGCACAGCAACAGGCTGGTTGATCAGTGGAATCAAATTGAAAACCCAGATATGAATCCACACACATATGGTCACTTGATTTTTGACAAAGAAGCCAAATCCATTCAATGGAAAAAGGATAGCATCTTCAACAAATGGTGCTGGTCTAACTGGATGTCTATGTGTAAAAAAATGCAACTGGACCCATATTTGTCACCTTGCACAAAACTCAAATCCAAGTGGATTAAAGACCTCAACATAAAACCAGAAACACTAAGTAACTTAGAAGAAAAAGTGGGGAAGAGCCTGGAACATATTGGCACAGGAGACAACTTCCTGAACAGAACACCAACAGCCCAGGCCTTAATGTCAACAATTAATAAATGGGACCTCATGAGGCTGAGAAGCTTCTGTAAGGCTAGAGACACTATCAAGAGAACAAAGCGACAACCTACAGACTGGGAAAAGATCTTCACCAACTCTACATCTGACAAAGGTCTAATATCCAAAATATATAAAGAACTCAAGAAATTAAACACCACCAAACCAAATAACCCAATTGAGAAATGGGTCTTGGAACTAAACAGAGAATTCTTAATAGAAGAATATCAAATGGCTGAGAAACACTTAAAGAAATGCTCAACCTCCTTAGTCATCAGGGAAATGCAAATCAAAACAACTCTGAGAGTCCATCTTACACCCATCAGAATGGCTAAGATCAAAAACTCAAGCGACACCACATGCTGGAGAGGATGTGGGGAGAGAGGAACACTCCTTCATTGCTGGTGGGAATGCAAACTAGTACAACCACTTTGGAAATCTATCTGGTGCTATCTCAGAAAACTGGGAATAGGGCTTCCTCAAGACCCAGCTATTCCACTCCTTGGAATATACCCAGAAGATGCACCAGCACACAACAAGAAAATTTGCTCAACCATGTTCATAGCAGCCTTATTCATAATAGCCAGATCATGGAAACAGCCTAAATGTCCCTCAGTGGAAGAATGGATAAAGAAACTGTGGTACATATACACTATGGAATACTACTCAGCTATTAAAAACAAGGAATTCCCGAAATTTGTGGACAAATGGATTGAGCTAGAGATGATCATAATGAGTGAGTTAACCCAGAAGCAGAAAGACTCAAATGGTATATACTCACTTATATCTGCATACTAGCCCAATGGGCATGTCCCACGAAAGCCTTCCCTTAACAGGAAACTGGGACAGAGGGGAGGACATCCTATTGGGACTCTAGATGAGAGAACAATGAGAGAATAGCAATGTAGAAGGATCCAGTGGGTCCTAGAAACCTACAAGTAGAACATTATGATAGGCAGATTTGGGTCAAGGGGTCCCGCTCAAACTAAGGCACTAGCCAAGGACAATACAGGCGGTAAAATTTAAACCCCTTCCCTGATCTAGCCCATGGACAGGACAGTCTCCACACTTGAGTGGAGAGAGGGATTTGACTTTCTCATGTACTCTGGTGCCTCACATCTGACTATGTCCCCTGGTGGGGGAGACCTAGTGGCACTCAGAGGAAGGACAGCAGGTCACTGAGAAGAGACTTGATACCCTATGAGCATATACAGAAGGAGGTAATCCCTCTGAGGAACAGTCATAGGGGAGGGGAATAAGGGGAAAATGGGAGGGAGGGGAGAATGGGAGGATACAAGGGATGGGATAACCATAGAGATGTAACAAGAATAAATTAATTTAAAAAAAAAAAAGGCTATCCATAGAGAAAATAGATTTGCCAGGAGATAAGGAAAATAATATATATCTAGGTACATGGTTCCAACATTGATTTATATAGTAGTAGTTGCATAACTCTAAATAGTTAATTATATATTTTAAGTGATTGGAATATACTGTATGTAAATTTTCTCTCAAATTTAGTAAAATAATAGGAGAGTGTAAAAATGATGGGTTATGAATTGTTAAAACTATGAAAAGTACATCGAAGTTCATTATATTGTTCCATTTACTTTGCTTCTGTTATAAATTCTCAGTAAAAAGGCAGAAGGAACAGAATCCCTGACATTTCAAACTAAACACCTTCATTTGAGAACTGCTCCTGCCATAAAGGTAGCAGGTGGCCTGAGTCAGTGCTCCTTAACCTAGCTGTCTTTGTGTAGTAACTCACTTGTTTGAGACTTTAATGGATTTCAAGTGGGCAGCATTTTGTATTTACCATTAAAATATGTTTATGGCAGAAAACTTTAATGCAGTTCTGGCAGCTTAAGACTTTATTAATAATTTGTTTTCATGAACTTAAACCCAAAATTGTTAACAGTTGTGAAGTGGAAAACAAAAACATTGACTGCACAAAGTTAATTGCAAGGATTCAGGAATCATTTCCACTATTTTTTTTTTCTTTCCGTCTTTTCTTTTTAAGAAAACACTGTTAACTCTTTAAGCACCACTATTCTCATTATAGACTACATGTTGACATGTCTCTGGTCATGTTCTTATCCATAATTTAATTTGAAGAACTGCATTTTCCCAACACCATTAGATATTTGAATTTTATGTATGTTTCTACTAGTGTTGTGATATCACTGCTCATATTGTAGAAAGATGTTTCATTGAAAAGCTGGAACTTTAAAATGTTTTAATTTTGGAAGGGCTGGAAACATAGCTCAGTGGTTAAGAGTGCTTGGGGCTCTTCCAAAGGCCTGAAGTTCAATTCCTAGCACCCATTTTGGGCAGATAACAACTGCATATATCTTTAGCTTTGTGGGATCTGACATGCTTTTCTGGATTCCACAGGTACCTCAACACACATGGCACCACACGTACATATAAGTAAAAACGAAAACAAAATCTTTAAACTTCTAATTTTAGAATAATAGCCCTTATAGTATTTTATTTTTAGTTTTCTTATCAGCCTACAGTTCAGTAATAGATGTTCCTGTTTTATGAAATTTGTGATTTGTAAAGCATTTCACATACACTTTCATTTAGTAATCATAGTTGCTTCATTGGTCTGTGTTGTCACATCTGTATTATCTGCAGATGAGGAAGTAGACTCGAAGCAGGTGGCCTGCTCCAGACTGTAAATGGCACTGAATGTCCTACTCAACCTGCACTCCTCTCCCTGTACCACTTACACAAGTGATACGCGTTTGTTATTTGAATCTCACTATGTTCTTCTGTATAGTTTTTACAAAGCAGCAGTTTTATACTAGTTTCCAAAGTTATGTCATCTTAGATGTAATGTACATTTCCTATAACTAAGCTGCTCTTAGCCAGCTCAGATTTTGCTGTCATTTCCAGCATTCATACAGTAACACTGGCCAGTACTTGGAGAAAATGTTTATTATCACAATGGTGGCAGGTGGAAGAAGCAGATATTATTACTTGTACGGGTAGAGACAAGTGAGCTGCTAGCGTTCTGCAGTGTGCATAGCAGTCGCTATCCCCAAGAACAGTGGCCCAGAATACCACTGGTGCTGAGGTTGAGTAACCTTCCTTGAAGACTGAGATGTTATTTACCCATTCTTTGTCTGTGTTCAAACTTCCACCACTTTTTATTACATATCTATAACATTTTCCTTCTTCTACAAAAAAATATATTTAAAGTCTAGATTTTTTTTTTGAGGTAGTTTAAAATAAATGTAAGGAGCTGAAGAGATGGCACAGTGGTTAAGAACACTAGCAGCTCTTCCAAAGGACCCAAGTTTGGTTTTCAGCACTCACATAGTACCTCATAATTGTCTATAACTCCAGTTCTAGGGAATTCAGTGCCTTCCTCTAGTACCAGGCATGCAGGTGGTACTCATGTAGGTAAGACACCCATACACATAAAACAACATAAAATATTAAATTAGTTTTCTAAAGAATAAAATAGTATGTTTCTGATTTATGGGGAGAGACAAATTGAACCAAAGTACACATATCTGATTTAAAACATGTATTTTAATATTTTTATTTCCAAATTTTACTTAATTCATATTGAATATCAGGTTTTGTTTTTTTAAAAAAAAAACACACACACACACACATGAAGGCATCTCTTTTTTGGGGGGCGCGGTTTGAGACAGGGTTTCTCTGTGTAGCTTTGGCTGTCCTGGACTCACTTTGTAAACCAGACTGGCCTCGAACTCACAGCGATCCACCTGACTCTGCCTCCCAGAGTGCTGGGATTACAGCAAGCATCACCACGCCTGGCTCATGAAGGTACCTCCTAAGTTTTGTTCAGTTTTTGTCAGCCTACGTGTGTTTCTCAGAGTTATCCGGTCTGCATATTTGAAAAGACAAGTTGATATAAAATTGATCGGCATCCATGTTACTCCAAAGGAATATCATGAAATATTTCTAGTTGAAGTGATGACACTTTGTAACCTAACAGTTACTGTGTTCTTAACAGCTTATATAACTGATCATAAAAAGCACATTATAGATTTTATATAAAAATCTATTATATTTTACAGTTTTATAACCAGATAATTCAAAGAAAATCATGTGTTATATTTCCAAAACCAACTCTTATGAATATTATCTGTTAATAGGGAATACTTGAATTTTTATTATGAGTTGAGAATTTCAATATGATTTTTTCAAACTACATATATTTCAACATTATTCAAAATATTACAGTACTATCTGAGTTCTTAAAGAGATACTAAAAATATATGTACTCTTCATATTGCTGTTCTTGCTAGTTTTGTTTTTCTAACAGCAAGGAAAGGGCACAATGTTACTAAGTCAAGCATTCTGTTTACAGTACAATTATGTTTAACATACTTGGTAATGAAGCGTTAAATACTGAATATCGTCTTTTGTTGAGGGAAAAAGAATGTTCAAGCAAAAGATTTATGCAGAATCATTCATGTGCAAAGGGACACTGCAATAGATGTTTATTCTGAGTATTGATAGGCAAAATTCTGTTGAAATTTTTTGTCATTGGCCACATGGAATAGAATTTTGCTTATGTATACAATATTATTATTAGTACAGTTCAAGTATTCCAATGTGTAAATTTTTTAAATCTTATATTCAATGGATGTCATTAATTATTATTTTTCAACATTCCCAAGCTGAACACTCATTCTGCCAAGAACACAACGAAATGTTGCAGGTTGGATTTCCCAGTACTTCACTGGGTTGTTGAATAAACTTATTGCGCTGTATAAAGACTTCTTCATCTTTGGCACTGTTGGACAGAAGTCGTTCACCCCCACTTTTGTAATTGAGTTATAATGCAGGAAAACTATCTGTTATGGAGGGAAAAAGATGAATGAATTTTAAATGCCCAGTAAATACAAAAGGAATATGTTTTATTAATAGTTAGGGTTGCTAAATCTTGAAATTGGGCCTTATGCATAACAGAGAAATATTCTACCAGTGAGCTACACTTTTGATCCTTATTAATTTTATTTGAGACGGAGTCTTGCTCCATTAAAAAACTGGCCTTACACTTGTGATCTTCTGGCCACATCCTCATGACTAGTACCTTGGATTGCATGTATAAACCACTATTCTTAGATACAGTAGCATTTGTTTGTGATTTATGGACTTATTCATCTGTTCCCTTATGTTTGTTTGTTTGTTGGGGACATTCAGGACAGGGTTTCTCTGTGTAGCTCTCTGTCCTGGAACTCACTCCATAGAGCAGGCTGGCCTCAGATCCACCTGCCTCTACCTTCCAAGTGCTGAGATTAAAGGCATGTGCCACTACCACCTGGTTTCATCTGTTTCCTTTATATTGTTATATAAGTATTTTCTACATAACATAAATATATTCATTTATACATGTTAAATCTTGTCATACCAAGTCAAGTTTAGGTATTATGCAAGTGTTTTGGGGAGAACTTTGCTATGTGGAACTTGTGTCACCATCCAGAATATATTGCCTGGTCACCTTAGCTACTTTGCTTTTTTCATCTACTTCTCCCACCTTATACATGTCATCACTACTATGCCATATTTATATGCCTTTTGCTTGCAATGCTAGTTACTCCTATTACCTACATAACCTGCTTTTATTTGCCAAGATTAATCTGAGCCTGTTCGTGAATAACATAGATAGACATTGATTAAATGCTTATGTTTGGTCTTTAACTCTCTTCTGATCTGTATCAGTTTGGGGATATTGTGAAAGATAGTTTATATGGTTCCTCTACATTTCTTCCACTGCTCAATAGCATAGAAAGGTATTACTTAGAACAAAAAGCTCAGTAAGAATAAAAATCAAGGTAGGTGTGGATTTGTTTACTTTGCAGGTATGTATTATCCACTTGGGACTTGTGTTCTTTTCCGTTAAAATTTTGTGCACTATGAAATGGTAAGTTGTAGTGCAGAGCTGCAGATGTGGAAATTGGAGTGGAGATGGGGCATGGCTTCAGAGAAAACACTGGGCTGTGCTTATGGCTGCAGAAATATCGAAGCCCAAGATCCACACCCACACATAGTCCATTCTCTAGTGGCTTGAGTCTCCAGAGTGCAGTGAACAAGACTTACTTAAAGATAGGGGGGAAATCTGGGCATGATGGTACACACCTGTAATCAATAAATTGAATGAAGCAGGAGGATTATGAGTTTTTAAAATGTCTATACTGCGTAGTGGGTTTGAGACCAACCTGGGCTACATAATCAGATTCTGTCTCAAAAGGGAATAACAACAACAACAAAAGAAATAGTACCAATAGTACTCAGTGCTTAGTTACTTTTGTTTTGCTCCTTGAGGAGAAAAGCCTTTGCAGAGTAAGGAAAGGCCTTGGCAAAAATGGATTGAAGTAAAATAAGGATTTTTTTCATCTGAGAGCAATAGATGAGAATCTATGGAAATCTAGGGAAACTGTAGAAGTTCTAGAATTATGTGTAAAATACTGTCTTCATTTTTGGTGACTTCTTCCAGCAGGAGATAACAAAATATGAGCTTTTTAGAGAGTGTGTGGATACTGAGAATTGAGCCTATTGCCTCACACAGTCTATGTAAGAACTACATGTGTAGCCTTGTATTCTTAGGTTCTGTAGTAGTTTAAATGAGAATGGCCACACAGTCTCATATGTTTGAATAGTTGGACGCAGTGGTGCAGCTGTTTGGGGAAAATTAGAAGAAAAGGCTTGTTGCAGGGTGTGTGTTACTGGGGAAGGTGTTGAGGTTTCAAAAGACTCCCACCATTCCCAGTGTGCTCTGCCTCCTGCTTGTAGATCAGAAGTGAGCTCTGAGCTGTGCTCCAGCCACCTATTGCCACGGCTTCACTCTGCCATCATGGGCTCCAACCTTGACGCCAGAAGCCCAATTGACTCCTTTTCTAAGTTGCCTTATTCATAGTCTTATTGCAGCAATAGAACAAAAACTAACACATGTTCCATACTGGTTTTTCAGTTAATTTCATTCTTTGGTGTGAATGTTTAAAACTGTATACCTACTTCTAACCTAGCACCTGGATCCTCATCCTCTTGCTTTACCTTGTGAAATGTTTCTAGAACAAAAGAAACAGATGATTCTGCTTAGTGTCCTGACTAGTCCTACTTGAGAAACTTGAACAATCTGTAGTTTACTTGATGAGCGTCTTTTGTCACAATGACCTCAGCAGTTTCAGTAAGTGAAGGTGACGATGGAGAGGGTCTTACTCTTCTTGAGTGCTATCTTTGTAGAGAGTGTTCTCCTCATGCTCTCCCACCCATACCACTGGAGTCATTATACTTAAAGCTTTCTTGTTGCTTCCTGGATTGTTGTTTGAGATAGACTAGTCTGTTCTTTACAAACGAAAATGCCTGTATCTACCAAACACAATGTGTTACCTGGAGGTATTTCAGCTCCTGTAATCCTGAAGGGATTTTTTTTAGTTTATTGTGTTCCAAGTGTATCTCTCTCACACGTGGTATATTAGCAAAAGTTCCATTTTCAATATCTGTGATTTTGTTGTTTCCAAGACCCAGCCTATAGATAATATAAAATGTATCATGGTTAGATTTGATAAGCCATTTGCTAAAACCCCCACACCACCATGTAGGATATGAGTATTAGCATAGGCAGCGATAACAGTGATTCTTTTTGTTTGTTTGTTTTTGTTTTCCCTTTATATTTTCTTAAGTAGGATCCCTGTACAATCTCTAAAATCTTCATTAATGCTTTAGTCATGTATGTTTCAGTGATGACTTTGGGAACTTTTACCTTTGCAGTTCTTTGTATCGTTTAAAATCTTCAAGTTCCACAGTTGAAATTTTATTAAAATCTAAATGGAGCTCCAGTAAAGTTGGTGGTAGGCCTAAAAAGAAAATGATGTGTGTTAGACATCGTAAGGCCAAGGCTCAGTGACTGTTGACCAAGCTTCAGATTGTGGAATTAGACAGGTATTTCAGGTGTTTGTAACAAACCTTTTGTTATAGAAATTTTCAACCATACTCAGAAGTAGAAAGTATTATTATGAACCACCATACTGTTGTCTTGCTTCAACTACTAGCTCCATTTTCCCATTCATCTACTTCATTTATTTACTTGTTTATTTAGTCACATTTTTTGCTGGAGTTTAACTGATATCTACCATATGACCCGATACCCTATGAGCATATACAGGGGGAGGAGGTCCCCCTCAGTCACAGTCATAGGGGAGGGGAGTAAGGGGAAAATGGGAGGGAAGGAGGAATAGGAGGATACAAGGGATGGGATAACAATTGAGATGTAATATGAATAAATTAATAAAATATTTTTTTTAAATCTACCACATGATGAAATGTAACCTGTGAATACTTTGCTAGATGTCTGCTAAGTTCTTTTTTTGTTTTGTTTTGTTTTGTTTTTACATAACCACTTTATCTGTATTCTGGAAATTGACAACAATCCTTTATCATCTAATATTTCTTTCCCTTGTTGTCTTAAATTGTCTTCCATCATTTTAAAGAGTCTCTTCTTCCTTGGCTATGATGACACACACTTATATCCTCAGCACTTGCAAGACTGAGCAGAAAGATTGCAAATTCAGGGGCTGCCTGGATATCAAGTTAGATGCTGTCTCAAAAGCAAACAAATCAAGGACTTAAGATCGTATAAGATTGTAGCTAAGTGACTACAAAAAAAATTGATCCCCAATTATTTTTTGGTTTTTTTTTTTTTTTTTTTTTTGAGACAGGGTTTCTCTGTGTGGCCTTGGCTGTCCTGGAACTCAATCTGTAGACTACCCAGCTTGATCTCCAAATGTTGAATATTAACAATTAATATATAGCTGGGCAGTAGTGGTGTACCTTTAACTGCAGCATTCAGGAGGCAGAGGCAGGTGGATTGCTGTGAGCTTGAGGACAGCCCAGGCTACAGAGCAAGTCCATGACAGTCAAGGCTACACACACACACACACACACACACACACACACACACACACACACACA
>OU015746.1:80122537-80182454 GCA_907169655.1 Acomys percivali | reverse complement strand
ACACACACACACACACACACACACACACACACACACACACACACACAAACTCCGTCTCGAAAAACCAAAAATAAAGTGGAGGGAGATGATTCAGTGGGTAAGAGCAGTGGCTAGTCTTCCAGAGGACCCAGGCTCAATTCCCAGTACCCACATGGCAGCTCACAATTGTCTATAACTCCAGATGCAGGAAATCTGATGCCCTTACACATAAAATTAAATTAAATTTAAAAATACAACTCTACATGCGTGCGTGCGTGTGTGCGCACACACACACACACACACACACACCACACACCACACACACACCCCAAAAACTTGAATAACATATTCCTTACATTTCCTTTTATTTGTTTGAGAGACTGATTTGGTTGAGATGTTCATCTTTTGGATTTGGCTGGCAGCTTACAAGAATACTGTTTATCAGAACTGTGCCTCCTTATTTCTGTGTCTTGGCCCTCAGATCCAGAAACACTGCCAGATGGGTTATGTCATTCTTCATTTGATGCTTTAGGCACTGGTAGTTGTTGCTTGATCTGCTCTTCACTCAAAATTGGAAATGTGATTGAGATGGTGTCTACCTAGGATCCCCAGGTTGGCTACAAATTCCTGGTTGCAAGCCAGACTCCTTTCTTAGCTTCCAAAATAACTAGCAGTACATGTACACTGTTGTAATTGGCTTTGGTGACTTTATAATATTGTCTCTGATTATGGATTTATTTATTAGCTGTAATTGTTTTCTCAATAACTTTTTGTGATTATTAACTTTGTAACATTATTTTTACAGAAAAAAGCAGCAGACAAGTTTGTTTTGGGCAAATTCATACAAATGCCCAGAGGTTGCCTGTTAAGTCATTTGTTTCTTAACATCATCAATATATAAAATCTTACTCTTTGAGATGTTTGTTTGAGTTAGTAATATTTATTTATATAAGAAATTTAGCTGCACTGCCCTGGCATATGGCAGAACATTTGTTCTATTCACACTTGTGTGCCCAGAGTCTAGTCCTCTGCGTTTATAGATGTCATGAAAGAGGCTGACCAGGGGACTTATCTTTCAATGTATTATTTTTCAACCTATGGTTAGTTATCTTGCTAGAAAATCTTCCTGTTTTCAACTTTTGCTGAAACATTTCCTTCCCATATTAATGGCAGGAACTTATGAATGAAATTGGAATAGCTTATTATTATCAGTAGACTTTAGGGCTAAATTTAATTTAATTTTTTAAATGTATGAGTATTCTGTCTGCATGTATACCTGCATGCCAGAACAAGGCATTGGCCACCATGTGGTTGCTGAGAATTGAACTCAGGACCTCTGGAAGAGCAGCTAGTGCTCTTAACTGCTGAGCCATCTCACCAGCCCTAATTTGAATTTAAAAGTAAACAGACTTGAAAGCTGGAAAATGATTCTTCTAAATTGACAGGATTCTAATGTTTTGAATTTTGCTTGAGTTTAATTATATTTATGCAATGACTATATAATACTTTCACTTAAACGACAAAAGGTCTGTCACCATAGACTTTTAATATTCTCATGGAACAGACAGTCCATCTTTACATGGAATTACTAGATAGTGTCCTGTGTCAGCCTATTGTGGGTGAGCTGTAGGAAGTTGGAGAAGAGCAATTTAATAGGGAGCTTAATGAACTTTTTTTTTTTAATGTATACTGTGCTCTGCCTGCGTGTACAGCTGTAGGCCAGAGGAGTACATCAGATCACATTATAAGTGGTTGTGAGCCACCATGTGGTGGCTGGGAATTGAACTCAGAACCTCTGGAAGAACAGTCAGTACTCTTAACCTCTGAGCCATCTCTCCAGCCCTGAGTTTAAGAGGACTATTGTCCTTAGGGCATGAGGAAAATGGGTGACAAGAGAACAGAATGGCGGAGCCTCTATAAGACAGTCATGAGTAGGGGTATACACAGAAAGATAATCTAACAAAAGCCCATCTGCTGCTGACAAATATTGGCATGCTTTTGGATAGGACTATCTGTTCCCACCACATCCACATGGGAGTATGCAGTAGAATTTCCCACACAAACAGCAAAGAAGACATTTTCTACTTTCCTTCTGTTAATTCTTTCTGCTCCAACCTTCTGGGATGTCTGTCATTTCGCCCTGCTGCAAGTTATATTACTGACAGAATTTTGACCTACAGACTATCACATTTTAGTGAATAACTTTTTTTTTTACAATTTTCTGAATGCCAGAAAGATGGTGAGAGAATAGCTGTGTAAGTTGAGATATTTGGCTCTTGTTTGTTTGTAAAGACTTTTTTTTTTTAATTTTATGTATTATATATAGTGTTTTTCCTGCGTATGTGCCTGAAGGCCAGAAGAGGGCACCAGATCTCATTGCAGCCACCATGTGGTTGCTGGGAATGGACCTCTGGAAGAGCAGCCAGTGCTCTTAGCCTCTGAGCCATATCTCCAGCCCCTAGGGACATAATTTCTTGAGCTCTGAAAATATGCTTTAGTTTATTTTAAGAAAATTGTAATTAAGGTATATTTAGGGTAGGAAAGAATCGCTGTGCCTACTGATATCACCCGTGCTGTCAGGCTGGGCATCCTACCCATTAAGTCCTCCGGTGTCCCTTCTTTACCTCCACTCCTTTTCCTGCTTACATCCAAGAAAGAAATTGTGTACTTTTGACCTACTAGGTAGAATTTGTTATTTTTTGTACTACTCTAAAAATTATAAGATTCTAGGTTTCTAGTAGTTTAAACAACCACTTCAACTCTAAAGGTGATTTATGTATGTAGGTATGGATTAAACTATTTCTTCTCTGTGGGGAAAAATGATCTTTCCACATTTACTTTATATATCTTTCAAAGAAGTGAAAGATAATTTAATTTTGTATCTATGGGTTTTGCTTGCATGTATTTCCATGTACCATATGCAAGCCTGGCACTTGGGAAAGCCAGAATAAGTTTATGAGCAGTCTTGTGGACAACTAGGAATTGAACCTGGGTCCTCTGGAAGAACAACCAGTGTTCATAACTCTGCTGAATCATTCCAGCCCCATATAAGTTCACTTGTATTATAAATATCAATTTCACTGTCTTGTACCCTTTGTTTTGTTCATTTTGGATCAGAGTTGTAAGGACAAGTTGCTATTTTTATTGGTAGATACTGAAATTACTGCTTGAAATTGAAAAGTGTTATTAATATGAGTTATTTTTATCCCAGAATTTATCACAGAAAACAAGCCTTTATTGGAGATGAGAAAGCAAGATTGTGATCCTGAGATCCAAGAAAGGCATTCAGTCCTACCCAGCTAGTTATCAGGTAGCAAGTTTGGAAGTAAGATATCCAGCACAGTGAAGGAACGTATTTCTTTGGAATGCCTACTTCAGGCCCCATGAACCAGGGCTGGATGTGTAGAGCTCCTTATAGTAAGGTTGTGGTGTGTACTGTGTGCCAGACACTGTCTTCAGGTGTTTCTGTGTATTGACACGTTAACCTTCACCATAGCCCTGGGAAGATGTCAGAGAGCCCATTCTTCTTGCCAAAGCCAGTGCTGTCCCCATCTGGCCTTACAATCTCTGTCCCTCTCAGCTGTAGCATCATAGCTAAGGATAAGGGTCTATCCCCATTCAACTTGCTCTCCTTCTTCCTCTACAGAATTCTCCACCTCTATAGAACCTCATAGATTGACAGGTTTAGAAGAATAAATGTTAGAAAAGAGAAGGAAAATAGAAAGCTCACTGTTTTTTACTGTTTATTCTTACCAGGAAAAAGATTATGGCTTAATGTTGTCAAATGTTCACTACATATGGCTCTCTGTAGTATGTGAAAGTGTACAAAATTTCATGGTTCTCTGATCAGATCCACTGGCCCTGGGACTTCTGATTGTTGTGTAGTTCTGGCAGTGTATAATGTAACATTTTAAATATTGCAAGTTAATATATGATAATATAACAATGTTTACTTATTGAAAGATAGTGCTTTGGGGGAGTTGTCGAGACAGGGAAAAGATGGTGCTTCTTAAAATACCATATTTTAAGTAAAATAAATACAAACCTTTTGGGATTGAGGTTAGTTTTGCTTCAGCAATCCTGATATGGAATACTGTCACCCCTTCAAACGCCCCTGGTTCTATCCCATTGTTATCAAGAGGGTTTGCACTCATTTCTGTGAAATAAATTACATGATTTAGCACACATCAGTTATCATCATGGAAATTCACCATATAGAAGTCTGAAATAGTGGAGAAGTGTGGTCTTCATTATTCATACTCATTTCCACTTAGTTACCTACATCTGTGTACTTATCTTTCTACTGACCAAAAAACCACTGCTTTGAATTTTGTGAAATATATACATATATATAATTTCATCTCGAACCACTCAATTGATGGCATTAGTTTCCAGTATGCAATAAGCATGATGGTTTTGGTGCATTTATAGTAATAATGCAGCAGGGGGGAAAACACCCTTTGCATAATTTAAGGCATTTGTGTTATTCCATTTGTTACCTCTTAAACTGTTAGTGTGCATGTACACATACTTATGGAGGTAAGAGATTATTCTTGGATATCATTCCTAAGATGCTACCCATTTTTCTTATGTTGTTTTAAATTGGTGTAAATTAATTACACATAACCACCTTAGATGTGTCTGTTGAGATAGGGTTTTTGCAAAGGAGGCTAGGCTAGCTGGCCATTATACTGTAGGTATCTGCCCATCTTTGCTTCTTCAATGCTGGAATTACAAGTATACACTTCTGAGGCTGGAGAGATGGCTCAGACTTTAAGAGCACTGTTGGCGCTTCCCTTTAACGGTCCTGACTTCAATTCCCAGCAACCACAGGATGGCTCACAACCATGTATAGTGAGATCTGGAGCCCTCTCTGGCATGCAGATGTACATGCAGGCAAAACACTATAAATAAATACATAAGTAAAATAGTTTTTTTTAAAGTGTGCACTTCCACGCCCAACCTTTTAATGTAGATTCTGAGGATCAAACTCAGGTTCTTATATTTGTACAGTTTACTGACTGAGTTATCTCCTTAGCTCTACCTTTTAATTTTTAAAATGCCATATGTCAATTATAAATTATGTTATTACTAGAAATCTAACTTAGAAGAAATGTCAGTAAGAAGCTGTTTCATAAATGCCATGTGCTTGGTTGAATTAAGCAAATCTATGGACATGAACTTTCCTTAGGTGTTTGAATGACTGTTGTGGGAAGATGGCAGTTATATGATGGGCATTACAATAAAATAGTGAGATTTAAGTTATACAATAAAATATTCTTCCTATCTCAAAATGGATAACCATAATTATGTTTGTATTCCAAATAATAAAGAAATTGATTGTGTACATTATGTTTCAGTAGTTTATACAATACATTAAACTGCCACCTTTAAATTTAATAGCATAGGCTTTGTTAATTAGGATTCAGTTCCTAAAAACAGACCAAAGTGTGTCAGATTATTAAAAGAGAGAGAGAGAGAGAGAGAGAGAGAGAGAGAGAGAATCACAAAACTTCCTTTTATGTCCTATAATTTTTACACTTTAGTTTATAAATAGATTCAAAGATTACTTTTTTAAATTACTCTGAAAATTAATAACCTAAGTTTGGGCATTAATTACAATTTCAAGATGTTCCACTTACCCAAAACATGTAAAGCATTCATTCCTTTGAATGCATCCTTTTGTATCTTCTTAACTTTATTATCATGAATTCTGAGTTCTGCTAATGATTTGGGAAGGTTAGGTGGAATTTCACTTAGTTGATTGTGGGATAAATATAGCCTTCGCAACTTCTTTGTAGTTAGAAAGGTTTTAGGATGAATTTTTATTAGCTTGTTGTTGTTCAGAATCAGAGCCTAGATAAAGCATAGAAAGATACAGTTTAAGGCATATATCCTCGACATGTGGGTCATGACCCCCTTCACAGGGGTCACACCTATGACCATCAAAAAACACAGATGTTTACATTATGATTCATAATTGTAGCACATTACAGTTATGAAGTGGCAATTAAAATAATTTTATGGTTGGGGACAAACACAGCATGAGGAACTATGTTACAGATTCACAGCACCAGGAAGGTTGAGAACCACTAGTTCAAGGGAATGGATTGATTACTGGTATTCTACAAGAACTACTCATGGAAATCAATGTAACTTCTACTATTTGTTTACTAGCTAAAGATACCAGTCACAATTTCAGCTATAGACATATTTATTATTAGCTGGGTGTGGTGGTGCACTCCTTTAATCCCAGCACTCGGGGAGGCAGGTGGATCTCTGTAAGTTCAAGGCCAGCCTGGTCTACAAAGCAAGTTCAGGACAGCTAAGCCTACACAGAGAAACCTGTCTCCAAAAAAGAAAAAAGTTTTTATTGAGTTAGAACAGTACAATGTTTTAAAGGCTGGTGCTAGTTAGATACATTCACAGTAAAAGTAAAATAGTGTACTTCTATTTTTTTCCCTCTGCTATATTGAACAGAAAAAAATTTTGAAGTTTACCAATTTTGGTGGCAGGTTTCTTGGCATCTTTAGGATCTTTTTGTCCCTCTAATAATCTGATTCTGTAAGTAGCAGCTTGAGATTTATTTCTTTTATAAACTTTATTCATACTCTGTTCTTCCTTTTGTTTCTAGATAGATACAGTATGTCTTCCTGGGGTTTCTCATTTGTTTCTCCTTAGCACATACATTCTGGCTGCACAGCAAGCTCCTTCAAGGGTGTGCTTATTCATTTACTCTCTGGCCTTTGTGTCTCTCTCTAATCATCCTCTTTCCTGACAAACCATGGCTGTTAAAGGTTTCATCTAAGAGAGATTAATCCTAGGAGAAGAGGGGAAACTGTTTCTTGCTGCCCTCTAGCAAAATAGGTTCCTTGTTAGTGTATTTCCCTTTAGTTAGCAGTTAAATGAGGTAGGGAGTTAGCTTTAACAACTTAGTGGGTCACAAATGTAGCTTCTGACTTTGACGTGACCTCATCAGGTTAAATCAAGCTTTCCTTTGAGTGCTATAGTATAGGGTACTATGAAAAAAAAGTGACTTGACCAGAAGACCGAAGATGAGGCTCCAACGTTATAGAGAGTGTTGGGTGACTGTTCTGGCAGTAAACTGTCTCAGTCATTTCATTCATTTTGGGAACTGCTAACCTGCACTGCTGGTTCACTCAGGAATTTAAGTCTTATTCCTTCTCAAGTCTCTGAGGGGTGTTGAAGAACAGATAGTTTAGTTCTACAATCAAGTTTAGTTGGTTAGGGGATGAGATCTTTTTATATCAAGATAAAGGAGTTAAGTTAATAGAGATGAGATAGGATAGATACTGAATTTCATTCAGAAATTTAGACCCAACAAGACAGGAAAGAGGTTTACTTCAAGTTTGACAAATACAAATAGCCAAATCACTATGAATGTAACATTTATAGAACTCATGATTGTCACATGGTTCTCCCTGCTGTATGTAGTTTGTTTTATGCATGTGTAATAAAATGTATATGAAAAAAGTGACTTGCCTGTTGTCGCCCTGTAAATGAAGGTCAGAGCTTTGCCTAATAAGTATATGCCTCAATAAGATCTTGTCATGGTGCTCAGGACTTATGTCTTTGTCATTTATATGTTTGTTTTCTGGTGAAGACATGCATTTGTTGGATTTTTGAAATTAAATAAAAGGAATGATGAGTAATAAAACTAGGAGAAAGCTTTTCTTCAACTTTGTTCAGCTCTGTCCAATGCTGAATGACATAATGCCTGGCATGATAGGCTGGCAGGGTAGCCCCAGCTCAGCTGTACTCTCAATGTTGGCTTTTATACAGGGAACTGGCTGTCCTGCAGCCCAGAGTCATCACTAACAAACGATGGAGAAGAGAATGCTCTGTGCAGGAACTAAGTGCAAAGAGAAGTAAGTGGGAAGGCCTGAGGGTGTCTAGGACCCGGTCACTCTGTGTGCTGTCTTTCCTAGGAGAGTGCCAGCACCAAACAGGCAGCTTGAAATAGAGCAGCGACTCCCAGAATGCTAAGACATTTGATTTCTCTTTTAAGACAGGTAATTTAAGATGACATTATAAATTAAACTTTTAGTATTATACAGAATACCACTACTTCAAGTATAAAGCAGCTGCTGATGGAAGTGCTTTATCCTGTAGTAGTGGCAGACGCTTCTTGCTACACCTGCTTGGGGGAGATAAAAAGGATCATCACATAAGTTTGAGGCCAGCCTGAGTAATAGTGAAACCTTCATGTCTTGTAAAAAATAAAAATGAAGGTGGTTTACATTAATATATTTGGTCAGTCTACTCACACGGGTCTGACATTAATACTGATCAACAGTTAGGGAAATCCCTATCTTTGAGTAGCAACTTACAAACCATTGTACAAAATCCATGTGATCATTACACCCTTCTCACTTCTGAGGAAGGTAAGGCTACTTCCTCCAGTGTTATATAGCTGATAGTGCCAAGAGCTGTTCCCAGGTTCACCCAACACCAGAAATTCACCTTTAACACAATGCAGTATAGAAATTGACTTTAAAATATATTAAGATTATGCTATACTGATTTGAAACTTTTATAGTTTTGGTATCAAATAACAGTTGTTGTTTTCTTGGTTACTTAATGTTGCTTCAAAGGTAGTAGAAGCATTCACAGGTATATAAATTTCCACATTTTCTTTTTAAATTACATGTGTATTTATGCACATCTTTTCAGTCTGATGGTAGAATAATGACCTCTCTTTTTCTCCAAGTTTTTGGGATGGGCTAGATGTCTCTTTGGTGGAATCCATTGTGTTATTGCTGACTATCTTAATATTTGAGTAAGTCATAATATATTTGGATTCCATATATGGAAACTGCACTTTATTTGGCAATTGAACACCGTCTTCTTACCTTAAAGAACTGTTAGAGGCCAGCTACCAAGCAGGACAGTGCTTAAACACAAGCTTTTGGGGAAGGTTGACCTTGTCTCCAGGCTCTGAGCATACCATGACAGTTATCTTTTTGTGCGCCTCTAATATGGTGAGTATGTCTTTGATCTGGGATGATGGGGCAGGGGTGGGGACAAGATAACGTCTTGTTACCCAGATGCAGAATCTATACTACTGTTGTATATAAATAGATCTAGATGCAAGGCCTAGTATAATTGTGAATTCTCTTCTCCTCTTAGTATTTTACTTCCTCTAAAGACAGCAGATTGTATGTTTATTTTCTCTAGCACAGCCTAGGAGTATAGAGTACTGGCCTGAAAGACCTGACCCTGGCCCACTATTCTATACAGTATAGAGCCTGAGCTGCTCCTCTGGCACACCTAGCCTCAGCTCAGCAGGACAAGGGCAGTGCTGGCAGGAGCCTGGCACCTCTACAGCAGACTCTTCATCCTAACTGAATTTCAGATTAAATTAGAAACTCAATAGACTCATAAGGTCCAAAATCCTAGGTAATGTCATGAAAATAAAATATTAATTATATTTATTAATATAGAATGGGGAAATTCTTTTCCTTTTTAAAAGATCAGAAAAATACATACATGAATATATTCTGTGTGCTACAGTTAGAGAACTGTGGTGAGATCTTAATTCAGTGGTTTGGGGTAAAGATTTCTTACATACTATGTTTATTATTGGTTTAGATCATTATTTTTTGTTGGTTTTGAAACAGGGTTTCATGTAGCTATGGCTGGCCTACTTTCACCTACCTATGCCTCCCAAGGCTACTAAACACTGGCAGTAATTCTCTTCTTACTAATTTTAGTAGCTAGTGAGCATTGTCATCTGATTATGAAATCATTTAAACTCTCAGCATAGTAACCTTTTATCTGGCTAGTATTCTGTAAACATTAATTGGATTAATACATAGTATTGGGGCCAGGTGTGGTGCCACATGCTTTTAATCCCAGCAGAGAATTAAAGGGAGGCAGAGGCAGGTGGATCTCTGTGAGCCTGGTCAACAAATCGAGTCCAAGACAGCCAGGGCTTATTATAACAAGAAACCATCCTGGAAACAAACAAATTGTGTGTGTGTGTGTGTGTGTGTGTTGTTTACTTGACTGAATACAAGAATTTTGCAGTGGGACAACTATAGGAAAGTAAGATATCTTTATATTGATGCAGTGTAAGTCATCATTTCAACAGTGATAAGAATTGTCAGTTAAGTATTTGAAAATATTGAACATATATTCTTACATAAAGTGAAGTGAGTCCTCTAAAATCATTTTCTTTAATTTCCTTAATTTTATTATTTTGAAGGTCAATCATTCGAGTATCAAATGGAATATTGCTTGGTACCGAGGTCAAACCTGAGAAACAAACAAAGATGTTACAGATGTTAACATTCGTGTTAAAGATGAGATCAGTAATTCTGTAGAGATGTACATTTTAAAAATTCATGGTGATCAATAACATAGGACTTGGTAGTTGTAAAAACTGACAAGTAACACTTTCTTTTGAAAAGTCTCAAAACCTTTTCAAGGAACTTTTTATCTTTACAAAGTATCTATCCATGTGTCTTGCGCCTGGCTGGCTCCAATGTGATATGCATGGTGGTAGGCTGTGCTTGGCTTTGTGTAGAGGTCACAAGCAGCAGCTTGCACCATGCACATTGGGCTGAAAATAATAGCTTTTTTTTTTTTTTCAGATTTGTGGGTTATCAAGAAACTGGAACAGATGGGTCTTGACCATTTTTTTGTTTTTAAGAAGAACCAAAAAGAAATTGGGTGGGGTGACACACACCTTTAATCCTAGCGCTCAGGAGGCTGGGAGGCAGGCAAATCTCTGTGAGTTCTAAGGTAGCCTGGCCTACAGAGTTGGACGCTGTCCAAAAAAATAAAAAGAAGCCACCCAAAGTGTAGAAAGTGTAGATATGCTAGATTATTTTCATCAATATTAACAATAACTTACTGTTTTACTGTGAATAGTCAATTCCTCTAGCTGGCTGTAAATCTTATTTACAGATCATACAAATATCTAGATTAGTATGTAGATATGAGATATAAATTATTTCATTCATCACCTACAGTATTAATTCAAGAACAAAATGATTTAACTCACATCACTTTCCTACCCTTATGCCTTTAGTCTCTGTTCTTCTTTGCAGGAGCAACAGGTACCTTTATTATCTCAGAATAAGATAAAGTTGCACACTTCTTTTAAATTTTTTGGAGATTATAATATAATTACATCATTTCACTCTTGTATTTCCTCCCTTCAAACTTGACTTGTCATGATCTCCTTCTCTGTCTCTGTCTGTCTCTCTCATCTCTCTCTCCATCCCTCTCTCTTTCTATCTCTTTGGTTTTTCAAGTCAGGGTTTCTCAGTGTAATAGCCCTGGCTGTCCGGGACTGCCTTTGTAGGTCCAGCTGGCCTCGAACTCACAGAGATCCGCTTACCTCTGCCTCCCTGAGTGGCACTATATCCAGCTTCCTCTCCCCTCTTGGTTGCCAATATGTGAGCTGCAATGCGCAGCCACCCAAAATTAATGGTTCCTCCATTAAAAGATTATTTGTTAGAACAACAAAAACAACATAATGAGGTTACTCAGCAAGAATGATAAATTTTAAATAGACTTTAGTTCAATCACTTCTTTTTTAGGAAGTTCTAAGCCCAAAATATTCACAATGAATAGAACATTGCACTTAAAATATCTAAAGATTTCATGACATCTACAAGGTTCATGGCATTGCTCTAGATGGCACTTTATTTTGTTACTGTAGAATTTTACTGGCAAGTACAGGATCAACCTCTTGACATTTTGAGTTGAATTATGGTGAAGGAAATTAAAAATTAAGTGATTAGATTTAAAAAGAAAAAAATACTCTCTATGTAAAGTCCTCCTTTTTTTCTTTTTTATTCTGAATTTTCAGTAAGTGTAAATATGCTTTACGGTCTGCTGTATTCTCCACCTAAACATTTCTCTGCCTGTTTTGCAGTTCTAGGATTAAAATGAGCGCAGGGAGCAGGCAATCTACCACCACTCCACTTTTCTTATTTCTTATATGTCCTCTCCATTTTACCTAAGGTGGCCTCTAACTTGGCCCTTCTGTCTTGGCTTCCTAAGTAGTGTGGACTAAAAGCTTGGGCTCCCACACTTGCCTTCCAGAGTGTGGTAATAAGAGTGCAAGTAAACCATTTTACGTTGAAGAGAGTTTTGAAATTTCAGTGACTACTTTTTTTTAATCCTCTTAACCTTTTCAAAATAGCAGTATTCTTCAAAACAAAGTTGGCTCCTGTCCTTACCTAGATCGGAGCAGTGGACAACTCGAGAGTAGCATTGGCACCCAAAGGGACATGTTGGAAACAAATCAAAAGGGAAAAAGGGGTTCACTGGCTCCTTTGTTGGAAAGAGTGAATTGTCGTCATCATCGTTGTCATCATCATCTGTGTCTTCCATATCCTTCAACATCATGTTCTTCAGTGCTGTGTGTGAAGGACTAAAGGGTTTAGCAGAGCACACAGCCAGCAGCAGCAGCAGCAGCAGCAGCAGCATATACTCCTTCATTCTGTCCTGGGTACAAATCCAACCTGCCATTCAATAGACATTGAAAGTTAGAGTCCCAACTTCTGCTATATACGTTTCTAGTGTTGGCAAGAGTATGACATTCTTATCCATTGCTACGTAGTGCAAGATCAAATCTATTAACTTAAACAGCTGTGTCTGTCAATGATGGTGCATGCTCATAATAGCAATAGTTGGGAGCCTGGAACAAATTTTACTGGTAAGTGCAGGCTTGATCTCATACCTTGAGATAAATTTCAGTGAAAGAAGTTAAAATGAAATACTAGTATAGATTATTTTCTGTGAAATAAAAAAGCAAATATTTAAAAATACTTAACCTAGTTCTAAATTAAAAATAGGTAGTACAAATAAGTCTAGCCAATTATAAATGACTGCAGTAGAACTATGGATAAAGTACTTGTCTTTATTAATATGTTTTGAAATACAGTTTCACATATCCCAAGCTGGTCTGGAACTTATTATGTAGCCAAAAATGGCCTTGAACTCCTGATTCTCCTGCCTCTACCTCCCATGTTTAGGATTCAGGGGTACAACACTTATACCTGGTTTATGTAATGGTGGGGATTAAACTTAGGGCTTGCTAAGTGCTCTACCCATTGGATATCCCCAGCCTGGGTAAGTTTTGTCTTCTTTTTTTCCTTTAAGTTTATGAGCAATAAATATTTCTTTTATAATTAGGAAAGAACAGTTAAGTATTGTATAATTAATATTGTAGTCTCAAAATCCTTCCATTGCTAATATCTATGTCGTTTTCCAAGGATATCATCAGTGGTTCTTAGACAATGTGGACATTTTTCTTAACTGACTTATTTTTTACCGCATCCAGCCTTATTCTCACATGTCATTGGGATCTTTTTATTTCTAATCTGTTCTGTTATCTAATACCTCATCTTGACCCTCTGATGCCCAGACCTTTTTGTTGTTGTTGTTGTTGTTGTTGTTGTTGTTGTTCATTATTTTACTGAGTTTCATCTGGTTGAGTATTTGTCTCTGGTAGATGCTATGGGGTTTGGGGGTTTTGTTTGTTTGTTTTGTTTGTTGTTGTTTAGTTCGTTTTGTGTTTATGTGTGTGTGTCTGTGTGTTAAAGCGTATACAAACTAGAATGTATAAATGAGAACCTTCAGAGCATGAGTTTATTACCATCTGATTTCTGATATTCCCATGGGTTTATTTACACATCACAGTTTAGGAGTTATTCTTACTGTTACTTTATGGTTTGAAACAGGGTCTCCATATAGCCACCGGTTAGCCTCAAACTCCTTGTGGGTGCTCCTCCTGCCTCAGTCCCAAATACTGAGATTACAAGCACTTACCACAACCTCGGAAATATGTACATTCTTAGACATTTTCAAAGATTAAAAACATAATGAAATCCTCAAGAATAAGTATATGCCAGTGATATCTATTAGCAAAACCAAGTCTTAAGTTGACCATGCATATAATACATCTGCTGACTGTCGAGAACAAAGGGCTCTCCAGAATGCCCCTCAGCCTCCATCACTTAACAATATGCTAGGTCTGCATTTGTGTCAAAGGTGGCTCAGGAAGAGAATTCTACATGTCTGGCCCAGCTTCAGAATACCTGATCCTTGAGTCAGCAGTTTGCTGTGTCCCAGAACCCAGAAATTAACTTTAACATTTACATTTTCCTGAATTCAAAAATCAGAAATAGACCTGGGGAGATGATGCAGTCAGGAAAGTGTGTGCTGTGCAAGCATAAGAACCTGCACATGGCCTCACATTTGACTATGTCCCCTGGAGGGGGAGACCTGGTGGCACTCAGAGGAAGGACAGCAGGTCGCCGAGAAGAGACTTGATACCCTATGAGCATATACAGGGGGAGGTAATCCCTCTCAGGAACAGTCATAGGGGAGGGTAATAAGGGGAAATGGGAGGGAGGGAGGAATGGGAGGATACAAGGGATGGGATAGCCATTGAGATGTAACAAGAATAAATAAATAAAATTAAAAAAAAATGAACCTGCACATGGGTGAGCATGCACAGGTATGGGAAGTGGTTGTCTGATAATAAGACTTACGGAATCCACAATGGGGACATTTTGCTGGTATTTTAGGCCAGCCCAAGCTACTCGGTGTCTGAAACCACGTACCATAATAGGTACAGGTAGGGAAGCAGATGAGAAGCAGGGACAAAATCATTCTGAACAACTTGTATGTAGGCCACGCTGTCCTTGAATTTATGGGCATTCCTCCTATCTCTGCTCTGAAATGCTGTGTTTACAGGTGTGAGTCACCACATCTGGTTCCAGTACATCTTCTTACCTCACACCTTTTTGCGGTTTCCCAGCTCCTTACTGTTAATACCATATCAGCCTTAGTCTCCAAAACAGTCTTTCTCTAGAAATTCAGCTTGTCCTTAGCTGACTTAGTTGTCACTGATTTGTTTGTTTGTTTGTTTTGCTTGCTTGCTTGTTTTGAGAGAGGGTCTCACATACCCACAGGGTCACTTTGGATTCTCTATATAACTGAAGATGGCCTTGAATAGCTGGTATGCATGTCTCCACTACCCAAGTCCTAGGATTACAGGTATACACCACCATGTACTGTTATTACTGTGCTGGTAATAGAGCCCAGGGCTTCATGAATACTCAGCAAGCATCTACCCACTGAAGTGCATCACCAGCTCCTTTGGTTGATTTTTTTTTTCTTTTTTTTTCTTTTTTTTTTTTTGCATCCTTACATTGCAGCTCTTCCAGATGCACAGCTACTCCTAATCTCAGCAACTGGAAGCTTGCAATTACAACACTATTTGAAGTCCTGTTTTGGCCTATCCTAGTTTGAGGTTGCCAGAGTTAGTTGTTCAGTGAGCATTCTTTTGCTTTTGTTTGTTTGTTTTGTTGTTATGGGTTTGTTTTGTTTTGTGGTTTTTTTGGGGGGGTTG
This sequence comes from Acomys percivali, assembly GCA_907169655.1. NCBI lineage: Eukaryota > Metazoa > Chordata > Mammalia > Rodentia > Muridae > Acomys > Acomys percivali. Next base: position 80,167,078 of record OU015746.1, on the reverse strand, counting down.
TTGTTTTGGTTTGGTTTGGTTTTGGTTTTTTGAGACAGGGTTTCTCTGTGTAGCCTTGACTGTCCTAGACTCACTTTGTAGACCAGGCTGGCCTCAAACTCACAGCGATCCACCTGCCTCTGCCTCCCGAGTGCTGGGATTAAAGGCGTGAGCCACCACGCCCGGCTTTATGGATTTGTTTTGTTAGTGGGTTTTATTTGTTTGTTTTGGTGGGGGTTTTTTGGATTTTGTTTGTTTGCTTTGAGACAAGGTCTCTATGATGTAGTCTTGGCTGCCCTGGAACTTTCTATATATTTTTAAGCATGATGTCAGTTCATTTAATTGGTAAGGTAGCATATATAGCCCTCCTGTTCCTTTCCTCGCAGTTCTACTCAAAACATAACTATAACTCCTAATTAAATACTCTTATGAAGTATATATTATTAAAGTTTGCATTAGAAGCTGAGCATAGTGGCACATAACTATAATCTCAACACTTGGGAGTCTGCGCAAGATACTGAGTTTGAAGCCAGCCTGGGCTATATTGAGAATCCTGGGACATCTTGAGCTATATAGGAAGACCCTGTGAAAACAACAATAACAAAAAGGGATACTCTTGAATGTTAAGTGCTTGATGGCAGTGAAGGAGAGCTGGCTATGGAGATTGCTGTGTGAGTAAAGGGCTTACTATGCAAACATGAAGCACTGATTTGATATCCTCAGCACACACTTGAAAACTGGGTATGTTGACACATGTCTATAACTCCAGCGCTCAGCGTGACCTAGGGAGAACACAGGTGGATCCTGAGGACTCTGTGGATAGCCATTCTAGCATAAGTGCTGATTTCTAGATTTAAGTGAGGACCCTATCTAAAAAATGGCTGAACACACCTGTTCACACATGTGCCCAAGCATACACCACACACACTTTCTATAAATAAATGAATACACTAATAGTCTAAATTAGTAAGTATCCACTGTATATTCCTACCCGGTGCATGTAAAGGCTCTGACTGTAGATGTGAGTTTCCCAAATTTTGAAGATGACATTTTTTTTCAAGACAAGGTTTCTCTGTGTACCCTTGGCTGTCCTGGACTTGCTTTGTAAACCAGGCTAGTCAAACTCATAGCCATCCACCTGCCTCTGCCTCCCCAATGCTGGGCTTAAAAGCATGCACCACCATGCCCAGTGAAGATGACATTCTTGAGTGTTTCTCTCCTTTTAATAATCCCCCATTACTTTTTTAAACCAATAGAGCATTGAAAAATATTTAAATGAGTATAATACCATATAAATGGGATAGAATGACACCTTTTCTCACACATAGGTGGTGGTGGTGATGGTGATGATGGTGATGGTACAAAGACTTTTTTTAATAGCCCAGTCTGGTCTCAAACTTGTGATCTACTTTAGTGCTAGGATTTTAGACATGTGTTACCATGCCTGCTATTAAAATATTTGAAATACCAGCCTGACAACAAAAGTCTTTGCTTTAATCCTAAATATATGCCTTGCCATTCTCTAGCATTCTACTGATAGCATAGCTGGCACATTTCCACACACATTGTTCTCATTCATTGGTCTCTCCCAGAAGACAAAAAAAAAAAAAAAAAAAAAAAATTACCTTCCTGAAAAATTGTTTTGGAATTCACAGTGCTTTAAGGTCTTAGCCCCATTTTCTAGATTATAGCAAATGAAAATTGGGTTTATTGAGTTGGCTGATTGTTTTGGTTTAAGTCTTTTACTGTAAAAACTGAATTATATGGGCTTTATCTTCCAGTATAAGAATAAAAACTATTTTAACTCTAAGGTATTTGAAATATAGAACTAAGAAAACTATGGAAAACTTTTAAAGTATATATAACAAGAGGAGTGTGTTAGCATCCCAGAGTGAGTGCCAAGAACACATCTTGATTTTCCATGTGGCCTGGCAGCAGAGCTGAGGGCTGGACTCATGTGTATGTGTTCCACATGCTGGTGAGAGAGATTCCTTTAGCCTACTTGCCTAAATGAGCTTGAGAGTAACTCCCCTAGTGCTGAGTGGAGGTTCAGGTTGAGGAACAGGATATGGGGTATGAGAAGTTGGAAGTGGATGTACGGGAGTAAGGAGAAAGCACATAAAACAGGGAACCAAGAAGCAGAACAATGATGGGTTTGCTCTCTTCCACATCCTGCCTCAGGTTCACTAAGCATCAGCTGCAGTCCCTCCTTTCTAGAATTATAGTATTTCATGACTGCCTCTGTCTTTTTCAAAACTGTAGTAGATGGAAGTATGAATTGAGACTTCTGTCTCACAGTAGAGGAGCCTTGTCATTGGTAAGTAGTGGAGGTAACCAGACCTATATAGGTACAGACATATATATTCACAGCCTACCACCTCAATTAAACTACCTCTTGGTAGAGGTTCTAAAAAACAGTCTGGACCATACTACCTTCATAATGCCAATGAAAGTACTCTAGGGAGCACACTACCTTTAGATCTTTGGCCACCTATAGCTGTTACAAACATCCTTTTATATTAAGAACAGAAATGCCTTCTTAATAGTTCTCTATTCTAGGGGGCTGGAGAGATGGCTCAGAGGTTAAGAGCTCTGGCTGCTCTTCATAGGTCCTGAGTTCAATTCCCAGCAACCACATGGTGGCTCACAACTATCTATAATGAGATCTGGTGCCCTCCTCTGGCCTGTAGGTGTACATGCAGACAAGATATTGTATGCATAATAAATAAATAAATCTTTTTAAAAAATAGTTCTCAATTCTATTTCTATCTTCTGTTAGCCAGTGTGTGTGTGTGTGTGTGTGTGTGTGTGTGTGTGTGTGTGTGTGTGTGTTCGCATTCGCATTCATTCTTGGTTGCTTGTTAAAAAAAAAAAAAAAACAGAGGCCAACCTTGTTACCCTGAGGAATTTGTCCACTGATGTTGCTAGATATCTACTATAGATTTCAGGAGTCCATGAGTAGATCCTAAATCGCTGTTGGTCACACTCTACAGCTGTTTAACACTGGATAAATATTTGCAGTGCATAAGAGGGAGCACTGTACAATCTGGGCATGGTTGTGCACTCCTTTAATCCCAGCACTGTGGAGGCAGAGGCAGGTGGATCTTTGTGAGTTCGAGGCCAGCCTGGTCTACAAAGTGAGTCCAGGACAGCCAGGCCTACACAGAGAAACGCTATCTCAACCCCCCCGCCCCCCGCCCCGCAAAGGTTATTCACTTTGGCAGCATTTAGAAAGCTTTGGGGTTTGGTCTCAAGTTCTAGTCTTAATAAGAAAACTTTGGGAATACTGTCCCAGTGTTCCTACTGTTGCTAATAAATCAGAACATTTAGAGCTGAGAGACAGCTCTAGACATCACTCCCAGGAACTCTGTAGAAGAGGAAGTTTAGGCTTTGGGCTTCCAGAACTCCCTGGAGGCAGCAGAGCTGAGGCAACTTCCTCACTCTCTGCTAAAGTTCTCAGCCATGCTCCGAGTAGATTTTCACCTCACAGAGTCGCTTCCAGACAGCGAAACAACTTTCCTCTGTGAAACAGCTCTCCTCTGAAAAAGACAAGGTGAGGTCTGGCCATCTTCTCAGACTTCCTAAATGCAGCAAAGAAATGCAAAGGTTTCTTGTTTACCCTTTGACTGTCTGCAGACTTAAAATGGAAATCTTGTCTGAGAGAATGCTGTTTTCTTTCAGAACCTTTTTAGGTATATAAGTCACAGTATTCTTTAATCCCGTGTTTAAAGATCCACTTGACAACTTGACTTGAATATTTCAGTTCACAGATATGTTATAAGCTCCAGCATATAAATGTGGCAAAACATGTCCCGTATATCTCACAGAGAGACTACAGACTACATGCAGATATAATCAAGACATAGCCTTATTGTCATATAACTTAAAAGTCCAAGCATGCATTGGGAAACATAATCACTGTACCATTTGTTCATAGATACCAATACTTTTAATCAGTTTTACCTTGAAAATATAAATGATATTCTAATTAAAGTATTGGCTGTTTTCTTTCCTTAGATGCCAGTTTTTCTCTTTATCAACTATATTCAGCAACCTAACTGCTGTTTTAAAAACAAAACATTTGTTCCTCTCCACTTTTGAGATTTCTACCAGTGCTTGTAAAGTTAGTCTGTTCTGTCTCAAGCCTCAGGTCAGGTATCAGGACACTCATTTCTAATGTAGTGGTTAGTTGTAACAGGAGGCTGCATTGCTCTCATTCTTTCCACTACTCTACTGCAGTGTCCCTGCCAAAACCAGACAAGAAACAGCAGCTCAGATACTCTGACCCGAGCTAGGCTGGTGCTCCATCTGTCTCCCTTCCCTTCTTCTTCTCTTGCTTTCATTTTCTTCCTTTCTTAACACAATGATTATTGGTTGGATTACAAGAAAAATAAAGTAATAATAAGGCATACTATTTATAGAGCAATAGATAAGACACACAGAAACCCCTCAGGCTTTGTGACTTTGTGACTCAGTCCTCATAGCATGTGGCCTCTGTTTTCATGGCAGCCACACCTCTGAATACATTAGCATGAAAGAATACTATGTTCTATTTAGAATATTGGGAGTAGATTGGTGAAAGCATTCTTAAATTTTTAAGATATTTAAAAAAAGAAGTATACTTTTTTTTTTAAGTGCACTTTGTAAAAGAACAAAGGAAATCTTTAAGAATGAGGCTGATGAAAAGGAGTCTCTAATTTTTCATATGAAATATAGACTGGTTAAACTATTGCTGATAGGTATTCTTTCTTCAAATTATGTTGATTTCTGTTATAATTTCCCAGTATTATTTCATTGTACAATAAGACATGTAGCAAGGGAAAAAAAGTTTTCAAAGGTATAGAAAAAATGACATTTTAATAATTTACATGTTTAAAGAAACAGTATCATAGATTTACATAGTGAAAGACTTTAATATATCTAATATTTAAATATTCATTGATATTAGTTAGTAAAGTAATATTGTTTTTCAAAAGGATTGTATAAGATATCTGTTTACTTTTTAAAATCAGTCAGTCATATTAACATTTATAATAAAGCATTAGTGACAGTTTTTTACATTGTTTTTAAAAAGTACATAATGGTTAAAATAAATTTATTAGAAGCCATAAAACTAAAGTAATTTTAGTTACAAAATACAGAGGTTTTAAAAGTAATGTTTATTCTAAGGAACTGCAGTTTAAAGTTTACCATGTAATTCACAAATATTTATTAATAACATTTGTGCTTCCTTAGAATCAACAATAAAATAACTGTATACTGGTACATGTAATAGAGACATGAAAACATACCTTGTCAGAAGAGAGTTTTCTTCAAAGTAGAATTTATCCACCCTGTATTACTTAGCTACAATGTAAGTATCCTCAAACCTCTTTAAGAAGAAAAGATAAAGTATTACATTTAAAAGAAAAGAAAACACAAAAAGCCAGCCGTCCTAACAGCCTCTGTGTGGCTGCACCCTGGGTGATACTGGAATAAACTGCTTCCACAGATTAGTACATGTTAGTACTGAAGAGCGAGATTAAAACTTGTTACTGCTCATATGTTTTCCATCACTGTTTGTATCGGAGCCAAAACTTCTAGCTAAACTCTAGACGTCTACTGGAAGATTTGGAAGAAAGAAAAAAAAGGGGGGGGAGTTTAATAATTCATGGCAACTGGCCATTGAAGCTGTAATAAGTCACTCTGAAAATACCTTATTTGAGAATACTTTATGAAATTCTTACATAAATGAACACCTATAAATTAGTTTCAAAAATCACTCACATTTTATAGACTAATCATTTATAAATGTTAGTAAAGAACACCCACATTATTTAAGTGTAAACCCAAAGTCTACATGTACCTAAGTAGCCATGACTCTGTTTTCTCATAATGACTGAGAATTATGCTATTATGTTAAGCAGATGTCTCAAGACTTTTTTTTTTTTTTTAAGCTCTTAACCCTGCAATAGGCATCTTAAGGAACTGCAAACCAGGGCCTGCAAACTGTGCCTAGGTCTGTTGTGTCTGTTGTGGTACACACAGCCAGGTAACTCCTACACCTTCCCTTTACAAGAGTCTCAGCTCTTTTCTCACTGGCGTTCAAGAGATGCCATTCTCTGAGAAGAAAATCATTTCCCCCCTTTCCACTTAAAGAGCCCCACATCCTTTAAGCACACAATCCTGTAAGAGATGGTATGTTTCTGACTCTAGGGAGAAAGACTCAGTTGGTATAGGTGATCCCTGTGAATCATGTGATTTGTGCAGATTTGTGAAAATATAGTCTAATGGGTTAGCAGAAATGTAGTCTGCCCTGTCAAAAAGTCTCATCACCTGTTTTCCCACTCTGCAGAGAAATGGTACAGAATTGAGCCAATGACAACCATAGAAAATTTGTATCTCACACATGTCAGGAAGCTTGGTTTTGTATTCATCTTCCCTTCCTTCCCATATGTAAAAGACTCATCTTTTAACCTCAAATCTGACATCAGAGGCAGCTCAGCACTCCAGATACCCCATTCATTGTGTCTCAGGTGTTGCTACAGCCTTCTCAGCAACATATTTGCAGTAGATACTCATACGCAGTTATTTAATTGCATTTTAGTTAGAAATGTATCTGTTAACTTGATGGATTGGGAACAGGATAAAAGTATAAACTGTACTATGTTAATCGTGTGCCCAGAACAATGATGCCTGAATTCCATCAGAGCATAGTCACAAAAAGGAAGCTCATGAGTATAATTCAATTTGTCCTGCACAATGGCTTGTTTTGTATTTTAATATTTTACTGAAACATATTAAAAGAGGTAAACATAGCATAATAATACAGCTTGATGAATTTAATTCTTGATAAAAACTAAATCTCTTCTCATCATCCCCAACAAAAATAATTTCAACTTCATAGCTTATTCTTGAACTTTATACACATGCAATCATATTATATATTCTTCATGTGTCTCTCTTCATTCAACATTTTGCTTTTAAAGTCACCTGTGTCATTGTGGTTAGCAGTAGTTCATTCTCACTGCTGCCTATACTGTAGGAATGCGCCACACATTATTAACATATTCAACAGTTAATTACTTTCTAAAGAATTGTTATGAACATTTTAAAATCTTGTTATTTGTGAATTGTACAAATGCATTTTAGTTAGGTGGGAATTGCTGTATCTTTACTTCTCCCAGGGTTCAGGAAGGTGGGACTGAGGAGCTTTCTTCCCCAGGCCAGCATTAGGATGCTGTGTCTCCTGCATTCTGAGAAAGTCACCTTTGAATAGAACCTCTTAAGTCCTTGGAGTCTTTTTGTTTTCTACCAGTCTTGTTGTTTTCCCCCACCTCTCCATTATGTTTTGCTCTAAACATTGAAGAACTAGTTGTATTAGAACAGTATTTTAGAAGTTGTAGTTATATTATATCACGAATGAGATAAATTACTAAACTTAAGTAATATTCTTTTTACTTAGTGAACATAAAATTTGACTACTTAAAAGTTATATAAAAATGCAGATTTTGCCCTATATACTAATGATTATGAAAATAAAAATAGCTAATACTGTGCTCACATACGATTCTGAGATGCTGCTAGCCCTTCTGGTGTAGACATGGACAGCAGAGGTCAAAGTCCATAATACAAGGTAAAGTAAGGAAAGGCCTGGGAAACCGTGTCAGGTAAGGTGAGTGCTGTAGGAGCTGTGGCACAGGTGGGCTGTGGACACACACGGTTGCCTGCCAGCACTTTGTGTTTTAGTGTCTAGCACTCTCTCACTTTCTTAGAGAACTTGAAAAGATTGTATTTCTGTGGAGGAAAATGGGATGAGATGACAGGTCTAGGGCCCTCACAGTACGGCGAAGGCTGCAAGGATGTATGCCATACATCTCAATAATCTCCAAGGATGCTGGGCATAGTGGTGCAGTTATTTAATCCCATCACACCGGAGACAGAGGCAAGTGGATCTCTGAGTTAGAGGACAGCCAGGGCTACACAGAGTAACCCTGTCTTGAAAATCAAAAAAGAATGGCCAAGAGCACTGAAGCCTAGAGTGCATATATGTATACCACAAGGCTTGGTTTGCTTTGTTTCTTTTGAGACAGGATCTCTCTAAGTATCTCAGACTGGCCTACAATTTTTGATTCTCCTTACTCAGCCTCTAACATGCCTAAATTATAGACTGGGTTTGTACTGTCTTGGTTGGCTAATAGCCTAGAGTTTTGCATTTAATGTATACTTACAAAAACTTTTGGGGATGGTTCAGATTTTATGGGTTGTTTCTGTATTTGTGTTCTATCTTGAAAAATGCTATGCAGCAAAACACCCTGAAGGCCTAGGGCAGAGTTCTCTGTGTATTGTGTATCTCCTGTCTCCTCTCTGCCCTGACCTTCATGAGTTTACTGCTGCAGTGGCTATTTATGAGGTAGACCTCACTCCTGTTCCCTTGCTTGAGGTTTCAGTCTGTGAAAGGATTATTGCCATCATTTGTCATTTAACATGGATCTAATTGAGTTTGTGAATAATAAGTTTATATAATACAGTTTAGCTTATTGTAGAGCGTGGATATGAAATACTGTTAACTGTCTCTGTGGTGGTTTGAATGAGAAATATCTCCTATTGGCTTTGGTAGTTGATAATGTGATTCCCCTGACACTTTTGGGAAAGATTGTGGAACCCTTTTAGGTAGAGCCTTGCTAAAGGAAATAGACCTCTTAGGACAGGCTTTGTGTGGTTATCGTTTCATCCTGCTGTGGTCTTAAAATATGTTTCTGCTTTGAGAATTCAGTACAAGAAATTATTGTATTTTGAATAAATATCCCAGCGTGTTCCTTTGAGAGGACCTGAGAGAGGTGAGTAAAGCTAGCTTCCAGGTCTGTGTTTCCAAATACTATTTCCCACTGCAAAGAATAGCATGCCTCATATTAGGCCATGAGCTTCATGCAGGTCCTAAACTCTGTACTCTGCAGTGTAGGACCCACTGGGACATCTGATATCTGAATATGGATGGTGTGCTCAATCAGTGTTCAATTATTTTTTGGAATTTATTATGTAAAAAATAATAATTGGCCCAAATATAAGGAAGTCTTGTTCTTAAGTGGTTCATACTTGCGTATTGGAGGTGAATGTTATAATATGTCCAAAAGGCTTAGGTTTATCCTTCTGTAGGAGATGAATGGGTGGATACAGATTAAGATGCAAGGGATGGATGGATGGATGGATGGATAGATGGATGGACAGCTACATATATGGAAGCAAAGACAAGTTAGATAAACTGCAAAGTATTAATTGGTATTTGTAAGTAGATATATAGATAGAACTGCACATTATATTATTCTTTCAACTTTTCTGTAGCCTTGAAAATGTTAATAAATAGAATAAATAAATATTTAACATTGGGCAAGATGAAACAGCTTGTCTTAATTGTAACCCTTTGATTTATCTTTATTGTAGTCAATGTTTTTTGTAAAATTATTGTAAGTTAATTTAGTTGCTATCCTAGATGAGGTTTCTTTTCTTCTTATTTAAGATTCATTCATTTTTATTTTATGTATATAAGTGGGGTTTTTTAACATATGTGTGTATGTGTGCCATGTATGTACTTGGTGCCAGCAGAGGCCAAATCCCTGGAACTGGAGTTACAGATGGCTGTAAGCTGCCACATGGGTGCTGTGAATTGAACCTGAGTCCTGTGCAATAGCAGTCTGTGCTCTTAATCACTGCTCTTTCCTCTAGTCCTAGACATGGTTTCTTAGCTTGCATACATAAATCTATGTAGGATTTGTGCTGGTGTTTTATAACTCTCTTTGTGGGTTTGTAAGTGTGCATGTGTGTTAACATAAGTATGCAGGTACATGCAAGTGTGTGTGTGTGTGTGTGTGTGTGTGTGTGTGTGTGTAGAGGCCCAGGATCGCCATCACGTGTCATCCCAGTCACTGGTCTCATCTACCTTGTGTTTTAAGACAGCGCCTCTTAAGTGTCTGGCCAGTGAATCTTGGAATGCATGTTTTCACCTTCCCAGTGCCAAGATTACAAGCACACACCACTAAGTCTGGCTTTCTTCATGGGTACTGGGCTCCCCATTTTGTATGGCAAACGATTAATGGCTGAGCCATCTCCCCAACCTCATTTTATAAATACTTTGACATATGCAAAGTAGCTTTTGTCCCTAAGGGATGCCCTGTAATAGACTTCCAACTTAAAACGCATTGTTTTCTTTTGGGTGTTGGAACACTACTTGAGTTAGTCTTCAGCAGTTCACATGCAGATTTGGTACTGGTGAATGTAATTCCCAATTTATGCAAAACAATGAACCTCCAGCTGATCCCAGCTTACAAAAAAAAATGCTTATATCCACTGATGGCTTGATGTAAGTTTATTTGACCACAGAGAGTGTTACTTAGAAACAAACCAGAACATTTTAATACCATGATGTATTTCTTTTCTCTTCCAAACTAATACTCATTTAGTATAATCACATGTTATTTTTAAGACAGTTCTGCTTTCCCTGGTGTAGGGTTCACATTCTTCACATTTTATGCAAAGGAAAAATAAGCTAGTATGTAAGTTTATACTCTATTCATTTATATGTTTAAAAGGAAACAAAACTTGACAGAAAAATGTAGTCATATCGTTATTTTTTAGTTGTGTAATCATGAAGATATACTTACCGAGTTTAAACATTTGTTCCTTTGCAAATAGACAGAATTCCAGCAGTATTCTCAGTTTCAGATGTTCTTGTTCAGCACACTGAAGCAAGAGAATGTGAGCAGTCTTCCAGTGACTTCTTATACACAGACTCAACGTGCACTCCACAGGACCATAGAATACAGTAGGTTTCTTTTATCTGAAAGTCGTTTTGAATATGGGAGATAACTAGCTTCTAGTATTTTGTGAAATTTTAATTAGGTCTTTGAAATTTTCATATAGCATATGTTGGTCATATTCATCCCTGCCTTGTTCATTTGGGTTACATTCAATTGGAATGAATAGCCATAGGTCCAGAAATGAAGTAGAAAGGACAAACTTGCCATAGAATGTTCTGCCCCAACTTGGCTGCATGAAAGGCTGAGCTCTCCGTGCAAACTGTATTAGGGACTCAGATGCTATTTCTAAGGGAAGAGTCTATCAACTACACAGGCTTATTGATCAAATACTAGTTCTAATTTGGTTCACTGTTATATAAGTAATGTTCAGGGTTTTATTTTTGTTTTTTGTTTTTTACAATTTTTGGATATTGCACGCATCCAAAGTGATTTTTACTTATAGGCCAAATTTAATTTCCTTTCTTATCATCAATTTGGCTTGCTTAATCATAGCCCAGATTTATGCATAATTTATTATATATGTGGCCCAGGCTGGCCTCAAACTTGAGTAATTGTCCTGCCTTAACCCCACCCCCTTGTTGGTTGGTTGGTTGTTTTTCGAGGCAGGGTTTCTCTGTGTGGCCCTGGCTGACCTGGACTCACTTTGTAGACCAGGCTGGCCTCGATTTTACAGAGATCCGCCTGCCTCTGCCTCATAGTTGCCCGCACTACAGGTATGCACCACCATGGCCTGCTCTGCCTTACCCCTTTGAGTACAGCAATTATAGGCATATGTCACCACCCTAAACCTGGTGAGGTTTGTTGTTGTATATTTGTTTGTTTGTTTATTGTGTATATATCTTAGTATATTTGGGTGCCTGAGGCAGCTAGAAGAGGGTGTCTTCTAGCCTTGGAGCTAGAGTTGCATGTGGGTTGTGAGGTGCCCAGTGTGTGTGCTAATGCTGGTTTCAGTTCCAAGTTATCATGTTCATTTTTTTTTCAAGTACTGGAGATAAATCTCAATGTTTCACAGAATCTAGAGCTTAGGTGCCTCTAATGTTTATCTGGTATTAGATTAGAAATGACCAGAAATTTCTTATAATGAGTTCTTTTAATTTTTTAAAATTTCATATCAGTGATCTGGATTGATATGCAACCATAAACAAAGAATCAGTTCAGATGTCTCAGTTTATAAACTCTTCTCTGAGGAAAAATTTACCTCTTACCCTAAATAAGAGGAAAGGATAGAATTGATATCATATAGAGTTTTATTTATACCACCATTCGAGGTTTCCCTTAAACAGCAGAATTTGAGTATTTCATTAAATCATCAGCTTGGCAACATAGTAATTCATGGTATGTTTAAATGATGGCTTTGGAAGGACTGTGATGCAGAGCAACCATATTGATTACTAAGTATTCCCAGTTGTCAAAGCATGATTTGATTACTTAAAGAATACAATCTGGGCTGGAAAACTAACTCAGCAGTTAAGCTGTATGCTGTTCAGAGGACACAAGTTCCCAGCTCCCACATCGAACAGCTTACAACAACCTGTAACTCCAGCTCTAGAAGAATTTGATGCCTCTCAAGTCTCTGGGTACCTGCACACATGTTCACATTCCCACACATCCACACAAAGTTAAAAGTATCCTTTGTTTTTCTAATGTCTAAGTTAGGAAAGATTAATAAGAAAGATTATCCCTGATTAACTTTATGACCCTATGATTTTTTCCATTTAGTTTTCCATTCTTCTTTTGAAAATGCTTAATTTTTTTTCAGATTCTTTTCTATTGTTTTTTTCAGGGGGTTAATGTTTGTATTAACTTTGGATGACCTATGGATTTATCTGTTTTACACTGAAGACCAGGAAGACATAATTCTTTGTTTATTCAGTGCTCAGTTTTACTGCCTACTATGCACAGCATGCAAAGGTCAAAAGATGAATCCTTATTTTCTTCTGAGTTTTTCAGTCTTTTTGCAAAAGCACTCCACCTAGCTGTCATGCAACACCCCCATACACAAAGACATCATATCTCACTAGGGATACCAGGAGGTCAATTAGACGTAACTAATAAACCCAGATTTAAGCTGAGTATTAATGTTAAAATGAACATGAAGTACTGGCGGGTGCTTCCTGAAGAGTCAGGGGCTAGGTACAGTTCTTCCTGTAACTGAAAACTAGCTTTGGAAAGACAGAGGCTCAAGTCATGGAAACTGATGGTGAACTTGGCTTCTTCTTTGCCTTGAGACGAGGGGGAGCTGACTCAAAGCATGTGTCTTCACCCATTCATTCACCCACCAGCCCTATGACTTCCCAACCTTATTGTCTTTCCATCTCTTGCTTGTACTACAAGCCAGGTTCAGCCTATCCACTCACTATTCTCTTCCTCATCAGTGACCTAGATTCCTCATGAGCCTTGTGTGATCTGATCCACTGATCTATTTGAAACATAATATTTTAAGTCCTTCTCTGGTTTCTGGTATATTTATTTCTTCATAACACCAGACTATGTATGTTTTCGAGTAGATCATATCATAGTCTTTTTCAAAATAATCATGAACAACAAGCCAAATCTCAAAATTAAGAATACAGATAGGATAGTATTCCTTGTACATGTATGCAAAGTCAAGACACAGTGTTAATGTTTCCCAACAGTGGCTAGTCTTTAAGACTTCCTTAGTGACATATGTGTTAGTGGTTACAACAGATTTATGAGGCCAGACTGAACATCTGTTTGTTATAACATTGTATCAAGAAGAATGTTTGCTGTAAGGACATTTATCACTATTTCTATGAAATTAAAACATCCCATTCAGAACATGATGAAATTTCAGAACTAAACAGGTTTCATGCTGAAAACGTTCATAAAACTAGAAAAACATTTGAAATATGTAGGCATACTTTTTATCTATTTTATTTTGAATTTCTTATATCTCCACCTCTCTTCTCCACCCCAGTCCCTTCCACCTCCCCACCAACGCCAGATAGGAGAAAAAGAAGGTTAGTGGGGAAAGAGGGCGTAGTTCTCTTTAGCTGCTTCCTGCTGTTTAGGGGCATACCGGTAGTTCCTTGGGGCAAGTCCAGTCTTTCAGGATATGTCCAACTTCTCATCCAACTACAACAACAGCAACCAGAAACAGCAGCCTTCTTTTTTTCTCAGAGCTCCCTATCCCTCCCTGGGATCTGACATTTATTCCCTCTCGAGTCCTGCAAATTAAACCATCCACAGCTGGCAAAGATAACGTCCCTCTCAGAGCCCGCACAAGGCAAATAGTCTGCTGCTTTGGACAATCAAAAGCAGCCCAGTATCCCACACTTGGGATTAAAACAAAAACATGTTTATATAACTGATTTTTTAAAGATACCAAAACTCTCACTACAGGGGAAAATATGAATCTTCCAAATCCAGGACAAAGTTTCAACTGTCATTCTGATTTTTAGCTTCTAAGAAATTCTGCTACCTTAACAGAATTGGGGGAAATGAACATAGCAGGCCACAGTGCATCTGTGTCTCCAATTGCAGGCACCATCTTTCAGGCTGTTGACTATGGCCACATATTCCCTGAGAGCTCTCATGCTCTGGCAGAGGAAGCCTGGGCTGATACTCTCTTTTCATCACCACCCAATTGACAGCTCTTGCCTGTACTTGATTTTCTGCTTACAATCCTACTAGAAAGGAGAGAACTTCTTATGTTTGTCGTTGAGTTCCTAAAGTGGCATCATAATGAAACTAAAGAAAGTCATAGTACAATTGATAGATGATGCATACTTATAATCCTAACAACACCTGGGAAGCAACAACAGGACCATAGTGAATTCAGAGGCAGCCTGAGCCACAGAGTAAAACCTGGTTTGAAAAGAAAAATTGTAAGAATTATAAATAAATTGTTTAATAGCTCATCGCTGTTGTATTTAGACATTAATCCCATTGGCTCATCATCCTTGGTTGGAGTTCCCTTTGACCTGAGCACAAGCATTCATTGCCTCTAGTTCCTGGTTTTAAACACAGTGTGACCAGCTGCTTCAGTCTTCTGCTCCTTTGACTTCCCTGCCTCATGATGGACTATATCCCTAAACTGTATAACAAAACAAACCCTTTCTTCCTTAAGGTGGCTTTTATCAGGGTATTTTTATCACAATAACAGGAAAAGAAACTAAGGCAAAGGCCAAAGCTAGAACTTAAGTCATGACACTAGTGTTTCTTGAGAACACAAAATTGAGAGTTAATGAAAGAAGTCCACATAGTTTCTGTATATATCATATAAATGTTTTTTACCAGTACAGAGACCTAAGGTCATCATGGTTGCACATGCCTTTAATTTTAGCACCTGGTAAGATCCAAGCCAGCTAGAGTTACACAGAAAAACTTTATCTCAATAGATAGATAGGTAGGTAGATAGATTTACATTAATAAGAGGAATCATTACAGGTCACTGTGTAATGAATACTATTTGTCATTAAACTGATAAAAAGTACATGTTAGCAACTATGGCAAAAGAGATGGTTGCTAACTATAACTAGTAGAAGAATGTTTTCAGAAGTGAGTTATGTTTACATTTAGCTTACCATTAACAATAGTTTGTATTTTTAGCAAACTATGACTTTTCATAGACTTTTTTTTTTCTGAACATAACCCCTGCTGTCCTGGAACTCACTCCATAGATCAGGCTGGGCTCAAACTCAGAGATCCTCCTGCCTCTGCCTCCCAAGTGTTGGTATTAAAGGCATGGGCCACCATGCCTGGCTTTTCATGTTTTGAGCTTGTTGAAGAATGAAAGCAGTCTTGAAATGTCTTTTTTTTTGTTTTTACTTTAAAAAGTAATTCTAGACTTATAATGTTGAATTTTTGTACGCCCTTCTGCTTGCTTTCCTTACCATTACCAATGTGCATATAACCTCTATAAGATGATCTAAACCAAGAAGTTAGCATTAGAGTGGTGTTTAGGTGGCTGGAGACGTGGGTCAAGCAGTTAAGAACATGTACTGCCCTTACAGTGGACCCAATTCAGTTCACAGCACACAGATCAGTTGGCTCAGAATCATTTGTCACTGTATCTCCAGAGCATCCAACACCTTCTTCTGGCTCCTGAGAGCATTGCAATCATGTGTCCAAACACACACACACAATAAAGAGATGCAATTTTCTTTGATGCATGGGTAAAATTTATAGGTAGCAAAAGAAAACTCAAAACTACTTGATGTTTTGTGGTTTAAGAACAATACTTGAATACAGTCTTATGCATGAAAATGCATAGGATGGTATTTCTCTAATTCTAATATAATTGTTTTCAAGATGAAGATGTTCTAGAGCTGAGTCCTCATCCTCTTCAGCATTGCAGATTTGTTCAGGAAGAATATTCCTAAAGAAAGGTAGACATGTAAATTATAAGAATTATAAGAATATTCCTAAAGAAAGATAGACATGTAAATTATAAGCAGTCCAAGAATCTAGCTTGAGAATTTAGAAATTTTTTAAAATGTTTTGGTTCTTAAAATACAATTAGGCATGACATGGTGACTCACATTTATAGTTCCAGTACTCAGGAACCGGATGAGGAGTTGCAGTGAGTAAGTTTACATTCACTATTACATTACAGTTGAGTTCTAGGCAGCCTACTCTAGAAAAATGCCAGGTCTCAAAATGGGAGAAAAGGCAATAGAGGTATATCACTCTATCTACACGACTATAAAAAATGAAGCTACAAGAGTGCGCCAAAGGAGCATAGTCAGGGAGTTCTTCCTAACTATTGGTTTAAAACAGAAGCCTCTCCTCCTGTATGGGTGTAGCCAAGGCTGGCCTTTAGCTCCTGATCTTCCTCTTCACCTCTCAATACCTTGAATTATAAGCACGAGCCACCATACTTGGCTCCAGACTGTTCCAGATAATCTTCTAGTCATCCATGCTCCCTAGGCAAGCATAAGGATTAAACATGAAGAAACATGTTCACCAAAGTGAGGTAAGTTGAGTCCCAGTAAATGTATTCAGAACTTCCCTTCATAAAAACTCAAGATTTAGACAATTTTCATATTCTGCACATCACTTTCTGTATATACATGGGGATTATAGTATAGTGTATTTATTGCTTTACAGCCTTAAATGAGTCTGTCTCCAAGATACTATATGCTGTGTAATAACCTTCTACTTAATACTATAGAACTTGACAAAATTAATACAAAACTAGAAATCATTATTAATCATCACATACCTATTCCATTTTAGCTATTACTAACATTGCCAGTTTTGTTTAGTTCTAATTATCTTTAGCACCATTTTCCTCTTCAAAATAAATCTAAATGTTCATATTATGAATATTTGTTAACCAAAATTTAAATTGATACTTGAAAAATCCAAAATTTACCGAATCTTGTTGTTGTTCAGTCTCAGAAAATGCAGCGCTCTCATTTCTCCTATTCCAGGTGGTATGGATTTTAAGTCATTATGATCCAGAAACAATTCTCTCAGGGAATGATAGGCCCCGTAGAATGAGACTAGGTCCACACCATCATCAGAAAGTCTATTAAATGACAGGTACAAGTACTCCAGGCCTGGTTCCATATGGCCAAACACATAGCCAGGAATCCGTTCAATTTGGTTCCCAATTAGTACAAGGTGCAGCAGCGACTTGGGTAGATAGGAGGGGACATGGTAAAGCTTGTTATAGGAGAGGTCAATAGATTCAAGACTTCTGCAACAAACAAAAAGTGAACAGGATAAGGAACTTCAAGAGGCTGACTGGCCATCCTGATGATCTTAAACAGAACTAGATTAGATGATGCCACCTGGTCTGTCTGGCTCTCAAATTCAAGTTCTTAACAGCATTCACACTGTTCCTTAGCTATGGGTGTGCATCAGAGTCCAGATGAAAAACTCAGAGCCTTTGGGAAATGGAGGAACTAAGTTCCAATTGTTGAATCAAATGAGATCAGGAGTCTTTAGTTTCAGTAATGTTTCCTGACAGATGAGATAAAGGGATTAGAGTAAAATGGAAGGATCTAGAGTGTTCATGCCCTGGGAAGTCCTAGGAATGTGGTAAGCTCCCTGCTTTGTTTTAGAATGAGTCTACTAGGGCTTCTGCTTAGCCCTTATCCCCCAATAATGACTCCTATTCGTGAAGGACTTAATTATCCTCCAATTGGATCCAAAGCTTCTTTTCATTTCTCTGAATAACCCATTTTCCAGGCTGGTCGACTGGAAGCATATTTTTGCATAGGTGTGTAGCCTATGTCTGTACATCTCCATTGGACCTGATATCCAACAGGTCCACTCTTTGCTAAAGACTGAAAATAGGCTGTTGATTCCTGTCTAGGAAGGTGGATTCTATTTTGTACCTCTATTCTCAAACAAAGTCTTCTAAAGATAGAGAAATGGTTTGGGTCAAAGAAGGCAGTATGGAGTAGAACGACAGGCCTGGCCTCTACTGTCTGGCATTTCCAATAAATGATAAAAATAAAGGGTGTCTCTGTGTGCATAGGATTATGCGGTTTAAATTGACAACCTGTGAGGTAGGCATTGCTAGGGTGGCATTTGATTGTTAGAAGTCAGCCCTCATTTCTTGCTAACTCAGCACTTAAGGCAGTGGTCATAATGCTAGTTATGTAATACGTGGTTTGCAAACTCAGGGAAGTAGCTAATTGTTGGAGTTAACAGAAACAGTTCCATGTGAAAGATGCTTTGAAAGTTAAATTGTGGTAGATACTTACTCTTGATTTATCCATGCTAAAGGAGCAATCCGACTTTCTTCTATTTTATTATAACGTAGTACGATCATAGTGATCTTTCTGGTATGATTGAAACAAATTTCAGTTATTTCTTCAATTTGATTATTTTCTAAGTATAATTCCTATAAGTAAGAGAAAATATTATTTTTCTTCCATTTGTGTTTGGTGATACCCAATTTCACAAAAACTAAAATAGACTTTTCTCATTAGTATTATTTAAAACCGTATTACTTATTCAAGTGAGTTCATACTTTTAAGTTGAATTATATAGCTAGCAAAATAAAAAGTACTACCTATAGTGATTATGGGATTAAATTAATTTGTGTGTTATACATATGCACATTTAAGTGTGGGTGTATGTGAACATGCGTGCAGGGGCATGTGGAGGACAGGCTGGTAGGAGATGTATCTTTCTCAGTCACTTCTACCTTGGTTTTTGAGACAGGGTCTCTTTCTAAACCTAGTTATCACTGATTCAGCTAGACTAGCTGGACAAGTGGGCTCCAGAGATGCCCTCTGTCTTCCTGTCCCATGCTGGAAAGACAGGTGCACACTTTTTTTTAGGTGCTAGAAATCAAACCTATATTCTTGCATTTGTGTGGCAAGCATTTTACCAACTAAGTTATCTCTTCTACCAAGTATACTTAGCTTTTTAGCCATAATATACGATATGGCATAGTATATAATTGTATAAATTTCCAGCATTATAAAACTTACATTAATTATGTCACTTGAGCTACAAAACACTGAAAATTAGGAATAGAAATAAGCACAATTCACCAGTGAGAAACTCAGGCCTGTAGAGAGAGTAATGCCCACCCTAGGTTCCAGGGCTGACACATGAGGTGCCAGTCTAGCTGAGCCTTAGCTTCAGAGCAGAGTCCCACTGTTTCATAGTCTATAATTATTTTATGCTCATGTGTTTAGACTTGAGTTATAATTTATTTACTCATAAGAACTGTCCCTTACTTCCTTCAATGATGAACGGTGATGTGGAAGTGTAATCCAAATAAACCCTTTCCTCCCCAAGTTGTTTTGGTCATGGTGTTTTGTTGCAACAACAGAAACCCTAACTAGAACAGGGGACAAGTAGTTAAACTTGCTGGAGGTTTGGGGGGATAATTTAGTCTCTTCTCCACCAAGAACTGTCATCATTGCCATTTTTCATTTTATCAGGTGCATGTAATAATACTTAGATGATAGTGAATTCTGTACGTAGGACCAGAACTCTATTGAGTTTGATATATATTACAGTATCTTCTAATATTAGAGCCAACAAGATACCTTAGTAGATATCAATATTTGCCACACAAACATAACAACCTGACTTTGAACCCAAAGATTCCATGGTGGAAGGGAGAAAATCAATACCTGAATGTTGTGCTCTGACTTCCATATACACCTTGTGATGTGTGTATACCTGTACTCATATGTGTACCATACTAATAGTAATATTTGAAGGATATATTTGTCTTATATATTTTTGTAATATGTAATACATCTAAAACATTAAAAGAAAAGCTAGGCGCTATGGCACATGCCTGTAATCCCAGTACTCAGGGAGGCAGAGGCAGGTAGATCTTTGAGATCAAGGCCAGCAAAGACTACAGAGTGAGTCCAAGATAGCCAAGGCTACACAGAGAAACCCTGTCTCGAACAAACAAAAAACATTAGAAGTTTAATGTAATGGCACATAGGAGGATCATCTAGGCCACTTTGGCCTACATAGTAAGATCCTGTCTAAGGAAACAAAACAAAACATAAATTAGAAAAAAAATATCAGTACCTCAATAGAAGCAGGAAGACCTTGTGGTATGATTCTAAATTTGTTTTTTCCCAGACGTAGGTATGATAGGCTCTTCAAAGATTTGAAAGCTAAAGGATCAACATTGATTTCACTGAGATTATTTCCTTCCAATTCTAAGGTGACAAGTTGATTTAAGTCTAGAAAAAAATTATCCAAATATTAGAACAACTTTTTGTTTTTGTTTTTGTTTTTCGAGACAGGGTTTCTCTGTGTAGCCTTGGCTGTCCTGGACTCACTTTGTAGACCAGGTTGGCCTCAAACTCACAGCAATCCACCTGTCTCTGCCTCCCAAGTGCTGGGTTTAAAGGCATACGCCACTACCGCCTGGCTAGAATAACTTTAAAAACATGCAGTTTGGTCTAATGATGTAGCTCGGTGCCTAGGACCTGGGCCAGAGCCCCAGCACTGTAGAAAGAAGAAACAGTAAAAAGAGGAAAGAAACCAATTTTTAAAAAATGCAATGTTATTTGGACATTTGTGGTTTCTTTATCTTTGTTTCCCCCATAAATCCTTCTCCTGGGTATTTTATACATGACCTCTGCACAATTCTACCTGGACAAGAGATGTTGGGGTAATCCTTCAGGTGTTGAAATGTACAAGTATGTGTAGGGAACAGAAACCAGGAAGAACAGAAGATAGGCAGAGAGTAAGGCTCACCTCTAGAGGCCATGCTCCCTATGCTGGACAGTTTTATGTCAACTTGACACAGCTGTGATCATCTGAGAGGAGGGAACCTCAACTGAGAAAATGTCTCCATAAAACCAGGCTGAACACAAGCCTGTAGGGAATTTGATAATTAGTGATCAATGTTGGGGATAGGGATTGCCCATTGTGAGTAGGGCCACCCCTGCACTTGTGGTTCCAGGTTCTATAAGAAAGTAGGATGAGCAAGTCATGGGGAGCAAGCCAATAAGACATACTCCTCCATGGCCTCTGCATCAGCTTCTGCCTTGAGGTTCCACCCCTGTTTGAGATCCTTCCTGACCTCCTTTGTTGATAGTGATGTGGAAGTGTAAGCCAAACAAACTCTTTCCTCCCAAGTTTCTTTGGTCATGGTGTTTCATCTCAACAATCATAATCATGATTAAGGCACATGCTAAGCCAGAATTTGAATTTCAATTGGACAAGGAGTAAGAGTGTCATCAAAGTCATTAGAGGTGTTTGCAAATACCTACAGGTATGAATTGGTAATGCAATAGGCAATGGGGTGGTGATTCTTCTCTCTGTAACACAGAAAGGAATACTGTCCTGCAAAACTAAGGAAATTATAAATATAGCAGAGTGTCAGGAATGATGGTGCATGCCTTTAATTCCAGCACTCAGGAGGCAGAGGCAAGTGAATCTCTTGGGTTTGAGACTAGCCTGGTCTACATAGTGAGTTCCAGCCAGAGCTACATAGTGGGACTCTGTCTTGAACAACCCACCAGCCATCACAGTTACTCATTTACTGGCACTGAGTGAAGCCAAATGAAAGAGGTTTTTTTGTTGTTATTGTTTTGTTTTGTTTTGTTTTATTCAAGAAAGATGGTCATAATTCTCTATGTATTCAGACTGAGCCACCAAGGAAGGCCGTTATACAAATAAGGTTTTTTTTGTTTGTTTGTTTTGTTTTTTCCTGCACTGTTTCTACTAGCTTCAGGAGTGGTATCATCTAGGTCAGATAGAGCACACACCACTCAACAATGACATAATCAGAGACCTCTGAGTCACAGGTTCAGGGCGTAGACAAGATTCCCCAAATAAGGGATGTTTTCCTGTTCAGCCTCTGTCATCAGCATTGCAGCTCAGGCCTGTGCAGCTCAGACCTGTTCTGGGCAACAAAGCAGAGAGTCACATGAGGAGTAGAGATAAAAATTGACAGGAGATTTTAAGAGAAAGTAGTGTGGATTGGAGAGGTGTGGAAGTGATAGGCTCTTACGAATACAAAGATCTGGATAGAGTTAAGAGGAGTTTCAGGTTGAACCAGCCGAGTGAGCACATGCTGTGTGAGCTCACTGGGATGAAGACCTCACCCTGAGGTGGGCTGTATGCAGCAGAGTAAAGTTGTTGTTCAGAGGGCATGCCATTGTGCCCTGTCAGGATGCTATGACAAAATCCACATAAGAACAGATTATTCTGGTGCTGGTACTTAGGATCAATCAAGGATTAGGTTATAGGAAGTAGGGAAGACAGCCAGGAGACTGGAATCCATAGTTATATTTCTTTCTATCTTAATTCCAAAATTAAAGGTATGGAGGGTCCTGCAGTTCTCTAATATATAAGTTGAGATGTTTAAGTTTAGAAGCTCTCCACTGAAAAGTGGAGAGTAGAAGTAACATTTTTTACATGACATCCTGAGAAACAACACATTTACAATGCTTTGTGCTCCTGTGCTGTTTTCTCTGTGTGTGTCAGAAGCAAGCTGAACAACATTTAAGTTGGATCTGAGGTCACTGTTGAAAGGATTCATAACTAGAAAATAGAGGTAAAAGGCCTTTGTTGTGAGTAAGGTCATGACTCATTGTGGATACAATGAAATGTTAGTGTTTCTTGTGGACTGAAACAGCCATGGGGACTTTGATTGTTCTAGCTGTTAGGCATGACAAGAATGTTCTGAGGCACATCCTGTTTCCCACTGTTCCTCCCTCTGCCTTTTACTCTTCCACAGTGGTAGAGGTTCTCTTTCTGTTTAGTTCACATTCAGTCTCAGATGGTCTCCTTCACTTCACTTGTGCTGTGTGTCCTTGGACCTCCCTCAACTCTTGACTACCAGCCCATCCTGCCAACAGTTCCTACAGCATCTAGAATTATCTTTTTCTTTCACATGCCCATTTCTCCCAATTTTCCACTTCTTTGTATCTGTGATCTAAAGGCCATTGGTGAGTGGCTGCACCACGGAAGGATTACCAGAGAATAAAAGCTTTTGGAGGTAACACACAGAAAGGCTGTGTGACTGCACTGAGTGAGGTGTCTCACCTGCTAGCTGGCATCCACAGCAGCAGAACTCACCAGAGGCAAGGGAGTGCAGTAGCTGCCTCAGCCAAAGACTTTTTAGCACCCCAGGGGCCAGTACACAGCAGGAGTCAGAGCCCAAGCCACCCAGTAAGTTCAGGAGACTTCTTATGTGACAGCAAAAGAGATGTGACAGCAAATGAACCACCAGCATAAAGACGAGGCTTCCTCTGTGCTTGGTGCATCGAGATAAAGAGATAAGATAGCCAGTCCACCCAGGACTACAAATCAACACTCTGGAAGTACAAAGTATTTGTCCAAGAGTGACAAAGTGTACTGAGAAACTCCAGGGATATATGAGAAAAACTTCAAAATAGGAAGTATATAGTAAGATATGCTGACTCATAACTGTAAGTCTAGCACCAAGAAAGCTGAGGCAGGAAGATTGGAAGTTCAAGGCCAGCCTGGACTACATAGTGAGACCCTGCTTCAGAAAAGAAAAACTAGCAATTTGTGTTTTATAGGGTATCATTTTAATGGCAGATGTAGAAATGTAAACTCTGTTCACACAGCCTATTTATATGCTTGTTCTCAACTCTGTTCCTTTCTGTCTGATAGAGCAGTTATAAATTAGAGTTTCCAGTGTCTTTTCCATATGACAAAGCCCATCAAAATCTGTGGTTATTAATGTTCTTCATGTGCACACTTGAATCCATCTGGAAACTCAGTATTTCCATAGATATGTAATCCTCACATTTGGCAATTCTCATAATTGCTGTTTTTTTCCCATCACTGGAAGTGTTTTTTTCCTATGAAGTTTTTGGAAGCTGACAGAAGTAATACTTTGATTGTTTATTCCTTTATAGGCTCTCTCAATATTGCTCAATAACTATGTTTCAGCTCATTAGCAGAAAGTGTTGGACACTATACTTCAAGAGTATGCTAATGGCTATGAAGATGAAAAAGAAAATTAGGCAACCTATCCTAAGGGAATTCATAAGCTAATCGAAGGTGTCAGGATTTGTATAAAGTGAAATATGATGACACTTCTGTGCAGTTGCGGCTCAACAACTTCAGCTGCCTAACACCGGAGAAAGAACAAGAGCCCACTCCAGTGGGATTAAGCACTCTTTACTGAACTGCCCATCAGAAACCCAAGCTATGGTGACAGCTTCATTTCATATATCATGGGGTGTGGAATTAGCAGGACTTCAACATTCACACTCTCAGGAACAGAGCTGCCAAGGCTGCTACTGTGAGGTTCCTTGCCCACTATTCAACAGCACTTCTGCCTCACAGTCATGTTCATTCCTTCTTTACACAGAATTTCCATACGCTTGGATTGAGGTTCCAGAGTGCAGAAAATTAAGTAGCAGTGCATATGAACACAGTGAGTTATCCCAATACTTGGTATTCAGGGAGTTGGAGACTTACATTTCTTGGGTACATGACTAAAGTTAATCAGCTTAATGGTGAAATAGCATAAAATGTTCTAGTTATGCATTTAGTAATATTGTAAACCAGTTTCTATAGGACAATAGAAGAATGTTTATAAAGTCTATCATTTAAAAAATGTTCGTCTGGGCCAGCAAAAAAAAGTCAATGAAACGTTATCTAATAATACTCTCCTATACTCATAGACCAGAGCCTAGCATAATTGTCATCAATGAGACTGATGGGAACAAATACAGATACCCACAGCCAAACAATGGAAGAGGGGAAAGAAGGATTGTAGGAGCCAGAGGGGTCTAGGACACCATAAGAACACAGCCAACAAAATCAAGTACCCAGGGCTCCTAGGGGTCCACAGAGACTGAACCAACAATCAGGGAGCCTGCATATATGTCACAGTTGTGTAGAAAGAGAGCCAACAGCTTGGTCTTGTGGGACTCCTAACATTAGGAGCAGAGTCTGTCTCTGATTCTTTTGCCTACTTTTGAGACCTTTCTCCAACCTTAATATGAGGGGAAGTGGGGAGATTTCTTAAAATGTGATATGCCATGTTTGGTTGATGTTCCCAGGAAGCCTGCCCTTTTCTAAAGGAATAGGGAGGAGAAACTGTGGTGGGATATAATATATGAGAGAAGAATTTAAAAATAAAATCGGTTTGGGGAAATGGCCCAGTGGGTAAAATGCTTACTGTTCCAAGCATGAGTACCTGAGTTAGATCCCCAGCACGCTGGTAAAAAGTGGATGTTGCAGGACATGCCTATAACTTCAACTCTAAGAAGTAGAAACAGAAAGATCCTATGAACTTACTGTATTGGCCAGCCAGTCTAGCCAATCATCCAGGTTCAGTGAGAGAACTTTGTCTCAAAGGGGGAGGAGAGGAAGGGAAAGAGAGAGAGAGAGAGAGAGAGAGAGAGAGAGAGAGAGAGAGAGAGAGAGAGAGAGAGAGAAGCAAATAAAGTAAATTATAGAGGAAGACACTTGAAATCATTTACTTCTGGTCACCAAAGCATTCGTGTGCGCATTGCACACATGCTTGCATGCGAGGTTAATACCTGATAGACTTTTTTCATTGATAACCTGGAGATTGTTGTCATTTATTTTGAGTTCTTCCAGTGTAGATGGTAATTCTGAAGGAATATGTACCAAATTATTTCCATCCATGTTCAGACGCATTAACTTCTTCAAAAACTTAAAAAACAAATCTCAAAATTACCATTTTTTTCAGTCACAGCTATTTCACAACAGTCCCCATAAAATGGTCAGTCTTATTTTGTGAGGCCTGAGATTTTACCTTAGCAATAAACAAAATTAATTGAATACAGTAATTTGAACCTGTTGTGAATGCTAATAGTTAATTTTAGTGTATTTATAAAGTTCAGCTTTCTAGTTGCATTAAAATTTATGTTAGAAAAATTATTATAAAAGCATTATTATATATTTAGGTTGGTAGAGATGGAGAGGATCTGGAGAGGTAGGTTGGAGGGGAAGAATATGATCAAAATATATTTAGATTTTAAAATGGTTTTAAGTAATAAAAATACACTAAAATTGAAAACAAGTGATTGTCTATAATTATCCAACAGTTGGCTTTTGAACACTATATTTCCACACTAATAATTGCATGCTTATTGCAAGGCTCTCCTGCAGCTCCGAGTGGACACAGAATGATTAATTTCATAGTTTCAGCATGACAGAGAATCCCCAAATCAAGAAACAGATTATCTATGACTTTTTTTTTACTTGCTCGGTTATAGGATAAGTCTGACTCTCTATGCCAACCATCTATGTCAACAGGATGGAGAATACAAAGCAGGCACTAGGAGTCCTGCTATCTGACCCCCAGACGCCAGAGGACTAGGAAAGAACCAAAGAGGCCAGTCATTTGTTTCCAGTCAGATTGAGGACCCAGAATACTATCCAAAGAGGGGGAAAGTAACCTAGTGAGGTGCAGCGGGCCTTACTTGTGGCTTTAAAGCACGTGATCTACGTATTCTCTTTTATGGTCACCAAACTTCCCTCTCTTGCTTATAATTTTGTTTCCCTGAAATTCCTTAATCTTTGAGAACTTTACTTTTTCAAAAAAAATTGTTTGCTCAAATCTGTTTTCTTTGTATATTTGTTGTCCTTTCTCTTTCACTCCAGCTCCCTAATCTATCTCACACTAATTTTCATATGAGCTCATTTGTTTTGTTTTTTAAAATCTCTCTGCTAAAATATTCTCCACCAGCCAGGCGTGGTGGTGCACACCTTTAATCCCAGCACTTAGGAGGCAGAGGCAGGTGGATCACTGTGTGTTTGAGGCCAGCCTGGTCTACAGAGTGAGTCCAGTGAATCCAGGAGAGCCAGAGCTACACAGAGAAACCCTGTCTCAAAAAAAAACAAAAAAACAAAAAACTCCACCATATTCTGTCTACTGTGCAGAAGTCAGAAAGCTTCTCTTTACTTGCCTGACCATCTTAATAGAGTCTTTACAGGAGTTCTACTTTATTACTGGACAGTTCTGCACATTCCAAGAAACCAGACTTCAGTGTCTCTTATCCTACTGGGGGGAAATATAAAAGTAGGGGGAAACTATTCCTTAAACTCAAAACATTAATTATGTCTGATCTTACCATTGCTGCTCTTTTTTTTTTTTTTTTTTTTTTTTTTTTAAATTTTCAAGACAGGGTTTCTCTGTGTAGCCCTAGCTGTCCTGGACTCACTTTGTAGACCAGGCTGGTCTTGAACTCAGAGATCTGCCTACCTCTACCTTCCAAATACTACTATTAAAGGTGTGTACTACCACACCCGGCTTGTTGCTACTCTTATAAGATTAACATATGTAAAGCATCAAACTATAATCAAGAAAGAGCATGGCTGTAATTTAAGGACATCAGAAAAGAAACCTAATATAGAAGAAAATTACCAATAAAAATCTTTCTGCTTATTTTTCCCTTCCTCACCTCCAACCACAGCCAATAGGAGTTATCTTGTTACATACTAATAGAAATGTGTACCTTGAATGCTTTTGGACCTATGCCCGAAGACGTGATATTATTTCTGCTCAGATCAAGTCTTTCCAAATTTGGTAATCCATTAAATGCTTCATCAGGAATGGAGATGATTGAATTCCCTAGATGTACAATAGTTGTATTAAACACATGTGCATATATAGATATGTACATATACGTGTGCATGTCTCCTTATACATGAATATTAAGAGAGCTTTATATGGAAAGTAAAGTAATATCCAGAACAAGGACAGGAAATATAAACAAATGCACACTTGGAAAAATAAAAGATTGGGATGAGACAATTTAACAGTCAAAAGTCTGTCTTGGTCAGGCCCTCATGGTTCAGATGAAGCTGCTTAAAATAATCACAGCAGTCTGTTGGGCAGGACTAGTAGCATTGTGCATTCACAACAATGGTGTGTTTCTGTGAGGCTAGACAGAAACTGACTGCTCCCTTCATATTTTTACATTGCCATTTCCCGGGACTTGATGCTGTATGTATCCAAGAAATCAAAGGAAAATTCTGTGAGCATGTTTCTTTCTCTGTATAAGAAGCTTCATCACCTATCTGAGAGTATACCTTTCTGTCTTCAAGCTAAAAAATTCACTTCCTTCACTTTTATGGACTTGTCTTAACACTTGACTAGTTTAGCCATCAATGGTTTGAAACAGCTTCTTGTAAAACAAAGACTATATAACCCTATATGAGTTATTCATCCCTCCCATGACTTTAGTCTTTCACTGAGTTTCTGTAAGGCAGAGGGGTACCTGCCACATAGGCCACAGGGGAAGGCTTTGCCAGTCATTCGAATTCATTAAGTGATTTTACATAAAAACCTGTTGTCAAGGAGACCACAAAAATTTTTAGTATGTTTAGGCAGTGTCCTATTGCAAATTTCCATTCCTGCACATATATCTTGGACCCATTCAGATCTCCTCACATCTGCATCCTAAGGATACCTCTGCCATGGTATCCCTATAAGCCAGACATGCTTGTTTGTTTGTTCGTTTGTTTGTTTTTGACAGGATTTCTCTGTGTAGCCTTGTAGGCCAGGCTGGCCTTGAACTCATAGAGATCTGCCTGCCTCTGCCTCCCGAGTGCTGGGATTACAAGCATGCACCACCACACCCAGCCACAAATGATATATCTTTTTTTTTTTTCCACAAATGATATCTTAATACTCCACCACTCACAACTTTCCCTGGTAGTGTGAAGGTCTGGACACCACATTCTCATGGGAACAGCTTAAGGAAATAAAACAACTGATGATACAATCTGCTGAGATTGTGGAATAGCCATAGCTGCTTGTGGCAATGGGACAGCCACCTTAGAAAATGTTAGGCAGTTTCTTAAAAATGTGTTTCCATAACTCTTAGCCCATTGTGCTACTTTCAGACTTAATGAGAAATCAAGGTATACGTCCCCACAGACATCTGTATGTGGATGTTTCAGCAGTTACAGAAAAAATTGCCTTAAGCTGGAAAAAAAAAATCACTTGTTCTCTAGCTAATTTATACAATAGTATACTGCTAAGAATAAAAGAAAATGAGGGGCCGGGCGTGGTGGCGCACGCCTTTAATTCCAGCACTTGGGAGGCCAAGGCAGGCGGATCAATGTGAGTTCGAGGCCAGCCTGGTCTACAAAGCGAGTCCAGGACAGCCAAGGATGCACAGAGAGACCCTGTCTCAAAAAATTAAAAAAAAAAGTTTGATGTGCTGGCTCCACAGGCGCCTGTCCCTGAGGATTATAGGTAATGCCTGTGGAGTGTGAAATATTAAAAGTTAAGCACCGGTTTTTAAAAAAAAAAGCTTTGGGCTGGAGAGATGGCTCAGTGGTTAAGAGCACCACCTGTTCTTCCAAAGGTCCTGAGTTCAATTCCCAGCAACCACATGGTGGCTCACAACCATCTATAATGATGCCCTCTTCTGGCCTGCAGGTGTACAAGCAGACAACACTGTATACATAA
Source organism: Acomys percivali (assembly GCA_907169655.1). Lineage (NCBI taxonomy): Eukaryota > Metazoa > Chordata > Mammalia > Rodentia > Muridae > Acomys > Acomys percivali. The sequence goes on along the minus strand of OU015746.1, from coordinate 80,137,456 downwards.
TAATAAATAAATCTTAAAAAAAAAAAGAAAGAAAATGAACTAGTGATTTTTAAAAGCATTAGAAGTCAAACCACAAGGCTTACTGTGTGATTCTATTTAGTAAAACTCAAAAATCATATCAATAAACACAGAAAACAGGTCAGTTTCATGGTGACCAGCAACTGGAGGAGATGGAGCTACAAGGAACTTGGGGGAGTGATGGAAGTATTTATCTTAACTGTAGTGGTATTTACATATGTAAAATTTTGTAGAACTATATAAGTTTTGGTTTGGTTTGGTTTGGTTTGGTTTGGTTTGGTTTTTTGCTTGTTTGTTTTTGTTTTTAGAGACAGGGTTTCTCTGTGTAACCCTGGCTGTCCTGGACTCGCTTTGTAGACCAGGCTATCCTCGAACTCACAGTGATCCACCTGCCTCTGCCTCCCGAGTACTGTGTTTAAAGGCATGCACCACCATGCCCAGCTGATAAATAAGTTTAATTACACAAAGTATACCCCATTAAAGCTAATTTTTTAAAGTGCTCCTTGGAAAATCACCATTTGATTAGAGTTTGTTTTAAGTCTAACTGGGTCATTCTACAGTGTGTGCCCATCTCTGCTGCACAGTTGATCTGTATGAAGACAATAAAATTAGTCCTTATTAAAGGACAGTAAAATTTACCATTTATATCTGATCATGAAATAAGTGATCATCTCTTACCAACCAGCTCCAGGCTTGTTACTTGTGGTGCTGTTATTGGTGGGATCTGGGTGAAGGCTGCGTGAATGCAGCTGATAGTCCTGTAGGACAGGGAACAGCCTTTGGGCAGGCGTGGCCTGCCTCTTGGAATACCAGGCATGAGCCGGGAGGGCATTCGGAACATATCTCCTCTTATGGCATCCTCCTTGTCCTCCTCTTCCTCCGATCCTTCACTCTCAGTCTCTTCCTCACTGGCCTCTTCCTCCCCTCTTCCATGGTAGAATGGCTGATGTGCTGGCCTCCTTTCCTCCTCAGGCCTCAGCTTTCCCTCCATTCTTTCTCCATCACCGTGAAGCTTAGTAGGCTCAGAGGTCTCTTTCTTGTGTTCCGTATGTTCTTTAACTACTTCTTCATCATCCTCAGATTGAAGTGCTTTTTTTATGACTGCTTGGTCCATTTCCATCTGAGAAGGTAGCACTTGCTTGTGAAGTTCATTAATGGGTTCTCTTTGTTCTGAAGAATCACCAGAAAATTCATTTTTATCATGTAGTGTTCTATCATTGAGTAGAGAATAGGAGGCTAATGACCACAGAAGGATGAAGTAACAGAGGCAATGGAAAAAGTCGTAATGAAAATGAAATTAGTAAATATTATTCCCTCTCTTGATTTGACTGCTGTGTAAAGATGAAATGCACTTGAAGTTTTTCCTTGAAGTTAACTGTAACTTTCTCTTGTAGGATTTGCTGTAGATATGTGATTTTGGTGCCCATGAGTACTAAATAGTGTAGTACTTATTTTCACTAGAATATTATGCTAATTGGTAAGCTAAAGAGGGAATAATATTACCACATTATGCAAAACAGGAAGCACTTTTACTGTGAGGCTTTGATATCATTAGATAGTACACCATTATAATAGATACTGTTCTGTACATCTTTGACAGACAGTAAAGAAAATATAGTCTAGATTTATTCTCACTTTGAAGAGTTCTAAAGAAAAATGAGTTCATAGGACATAGGTTTTCTTCCATCAAAATTTACAAATTCATGTAATCATCTTTCTACTTTTAATTGCTAATCATATGCAAACTATCCCAAGAAGGAACCCAAAGATATAATTATTTGAAGAAGTTACTTGTGATAGTCATTCAGTATGTGTTATGAAGTCTGAAGATTTCTTTTTACATCCATAGCAAAACATGCAGAAGAAGGAAAAAAATTAATAAATAGAAGCTAAAGGTGTCATAGTTAGTCATGTAAAATCTTTTGTGTCCAAGTTTGCATATCTAATATAACTACAGTTCAAGATGACTCCAGGCCCTCTGAAAAATGTCTAAGAATTTTTGAATCTTGTCTATAAGCCTTGTATTTTACCTTAAGGAGTCAGTTTCAACAAGCATACCTTCTAACATTTTTTTAAAGTATAATGTTTCATGAAAGGTTTGATGGCATTTGTCTTTAATTCCGGCACTTGGATGCCAGAAGTAGAGACAGGGGACTTTCTGTCAATTTGAGGCTAGTATGTTCTTACATAGCATGTTCTGAGCCAGCCCAAGTTACACAGTAAGAACCTGTCTCAAAAGAAAGTACTTTGCCTTAGTGGAATAGTTAATAGTGTGATGCAAAGTCTAATCTCTAAGAATTCTGAAGTTCCTCCTGGCAGGAGACTTTTGTCAGTACCTGTCCTCTGGTCATCTGTGGGGGAGAAGGTGTCTTGATATTGACAAGAAAAAATCTGCCTATCTGTGCCTATCAAATTATTTAACAACTGTTTATTTTCTTTTTTTTTTAAAGAGATTTCTTTATTTATTATGTATACAATATCCTGCCTGCAAGCCAGAAGAGGACACCAGATCTCATTATAGATGGTTGTGAGCCACCATGTGGTTGCTGGGAATTGAACTCATGACCTTTGAAAGAGCAGTCGGTGCTCTTAACCGCTGAGCCATCTCTCCAGCCCAACAACTGTTTATTTTCATAAGTCACTAGCTAAACTTTCTTCCAGGAGGCCTAAGCCAACCTCCAGAGGGCACCCCCACTTGTTCAGAAACCACTCTAATTTGAGAACAGATCAGTAAGCATCCAGTGAAATCTATGCGGTGATCTCCAGTACAGAAGTGCCAACCAAGAACACCAAGCCCTAGCCCACACTTATGTATTCTACTGGGCTTCCTCAGACCCCTGGTGGATTCCTGTACTGCCTGTGGGAGGCGGATGGGAAGAGCCAGGAGGCTTGAAGCTTTGTTTGCTCTGGTTATAAATCACTCCTTTGTTCTCCTGATAGTGAATAGTATAGTCCTGACAAGTTTGATTAAATAGAATGGTACATATACAGATAGACCCAAATAAAATCCTTTTTTTTTTTTTTTTTTTTTGGTTTTTTGAGACAGGGTTTCTCTGTGTAGCCTTGGCTGTCCTGGACCGGCTTTGTAGACCAGACTGGCCTCAAACTCACAGCGATCCGCCTGCCTCTGCCTCCCGAGTGCTGGGATTATAGGCGTGCGCTACCACACCCGGCCCAAATAAAATCCTTAACTAATCAATAAGCAGGGTTTATTGTAGGAATTCTATTACTGTGCCTCTAAAGCCTTTTAAGATCCACACATGAAATAGAATCAAGTTCAACTTGACTCAGTCTAAGAATTAGAACTATAAGGCCACAATCTCTTTCTGTACCCTAAATACATTTTCCTAGATATTCTGTTTATCAGCACTGAACTACATTTTAATTACCTCGGTGGCTACATTTATAATAATTTAACACCTTAATGTAATGACAAAATAAGAAAATACAAGTTAAAGACTAAGTTATCTGTGATACTTTGTTTTATATATATACCAGCATCAGAGCAGATAGGGCAACATTCTCCTTCCGGTTTCACGGTATACTGGCACGCCTTAGGTTGGCACACAGTTTCATCGCAGAACACTCTTCCATTTGAGCAGAGGCAGGTAATGCAGGGCTCAGGAGACCACACGGCTTTGTTGTACATGATCATGCCCTTTACAGAGCAGTGTCCTTTCTTTCCTAGTAAAGAAAGGGATACTTTGTTTGTTTGTTTGTTTGTTTGTGACAGGGTCTCTATATTATGTAGTCCTGGCTGTCCCAAACTTACTGTATAGACTAGGCTGGCCTCCAATTCACAAATCCATCTGCCTCCTGAATGCTAGGATTAAAAGAGTGCACCACCATGCCCTGCATTCAGGGTTATCAGAATTCATGAATAGATAAAAACACAGTCCAAAGTCAAACTGAGAATAGAGATGCTTATGCACCCATGCACAGGTTAAATACCCTACAGACTTCTAGGCTGAAATGCTGTTCATTGGCTCTCCTTTTTTCTGCTGAGTGACCAGCTCCTAATAGCTGGTCTTTGAATTTCATATCTATCTTCTGTCTGTCAAGATGTGTTAAGTTCTGTCACAGGGTAAACAACCATCAAAACCCAACCATTTCTCATTTACTTAAAGTGTACATGCTGGGACTCAGCTTGCGTATAAATGCTATGCGACAGACAACATGCTTCCTCTTGCAGGCTTCTCCAGTTGTCCCAGGAGTGAAAATGCAAGTTTACAAATCATGCTTGAGTTCTAAATGTATTTAACTCTACTAGCAGAGAAGTTGTATGGCCACAACAAAATTCAACAGGAGCAAGGAGTGTAGCTGCATCCCAACACAGAACTGCAAGCATCCTAATGAGCCCATAGCGCACCGTATGGCTAGGCACACAGAGAAAGATAAAACAGCTTCTGTGGACTGCCCAGCAAGACAGTACAGCCTTGTGGAGTTTGTTTTGTTACTACATTTTAAAATAAAATGCATATACCAAAATAATTACCCTATCACGCTCACTTTATTCTGGTCGGGGGTGGGGGAGCATACATATGTGGAAGCCAAACACAACTTGCTGGGAGTCAACTCTGGTGTCAGCTGTGGTCCAGTACTTATGGTGGGTATAGCATATGTCAACGAATTAAACAATGTACAGTGCTTTAACAGCAGTGAAGTTTATGTTGTGTGTGTTAAGATGATAAAAACAAATCATGAGCTGTGAGAAGTCTGGGAAGATTAAGGCACCTACTGCCAACCTTGACACAGCCTGACACCTGCCTTTAATCCCCAGGACTCATAGTGGAAGGAGAGCTGACGTCAGCAGGTTGTCCTCTGGCTTCTGTACAGGTGTCAAAAGCACAGGAGAGGAATGAGTGGTGGCAAACACCTTTAATCCCAGCACCAGGAGGCAGATGTAGGGATTCTCTGAGTTTGAGGCCAGCCTGGTCTACAGCCAAGGCTACACAGAGAAACCCTGTCTTGAACCCCCCCCCAAAAAAAGTACATGAAAATAAATTAAAATATTTAATTTTTCAAGTATTATTTTCTATGTATTTTAAGACTACTGGAAAACATTTTTGGAAAATTTGGAAATGTTTCATGCATTTTCTATATTCTTACTGATGGTGACATGTAGTTTTTATTAGTGATGGTATATTTTCTGTTTTAATTTAAGCCAGTGACTTGTACCTGTTAAAGTTCCAACTAAGGAGGTTGAGACAGGGGGATTGCGGAATCTGGGAGTTTAAGACAAGCTGGGCAACATGAAACTCCTCATCTCAAAAAGAAAATGTAAATTGGGCCTACATATGACAACATGTGGTAATTTATCATTCTGAGTCTAGATTACCTCAATATATAGTTTTGTTTTTGTTTTTTGAGACAGGGTTTCTCTGTGTAGCCTTGGCTATCCTGGACTCACTTTGTAGACCAGGCTGGCCTCAAACTCACAGTGATCCACATGCCTCTGCCCCGCCGCCAGGCCCCCCTCCTGCACCTTTCCCTCCCCCACCGAGTGCTGAGATTAAAGGCATGCACCACCACGCCCAGCTATAATACTTTTTAAAGATTGTTTATTTTAATATATGTGGGTAGTTTGCCTCCGTGTATATATACCACATACATGCAGTGTCCTCAAAAGTCAGAAAAGGGCATCCAATCCCCTGACACTGGAGTTCTAGACTATTGTTAACCATTTTGTGGGTGCTGAGGACTGAACCTAGTTCTTCTGTAAGAGCAGCAAGAGGTCTTAGCCACTGTGCCATCTCTACAACCCCAATATAGTATTGCTTAGACCCATCAATTTTCTCTTAAGCTATTCTTTTAATTTTTATATGTGTGCTTATATAATATGTAGGGTGAGTGTTGGTATAGCTTATAAAATGGAAAGGTTATAGAATACATGTAAAATAAGAGTGGAAGGGAAGTATTAGTCAGGGCAAGGGGTGGGAGAGAAAAGATGAGGAGGAAGGTCAACAAAAAAATATGTTTGAATGTGCCACAATAAAACCTAATGCTTTGTATGCTGATTTTAAGAAATAAAACTTTTATATTTTATTTTTAACTATGTGTATCTGTGTGTAGATTTGTGCATATGAATACAGTGCCCATGAAAACCAGAATAAAATATAGGGCCCCCTAGAGCTGGAATTACGAGTGGTTGTGAACCACCCAATGTGGATGCGATGCTATTAACCAAACTCCAGTCCACTGCAAGAGTAGAATGAGCTCTTAACCAATGAGCCATCTTTTCAGTCCCTAAGTATTTTTTAAATAAATAAAATAGTACCTTTCATTAAAAAATAACGTTTGTGCCAGCAAGGATGGCTCAGTAGATCAAAGTACTTGCCATGGAAGGAGAAAATTGGTTTCTTAGGGTCATCCTTTGACCTTCACATATGTGCTGTGGCATGTGACATCCCCACATGTACATACATCATGCACACACAAGTAATAAAACTTTAAATTAAAACATTTTTAAATGTTAAGTATGTGAAACCATATTATGCATGTTAGTTTGAGGGTTTTTAATTTCCTTTTATAGCTTAAATAGCTTCCATTTAACTGAGATGCTATCTTTATTTTCTTTAGCACTTAATAGATATACTTGTCATTTATATTTTTAGCAACTATAACCTGTTTCCTTTTTTTATAATTTTGTTATTTTTGTTACTGTCATGAAAGAATAATTAAAACTAATGGTTTTGTTGAAACAGGTTGTGAAATACTAGGTACAAAAGAAGATACAGTGATGTTTTCTTTTGTCTTTTCAACACTTTATTTAATGGTAACATACCTATAATATGTTTACTTTTTTTCCAAACTTAGACAATTGTTAATCATTAAATACTAGTTTCAAAAAATAGTTACTTGAAATCTTTGGTAGAATTTCCATACTTTTCATCTTTTAGAAAGTCAAAATTCTGAGGGGATAACAATTGAGATGTAATCTGAATAAATTACTTAAATATAAATTAAAAGAAAAGAAAAGGGGACTAGAGAGATGGCTCAGTGGTTAAGAGCACTGCCTACTCTTCCAAAGGATCGGGGTTCAATTCTCAGCACCCACATGGCAGCTCACAACTGTCTGTAACTCCAAGATCTGACACCTTCACACACAAAAAAAGTAAATAAAAATATTTTTTAAAAAAAGAAAAGTCCTTAGCCCCTCCTCATTAAATGGCATTCTCTTAGAAAGGATGAAAAAAAATTTTTTAAAAGAAAGTTAAAATTCTGTATAAAGTAAATATGAGTACATTAAATTTTATTCCAGTTTTACTTAACAAAACTTTGTCTTAGCCAGGCAATAGTGCACACCTGTAATCCTAGCACTTATGAGGCAGAGGCAGGCTGATCTCTATAAGTTCGAGGCAGCCTACAGGTCTACAGAGTGAGTTCTAGAACAACCAAGGCTATACAGAGAAAATCTGTCTTGAAGAAACAACCAAAAAAAGAAAAACAAAAACAAAAATTTTTGTCTTGAAAGTATTTAAATAGCCCTGTGTCAACGTCATTTGATTGGCTTCCTCTCTAGATGATGTCATAATAAGTGAAAGGCATTTTACTAATTGGTACATATATTGTTTGTATTAAGAATATGATCAGGTCGGGCATGGTGACACACACCTGTAATTCCCACACTCAGGGAGGCAGAGGCAGGTGGATCTCTGTGAGTCGGAGGCCAGCTGGTCTACAAAGTGAATCCAAGACAGACAAGGCTACACAGAGAAACCCTGTTTCAAAACAAAACACAAAAACAAAGAATATTATATTGATAATTACAGTTTTATACTGAGAAATAAGATTTTCCCATTAATTTGTATAAGTATATTCCTTGAATATTTTTCAAAGTTATTTTAAAATTAGTGTTTATATATCAAAAGGTAACACAAAAATTGATTTTCTGTTTCCTTTAGGGAGTTCAGTTCATAGAGCTGTTTTCTCCCTCATTCATCCTCTTACCTGGTAACACACTGTAACTTGATTCTACTCCAAGATGGCTTAGAAGGGAGTCTAAGCTTTCCTCCACATTGTAATCGGAGTTGGCAGTGGCTAAGCTAGCTGCTGCTGCAGCAGTGCTTTGCTGAAGCTTAGGCTGCCTGTTCACTCTGTGGTGGAAGGGAGAACTTTTCCTGAGTCGTCTCTGATGCATCCTCCTCCTTTGCCGTCTAAGAGTTTGTTCGCTTTCTTCACAATTGGTTTGAAAAACGATAAGCAGAATGAGACAAAACAAAACTCCATGTTTCATGTTTGATTTTTTTTTTTCACCAACAAACTTCTAAAGGGAAACAAAAGTCCAGTTAGTAGTGACTCTGTTTACTTCAGAAAGTTGACTTAGTTGTCTGAGGAAGCAGCGGAAGTCTTTGAGGAGTAACACCAATGTAATGTGTGGTCTGCATCCTGCAGTGTTACTGCCAGGTCAGATTTTGGAATATCTGTATTTGAGCCAAGTTTTTCTATAAAAGTCCAAATAATGAATATCTAACCCTTTGTAAATTATTTGTGCTCCATCCTAACTACTCAGTTCTGCTATTGTAGTCTGGAATCAGCCATAGATGTTAGGTGACTGTGGCAGTGTTCCAGTAAAATGCAAATTACAGGAAATGGTAGAGCAGAACCACAGAAGACTCCCTGTACACCCAAGTGCTATCGCATTTGAGCCACTGCTTTTCTCCGTGTGCTAGGGTACTCTGTGATTATCACCCACACCTCTTCTATCATTTTCTCACTCACTAATTTTCTTTGGGGGAGGCGAGGTTGCATGATACCTTTAGCTCTTCATGAGCAGTACAAGGACTAAATGGCTTTGATTTCAGTTAGCCCGTTCTGACATAAATGCAGTTTTCACCATATACTTTAAATTCTCCATATTTGTCAAACATAATATATCAACATATTATCATGAAAAGATTATTATTTTTCAGGCTGGCAAGATGGCTCAGTGAATAAAGGTGCTTGCCATCAAGCGGGATAACATGAGTTTGATCCCAGGAACTCCCCAATGGGAGGAGAGAACTAATCCCCATGTTGTCTGTCCTCTGACCTTCACAAGGGCACCATTCCACATGCATACAAACACAATAAACAAAAAGATTGTTGTCATTGCTTTGTATTAAAAACGATTTAGATCAAAATTTTTGAACCTCTTCACTTACCAAGATTCAAAGCCAGATTATTCTCTTTTGTAAGGATCTGGCCTCTTTCAGCAGCACCTTCCCCCAGTTGTGACAGCCAAGAATACTTCTAGGCGTTGCCATGTGGCCGGCTCCCCACCTAAGAGCTGCTTCTTTTTCTTAATTCATTTATTCAGATTACATCTCAATTGTTATCCCCTCACTTGTATCCTGTTCCTCCCTCCCTCCCTCCCTCTTTCACCCTATTCCCCTCCCCTAGATCTGTGGCAGAAGGGGACCTCCTCCCCCACCATATGGTCACAGCCTGTCAAGTCTCATCTTGGTAGCCTGCTTATCCTTTCTCTGAGTGCCACCAGGCCTCCCCACCAACGGGAAGTGGTCAGATATGGTGCCTAAGAGCTGCTTCTAAAGGATTTCCCTAAACGCTTTTTCTTCTCATCCTTTCCTGTATCCCCAGACTTTTATTTCCATTTACCTTCTCATTCAAAAAATGTCTTAAAGCAATTCATTCTACGCAATTCTGTTGAAGAGCACCTCTTTTTTTTTTTCCAACTGAAAATGCTTTCATACTACCTTAATTCTGGAAGTACATGTTTGCTGCATAGATTTTAGGTTGATGGTGTTTAATGTTTTCAAGATATCATTCCTGTCTTTTTATTTGTATTGATTCTACTCTTTTTTTTTTTTTTAAACAGGATTTCATGTAGCCCAATGTGGCCTCCAACTCATTGTATAGCCATGGATGACCTTAGCTTTCTAATCCTTTTGCCTATACTTTCCAAGTGCTGGGATAACAGGAGTATGTCGCCATGACTTCCTTTATTGGTTTAATCGAGAAGTCATGACTCAAATTACTTTTAAAATAGCATCTTTTTTTTCTGGCCATTTTTTGGATATTCTCCTTGGCCTTCAGATGTTTTCCTGCAGGGCATCTAGAAGGTGAAGTTCTTTGGTTCTGTTATATTTAGGATTCATGATACATTTTAAATACATGCTGAATTTTAAGAGTTCAAGCCAGGGTTTCTCTCTATAGCCCTAGTTGTCCTGGACCTCACTCTGTAGACGAGGATGGCCTGGAACTCAAGAGATCCTCCTGCGTCTACTTCCCAGTGCTGGGATTAAACATGTGTGACAGCTGCATTTTTTTTTTTTTGTCCAATTTGTGGATTCTTGTTTTTTGAGTTGTTGTTGTTGTTTTCATAAGCCCTCAGCTCTTTCCATATGCTTTAGTACTTTTTTTCTTTTCAGAACTACAGTCATTTGTGCAACAACCTTTCCATTGTATCTTCATGTCACTACATGATTCATTCTCACAGTTGTAAATGATCTGGTTTATTAATATTCTCCTTAGCAATGGCATATATATTATTAAATTCAACTGTTGGCCTCCTTGTTTCTTTTATTGTATTTCTTAGTTTTCAGTAAATTATTTTTGTTTTCAACTCTATACTGCAATTTCTAGTCTATATTCTACTCTTTGAACATTTAATCATGTTTGTCTTAAAGTCTTAGGATGAAGTTTTCTGAATTGTCTTTTTCTCTATACCTATCATCTGTTTTTTAGAATTCTAGCCATTTTTTAAATTTCTACCTTTGTCTGATGCTCTTTGAATTTATGCCAGAAACTATATAAAAACTCATGAAATGAGCCAGACGCAGTGGTGCACACCTGTAATCCCAGCACTCAGGTAATCAGAGGCAGATGGATTTCTGTGAGTTCAAGACCAGAGTGAGTCTACAAAGGGAGTCCAGGACAGCCAAGGCCACACAGAGAAACCCTGTCTCGGAAAAAAAAAAAAAAAAAAAAAAAAAAAAAAACAAAAAAAAAAAAAAAAACTCATGAAATGTTTGGCTCTAGGATGTTTTGTAATGTTATAGACATTGTCAATAATGAACCTAGTGATTTGAAGCTGGGCATCACTGTATCCAATATTACCACGATGGGTCTAGTTTTGCTAACATCACAATCACTGATCTTATCACCCTACTGCTTGGTCCTGGTCTTTGTTCTGTGTTTCTCCTCAGCTTTGTGAAGCTTTTTAATGATTTTAAAGCTCAGTTAAGCTCTTAGCCACCTCTTCTGGAATCCACAGATGTTTCTAGAAGCAAAGCTGTTTCAGTCCTGACACAGTCTGGGTTTCAGTCTTATTCCAAACACTGGCTCTATTGTTTTCTCATCTTCTTATTCATTCTCAGCAGATGAGTAGGTCTGTTTTCCTTGTCAGAGGAAATGCCTTCGGATTCCTTTTGTTCTTTGCAGAAATAAATATTTCTTACTCAGCGTGGTAAAAATTTGTGGATCTTAAATGTCTGAAAATATCCTGTTGGGTTGAAACTAGAATTATAGCTTCAAAATAGTTTTTCCCTGAATACTTTTCAGACACTAGTTTATTATTTTCTTCTCTCACACTTTGTCTTCCTTTTGCTTTGCTACAGGGTCTTGCTATATAGCCATGGCTAGCCTAGAGCCAACAATGTGGACGAGGCTGACCTTGAACTTGTGGCCATCCTCCTGACACTTCCTCCAAGTAGTAGGATTACAAGTATTAGCTACCACACCCAGCTTGGTTCTCATTCTTATAGTGTTGTGGAGATGTTGACTTGAATTCAATTCCCATCCTTTTGTAGGAAGATTTTTTTATTCTGCCTTCCTATGGAAATGTTCTTAACATTCATAAGTTTTGCTATGAGCTAGTAATAAAGTATTGATTTTTTTTCCTTCTTAAAATTCTTTAAACCCTAAAACTTCTTCCTTTGATGAACTGTCTGTTAATTCTTTCCCATGATTATTTATCCCATGATTATTTAAAGATTTATCCCACCTTACTCCACTCCTCCCCAACCCAACACTAGGAAAGAAGCCTAGGGTATTAGGGATGCTAGCTAGACAAGCCCCATACCAGAGCTACAACCCTAGTTCCATCCTCCATCTTTTAATTTATCCTTATCTTCTATTGAGTGACTTCCCAGTTTCTGCCTTTCCATAAGCTCTTCTTACTTCCCAGTGCAGCTGTATAACCGTGTGCTTGTTACTAGCATATCTGCTATTATTTCTTGGAACTTGAGAGACAAGGCACAATGTATATTTGGCTTCCCCTCTTGAATCTCAGTAGCTCTTTTTGTAGCTTCATCTGCTAAAATCTCCTTCTGGATCTGGCTTCACCCATGTGGACTTGACCTCGAATCATCTGAACTCAGCAGCTAGCAGCCTTAGGGATGTCTTCATGTCAACTCCAGCATCAAACTTTTGTTCAGGATATTTGTATAAGTACTGCAGGTATTTGAAAATCATTACTTTAGGTCATTGAAATTAAATTATGTCTAACTGTTTTATGATCTACTTTAGTTTCGGGAAAAGTAGTTTGCAGAATGTGAAGAAGGAGCAAGCTTGTTGGCACTTGAAGTAACGTAGGAAAGCAGGAGCAATGGTAACAATGAAAATGTGGCTGGGGGCAGTTCCTGGTTGGAGCATGCTGATCTGTTGGAGAGGAATTGTGTACGTGGCATGCTGTGTGTGACAGAAAGAAATGATATACTGAGGATAGCTAATAAAGAACAGTGGGCCCTGATGGACACATAGCATGAATATTCTGCATCATGTACACACGTACACTGGCTTGTTTATTTGTTTGTTTTGACAGTTATATGTGTAATTATTGAGGGTCATGAAAACTCAGGTTCTGGGCCTCAGGACTCTAGAGGTCACCTCCAGGGATCTCCCTTGAGCATGAATTGTCCCATCCCCCGACCTCCTATAAGCACCCACCTGTCAAGGAACTGTGTGAGTGCTAAAGAGAGTGTGCCTGCTCAGCTGGATGGCACTCTCCCTGGGTTGTGATCCCGAGGCCCTTCTCTTAGTTTGTCTCCCTGTTTTAAATGAACTCATTTCTTCTTAATTTAGAAATCTGAATAGATTTTTACAGAAGTAAATTGGCAAAACTGTCTTAATTTTAACAAAATCAGGATCTAGTTTAAATAAATTTTAAGAAATGGCCCTCTTAGCCAGGCATGGTGGTGCACACCTTTAATCCCAGCACTCAGGGAGGCAGAGGCAAGTGGATCACTGAGTTTGAGGCCAGCCTAGTCTACAAAGTGAGTCCAGGATAGCCAAGGCTACACAGAGAAACCCTGTCTCGAAAAACAAAATAAAAGAGAGAGAGAGAAAGAAAGAAAGAGCCATCAGTACTAATTCATATTCAGCGGCTTATAGAATTTTGCATTTTGATTAATATTTAATAAGGAACTTTATAATCATGTTTCTAGATACTCTAATCACAATATCATTTTAATCAAGTAATGTTTTTGCTTTCTTTGACCTTTTATGTTTGTCCAAATATTGAATATCATCTATCTGTAAACTTTGATTAACTTATTTTCTCCATAAAAAATTTTCGCCACTTGTTTTAAGTAAACTTTAAAGGTATCCATAATTTTGAATATATCTATAAAGTCACAGGTTATTATTCTTTGTGTATTCCAGCAAATTTAAAGTGGAAAATGCTATTAATTAAACGTTTATGTCCCTTTAGAACGTAAGAACTGAGAAAAGTTAAAGTTTCAAATCAGTTGATACTTTACTCATCACATAATTCCACTAAATATATGAAAATATAATTCCTTAACTTTTGAAATACTGGGAAACAGTCATCCTGAAAAGAAATGATTAAACAAAACAAAGCATACTTTTCACTTTCAGTCTATTAGTACAGAGCTAATTTTCTGAAGGATTAAACATATTTGCACACAAAATACCAGATATTAAAGCCATGCCACATGCTGCCATACAAACTTAAAATTTAAAATATGTTTACCTGGAAATCTAAACTAAGTAGGCTTTGCTTGGTGTCATTTAAGTCTCCCGCTGAAAGTGAAACAAAACCAGAACTTTCTTTAAAAACAAAGAACAGAGGGGAATGTTGAAAATGTTAGCTGACTTCTTAGTAAAATGTAAAATAAGTGCTCCCTTGGGAAAAATGCCTTTCAGTTCTTTGTGTTGAAAATCAGCCAAAGAAGTAACTAGGGAAAATGGTTACCAAGGGGAAAAAATTTTTTTTAAACCACAGGAAAAGTGGAAAACATTTGCAGAAGTTGGGCGGGGGTTGGGGAGACCATTTCCTTTGCAGGCTGAAAAGGCAAAACTTTAGCCACAAAAGTGATCCGAAAATCTGTGGTTTTCATAGGCTGTTTGCATTAATATATTATATGAATATTGAAGTTCAAACTAGCCAACATACCGTTTGAGATTTGTTAGGCTTAATAGGGATGGTATTCTTGTCACCAAAAAGCTGTATGTGTCTCCAATCCTGTTTAAGTTGGGTTAAATTTGTCCTTATTATGGAAACAAAAACTACATATCAGTACCATTAGAAATTATGTAGCTGGGTGGTGGTACATGCCTGTAATCACAACACTTAGGAGGTAGAGACATTGGAACTTGTAAGACCATTCTGGGCTATATATGACATTTGAGGCAGCCTAGGCTATATGAGACCCTGTCTCAAAGTTATTGATTTCATCATATGTATATGAAATATATTCTTACATATTTATATAAAGTGTATATATATGTACGTACACACACACACACACACACACACACACACACACACATTCCTGGCTGACTGACCTGGAACTCACTATGTAAACCAGGCTGGGCTTGAACTCACAGAATATGTCTGCCTCTGTCTCCCAGTCCTAAGATTAAAGGTATGTACCACCACACCTAGATATTTTGTGTGTGTGTGTGTGTGTGTGTGTGTGTGTGTGTGTGTGTGTGTGT
>OU015746.1:80100043-80119953 GCA_907169655.1 Acomys percivali | reverse complement strand
TTGGTTTGGTTTGGTTTGGTTTGGTTTGGTTTGGTTTGGTTTGGTTTTTAGAGACAGTGTTTCTCTGTGTAGGCTTGGCTATCCTGGATTCACTTTGTAGACCAGGCTGGCCTCAAACTCACAGAGATCCACCTGCCTCTGCCTCCCTGCACCAGGCTTGGTCTTAGTGTTTCTCACAGCACAGAAAGCAAACTAGAATAGAAATTCGTACCAGAAGTGGGGTGTCGCTCTAGTGGGCCTGACCATGTAATTTGGAGGAGGGTAGGGTAGAGATTGTGAAAGGGTTTGGGGATTTAGATCTGGAAAAGTTATTGAGTGTTAGGAGCTTGAAAGATAATGCAGAGAGAAATGCTGACAATGGAGGCCCATTGTGGCATTTCAGAGGAAAGAAAAAATCTTTCATATGATATATTTAAAAAATCTGTGCTTGCTGTTTAGCTGGAGCTGAAGATTTAGCTGTGATTAACAAGAAATCAATACTACTGAAGTAAAACCTTCTGGGCTTTACTGGGAAGCTACTTACTAGTTAGCTGAGGCTGAAAACTTAGCTGTGGTTTATAAGAGGCTAGCACCATTGAGGTAAAAGCTTCTGGGAAGTATTTCCTTAGGGTCAAGATAAAGAAGCCATGGTCCAGTGGGAGGCCAAGGATGTACATCAAGCTGGCAGCAGAATTTAGCAAATAATGTTTAAGGGTCTCCTACATGATACTGGTTCTGAAAGTGATACTAGCATAAAAGGGCTATTAAAAGAAGCTGAAGCTTGACATTCGGGGGCAGGGACATTGGCGTCCATGAAGAGTCCCAAAGAAGCCAACAGTGAAGGTACATTCTCAGTTTTGCAATGGAGACACCAAGAAATTGGAAATGCCAGGACTGTAAGATCTAACAAAGATAGCAGCAGGTGTGAAAGAAAGCTGGTCTGGGCCTACAAAATAAGCTATATGTGCTGTAGATGGCCAAACTGGAGAAGTGAGTGGATATACCCAAACCTTTTGCACCAGAACATCATGGCTGAGTCCCAGATGTCCAGCATAGAGCTACAAGATTTGTTCTACACTGATAGGCTTTAGATTTGCTTACATGTGACTATATTTATGCCTTGACTCTTCTCTATTGGAGCAAGGAAGTTGTTTTTGTCTTGTTTTGTTTTTTTGTTTTTTCAGAACCCTACAGTTAAACTTAAGAGTTGGACTTTAAAGTTGTACTTATTTTATATTATGATATTAATATGAGATTTTGATGACAAACAAGAAAGAAAAGATTATAGCTTAAGGGGATGTGTTTATGTACAAGTTGACAAGGAATGGAGTCTACTTGTTAGATTTAGCTGTCAACTTGACAAAGCCCAGAGTTATCTGAGGAAGTCTCAGTTGGGGGATTTCCTTGGCCTGTGGGTGTGTCTATGTGGTGGCTTCTTCTTCCTCCTCCTCCTCCTCCGCCTCCTCCTCCTCTTTCTCCTTCTTCTTCTTCTTCTTCTTCTTCTTCTTCTTCTTCTTCTTCTTCTTCTTCTTCTTCTTCTTCTTCTTCTTCTTCTTCTTCTTCTTCTTCTGTTGTATTTCAAGAGAAGATCCTTATTAACTTAGAGAGTAAACATGACATATTGTTGAGTAATAGAAGAAAGTATAACCCAAAGGGTGGTGGTTGCCCACACCTTTAATCCCAGCACTCAGGAGGTAGAGGCAGGTAAATCTCCAAGTTTGAGGCCAGCCTGGTCTACAGAGGGAGTTCCAGGACAGCTAGGGTTACACAAAGAAACCCTGTCTTAGGAAGAAAGAAGGGAAGGAAGGAAGGGAAAAAAAGAAAAGAAATTACAAATGTTGATGCCTTGTAGATGTATTAGTAGATATGAAGGCTGGTATATCTAATTAAAAATAACCAAAGTACCGGCTGGTGGTGGTGCACGCCTTTAATCCCAGCACTTAGGAGGCAGAGACAGGCGGATTGCTTTGAGTTCGAAGCCAGCCTGATCTACAAAGCGAGTCCAGGACAGTCAGGGCTACACAGAGAGACCCTTGTCTCGAAAACAAACAAACACCCCAAAGTTTTATAGATAATTTTATAGATTAAGTTATTTTATTCATAATTACTTCTTATACTTCCTGAATATTTATTTATATGTCTACTCAGAAAAATAAGGCTATTTTTGTTTTACACACACAACAAAACAGAAAGATCCTTAAATAATAACCATGCTCTGATCACCAGCTTTTCCGTCAATCTCTTTAACACCTAATTTAATATTTTTACAGTGCTGTTTTATAACAGTGCAATAAGTAACTCTATAATGGATTTGATACTTTCTTCATCTCTGCAATTTTTTCCCTCCTCTTAACTCCTCCCCTCACCTCTTGGATTTCATCACATCCTTCCTTCCTTCCTTCTATCCTTCCTTTGTAATTGATTCCATCATTTTCCTCCATTCCCTTGCCTTACTAACAATTCCTCCATGGCCCTGTCCACCCACCCCACCCCCCCACCCCCATGTGGTGTGTGTTTGTGTGTGTGTATGTGTGTGTGTGTGTGTGTGTGTGTCAGAAAGACAGAGATAGAGACAGACAGAGAGATCCCAGCATTCCTTAGCTGCCTATAATTCTCTGTGTAGAGTTGAGGCCATATGAGCTTCCCCTCATCCACATTAGCGTGTCTATTGGTGTCATCCTTATTCAGCTTATGTTTAGGCAAACATGTTGGTGAGATTTGGCGGTGTAGCTTCTGACATTCTAGGAGACACGATCTGACTGCAAACTCCCTATTCCTTTGAATATTCCAGTCTTTCTGCCCCCTTTTCCACAAAGAGTCCAGAGCCTTGGTTGCAGGAGTTGTTCTATAGATGTAATACATCTGAGAACAGCTAGGGCTACATAGAAAGGCTGTATCTCAAAAAAAGGAGAATACACACTTTCTGCATGTTCATTGGCAGAATCAGGGACTTGCCTGATGTCTGTCACAGCACAGGACAGATAGGAGAGAAACAAAAGTAAACAACGTATGTGAGACCTTCTTGGTTACTAGCCTGCTCTTCCCTAAGCAGTGAACACGTGACTTCAATAAATTCTTAAGTCACGTTACATTCATTATTATCCTCCATTTTATCACTGAGCGAAACTAAGTTGTCACAGAAGCAAAATGAGGAAAGTAACTGAATGGGGTTAAACTGCCTGATGTAGTTAAATGAGAAAAATGACAATAGCTCCAAACTAGTCTGGTTTACTTTTCTTTTTTTTTTTTAATATTTTTATTTAGTTTTAATCTATGTGCATTAGTGTGAAAGTGTCAGATCTTGGAGTTACAGACAGTTGTGAGCTGCCATGTGGGTGCTGGGAATTGAACCCGGGTCCTTTGGAAGAGCAGACAGTGCTCTTAACCACTGAACCATCTCTCCAAGCCCTGGTTTACTTTTCTTACAACACCCAAGGCAGTGTTGCTGGTCAGTGCTTCCCTCCTGAGCAGCCACTGAAGGGCATGTGAACAGATAGCTATTATCATTACTGGGTCTGCACAGCACAGAACTCTGATGCTGATGAAAGTCAGTTTCTCACTGCCAAGGCAGAGATTTGACAATGGATGGCTGCAGTCAGAACCTGGGTCAGACGTGAGTCCAGTAACTTACTAAAGCTAGATGAGTTACATGTCCTTTCTGGCACTGAAATGACTGATCTTTAATGCAAGACCATCAGAAAATTCTTAGGTTGTTTCTCTCAGGCTTTATAGGGTGTGGTATTTTTGCCTTGGAAAATAGGCAGCTCAAAGCATCCAGAATTGTTATTTTCCCTATAATTTCCTTTCTGTAACCCTTGAAACCCATGTTTATTGAGAGACTGGTGAGAGAATTACACATATGGTAGTTTGAGCGTTGTTGGGAATGGAGATTCTTTTCCACTGATACACTGTCTGAAGGAGATGGCTATGAACCAGAGTGACCACAATTTTTAAAAAGGTATGTAATGAAAAAAGAAGACTTTGGCAACAAATGTAACTCCTTCACTCATGGCAGGATAAAAGAGACACTCACTTGAGATTTAATAAATCAAAACATAGTGTGTTTGTCCACAGCTTCATTTTTTCCCATTACTGATGGGTGATGTCATCATTTTCCTTTCCCTTAGAATCTTTTTGTGTCCAGAAAAAGAAAAGATTAATGTTAACTATATCATGTTTTCTTTCTTATTTTATGATAAACTTTAGTTTTTATTTTGCCACCTATGTAGAGTTTTGTTGTTGTTGTTTTGGAGGAAGGGTTGGTTTGGTTTGGTTTTTCAAAATAGGGTTTCTTTATGTAGCCCTGGCTGTCCTGGACTTGCTTTGTACACCAGGCTGGCCTATAACTCACAGAGATCCACCTGTCTCTGCCTCCCAAGCTCTGGGATTAAAGGTGAGCGCCACCACCACCTGGCTATTGTAGAGTTTTGGTTTGGTTTTTTAAGGTGTGTGTGTGTGTTTGAATGTGTGCATGTCTGTCTGTCTGTGTCTGTGTGTGTGTGTGTGTGTGTGTGTGTGTGTGTGTGTGTGTGTGTGTATGAGGATGTGTGCACATCAGTGCAAGTGCCCTGAGAGGCATCAGATTCCTGGAGCTAAAGTCAGAAGTAGTTCTAAGTACCCAATGTGGATGCTGGGAATCAAACTTGGGTCCTTTGCAAGAGCAATATAAACTTTTAATCTCCAAACCATCTCTCCAATCCTTATTATTGCCTTTTTTCCTTTTCTCCTCAGTGTTAGTGGTCAAACCCATTGCTTTATGCATGTTAAGCACAAGTAATACCAATGAGCTATTCTTCTTATTCCAGGAGGTTTTCAATTTATTTCACTTTTCTCAAACTAAGTTCTAGATTTTTTTTTTTCAGCACAAGAGATCAAACCATATGCAAAGCTTTTGCAAGGCAAGTGGTCTACTCCAGAGTACATCCCTAGCCATTTAGTACTGACCTTAAGAAGAATAAAACTGACCTACTCTGTTTGGTTGGATAAAGTTGCTTCCAGAAGCCATGTGTAATTAGTGCCAGTATGGCAAACCACCTTATGCATTATTAGTTAGGGAGGTCCCAGAGGTCCTCAAAACTATATAGGCTATTGCCAAAAACTCTTGGTTGCTCACCAGAACTGGAGTATAAGACCCTGTAGCTGAAGACAACAGACATTTTGTTTGCAAGATGTAGAGAAATCAAGCTGGGAAGGAACTGGAAGTATCCTTCCCGAAACTACTTTTCATAGTGATAGAAAGTGCTATGCAGAGCTGGAGGAGAAAAAGCATTAATTTGTCTTACCCATCTGTGAATCCTATAAACTACATCAGCCAGGCAAGATCTGCCATCTAGTGCAACAGTGCCATGCCTGTTGTGGGAGCGTCTGATGGGTTTAAGGCCTATTCCACAGAAGGAATTCATAGCTGTTACTGTAAACCTGGTCAGTTCCCATAGCCGGAGAGATCAGAGGAAACCTGCTACTATTGTTAAATGGTCATGGTGTCAAAGCCTTCAAAATATGAATGATTATATCTATAGATTGATGCTGCTTTAAGCTTTAGAAAAGCTTCTGTTTGTAGAGGGTGCAGTTAATGCAGTCACTGTACTGAGAATAAGTGACTACTTAATACGCACCCTTCAACGGGACAACTGTTTTACCTACCTTCCAAAGCTCAGGGAACTCATGGAAGTTGAATGCAAAAATATAAAATTTTTTCCCAAGTTACACCAAACAAAATTTAGAATTGCTGATAAATATAAAAATAACTAAAACGATAATCACAACAGTACTGAGATAGTGTTAAAATTGTAGTATTTTACAATCCATTGCTCACCTGCACCTGTATTTCTCTGCCAGAGTGAAGCATTTCAGCATCACTCTTTCTTTCTTTCTTCCTTCCTTCCTTTTTGGTTTTTTGAGACAGGGTTTTTCTGTGTAGAGAAACTGACTGTCCTGGACTCATTTTGTAGACCAGGCTGGTCTCAAACTAACAGTGATCCGCCTGCCTCTGCCTCCCTGAGTGCTGGGATTATAGGCGTGCACTACCAAGCTCAACTGTGTCTCCCTTCTTAATCTCCATTGCTTTCTCCTCACTATTGTCCCGCTGCTACTGTGATGATGATGATGTTGCTGATATGATTATGGGAATGGAGGTTCAAGTGCAAGAGGGAAATAGAATGACAGACTCTGGAAATGACAGTGAAAGTTAAGTGCAGTACCCAAAAGTTACAGGGGAAGACGATAACTGGATCTGGATTTTTAAGAGGCCACTGTGGTTGTACTGTACTTTATGAAGCAAAAGAAAGGAGCAAATCTAGAAGCAGAGCAGTATTGAAAAACTATGGCAGTCAGGCAGTGGTGGTGCACATCTTTAATTCCATCACAGACAGATAAGGCAGATGGATCTTTTGAGTTCAAGGCTGGCCTGGTCTACAGAGCAAGTTCCAGAACAGCCAGGATTACACAGAGAAACCCTGTCTCAAAAAGCCAAAAGAAAAACTACTTTGGTAATCCAAGAGAGATTCCTTGACTGAGGTTGGGGGTATTGTGTGTGTAAAATTAGTAAAACTTAACGTACATACAGGAAAGTAGAGGAAGAGGAGTCGGGTATTGAAGCTTGGCTTTGGGCATACTGCAGCTGCTTTGCAGGACAGTTGTTTCCTGAGGCTGCCTCAGGTTAGCATAATCAGTTCTGCAGTAATGAAGCCACAGAACTGTATGAAGTCATAGACCACTGTGTATAATAAAGCTGTGAGGCAAGGTTATTAAGAATTGGGGGAACAAGCCGAGCGTGGTGGCGCACGCCTATAATCCCAGCACTTAGGAGGCAGAGGCAGGTGGATCGCTGTGAGTTCGAGGCCAGCCTGGTCTACAAAGCAGGTCCAGGACAGCCAAGGATACACAGAGAAACCCTGTCTCGGGGGAAAAAAAAAAAGAATTGGGGGAACAATTCATCCATTTCTAGGAGTCTACCCTACAGAAAGTTATGCACAGATTACAGCACTCTCTTATGTGGATATATGTTATAATTATAAAATATTGAATAATTACAAGTAATTCAAATGGCTGTTGAACAAAATTAGCTTAACTTCTAGAATATGTTAGAGGAATAGCAAAGTAAGAAGCACCAGGAGTCAGTCTTCTCGCTCAGATGACAGCGAGACTGACAGAATCCGTCTGATGCAACTGTTTTGGAATTCTGGCGACTACTAAGGGCTTGCAACATCTTTGAGAAAGGCTAGCATAGTAAATTGTGATTAATTTGGTCAATTTCAACTCTTAGCACAGTAGCTGCTAACCAGCCCCCAACCTAGCTCCATCTCAGATGCCGGTAACATGTCTCTGGGATAAACCAACATTCTCCTGGGTATATTGGGGATTTGTTTTCTGATTGCTGCTTCTAATCATATAGGTTCAGAACCAGGACCCATTGTGGTTGCCAGTCTTAGGGTTTCTATTGCTGCGGTGAAACATCATGACCAAGAAGTAACTTTGTTTGGCTTACATTTCACATAGTAGTTCATCATTGAAGGAAGCCAGAACAGGAACTCAGCAGGAAGCTGGACGAAGTAGTTGATGCAGAGGCCATGGAGGGGGTTCTGCTTACTGGCTTGCTTTCCATGGCTTACTCAGCCTGCTTTCTTACAGAACCCATGACCACCAGCCCAGGGAAGGCATCATGCACAATGGACTGAGCCCTCCCCCATCGATCACTAATTAAGAAAATGCCCTACAGGCTTGTCTTTTTACAGTTGGGTCTTGTGAAGGTATTTTCTCTTCCAAATGCTGGGATTAAAGGCATGTTGGATCATTCTAGCAAGTGTCATGTCTTTTGGGGGTGTGTTAATGGCACCTAAAGCCTCAATTGCCTAAGAATAAAGAGCTCACAGGAATAAGGAGTTTTTAATCCCCTTTTAGAAGATCAAAGAGGCTGTAGGGTACTGGTAGGGAGAGAAAGCCCAGGTCCAAACCAATTAAGGTTTCCTAAAAAAACTTTGGAGGAGGCAAAAGTTAAGGCTTGAGGAAAGGAAAGGATGAGTTTAAAGGGGGCGTATTGTGGAGAGGGAAATTTCTATTCCCTAGAATGTAATGGGTGGAATGGGTGTTATGTGAGGAGCCATTTAAATTCTAGGGAAGACAGAAGAGTTTATTAATTGACCCTTATGTTTGGTGTGTGTGTGTGTGTGTGTGTGTGTGTGTGTGTGTGTGTGTGTGTGTGTGTGTGTGTGTGTGTGTGTTGTGTGTTGTGTGTGTAAGTCTCCCACACCAAGATATCATCCATATAATGATAGATGTGAAGACCTTTGTCTAAGTAGGGCCTAAATGCTGTGGCCTCCTGGCAGATGGTGGGAGTGTTTGCCATCCCTTGGGGGAGGACTGTCCACTCACATATAGAGCTGGCCAAGGGTTATTGAGAACACAAAATGTTGACAATCCTGTGAGTAGAGAGGGATAGAGAAAAAAGTCTTTAATATCTATTGCTAAGAGAGGGACATTGGCAGGAATGGTGGAGATGAGGGGTAACCCCCTTGGGGAGGACTCCCTGAAATCTCGTAGCAGTCTCCATCTCCCTGAGCTCTTTTTTATAGCAAACACAGGGATGTTCCATGGACTGCAGGAAGGGTGACTATGGTGACGCTGGAGTTGTTCTTCTACTAATTTGTGTGAGTGCTTCAAGTTTCTCCCTTGATAGAGGCCACTGTTCAAACCAGGTAGACTCCTTGGAGAGCCAGTTGAGGCAGGAAGGGTTATATTTAACAGCAGCCCTTAGAACGGGGGGGGGGGGGGATAATCTGGGAGGAGGGTTTTTAACGTTTTTATGAGTATAATTATTACCATGGGTACAATCATTTATCCTACTGTAATTTTCTTGTGGCTGACTGGTGAGAGTAACTTCTCCACCTCTTCCTAGATTTGGGTGGCAGTGTTAGTCACAAGAGGTGTATCATGCCCATAGGCCTGTCAGGGTCCTCGCATTGGTAGGCTTGTTTGGTGGTAAAAGTCTGAGAGCAACCTCCTATGCATAGAAGCTGTGGCTGGGGAATTAATTCCTAGGCTTGTGGGACTTCTTATCTATCGTCTTAAAGTTGTTTTATCTCCCTCAGTATCTATGAGACATTTAAATGGTTTGTCACATATTTTCATGGTTATCTTTGGGTGGGAGCCTTCTAGGATGCTGGAAACCCATAAAGCCTCTATTGGAGCAGGTTTTCCTCCTTCAGTCATAGCTGAGGGCTGCCTAGTTTTATGTTTAAAGGTGCCAGTGGTTTGCTATCTTTGTCATAATGGGAGTGGCAATCTCTCTTACAGTGGAAATCCCTTCAGCATTGGGAACAGAGTGTCTTTGAGGGGGTGGCATTTCTAGTGGAGGGAGCCCCATTAGGGCACTCTTCTTTCCAGTAATTCTTTTGTCATATTTAAAGTTCCTTGACCCAACAGACTGCTATTAATCTGTCAGTATGAGGACTTGATTATTCTCTATCTGTCACATTTATACCAGTATCTGGAAGTGATTATAAGAACCTTCCACAGTTTTTAGCTCTAGTTCATGAGAACTGTCCTTTAATTGTATCTAAGTGTTTTGGTTTTTATTTTGTTTTGTTGACTGACACTGGATCTCTGTATGCCTCTCACAGCCCTAGAACTCAGATATCTACCTGCTCCTGCCCCCTAAGTGCTGAGATTAAGGGTGTGTGCCACCACAGCCAGCTATAAACAAGCTATAAAGACTAGAGTTTGATTTTATTCTTTCTGTTTGGTTGGTTGGTTGGTTTGGTTTGGTTTGAGTTTGTTTTTGTTTTTTGAGACAGGATTTCTCTGTGTAGCCTTTTGCTGGACTGGACTGGACTCATTTTATAGACCAGGCTGGCTTCGAACTCACAGAGATCCACCTGCCTCTACCTCCCCAAGTGATGGGATTACAAATAGGCATGCACCACCACCCCCAGGTTTGATTTTGTTCTTAGGCAGTTTTTTTCTTTCCTGAAATTATGGAGAGGTGCTTTTTCTTTCTTTTCTTTGGAGAGTAGTTTAAAAGCATTAGCTATAGTATATTTACTCTGTCCTCATCAGTTAACAGTTGGTTTTACATTTAAACTGACTAATTTCAAGCAGGCTTTAGAGAAACAAACAATATTTTCACTATGAAATCAGCATATGAGCCTCAGGAGCTGTGCCATCATCTGTTGATGATGGTATGCCATTTGGTGTCTATAATTCAGAACAGAAGTAAATTTTAAATGTTTACGTGCTGAAAATAGCTTCTTCACTCCAGAGGAGGAGTGTTAACAATGGCTGAGCACTCAGCTGTGACCAAGAGCTCTGTCTAGTACCTGGTGCCTTCTTAGTTTGTGTCATCTTAACCCCCTCACAAGCCCTGTAAAGGCTTCATGCTGGGTTAGATGTGAATCACAGACCGATCACATCACTGTAGTTGCTTTTACTTCTAACTGTCTCTGGGATCTATCACTCCCACCCACTTCTTGAGGTGCTATTCAGATGTTTACCATATGTGTTGATGCTGTTTTGTCTGAATATGGTCTTGGCAATGTGTGCACTTGTACCTGTGGGCCCACACAGAGGCCAGAGGAAGCTCTTAGGTGTCCCCTTCTGTTACTCTCTGCCATATTCCTTTGAAACAAGGTCTTTCCTCAAGCCTAGCACTCATGGGTTTTGGTTCAGCTAGTAGCCAGCAAGCCCCACACTGAGTCTGCATGCTGTGCAGCCTTAACTCCTTATGCTCTTAACTTCTGAGCCTCTCTTCAGCCTGCCTAGTCATGCTCTTTACCCACTAATTTCACTAAACTCCTTTAGACTTGACTTCCTTTAGCCCTTTCATTTATAAATAAATTACATTCATGAATTTCACAAATTCAACAAAAATTCCATAGGGGAAAAAGGCACCATTAAAAAAGGACACACAAAAGAATTTTTTATTACTTCAAAAATTAAGTCTCTATTAAGTGCAAATTATAGGACAGTCTGGATAAAACTGTCAAAGTGATTTATAATAAATAAAAAAACTTTTTTTAAAGATTTATTTATAAAGCCGAGCATGGTGGTGCACATCTTTAATCCCAGCACTCGGGAGGCAGAGGCAGGCGGGTCTCTGTGAGTTCGAGGCCAGCCTGGTCAAAAAGTTAGTCCAGGACAGCCAAGGCTACACAGAGAAACCCTGTCTCAAAACAAACTGCATACAGAAGGAAAAAGTGTACCATGCATGGCCAGTACTGATGCCTGCTGAGGAGAGACTATACAGAGACCAGGCCTACCCCTCTAAAGTGAAGGTAGAGCTGTGGGTTCTGTTAACACAGAAAAACTGCCTACCTCAATGCCAAGCTCCAAAGGCCAGAAGAATTTTTTTATTCTTCCGGGCTCCGGGCTCCAGGCATTTGAAGGACTGTTTGCTAGGTCATTGACTATGAATGAATATAACAGTTCTCTAGAGACTTAGGTGATACACAGACACACAGACTGGGAGTTGCTAACATACATATGTTGCAAAGCATACATATGTATCTCTCAGTTGACCTTTAGCGCAAGGAAGATTTTGATTCCCAGAGTCGCCACACTCTGGTGAGTCTGGTTCCAAAGCACCAATTTGCTTCAGCTTCCATGCCTGTCCAAACCTTGTGAACAAACCATCTTACATGCTCAGTGCTGTGGATGCAGTCACACCAGCTGCCATGCCTTTCCCCACCACGGTGGACCATAACCCCAGAAACTGAGCCAAAATAAACCTTTCTTCATTTAAATTTAAAAAGCCCAGGTTTTAGCAACAGAAAAAAAAAAAAGAAGAAGAAGAAATAAACAGGAAAGAATGATCCAGTCCAAGTAAAGTAGTAGGGAAAAGTGAGACTACCACAAGAATATATATGTTATTTTTTAAAGCATCTAAACGGAGTATACTAGTTATATATAATGCAATAGTTTGGGGGCATAAAAACAAATTAAAGAGTCTAGAAAGCTTTGCTGAGGAAGCTAGACACTTAAAAGTCATTCATTGCATGGTCCTATTTCTATGAATTATGAAGGATAGATATATTTCTATAACCAGAAATGAAGGGGCTAGGTGTAGTGGCACAAACCTTTAATTCCAGCACTGTAGAGACAGAACCAACTGGATCTCTGTGAGTTCAAGACCAGCCTATCTATATATCAAGTTCCAAGACAGCAAAGGCTACATAATAAGACCTTTCTCAACTCCCACCTCTACACACACTCCAAAAAATAAATAAATAAATAAATAGTTGATGGCTACTGGGGGCTTTTCAGAGAACAGAGTTGAAATGAGCTGATTTGTGAGTGCAGCTTTTATTCTGGAGTAAGAAACATGCTTTGGGAACAGAGGTAGTAGGTGGTTGAACAGCATTCAGGATGTCCGATGTCCTGGGTGTTAGCAAATTGGTCACTTTAATAGTTAACTTATGGTATACGAATTTTATGAAAATTTAGCTTTATGAAAATAATGCTCACCTTTAGTCCCAGCACTCAGGAGGCAGACTCGGGTAGGAATGAGTTGAAAGCCAGCCTGGTCTACAGAGTGAATTCAAGGACAGTCAGGACTACACAGAGAGATCCTGTCTCAAAATTTTTTTTAAAAAAAAGGAAGGAGAAGAAAGAGAGAAATAAAATTAAAAGAACAAGCAGCTGTATGTCTAAAAACAGCCCTTCCTCTTGTACCTTCTTCCTTTCCAAGTCCCAACCCCCAAAACATGGCTTAGGAACAAGCATAAGAGGGTAATGTTACTGAGTCCAATACTCTCGGTTGTTCTTCCTTCCCAGTCCAAGAGGATTCAAAAGGTGTAACATTTTCTCTGAAGAGGGGAGCAGGACAACTGAGAAATAAAATTAGATAGTCCAAATGGCAACTTACATTAAGAGGAGGATTGTCCAAAGCGCATACGTGGACTGGACCTAGGCCCTGTGCACATATGTAGCAGCTGTGCAGCTTGCTCATCCTCCCCTAACAATTAGAGCAGGGGCAATCTCTGTTCCTCCCTTTGGATCCCTTGTCTGGCCTCAGTGGGAGAGGGTGCACCTAGCCTTGCAACGACATAATGTGCCAGGGTGGGTTAGTACCCATGGGGACCTCCCCTTCTCTGAGGAGAAGGAGAGGGGGGTATGGACGGGGTACTGGGAGGAGGGGGGATGCCATCAGGATGTAAGGTAAATAAATAATTTTTTAAAAAAAACAGGAGGGTTGTCAGCCATCCCTCCCTGGAGTAAGTGCCAGGGTGGAGCTCAGATTTAATAATACAGGAAGCTGAAAGACACCCCACTGCAGATAGCATATTCCCACCATGGAGCACGTATGAAAAGCAGACATGTATGAAGCTATGAATATATGAAATAGCTCACCTGTGAAAATTTAAAGGAATGATTTCACTCTGCTTACCGTGTAAATGCATCATTCAGAAAACTTTTTTTTTTTTTTTTTTGGTTTTTTTTTTCGAGACAGGGTTTCTCTGTGTAGCCTTGGCTGTCCTGGACCCGCTTTGTAGCAGAAAACATTTTTTAAAGAGAGTAAAAGGAACCATATAAATGGTTTTACAAAATAAACCTTTTTTTTTTTTTTCTGTATTCTACCTCATTTTTTATTGTCCACCTTTTCTATCAGGTATCCTAAATAGGTAGAAATAAGTACTTGTACTTGTAACGGTGTCAGACTAAGTAATCATGTGAATCTTTTTTTCCCAGCTGTTTATGACAGCTCAGATTGAATGCCTATCTTAGCTGCTTTGTTTTTTGTTTGTTTATTTTGCTGCGCTGTTTTATTAAATCTTGTTATAATACAATTGAAAACAACCACATGTAACCTGGCATGATGGTGCACACATTTAGTCCCAGCGCTCAAGGAGGCAGAAGTAGGTAGATCTCTGAGCTAGGCCAGCCACGGCTACAAAATGAGACTCTGTCTCAGGAGGCTTTCCCTGGCTGCCCTGGAATTCATCTATAGTCCAGTCTTACAATGATCCTACTGTCTCAGCCTCCCAAGTGCTAGAATTACAGGCGTGTGCTTTTAATTCTAGCGTGTAATTGTTTCAATACGTTTTAGATAGTATATTTGTCTGAAAAACACAAACCACATGGTATCACCCTACTCCCCCTCCTCACTCCCAAGTGGACAGATTGTTTCTCTATGAACGCGCAGGCCAGGTCCTCAGGAGACCGTGCTGTACTTGAGCCCTTCCTCACTGTGAGTCGTGATTACAGAAATGATTTCACATGTCCATATGTTAACATAAGAACTTTATGAGAACATTATTTCTTGTTCTGTGATACGAAAAGACCCAAGTTTGTTTGCAAATACCCCTGGGAGAACTTGGAGTAGTGACTGGATACTCTGATGAGGTGCTGAGTGAGGCATGTCTGCACAGGTTCCCAGGGGCTCTTGACTCCACTAGCCTCACAAATCTCAACTACTTGTTTTCAGAGTTCAGCTTTAGTTTCTCCTCAGTATATCTTCTTGTATGGAAAAAAACAGTAAACACATCTCCTTAGTATTCAGAACTTGTAAATAAGGATTCTCACTGTGCAGATGTGTAAACAAGCGTGTGTTAAAGATGCGTGGTTTTTTAAAACATTATATACTTCCTATTTATTTGCAACTGAACTTTTAACTTTTTAAAAATTGTAATCTATCTTTTGGCTGTTCTGACTTTAAGGAGGAAAAAAAACAACCCAGCAGCTTGACTGTCTTGGCCCACACTCCTCTGTTTCCATTCCTGCTGCTGGCCAGGGCTGCATAAACAGTGCTTGTTATGCAAGCCTCTAGGGCCCTGATCCTGCCCTGCCCTCAAACACAGCATCTGTGTGTTTCCAAACAGAGCTAAGAACTGTAATCTTTCAATTTCAGCCTTAGCTTCTGGAAATTACTGTGTTACTGCAAGTTTATTTAACCCTATAGTCTAACTGAATTATTTTTTTTAATATATTACTTCCTTTTAATTGATCCAAGCTGAATTGTTAATAGAGGAAAGTTTTAAAAAGAAATAGAAGTTCACAAATATTTAAAACAAATGTCTGTCTACAACTAAATCTTCATATAACAAAAAAGTCTAAACTATAGCTCTTGCCCATTTATTCCAAATGCAATGCAACTAAATCTAGTTGAGCCAGAACATAGTTCAGCATAAAGAGATATAGAGCACTTAATATTATATGTAAATGAGCCAAAAGGTGGGGTAAACATTAAAATATTCATACTTTCAGGTAACTTTTCTTTATATTTTGAAATCCCAAGAGAATGGAAAGGCACCAAAAACATCATTCAGAGCACAGTCAGAACTGATTGTATATAAGCTATAAAGCTTACTGAATACACCCACCTCTGTTAACTACAGATAAGCCTGGTTCTGCTCCCACAGCACAGTATCCCAGACCCACAGCACCTTGGAAAGTGGGAAATTCTTAGCTCACATCACAATCTTGCAGTTAAATGTTTCTTTACCATGGTCTGCTTTTTCCATGTATCATAAATACACAGCTTAATAATTTTTTGTAAAAGGAGTTTGTATTGTAACCACAGCCGAAATCACGAAGAATGAGCAGCCTCCAGAAACCCTTTGCTCCTTCCAGTCCTTGCTTCTGGGCAAGCGCTCTGCTGGCTGGTGGAGAGACCTTCATGGGTAGAACAGGCTGTAGATGCTGTGTATAATCACAGAGCATTCATCTCATCACTGTGTAGAAAGGTTAATTCACATCCCCTGATGTTAGTGGCTTGTTCATTTGTGGGGGAGGGGGGGTTGGTTTGGGTGGTTGTTGTTTGGTTTTTGGGAGGGGGTTTTGTTTTGTTGTTTGTTTGTTGTTTGTTTGTTTGTTTGTTTCAGACAGAGTTTCTCTGTGTAGACAAGGCTGTCCTGGAAGTCACAGAGATTCGCCTGCCTCTGCCTCCCGAGTGCTGGGATTAAAGGAGTGTACACAGCTTTCATGTGTGTGGTTTTTTTAAATAAGACTCTTTAAGGTCAACATAAATGTCCAGAAAATCAGTTCACAGTAGCTTAAGCAGAAAGGGAATTTAATTGGTCCCTGTAGCTCATGGTAGAACAAAGGCTGCTGAGATGATACCTGGCTCTTGAGGGAGGCACCCTCCTACCAGTCACTCAGCACCGCGCCTCATCTCCCTGCACCTACTTCTCAGCTCCAGCAGCTGGAAGTCTGTTCCCGACAGGCAGGGGCTGCCTGTAAGCCATTGTTAATGCAGAGCTAAGCTGAGCCCCAAGAACAGGTGGGCAAGATCTATGTCAGAAAAAGAGAAGAGAAAGATGACAAAGCCTCTGACACCGTACACACACACACATTCTGCTACATCATGTTGAATTAATACATCTGTCCAGATTTCTTGTGTTGGGTAGACCATGGATAGAGTGATCTGAAGTATTTTACTCAGGGTGCTTTAGGATTTTCTTTTTTCTTCCCCCTTGTTTCCTCTAGTTCAAGAGCTATTTTCTGTTAAAACATGAGTAATAATAAAACGTTTTATAGAGAAACAGATAAAGACACAGCAGTTTCTACTCCTCCGGTGTCCCCTTTAGGTTGACGGCCATAATAAGCAGCCCATCATCCTGCCAGGCCAACAGTGAAGGCAGCAGTGATGACTATTTATGGGCAAGACTGTAAAGTAGGGGCTAGTCCGGGGCCCAACTAAATTTAATTCTGTCAACAAAACATGGAGTCCTCTTAGTAAATCACCATGCTACTTAAGCTGATGATAGCACACAGGGAAAGCGTAGAGACACAAGTGAACTGGCATGAGGTGCCCTGATGGAGTCTGAGAAGTAACAATGAAGGAAATCTGACTTCTTAGAGTGTAGATGCCTCAGTGCTGATCTGTTAGTAACAGCCATCTGTATATTAATGTAAGATACCACCAGTGAGGCTTACACACAAGCTGTGCACAGTCTTCAGAATTTTTCTGTTATGTAAAACTTCTGGAAAAAATAATAAAATGTATATAAACAACAGTAGAGAGAAAGGCCTTGGAAGAAGCTCAAGGCGGCCCCTGGAGCTCCTCCTTTGGCAGTTTTCCTCCTTTGTCTCTTGCACTCTACTTGGCAGCTGAGCTGGATCACAGGGAGTGGAGCAGGGGCCCAGCTCAGCCTGCTGTTTCCATCCTGGCTCCGGGACACTAAAACATCACTGCATGTACATCTTTGCCTCATATAGGTGTCCCATGATTTGTTAGACAAAGATCTTTGAGCACAAGAACTGCTATACACAAAGTAAGTTCCTCCTACCCTGTACCCTGTTCTGTGTGACCAAATTTGTCTTCCTACATGGCTTCCTTCTCCCAGGAATCCTTGTTTTCTTTTTTCTTAACCATCAGCTGAGAAGACAATACAGGAAGGCAAAGGCAAGTAGATTTTTGTGAGTTCCAGGGCAGCCAGGGCTCACAGTAAAATTCCATCTCTAAGACATAATGCTTAGGCAAAGAGTGGGGATGCGGATGGTAGCAATAAAATATTGGAAGCTAGGAAGCAGGGGAGATGGCATCTTGTTAAGGCCAGAGAACGCCTTGAAGACGGCTCTTTAGTTCTGAGAGTCCCACTGTCGGTGGGGATGAGAGGTGGAAGCAGGACAGTGGAGAAGAAGGGTTTCCACGCCCCTATCTCCCCAGCACGATGTTCTGCCTGTATGGAAGATACAAAAAGACAAGGGCTTTCTGTCTCTGAACCCAGAGTGGCTGTATATATTATCTGCATAGATAATGGGGTTTTTAATAAAAAGTAAAGCATAGGGAGTACCTTTACTAAATCTAGGCTCTTTATTTTTTACTGTATGAATGCTTTGCCTGTATTCGTGTATGTATATATGTGCCTGGTGCCTGCAGAGGTCAGAAGAGGGTGTCAGATACCCTGGAACTATAGTTACAGATCATTGTGAGCCGACATGTAGGTGCTGGAAATCAAACCTATGCCCTCTATCACCAAGCCATCTCTCCAACCCCAATGTTTTTGTTTTTGTTTTTTCAGAGCTAAGGACCGAACCCAGGGCCTTGGCGCTTGCTAGGCAAGTGCTCTACCACTGAGCTAAATCTCCAACCGACCTCCTCCCCCAATTTTTTTGTTTTATTTTGTTAAAGATTTATTTTGGAGACTAGAGAGATGGCTCAGTGGTTAGGAGCACTGCCTGCTCTTCCCAGAGGACCTGGGTTCAATTCCCAGCACCCACATGGCAGCTCACAATTGCCTGTAACTCCAGTTCCAGGGCATCTAACATTCTCATATAAACATATGTGCAAGCAAACATCAGTGCACATAAAATTAAAATAAATATTTATTTTTATTTTATGTGTATGTGTGTTTGCCTGCATATATGTCTATGTCCCACATGTGTGCCTGGTGCCCAAAGAAGCCAGAAGAGGGTGTTAGATTCCCTGGAACTGGGTTTATCAAGTGGGTGTTGGGAACCAAATCCAAGTCATCTGCAAGAGCAGAGAGTGCTCTTTACCTCTGAGTCATCTCTGTAGGCCCTAGATCCAGGCTTCTTATATTTTTGGCTGTGAGCCTAGCCTTTAATAGCTGAGCCATCTCTCCAGCCCAGATCCAGGCTTCTCAAGGTTGGTGTTTGTTTGTATTAGTGATTGACACTAGATAAAGAATATATGAACAAAAAATTTTAAAGGCGATCGCATTTCTTGACAGAAATGTTTTTGCTTCTACCATCTCCTCTACCAGTGGAGTCAGTCAAAAGCACAGCATGGAATTGTGTTACAAAATGATTATTAAATTTTTAGCTTAGGCCAGGTGGATGGTGGAGGTACACGCCTTTAATCCCAGCACTTGGGAAGCAAAGGCAGGCAAGATCTGGAGTTTGAGGCCAGCTTGTTCTACAGAGCAAGTACCAGGATAGAGAAACCCTCTCAAAAAAAAAAGGCTTGTACAATTACAACTATATGTTATTTTTAGAAGTGTTATATAGTGCTGGAGAGGTGACTCAGAGGTTAAGAGCACTGGCTGCTCACACAGAAGTCTTGAGTTCAATTACCAGCACCACATGGTGGCTCACAACCATCTGCAATAAGATCTGATGTCATCTTCTGTCATGCAGGTATATATACAAATAGTGTTCATATACATAAATAATTAAATATTTTTTTAAAAAAAGAAATGTTATATAATAGAATTTTTACGGGTTTTACAGTCAGACTGTCTTAGATTTAAAATTATTTACTAGTGTAATCTTGAGCAAGTATCTTAACTTCTGTAAGTCTGCAGTTCACTAAAATGGGCATTTTACCAAAAAAATTTTTTTTGAGTCAGGGGTTCTCTGTGTAGCCTTGGCTGACTTAGACTCACTTTATAGATCAGGCTGGCCTCAGACTCACAGCAATCCGCCTGCCTCTTCCTCCCGAGTGCTGGGATGAAAGGTGTGCATGCCCAGCTTTACCAAATATTTCACATTAGAATTATTAGAAAAGCTTGGTTGTCGAATGCTTGGTACTTGCCAAGGCCAAGTCTTAGTGCATTGAAAGGGGTGGGATGAGTGACTTATCTTTTAGAAATGAATATGAAAGCCTTAAATTCCTACTGACTCCAAAAGTTTGTGATTCAATTTTTAAAAAGTCAATAAATAGTAACTTAAAATATAACACCGCGGTCATGTTGAGCTGGTAGTACATAGCTATAATATCAGCACTTGGGAAGCTAAAGCAGAAAGATCTCAATTTTTTGTTTTGTTTGGTTTGGTTTGGTTTTTTGAGACAGGGTCTCCCTATGTAGCCTTGGCTATCCTGGACTCGCTTTGTAGACCAGGCTGGCCTCGAACACACAGCAATCCGCCTGCCTCTGCCTCCCGAGTGCTGGGATTAAAGGCGTGCGCCACCACGCCCGGCCTGGATCTCAAGTTTTAATCCAGTTTACGGTGTATAGCATAACACACACACACACACACACACACACACTCTCTCTCTCTCTCTCTCTCTCTCTCTCTCTCTCTCTCTCTCTCTC
>OU015746.1:80071423-80100033 GCA_907169655.1 Acomys percivali | reverse complement strand
CTCTCTCTCTCTCTCTCTCTCTCTCTCTCTCTCTCTCTCTCTCTCTCTCCTTTCTCCACATAGTACCCATAGTCTTAGCTAGAACAAGAAGACAAGTTGTGCTCTCTTCCGGTCTCTTTGGCCTCGGTGGCAGAAGCAAGATGATGAAAGGGACGTCATCCTTTGGGAAGCGTCGCAACAAGACGCACACATTGTGCCGCCGCTGTGGCTCCAAGGCCTACCACCTTCAGAAGTCGACCTGTGGCAAATGTGGCTACCCTGCCAAGCGCAAGAGAAAGTATAACTGGAGTGCCAAGGCTAAGAGGCGGAACACAACCGGGACCGGGCGGATGAGACACCTAAAAATTGTCTACCGGAGATTCAGACATGGATTCCGTGAAGGAACAACACCTAAACCCAAGAGGGCAGCTGTTGCAGCATCCAGTTCATCTTGAAGATTTCAAGCAGTCATAAAATAAATGCTTTGGTTTAAAAAAAAAAAAAAAAAAAAGAAGAAGACAAGTTGTAAAATGTTGGCTCAGAAAAGCTAAAAACAAAACAAAACCCTTAACCATGAGAATAAGGAGAGTTTTGAGACCAAGGTGGGTCCCTGATGAGCCTGATCAGCCCTTGAGATAGGAAAGCAATCATGAGAGAGCATCCTACTAGAGAGAGCTTGATGTGGCCTTGAAGGGAAAAAGGGCCTTCCTTCCAGAACCCTGACAGCAAGTACATTAGGAAGGAGAGCCACTATATATAACATGCTGGGGACCCTGACAGGAAAGACAAGCCCTTCAGTTCTCTTCAGGGCAAAGGGGATTTTCTGGTTTTTTTAGGTTTTCGGGTGGGAAATTCTATAAGTGATGCAGTCTTACCAGATAGGGCAATAGACTTTACTTGGAGTTACAAGGGGAAGAGGCTGGGCTTGCTTTTCCACTGAGATCTGTATGACACCCGCTCTCTTAGCTCTACCACCATAACACAGACTCTCTGAACCTCAGCAAATCCCCATTAAAACCTGTGATATTCTTCACAGAATTAGAAAAAATTAATTATAAAATTTATATGGAAACACTAGAAAATCCCAAATAGCCAAAGCAATCCTAAGCAGAAAGAGCAGCACTTGAGGCATTACAGTGCCTCATCTCAAACTATACTATAGAGCCATAGTAACAAAAACAGACAGAGAATACACTCTGGGACCCACAAGTAAGTTCATATCACTGCAACCACTTAATTTTCAACAAAGCTGTCAGAAGCATATATTGAAAAAGCCTCTTTCCATCCCATAACTTCCATCGGGAAGTTATAGAAAAACTATATTGCAGTGTTTGGTTATTTCTAGGACTCGGCTTCTCTTTATTGCTTCTGGTTCTGATTTATTAGCAGGATCCTCGTGGCTTGTTCCCTGTTGTGATCTCTGGCTTTCTGGGGAAAATACTAAACACTTTCAAACTTACTTGAGATGGAACTGTTTGGAAAACCACAGAGGTTCTGTTTTTCCAGGCAAGTTAAGAACAGGACCAGCTCTCACCTTCTTCAGGTCACATGACTGAGAAGGGACCAGTACTGCTATTATATCTGTATGCTTAGTGATCAGGGTGTGTCACTATTTGAGAAGTAAGAGATGTGACCTTGTTGGAGGAAGTGTGTCACTGGTGGTGGGCTTTGAGGTTTCAAAAGCCCATGCCAGCCTCAGTTCTCTTTGTTTCCCTGCAAATCAGGATATAGAGCTCTCGGCTGCTTCTCCAGCACCTTGACTGACTGACTGCCTGTGTGCTGCCATGTTCCCACCATCATGGTAATGGACTAAGTCTCTGAAACTGTAAGCAAGCCCCGAGTTAAATGCTTTCTTTTTAAGAGTTGCCTTGGCCATGGTGTCTCTTCACAGCAATAGAACAGTGACTAAGACAGACACTCTTTAAGCTCCATCACCATAGCAGACTCTGAACCTCAGTGGATGTGTGTAGTTGTGCCAATGAGGTGTCATTTTCAATACATCTTTAAGTACTTTAATTTTTTCAACTGTCTTTAGCCCAAAAGCCGTGTAAAACTAGGAGGACGTGGGAAGTGACCTGCAGCCTATAGTCTGATTATCTGCACAGGATTGGCCTTCACCCTGGCTCCTTTACCCTGATGCCACCTGCTGGTTATCCATGTTATTTCCTTGCTCCTTATTAAAATTCCCAAAGTCTTCAGTTTTAAAATGACATTGCAATATAATTCTAATAGAATAGGCCTCTTCCAAATTCAAACCCCCCACCCAGTTCTTCTGAAAGCTATAGACACAGGAGGAGGGGAAGAAACCGGGAATGTAAGAGTAGGGCCCACCTTCGGGGCTCTGCACGTGGAAAATAGTTGGCAACACTCCCTGATAAGGGTCTGAGCTGTCTGCAGGGTTAGGGGATCACAGAGCACACCCAGGCTAGGTAGGGCTCTCTGGAGCTTTGTGGCTTGCTCATGACCATTGGTGCTGTGATGACATTGTGACTTTGCTGGGTTTAAGGCCCATATGAGCTTGGAATAGAGATTGTTCTAGTTGTTTGCTTCTCTGAGCAAATTTGAGCATGTTTGTGACGTCCCTCTGGATAAGCAGTGCTTTCTGTGGACCTCCTTAGCTGAGCCTAGTTATTTGCATGGACGGTTCCAGCAATGGTCCTGAGCAACGTTCTCAGTGCCCTACTTCCTCTATTGATGACATCGGACCTCTGTTGAGAGTCAGATTGAGGCGCTGGCACCTCCTAAGCCAGTGAGTATCCGTGCCCATTGTCCTTACGTCCCAAAGACTTGGTGCAGACTTCATGGCTGAGCCAGTGTTTTTGTGTCTCGGGTCACAGGACCAAGTCCAGGAAAGTTAGAATAATATGGTTTGGAGAATGTAACCTGGCAACACAGCTACTTCATTCAGCTCTATTTGTATTGCTTCATGGAATGTTTACTGGAAAAAAATATAGTTCTACAAAAAATGGCTTAAAAGTCCTCAGCGAGTCAGTCTTTCCATTCTCTATGTAATCAGAGGACTTAAAGGCTGGCACCTCCTGAAGTCTGACCGCCTGGGGAAGGGGTCAGCATGTGATTGGAGCTATGTGCTGTGCTTTTCCCTTGTGGTGGTTCTGCTAATCTGAAAATTCTGGGCTTCTGATGCTGGAGGGTGGTTCTGTCAGTTCAGAAGATTGTGATGATAGGATTTCTTCTCCAGATTGCTCTAGAATAGCTAACCCTTCACTTGCCATAGTGTGTAACAATCTGAAACCATCATGGGCATGTGAGACTGATTCACATGCCACACTGGCCAAAAGCATCATGGAACCTACCAGCCTTAGGCCCAGAGTCATATGAGCTCCTGTCAGATGGATGCTACTATGCCCACTCTGTTGGTGTTGAGAGGTTTTGATGTTAAAATGAACAGTTTAACATCTTTCATTGCCTCTCCAGGTCCTCTCAGAGCTTGGGGTGAGGTGCAGAGACACACTGGTGTTTGGGAAATGGTCAAGGAGGAGGAAAGGCAGTGATTCACCAGCATGGAAAGAGGTGTCCTGAGGTGTTCACCAGAGATCATGCATGTTTGTAGCATCTGTGCGCAGAGAGGTACAGAAATGGCTGTTGGTGTGTGTCCAAGTGTGACTTTGCTTACTCTCTCCACTCCAAGGCTGTGAATGGAACAAAACTCTAAGAGTAAGGCTGCCTCAGTTACTAATTCTGTCAGCTCCTTGGAGTGTTGCTTGTTTCCACAGCAGGAAGAGTATGCAACATGAACCACAACCTTTAGCACCTCTGTTTTGTTTCCAATGGCAAGAACCTGTAAGAACTAAGGAGCAGGTTGTAACGGGGGAAACGAGGATCATAGTAAATAGTGATCCTAACAAGCTATAGGGATGGAGAGAACAAGGGACTGCGCCGCTAGTGAGGAAGAAAGTTAGAGCCAGCTCCTGATGGGAAAACAGAAGTTTCTAGCAGCTCTCACAGTGCTTGCCAATGCCTCTGGGTATGGCCACAGAGGTGCCAGCTGCTGCACCCAAGCCCTCAAGATGTGATGAGGGCTTGTGTTAGGGTCTGAAGGAACCAAGGAGATGGGACATTATGAGCAGCTGAGACACTGGAAGGGAACACATTCTGGCTTCGGCAGTTCAGTTTTGGCTATGTAGGAGGTGTCCTTGAGGGGAGCATTGTGTACAGGGTGAGGAGTATGATGGCATCAGCTCCATGACCACATGCAACTTGTCAAGGCAAAACTATTTCAAGTTAAACAACAGCTGAGGCTCACAGTTTTAAACTTTACCTACCAGGAAAGTGGGTCAGAGGGGAGAAAATCCTATTGAGACTTTAGGGGTGAGACGCCTGGGAGAATGAAGAAATAGAAGGATCCAGAGGGTCCTGGAAAACTACAGGTGGGTCTGGGCCCTGGGGTCCTCCTCAAACTATGGCACCAGCCAAGGAAAATATAGGCAGTAAACTTCGAACCCCCACCCAGGACATTCTCCACCGTTAAGTGGAGAAGGAGATCTGACTTTCACACAAACTCTGGTGCCCCATATTGGACCATGTCCCTTGGATGGGGAGGCCTGGTGGCACTCAGAGGAAAGATAATAAGTCACCAAGAAGAGACTCGATACCCTAGGAGCATATACAGGGGGAGGAGGTCCCCCTCAGTCACAGACATAGGGGAAGGGAGTAGAGGGGGAAGCGGGAGGGAGGAAAGGAAGGGAGGATACAAGGGATGGGCTAACAATTGAGATGTAATATGAATAAATTAATTTAAAAAAATTTTTAAATAAAAAATAAAAAAAATAAAGTGGCTTCTAAGTTACCCAGCCAACAAATGACTGAGGTGGGAACCAAGGCCCATTATCCCTGCCCCTAGCTCCCAGCAGTCACTGTGGTCTGAGTGGGACTCTGAAATTGCGTTTGCTTAATGGCCTTTCCTTGCCATGTTCTTATTCAATTGTCTTTATCCTTTATTTGTCTTCTTTGTTTTGAGACCGGGCCAGTCCAGGCTGGCAATGAATTTATAATCTGCCTGCCTCAGCCTCCAGCAGGTAGAAAGGCCGAGATTATAGGTGTGCATCACCCCACCCAGCTGTTCTTTACATCTTTTTGTTAATATTTTCACTCAGTCTATGGCTGTCCTGTGTCTTCACAATAGCTTTTAAGAGCTTCCAATTATGATGAAACCAATTTACCAAAAAGACAATTTATCTCTCCCGTTGTCACTGCTTTTCACTTTGTATCTTATAACTCTGGCTAACCCAAGATGACAGAGGTTTTCTACTATGGCTTTTGAAGGCCATAGTTTTCAGTTTTGTCTCTGATACACTGTTCATTTTGCCTTTTGTATATGGTGTGAGGCAGGCACTGAGGTTCCTTTTGTGTGGTAGAGGGGCTGAGACAGAGTTTCTCTGTGTAGCCCTGGCTGTCCTGGAACTCACTCTGTAGACCAGGTTGGCCTCAAACTCACAGAGCTCTGCCTGCTTTTGCCTCCTGACTGCTGGTATTAAAGGTGTGTACCACCACTGTCCCAAGGTTCCTTTTTATATGAAGATAACCAGTTATCCTGGCATCAGTGCCTGGAAAATCAGGAAGTTTAACCCACAGTAGAAGCTTACTTACTGAGTTGGCTAAATAAAATTCCTTTGCTTTTGCATCGACTCTGGACTCTTTCAATTGGGCTTCCAGGAATAGACTCTGCCGACCTGAGTCTAACAGTTGCCTGATACTGCACTGGGAACGGCACCTAAAGGCCAAAGATTTTCTTTACAGAGTAATGAAAACATTAGGTAATTAGAAAGTGGTATAATTATACCACTTTGGAAATATACTAATTGTGTGTTCTAGTTGTTTTATTAAGCTGTATTTGCACACTTTGATGAATTATGTTTTTAAAAAAATTCGATTTTTCGGGTATAATCTTTTGAAGTCAAGATGAACTGACATTTGTGGACATCCAAACTGGCCATGGGATTGCTCCCATGGGCACTTAGTGGAGGAGAGGTGATGTTGTCAACTCCTCTAAGGTATTGAGCCAGCGTGGCTGAAGCACAACACAAGGCCGCTTTTATAAAGCTCTGTTAAAATATAGCTCCTCTGCCCTCCATCAGCCAGCGCCACAGTACAGAGTGTCAGATGAGAACCCAGCTGGATATCAAATGGCCAGCATTCCCCCCAACCCCTAGCATGAACACCAGGGGTTTTTTCTCCCATGCAAATTCCACCATATGGTACACAGCTGAGTAAACACATGGCCTCAACATTCCTCAGTGATACTCAGGCCCAGCACTCCTGGAAAGCCTGGAGTGAAGGTACAAGAGCTAGCTGGTTAGTGTACATCAGGCCCCTTGAAGAGTCACCTCCGTAACACAGCCTTCCTAATGACACCTGTGGATACATAGGCTTCTATTGTTCTCTATACACTAGGGCCCCTGGTGACATGCAAAACACACCCATGTGCTAGACAGCATGTCCAAGATTGTTCTTCCAGGGCCCAGCAGGAACTTCCCCCTCTCTGGGCATTGGCTTTATTGATTGAAGAATGTGACCTAAGTTTCTTTCCAAATCAGGTGGATAGTTTCTGATGAACCTTTTGTTGTTGTCTTATTGGTTTGTTGTTTTTTTTTTTTTAAGATTTTATTATTTATACAGTATTTGCCTGCATGTGTGCCAGCAGGCCAGAAGAGGGCACCAGATCTCATTATAAATGTGAGCCACCATGTGGTTTCTTGAAATTGAACTCGGAACTTCTGGAAGAACAGCCAGTGCTTTTAACCTCTCAGCCATCTCTCCAGCCCTGTCTTACTGGTTTTAATGGAATATACTCTATGTCAGGGACCATAACTCTTTCCTGCCTATTTGGTCCTTCTTTGTTATTGTTTTGAGACAGGGTTTCTCTGTGTGGCCATGGCTATCCTGGACTCACTTTGTGGATCAGACTGGCCTCACAGAGATCCACATAGTTCTGCCTCCCCGGTGCTGGGATTAAAGGGGTGCGCTACCACACCTGGCTATTTGGTCCTTTATCAAAGTCAAATTTCTTGTCACTCTTAAAACTGGCTGATCTCTAGCTTCAAGAACACTTTGCATATTTAGTTGGTTATTTTTCATAGCTCTTCTGCCTTCCCCCTCAAAGTCTTCTAAGCCCTTGTCATTAAGAATGGCACTTGTATTAGTAACTATAATAAGGTTGCTGTTCTTGGGGTCTACTCAGGCTGTCAGCTTTTAATCCCTTCCTTCCTACTCTCCACTGTGTTATAGAATTCAGGTGAGCAGGGAAGAAATGACGCTGGCTAAATGCAGCACCCTTAACTTACATGGAGGAAAGGTCTTGCAGGCCTCCCTTTACAGAAGCATGTGTCTGAATGCCTGCCCACTGCCTAACGTCAGCATTTCTGTCTTTGTTACTAAACATTAAGTATACTTTTTAGTGAAACCATCTGAGTACTCCTTTTGCTCATGTGGCAGAGTGGCCTAGGGAGTGGAGATCAGCTCCCTCCTGCTTGGAGGCCAAGCCTCAGGCTCTGCCTTGGAACCAGCCCAAGCCCCAGCATTCCCTTGAGCCCCATGTGCTGCAGCCAAGGACAGTCTGGAAGCTAAACTGCCACGTTCACACACACTCCTTTACGTTCCTCAAACAGTTGTTATTAATTTAGAAGAGCCTGAGGTTTAAACATCAACCAACACTTTCCACGGAAATCACTTAGGTATACATTTTTCTTCTAAAAACTTGTTTTGCTGAAATTAGTAATTATCTGTAAAGTACACCAGCCCACCCCAGCTTTGGGGCCTGGATGTGTTCTTTGTTGGTGGCTGCATGCAGAGATGCTGGCAGCTTTGGCGTCCCATGCTAGCAGTAGCTCTCCCGGGGAGTATTCTCTTAAGCACTGTGATAGATCTTTGTCCCCATGTGGACCCAGACTGCTTTAATCTGGCCAGTCTCTACAGCTTCAGAAGATTCTGCGCCAGTCCCAGCCCTACCCCAATGGTGGGGCAACTGCACCTCACATTCCTTGCTTAACTTAGGCATCTCTTCTTCAGGCACTAAGAGAATACATGGAAGGACCTTTCAAAGATTGGCCCTGAGACCTTGAAATTTCGTGGTGATGTTAACCTCAAGTCTGCTGTGTAGCCTCTAACCCTACATAGTCTGTACAAGAGCAGACACAAAGTGTTCATCAGTTATATTTTATTCAAATACCTGGAAAGTAAACTTTGTAGTCATGGTTATATAAGCGAGTGTATTGGTTATGATATGATAGTCCTAGACCCTGCTATAGACCACAAACAGGAGAGCGTGTCCAAAGCAGTCATACTACCTGAGGAAACCGTATCTATTCATTTCTGACAATTACCACACTCTTCCTGTTCTCTATAGACAGAACACTGCAACCAGGAACGGTATGGGTCTCACCATGAAGCGGACTCTTACCAGACCACATGCTTTCCCTACCACAATGAATGGGAGCCTGCTTCTCCAACTATAGTTTGGGTACCTGGGTGGGGTCTGGCCCATGTCAAGGACTCAAGGGCCAGAAGCTAATGTTGATGGGATCAGCACTAGCCAATAGCACATGTAACACTGCATCTCAGGATCTGACTGTAACTATTTATTTTCACATACAGGAGAAGTACCCAGATACTGTGTACCTCTCACATGGCACCTGTTCCCACTGCATGGAGATCCACGGTGCCAGACAGCCAGGGTAAGTCTGTGCAACACAACAGCCCTGGGAATCAGGACTGTACATAGGAAAGGCTAAGAGATACCTAAGGAAGGAAGACTAAAGAGTATCCAATGGAGAAATGTGGGCAGGTGGACTGCTGTGTACCTGTGAAGGAAGAGCAGAGGTAGGAAGCAGGGCCACAGGAGCTAAATGCTGGCCTGGGGTTAGCAAGACGGAACTTTCCCTCAGGGTCCTTGGGGTGTCCGGAGAGAAAGCAGAGGTGTGTGTGTGAAGCTGGTGGTCCGACAGAGGCAGCAGTAGGAAGCCAAAGGTCACTAGAGCCACAAAAAA
This sequence comes from Acomys percivali, assembly GCA_907169655.1. Taxonomy (NCBI): domain Eukaryota; kingdom Metazoa; phylum Chordata; class Mammalia; order Rodentia; family Muridae; genus Acomys; species Acomys percivali. Next base: position 80,091,052 of record OU015746.1, on the reverse strand, counting down.
AGGCAAAATAGAAAAACAGGTGCACCTCTACACTGGGCACCTAAGACCCTTGAGAGAACCCTCCCACAGCCACTGTCACACTTCTGCCTTCATATGTGTCTGTGTGTGCTTCAGGAGCCAGGTTCAACAGCCTAACCACACCTAATCTGCCTTCTATCAGGGCCACTGTTCACAGGCTGCTGGGACTAGCCTTTGGCATATGGCAGTAGTTCATTTGTTCTCATCCCTCATCCTCCATTGAGGAGTTCTGGCTGTATTCCTGAGGGCCTCAGGTCTGGGCTTTTCGTTCATTTCTCCGGCCATATGGCACATGGCTGCTCTTTGAATAAGACATTTCCAACCATGAAGAAAGTGTATATGTGCCACTTCCTATCAATTCCAGATCAATTTCACAGTATATTATCCCAACATTACAACAGGACATCCCATTGCCTGCCCCACTTACTCATCACATCGTTGTTTGCCATGGTTTGGGTACAAGTCTCCAAACTGTCCTATATAAAACTGATCACACATCTTATTCTTCTCTGGAGAAATGGCTTTAGGTGAGCCTGGCCAGCAGAGACCATATGATGTGCTCAGAGGGAACATCAAACCTTGCCTCTTTTTCAGGTTTGAACTGATGATTGTTTGGAGGATACAAATAGATGACGAAGGGAAGGTTTTCCCAAAGCTGGACCTTCTCACCAAAGTCCCAGAGCGAGGTAGGACTCTGAGTATGTGGAAGCCTTCCCAGAGGACTTCTCAAGGTGCCCAACAAAGCCATCCAAAGCTTATCTGGGTTTACATGGGAAAATCAAAAGTAGAAAATGTTAAATGTACTTTGTAGATTAACTTTTTGGGGGTTGTTCTGGGTTTTTGTTTTGTTTTGTTTGCTGTTGTTTTCCAGACAGGGTTTCTGTGTAGCCTTGGCTGTAGACCAGGCTGGCCTCGAACTCAGAGATCCACCTGCTCAGACTCCCCAAGTACTGGGATTCCAGGCATGCGCTGCTGCACCCAGCTTGTAGATCAGCTTTTAATATAGTTTAATGAGTAACCACCCAAACAGCACAGAGGTGACTATTCCCCTGAGGCCTTTGCAGGCTATGAGGAGGAAGGCACTTTCTCTGCCTCAGGTTACAGGTATCAGCGCCCCTTGGTCCTCTCCACCGTCCCTAATGCTTCCCACTGTGTGGCTGTTGGGGAGACAGACATGTTGATTCTTAACAGGCTTATTTTCTTCACAGCCCTGGAGCTGGACAAGAACAAGGTCATAGAAACTGCTCCTCTGAGTTTCCGAAGCCTGCTGGGAGTACTTGGAATTGAAGCTGCTCTAGACAGCCTGATAAGATTGTTCAGTGCAAAAAACGACTAGTTCCCCGCTGGCAACACACAGGAATAAGGTGCTGGGCTGAGGAGCATGCAACTTATGTTAAATATGACCATTTCTCTTTTCCAGTTAGAAACTACACCCTTCAGGCATGCTTTTTATGTGCACTCATGGTACAGTACATATAAGCTCCTTGGCATAGAAATAAAGCTTTTCAGACATGTTAAAAAGTTTAATATTGGAGAAATTGTTCCAAGAATGGTTGTCCATTCCCAAATGAGTGCTATGCTAAGCCTCCAGTCTCACATCAGGTTGGCCCAAGACCACATGAGACACAGTAAAACCCAAAGCTAGCCTGCACAGCAGACTCTCCCAGCAAGTCTTGACACGCCTCTTGGTCTTCCGCTAAAGTAGGACGGCTTGACTGCAGTTACTGCATTGTTCCCTTTACTTGGGAACTTCATTGAAGACACATGTACAGTCTGCAGGTATACATGACTGTAATACCAGCACACAGGAGCAACCCAAGTTTAAAGCCAGCCTTGGCTACGTAGTGCACCACTGTCTCAACAAACAAAGGTCAGATACACCTCCATCCTAGAACAAGTGCCTGCTGTGTACAAGGCCCTGAGTACAATCCTCAGGACCACATGAGAACTACCCCCAGCTGAGGCTATACCATCTCAGACACAGAACTAACATTTGTTACCTATGTGCTGCCAAGAAAGGGGTTTGGTGGTGTGGGCATCCTGAGCTACACAGATCATCAGGAACATTGTTGGATAAGAGCCCTGACCATGATGACAAGATGTTGCATCTGTTCTTATGCCAAGAGACGATGCTTGTTTCTATCCACCCGTAGTCCACCTCCAAATCAATCAACCTTGAGTCAAGACAAAACCAAAGGCAGCTTTCCCCTGCACATCCGCAGTTATGGGAACATGACCTTCAAGCACAGGTAAGGGCTATAAGCATATCTCTCTCAGCGTATACCAGGCAAAAGAAAGCCAGAGGATCCAAATGTAAAGTGTCTTTACCTGAGTGTTCAATAGTCAGAGTATTAGGACAGAATTTAACAAATTCTATAGGAGGTCACTTGATTCAAACAAGTATAATTCTCAAATTATCACAAAATTTCTCACAAAAGTTTACAATCAGCAAAATATTTTCTTCATTTTTCATGTAGCATTTTTCATACAGTTCATGGTTTTACTATGTTACAATAAGCCTTCATTAGTCTCTCAAAAGAATGATATAAATAATCAGTCTGTACAGCCTACCATAGAATTAAAATTTTAAAAATGAAGCCAAAACTCCCAATGATTTCATAGCAGCCAGGCACACTTTTGGTGACCCCAGTAGAATCCTCAGTGCCAGCTAGGAGCCTTCTATAGCCCTGATGAAAACAGCAAGGCCCTAGGTCCACATGCCTAATACAACTCAGAGCTAACCCAGGGAGGAATGCAGCCTAGCAGGAAGGGAAATCTTGATCCTCAACCACTCCAGACACTCGAGTGCCAGGAAAACTCTGGGCTGTCAGGCACACCCACCCAGCTGACCGCAGCAGCACTGAGTTACAGCTCTGCCTCCAGCCTCTACAGCAGCAATTTCAGGTAGGAAAGAACGCCTCAGCTCCCCCTAGAGTTAAAATCATAAAGAATTAAAAAAAAAAAAAAAAGAGCAATGTTCATGCGAGTGGTGTCCATCCTGACCTGAGTCTTGTGCTCCCTGCTGCTGCCCCTTTATAAAGCCATGGGCTTCACAGTACCTGCACAGGGACCTGAGTCTACACCACTCAGAACTGATGTCCACACTAACCCTGACCGCCCTGCAGCAGGGAGCCACCCAAAGCCTGTGTTGATGTGTAACTTACATTGAACAAGTGATCAGTTAACAGCTGGGAAAGTTCCAGTAGTATCCATGTTTTTGTGAAAATCCAAATGGTAAGATACTCGTGACAATTCAAGTTTTCTGTGTCAAGAGTCTGGTGGTAGGAGATCCAAACCTTGGGTCTTAATAATAAGGCTTTTCGCATTAGAGAACTGGACGTGAGCTCTGCTTAGAAGAACTACCCAGGACATTTTCCTGGGCTTAACGGACACTTCCACTCTCAGAAAACAGATGGCTTGCTGGGACACAGCACTCACGTCCTACATTCCTTGTCCTAGAAGATTCTAGTGCTCTTCAATTCCTTGACTCTGAGAGGCAGTCTAACCTCAGCAAGGGGTTAAAAGCAAAAACATTCACAGCCAAGTCACCCAACATAACCGCAAATAACTCTGTCATTCAACTTTCACATTCAAGTTTCAAAGACACCGCAGGGGGAAAAAGTTAGACCTTATGGAGAACTAATGTGCAATCTTCGTGTTCCTTGAACCGAGTTGACCTCACAGTGTCGTCTTTGGCATGCACAGTCTTTGAGTAATAGTTGACTATCTTGCTGTCTAGTTTATACTGGTGAGGAATACTCTCATAGGGCTTGAGGTCGAGGTCCAGTACAGACACAGAGAAGGCCAGCCGGGATCTTGATGAAGGGATAACAGGCCTCTGGTCAGAGCTGCAAGTAACAAAAGAATTTCAGATTGCACAGACCCTCAGGCCCTCCCAGCCCAGCTCTCAGAGCATCCATTCTGTGTCTGTGTGCATCTACTGTGTGTGCCAGCTTCACACACTAGCACAGGTAACACTGCTATATCACAGGCCAGCACACTGTGTCCAGGAAGAGGGTTAAAAGAATAGAAGGTGGAAAAGCCATTATGTGGAATGCTTAAGTGATAGTCCCCATGCTCCAGTGGTATTAGAAAATGCTGGAAAAGTCACTTTAGCCTGAGCCAAGTATTACAAAACCTAAGAAAAAGTAAAAAGTAGATTGGGCTGTGCGGCAGCCAGATGAAGGCTACTGAGAACATTCTCTTTATACACTTCCCCTTACGCTTCCACATCTGGAGAGCAGGCTGGCTTTGTGTTCACTCTCACATCACATCTTCAGTACTTTTGTGGATTTTATAAACATCAGAAAGGTATGTGCTTCTAACAATATGAACAATTACTTAATCTTTTCAGAATAACTTCAAACCTAACACTAAACGTGTAGTGTATCCAGCTCTGCTCTGGAAACAGCAGACCATTGCACTCCTGCCTGAACAGCATCTGATCCCAGGCTGGCCCAAGAGAACTGGTAAGGGTGTTCTGGTTCCTCCACTCACTACCCTTGCAGATTTAGATATCATTAAGAACAAGACAGACAAAAAAAGTCCTGAGTTGGAAGAACATACATGGGCCTGTTCTAAAATACACTAAAGCCTTAATTCTCATTTGTTGCTCCAGAAGCCTGTTTATAGGGAAAAAACTGAATTGGACTAGACCACAGGTCTGACGGGTAACCATCAGGTCTAGAACACCCAAGAGCACAGGCCAATGTACACAACCCCATAACACTGAAAAGCTCATCTCCTTCACATGTAGGGTGTACATAGCCAGGGTACAGCTATGCCTACTTCTGTGAACACACATATCGCTGGGGTATCCCTGGATAGTAGTGCAGGGATGATTGGCCTGCAGATGTTGTCCTCACCATGACAGCAGCTGATCTCAAGGTACTAGCCAGGGAGGCCAGGCGATAAGCAGGGAGCCTAAGCTGTCTATGCAGGTTGTGATAGACCCTGAAGGCTTAGAGAAAAGTGTAATGAGCAACTCTTCAAAGGCCTGCAGCAACAGAAAGTTGACTTAAGAACCTCTCAACTATGATAGAAACAGATGACAGTCACAGAGGCTTGTGGGCTGTACATTATAAGTGCATCTTAAGATGAACCCAACCCTAATTTGCCTCTGGTTTATTTTGTTTGTTATTTTTGAGCGTTTCTTCCCAAGTTAGGGACAATTGCTGTGAGCACACTACCTTCTTCAAAGAAGGCTAAACCTCTGATGCCTTTGTGCATTCTTCAAGGAAAACTTGGAGGTGGGGAACACCCTTTCAACTAGTCACAACTGTCCACTGCAGCTCCTTCCACAGGCAGAAAGTACAGCAGTAGGGGCACCTTGGGGGTTCCTGCTGCCCTCCCCCTACCTCCTTTGCTCTTGCTTCAAAGTGGATCTGGACCACCAACTTTGAGCCTGATACACGGGCCCTACTATTTGGCCTCAAGACCTGGCCTTAGCAGGCAAGGCAGCCTTTTGGGGAGGAGGGGGACCCATTCTTCCTGTTGAGAATTCTCTGCAAAAGCAAGTCAGAATTTCCCAGTCTCTCATCTCTCTTCAGGTTGGTCACCAAATTTGCAGCTTCTACAAAATAGGCTTGAGAAAGCATAAGGCCAAATGGCAGAGCTTTTCAAACACAAAGTTATAAACATTTCACATTTGAAAGTTAAATAAGCTTGAACAATTTGAAATTAAATAAGCATTTCCCAGCACTCGGGAGGCAGAGGTGGGCGGATCACTGTGAGTTCGAGGCCAGCCTGGTCTACAAAGTGAGTCCAGGACAGCCAAGGCTACACAGAGAGACCCTGTCTCGGAAAAACCAAATAAAAAATAAAAAAAATAAATAAGCTTTTATAAGAATTAAAATGGTGTGTTGCCTACCTTTCCCAACTGCATCCTTGACCAGGCAGGGTGAAAGGTAAATAATAAATAGTACCCATGGGAGTGGCTCTCAACTAGCATTGTACCTGAGTCCACTCATAGCTAAACTCTGGGTCTTTCTTGGAGGGTGACAGGAGTTTACAACTAAACAGTCAACTGCCTTCACTAGTTATGCCCTATAAATGTTCCAGAATGTAGACAGTGCTGTGCCTACCAGAGAACCTCAAAAACATCAGAAAGATGGGTAGTCACCCTAACCGAGGAACACGGGTCAGATACGGAGGATTCCAGAGAAGTCTGTGGAGGGTCTGGCAGCCCTGAAGATCAACACTGGAGATGCCACCCACAAGACAATCAGGCTCAACCTGAATTATTAAAGTTGAGGGGGGGGTAGACAACTAGCTAAACATGCTTGCTATTCAGAAAAGGAGCAAGAGGTTGAAAACTGTCAGTGACATTGTGCAAGTTAGTACATCCTGCAACCTGTTAAAGGCTCAGCTCTCCAACCTGGATATAGCCTGGACGTCCTCTGAAAGAAATTGCTGCATATCCACACCGCTTCTAAGTTACTAGAGTATTTTCTTATAAAACAACAATGAACATTCCAATTTAATAGAAATAGTAACACACACAAAAGTAACATTTTTAAATGGAAGTGTCTGTTGTCATGCAGAAGCCCCTTTGAATAAATCACAGGCTTCCAGAGAACAGGAGTTAATAATAAGTAAGCGCCCCATCCTTAAATATTAAGTAAAGCCCCATGAGAGCAACTATTCCAAAGAGACAGCAGCCCTGTTAGGCCAGCCTCTAGCAAGGAAGCCTACTTGCCATCACTGCCCCAGAAAGCCACTGTTAGAGGAAGGCAGGAGCTCTACAGTGCTGCCTCACCTTGTGCCCTGTAAAGGGGGAGAGAGTGCGATCATGATGGAGCAGTCCTTGGCGGTCATGGCTACTCGGTACTGCTGCACCTGTGGAGGAGAGAGAGGGCAGCTCCAAGTCACACTGTGTCCCCTCCCAAGAGAGCAACTGTCTCCTGCAACAGAACCTGAGGGTAAAGGTCAAGAGAATGCCTGACACAGGGAGGGAAATATTCCCTGTGACAACACACGTGCCAGCCCACACCCCATCCTTTCACCTCTTGTGGATCCCTGGGACTTGTGACTTGCCATCAGCAAGTTAACCATAGCCTGTCTTTTGGGTGGGGTAGCAGAAAGCTGCTCAGCTTCTCAGTATGTTGACCACCCCTGAGTATTCAGCAGTTATCACTCTGTACCCTCTAAGAGGATACATGCAGGATATCTGGCGGAATAGTGATTATGGCAATGGTGAGCACGTTCTAGGGCTCCGTATATATTGGCCGCATCCTCTGCAGGCTTTGAGGCATCCCATTGTATAAAGAGAAAACTGAAGACATACACTGCCAAGTGATGGTAGGGCTGGACCCAAGCACAGGTGCTATGCTCTGAACCAAGCTCTTCCACAGTTGTGACAAGTAAATGTAGTTCTGCATCACAAACCTGTATAGTGCCTGTCAAAATCCCCAGTACCAATACTACACATGTGTCAGACGCAGAGGGAGAGTCCAAAGACAGTATCCACAATGCTCACCTCTACAGCACCCAATTTGAGGCAGTTTCTTTCTAATCCTTTTTTTTTTTTTTTTTTTTTTTTTCCCTTTTTGGGTATTTTAGATTAAACAGCTCCTACTTTTATAAAAAAAATAACTAATTAACAAAAGGAATTGGCTTGTACATCATCACTGGCCTGGCACTGGTCTGCATGTAGAGAGTACTCTGTTTTGTCCCTCTGAACCTTTCCTTTTGCTTTCACTTCCCTGCGGACAAAGAGGTGAGGGAAGAGCAGAGCACACACCAGGCCTGAAGAGCCTGGGAGCAGGAGAGAGCCAGCTCCGCCTGCATACCCTCCAGTTAGCAGAGAGTCTATTATTTCATAATACATACCCAGAAGTTCAGTCAAAAAAAGTGAAATATAAAATACTTTTAAGGCACTACCAGTCTAACCAAGGAACAAAACAAAAAAGCCATATAAGACAGTTTTAAAACTTAAACAACTATCAAGTACTTTGTGTGATACAGTCCTACTCTGAAGGCTAAAGCTGGCAAGTGAGAACCCTATCACATGGAGAATGTGTAAGTCCTAGGCAGGTGCTGTGGTGTACATCTACATCCCAGCATTTAGAAGGTGAAGTCAGAAGGATTAGTAGTTCAGATTGCCCTCTGCAACAACAGTGAATTTGAGGCCAGGATAGACTACATATAAATTCTTTTATGTGTACTGAGGGGGTCATATATAATATATGCCATACAGATGAAAAGGTATTATTACTACAAACAGAAATGCAAATTTTAACAATGAAAACTTTTTCTGCTCTGCAGGGGTGGGAGGGTTTGGGGGAAATCTCCCCCAAGGAGTGAGATTTTTCACTTGGAGAAATGTTCCAGTGAGCCAATTCAGTGGCAACAGCCAACTAGAAAAGCTGGACGAAATAACAAAATTTCTACTTGAAGGCATTGCTAATAAAATAGCGAGGAAAGGCAGTTAGGTCTATTTCCCAAAGGAGGGTCAGCCCTCAATGCTGGTAGGGCAGGAACCACATGATCCCTGTCTTGGTGTGCAAACTGCACCATTCAAATTAACCCTGTGCCTCAGCTGGCAGGCCCTACCAGGAGCTGCAGCTCTACTTCAAAGAGATCAATCCCAAAGCTGGCTCAGAATGACACCAGCCTGCCAGTCCGTTTGGCAGAGACAAACCTAAAGTTCTTTCTGGAAAAAGACAATGCTAGGCAGCAAGTGATTTCTAAAACAATTGTACAAATGCAATTTCTGCCACACAAGTAAAACTATGTAGGCATAAGACAGGATGACATGAATATGAAACACTCTAAAAAAATAAAGACCGTTTTGCTTTGTAAAAACAGCTAAAACTGAAAAACAACCCCACACACAGATGCACACATAGGGACTCCAGCTGTTGAGTTACCAACACACATGCTGCTCCACTCAGACCAAACAGAATTTCTGAGGAGAACTGGAAACCATAAAAATCAGACATTTAAAGAAACAAAACAAAACAAAAACCCCAACATTAATCATTCATCAGATTGACTAAAGAGATGTAACACTGAATAGGGGGTTAGCAGGGCAGCGAAGCTGAGCACGCTAGGAGGTGATGGCAGGTGGCAGTACCCTCCATCCTGTTCCACTGTAACAGTTATTCCACGTTTTGTTTCTAAAACATGTGTCGCTAATTACCCACAAAGTTATGAACTGGACAAATGAACGTGACAACTTATGGGCTCAGACCAAATAAGAGAAGAAATGGGAGGGGAAAAGAAGAAGCTATAGAGAATTGCCAAACTAAAAGATTTAAAGAAAATACCAAGAACATAACACGGAAAAGAAAACAGATGACAACACAGAGCACAAGATTAACAAGACAGAGAATTCATCTAACATGTATATGATTAACCTAGAAAAGATGAAAACAAAACTATCAAAGTTAGGGCAACGGGTTTTTCCTAAGCTGAAAATATCAAGCCCTACAAATTCCAAAGTGTCATCAGAATTCATTAAAAGATGTGTTGAGGGTGTGGTGACTCACACCTATAATCCCAGCACTGGAGCCTGAGGCATGAGAACCAGGAGTTTGAAGTTTGAGTCCAGCATTGGCAAACATGAGGCCCTGCCTCAAATTTTAAGTCCAAGTGACAGAGATAGTGTCAGGATAGATTTTGTGTGTGTGTGTGTGTGTGCAAATGCTCTCAAGAGGCCAAAAGAAGGCAATGGATCCACAGAGGCTGAAATTACAGGTGAGCATCCATCTACTCTGAAGTAGATGCTAGGAAATGAACCTAAGGAAAGGTTTCCTTCTCTTCACCATGATCCATCTCTCTCCAGAGAGATTTAACATTACTTTGTTCCTCCACCTCTCTAGCATACAGGATAGTTGTTTTTAAAAGTCAACCAATCGGAGGTCTGGAAAGAGATCTCAGTGGTTAATAACACTTGCTACTCTTGCAAAGGATTCAGGTTTGGTTTTCAGCACCCACATAAGGCAGTTTGCAACCACCTGAACTCTAGTTCCAGGGGATCCGACACCTTCTGGCCTCTATGGGCCACATACACACGCACAGATGGTGTTTATATTCATGAAATAAACTAGTATTTTAAAAACCATTTTATGTCTATTCAAGAACAAAAAATATACAAAAAGATGGAAAAAACATGGTATAAATATTAAGCACAAGAATAGAGAAGTCCTATGACAGAAAAAGGAAATCTAAAGGTAAGAAGCATATCTAAAGATCAAAAGCTTTTGAAATGAAAAAGGGCAATTGAAACATATTTACTTCTAATGCTCAGGCACGTAATACAGCTTCACAGTCAAGCAGGAAATCCCAAGTCCACCCGTTCATGGATCACTGCAAAGCACCGCACCAGAGTGTGCAGCAGGCCCAGCTCAGATACCGCTAGAGAGAACATCACACCCCAGGGGAACTGCACAGCATGACTCCACAGGGCACAGGTCAGGACAGGGAACTTAGCCAGACTTAACCAGAGGGACTGCATCTGAGCTCTTGGCGAAGCTGAGAAGCGATCACAACAGGCTCCGCCTGTTCATCGGGCATACACTTTTTCTGAACATTCTATGTGCTGTTTTTTCATAATCCAAACAACTAATAGAATAAAAGCTCCAAAAGTTAAAATGAAAATATAAAATACTAGTACTACCTGGTCTCTGCGCACTATGGCACTGGAACTACCAAGCACAAACTCAGCAACCATCTCACAGAGGTGCTTGTGTTCCAGAGATGAAAGCAAAACAATGTCAACATCAATATGTGCCTTCACTTTTAAATACATTTTTAATTGAAACAATTACATTTAATTCCATTTAACTGAAACAGAATTTCCCCTCCCTTTCCTCTTGAAAACCTTTCTCAAGCCACCCTTTTTTTGCACTGATGGCCTCTTTTTCTTAATTATTGTAACATACGTATGTATGTACAGAAGCATATATGCACAAGTATATATAAATACAACCTGCTGAGTCCATTTTTTGTTGTTTGTATGTATGTAATTTTGAGGCTCACCACTCTGCACTGGACAACCAGTAAGGGGCTAATTCCCCTCCTCCTCCCAGCAGTTACCTGTGGTTCTCTGTCTACTTTCCCTCTTCCACTTCAACATGTCTGTTGAAATTGCCTCTGTTGCAGTATTGTTTTTAAGCAGCTATTTCTAAGAGAGACTGCTTCACAAGAGACTTCCTCACACTATGGCTCTTAAGATCTGCCTGCCAGGGTCAGTGAGGTCACACACCTAAAAAAGGATCTACAACTGGGCTGGGCGTGGCAGTGTATGCCTTTAATCCCAGCACTCGGGAGGCAGGAAGATCGCTGTGAGTTTGAGGCCAGCCTGGTCTACAGAGTGAGTCTAGGACAGCCAAAGCTACACAGAGAAACACTATCTTGAAAACTGCCCCCCTCCCCAAAGAATCCATTACTGCCACTCCTAGTCAAGCGTAACTCCTTACTACATTCTACATCTTACCCTTATCCCCTCTGGTAAATATAGCCACCCCCTCATCAAAGAAGCCACTCTACAGCAAATGGAGACCACCACAGACACCCATGGCTAGATATGATACAGAGAGCAACAGCTCCTGGGGAGCCCAGCCCCATTGGATAGATGCACCTTACCGCATAGTTCCTGCACCTCTGGTTCGACATCACTTTTAACCATAACAAACTCAAACCGCCGCCTAGGAGCAACTGCCACAGTGAAGCAGCTGCAGGATGTTGGAGATGTCCAAGGGCTCTCCTCTAAAATGACACTATTGACACTGACTTCAATACCCATTGCCTTACAGACAGCAAGAAAACACCAAACTAACCCCATCTCCATGCCACTTACCCACTTCACCCCCCAAAGAGACTAAGTAGGATTCTAGGAGTATGGTACATACTTGTAATCTCAGCTACTCAGGAGATGGGGACAGGAAGATACCAAGCTTGAAGCTAGCCTGGGCAACACATAAGATGTTACCATTTGTACCAAGCAACTTCACTAATAGGCATATACTCCAGAAAAAAAAAAGTATAGCCACATAAAAACTTGTATTTACAACAGCCCTGATTATAACAGTGCAAACTGGAAACAACTGAAACGCTCATCAACTAATGGGCAGGCATCTATACTATAGTTCTGTCTCCCTGGAATGCTGAGCCACGAAACAGAATGAGGTAGCAAAATCTGAAACCTGTACAAGTCAAAGGCAAACACAAAGGCTCACACACTGCCCCATTTATATACAACACTTACAGAAAGACTAAAGTGGCATGGACAGAGACAATGACAGCTAAGGAGTATGAGAAGGTTTTTTTTAATTATAACTTATTCACATTACATACCAACTATAATCCACTCGCTTGTATCTTACTGTTCCCATCCGCTGTCTTCCACCCTATTCCCCTCCCCTAGACCTGTGACAGAAGAGGACCACCTTCCCCCACCATATGACCACAGAAGTTTTTTTTTAAGTGATGTGGCTATGAGTAAAGGACATGGCATAAAATTGTTGTTAAAGAAAAAAAGGACAGGGGCTGGAGAGACGGCTCAGAGGTTAAGAGCACTGCCGCTCTTCCAAAGGTCCTGAGTTCAATTCCCAGCAACCACATAGTGGCTCACAGCCATCTATAATGAGATCTGGTGCCCTCTTCTGCCCTCAGGTGTACATGCAGGCAGAACACCAATCCCAGGACTTGGGAGGCAGAGGCAGGTGGATTGCTGTGAGTTGGAGGCCAACCTGACCTACAAAGCCAAGGCTAGCACAGAGAGACCCTGTCTGGAAAAAAGAAAAGAAAAGAAAGAAAAAGAAGAAAAGAATAAAGGGGGCTGATGTGAGCGGTGCGAAAGTCAGGCACTGTTAGTAAGAGTCCAGCCCACGGATAGGTCTAGAGAAGCATGCCTAAAACAATACACTGGGGCCTCAACAAATAGCTCAGCATAGCCCAGTGATCGAGTGCTTGCCTAGCATGCTGCCCATTTTCCCCAAAGAAAATCTAAGACCAGCAATACCACACAGTAAGTGCACATACACAGGGAAAACCAACTGTAATTAAAGCCCCTCAAGTCCTGTATCATGTGCCAGCTACGGCCACAAAGAATTGAGTGACTTTACACTTTAAATATGTATTGGTAAGTTGGACATGCCGCCAATGGAAGAACACAAACAGATAACTTCCAAACCAATGGAACAAAGAAGACTAAAAAAGCTGCTAAGTAATGGAACACACACGTCAACATGTTGATGGGGATCCTCACTTAGGCCCCTTCCTGAGTGGCTGCCAACAGACAAGAGGGCCCGGCTAACCTGAAATATTGGCCGCTGGCCTTCCTGGAAAGCCCACTGCCCCCACTTCCAGCACCCTGAGGAGGCAGCATGTGTCAGAGGCCCTACTCAGTACAGAAGAAGGAGCAGAAGAGGCTGTGCACCGGGTCTCTCTCGCTCTCTGCTCACTATTCCTCAGTGTCGGCTTTATGAAGCATCACCTCCAGCTCCCACTACCTGAGCACACATCATATATCCATCCTAAAAGAGAGGTAGAGCAGCTGGATGTGGTATACTCAAGAAGCAGAGTCTGAAAAAATGACAAAGGTCTACCCTTGGCTACACAGTGAGACCTTGCCTCAAAGAGGAAAAAGGCTGGTCGGTGCCTCTGTGTAAAAGGACTTTGCTGACAAACCTGACAACCTGAGTTCAATCACCAGAACTTACACAGTGGAGAAAAACCAGCACTCAAGGTGACCTCTGACCTCCACACTCTCATTGTGGCATACACCCAACTATCAAATAAAATTTTAACATGTGCCGGGTGTGGTGGCACACGCCTTTAATCCCAGCACTCGGGAGGCAGAGGCAGGCGGATCGCTGTGAGTTCAAGGCCAGCCTGGTCTACAAAGTGAGTCCAGGACAGTCAAGGCTACACAGAGAAACCCTGTCTCGAAAAACCACAAAAAAAAAAAAATTTTAACATGTTATTTTTAAAAGAGAAAAAATGGCCAGACGGTGATGGCGCACACCTTTAATTCCAGCACTCAGGACGCAGAGGCAGGCGGATTTCTGTGAGTTTGAGGCCAGCATGGTTTAGAGTGTGTTTCAGGACAGATAGGACAAGACAGACAGACAAAGAGAGAAGGAGAGAGGGAGGGAAAGGGGGAGGGAGAGAGAGAGAGAGAGAGAAGCTCCATGTTCTAATACATGAAGCCCTTAAGATTTTTGCCTAGTTTCCAGCAACTCCTAAAAACTACCCTACAGCATCATGACAAGAAATGAGCATGACTCCAAGTCTCTCCACCAAACAAAGACTCTGAATTTCCACAAGCATCTCTCTTTCCCAAACCATGGCAAACAGCAATTCATGTCATTTTCAAAGGCTGCTGCACACACACAGCTATGGCTGGACCTTTCAATACATGCCCTGCTGCTCAGAAGAGCTCCTGCTCCTTCCACGCAGGAGTGAAGTTGCAGTGTGTTGTCTGGCCTGGTGTAGTCACTTACTGAAACATGGGGGTTACGACAGTTCTTAGGTCAACCAGAGCGCTGTGAACATCTTTGTACAGTTCTAGGATGAGCATAGGTCCCTCCTCTGGGCTAAGTACCCATGTGATGGGTTCATCTGACATGGAAACCTGACTACCAGCAACCTGTCCCAGAGCTGGTTCCTAGGCACCAGGGCTTTGTACGTTCCCAATGGATTTCTTTCAGCCAGGGAAGAGAGTCCTCAGGATCTAAAAGGTGGGGCCCAGGGCCACCAACACTGGGGCCTGTCCCTGGCCTGTGACAGCCAGGGAAGAACAGAGCCAAGAGAAATTCCACTTCCACCCTGTTTTACCGTGACCTGCCCAGCCCATTTGAGAAACGCTGCAGCCGCCCCACTTTACACCTGAGTTCTGGGTTGGCACTGTCATGGAGGGGAGGAGGAGGCAAGCTCAGGAACACATGGTGCTTCTCAGGGGCTCACTCACCTTTGTTAATGCGAAGGCTACTGTCCCATCATCCTCAGTGGACAGATCAAGCAGTTTCTGGTAGAATACTTCATCATAAGGCCCATCTATCTGTAATGTTTTCCTGAAGGAAAGCACCAAGACCAAATAAACAGGGTGACAAGCCCCTGGGGTCTTGCACTCACTAGTACATTCCGCATCACAAGCACAGCCTAACAACCACACAGTTTTTAAAGGCACCTAAGAGATCTACTGCTTCCTCTTGTTAAGCCTGATTCTTTGACATCGAGATTTTTAATACCCAGGGCTCAGAGAGGCTGAGGCTCAGCCCTCAGCTCATCACCACAGCCTTAAGCAAAAGCCATTGAGGTACAAAAAGGATCTTGCACATCAGACACTGCAGGTGTGGACATAGGGACCCACAGTGCAGGCCCGAGGCCCTAGGGGTGGCAATCAGAGATGCTCATCAGGAGCTGCCAAGCCAGTGTTCCAGGAGCAGCCTGTGAGGCAACACTGCCCTCTACAGGCCAGGCCCTGACATAGGACTTGTTTTGAATGACAGCATTCGTAAGAGCTTGATTTTCGGTTATATTAGTGACAAATAACCTCATAAAGACCCTGGCACCCTAGGCAGGTAACATCCTGGGCACAGTTGGAAGTATGGGCCTCCTAGAACAGGCTGTAGGAGATTTGTTTTGTTCTGGAGTTCTGGCAACCTTGACCCCAGCCTAGCCTCATAGCTTCCTCTGTCGGCAACCTCACCTCTCCTCAGGAAACTCCTCCAGGTATCGTTCAACCCGGTTGTACAGAGGGTAGAGGCCTTCGATGTCCAGCTGGTCCAACATCTGCACCTGGAGGGTTTTGTACAGAAGACAGCCCTTCGGTAACCCCGAGTGCTCTGGGGTGTTTTTTCCTACCAAGAACATCAGGGGAGAATGAGAGCAGGTTTATTATCAACACTTGAAGACTGTGGAAGGAGCCCCAGGCTGGTGCAGACAGCAGAGATCACCCTGGGCGTCACAGACAAGGTACACCGAGGCAGGTGCTGCACATCTCACAATGCTAGGAGGCTGAGTGAACGCAGACCACCCTAAACACCCAGTAGCTCTACACACAAAAAAAGGCCCTTTGGGCCAGTGCTGTCCAAACACCTACTCGGAAAAACCTTTAACTCCACCACATGCTCTTGAAGTCACTTTACACTTAGGCTTAAAGAATCCTTCTACATGAGATAAAGCCATAACTGTAAAAGATCACACCAATAGTCTCAAACCTTCCAGAGCAGCTAAGACCCTGTTTCCATTAGCCCACACAGAGAGAGGCAAGGTCTGGCTGTCACAGGACAAGCTAAGCATACAGAGCTGTGGTTAAGACCATTGGCAAGGTCCTGTCCTCACTGGGTCAGATGAAGAAGCTAAGCTCCACCCTTCACTCATACACTCAAAAGGATGTGTACAGTGCCTTCTCAACTGGGGCCTGCCATCCCTGACAGTGGGACTGGGGAGCCGTGGGAGTAGGGGAAGCCTTCCCAGAGCAAGAATGGGGTTGAGACGTGTCCAAACCCTAGAAAGCTCATCCTAAGATCGGCAGGAGTAGGATTGCTCAGCCCCTGTGTCAGGGTCCCCAGATCACCTGAGTGTCAGCACCCATCTGTGTCCTTCCAGACACATTCTGCAGCAATGTGCCCAGACTATGGCTTTAGTCTCAACGAAATTTTTGAAAGAATAAGGAATTGCTTTCAGAGTAAGGACAAGCCCCCCAAATTTTACTTGTAGTTTAAAAAAAAAAAAAAATCATTTCAGAAACAGTTGGCATGGGAAAGCAACAAGGAAGGCTAGGCCTGTGGGGTTTCTGAAAGTCTCCATAGTCTCCAAGAGTCACACCTGACCTTGACTCATGGACCATCACAACACTGCGGTGCAAGGCTGACCCACCTCCCTCCTATGGGCCCCTGTAAGCCTGCCTCATCCCATGGTGCCCAGGCCAGCGACACAGGACCCCTGGCCTCAGCTCTTGTCTTACAAGCAGACTGAGGAGAATCTGCATCCAAAGTCAAGATGATCATCAAGGAGAAAAAGTACAATTGAAAGTATTGACTCATTGCAGAAGATACACAAAATACAGGCAGTATTCTAGAAACCATACAGTCCAAGTGTGACAAGCAGTTTACAAACCCAGTTACAGGTGACAAAGCAAGTCTTGACTCTGAAGCTAAGCTTCATTCTGTGGAACCCTAAAAGAACTAAACCACATCCCCAGAGGTGCCATGAAGCCAGGCACTTTGTAGGTGCCACTCTGGCTACCTATGGGGAGGGAGAGTCTAAATGCACCTCTAGACCCCACAACCCAACTGGGGAAGTCCAGGCCCTACCTTGGTGGTGTAGGCTCCTGCTGAAAGGGCTGGCTTCACAGACCCGAGGGCCTTGGAGCCCAAGCCTCAAGGCTCCCGCTCGGCCTTTGTCTGAGCTACTCAGCAGCACCCTGGTGATAACGTGCACCAGCTCCCGGATCACAGCCCTTGTGCAGTGAGGCCCACTGGCCAAGCCATTGGAAGGAAAGAAAAAGGGCTTCAAGTGGTGCGCAAGCTCCTTCAAGTCAGCTGCAGGGCTCCGGGCATCACCACAGCCATAAATCAGCTCACCATTCTTTAGGCAGGAAAAAGAAAGAAAAGAAGATGGATCACACAAACTGAAAAAGAAAACACAACACACACACACACACACACCAGGGGTAGGGCACAGAGGAGTCCAGTATTCCTCGACAAGCCTATTGAGGGTTGCGGCACACTAGCTCCACTGAAGAATCCCTCTCCATGCTATGTCACTAAGCATGAATCAAAGGAGGAAAGGTTTAAACACTTCAGGCCAGCTCGCTGGACTGACACCCTCAGACAAATATCTCAAAGCATATCTGCAGAAAACACTGAGCATAAAGCCACAGAGGTCCACAAATCACCGGTCACTTCAAGGCTCTAGTAGTGACTAAGGGTTAGGACTAGACCTGATGGTCCCCAGAGCTAGTGGAAGCCTCAGAGCCAGAGCCAAGTCCTGTGGTAAGATGGACCAGATCACTGATGGAAACAGAATGTTCTGTTTTAAGACTGTTGACCTTCGGAGCTGGAAAAATGGCTCAGAGGTTAAGAGCACTGCCTGTTCTTCCAAAGGTCTGAATTCAATTCCCAGCAACTACATGCAGGCTCACAACCATCTATGGTGAGATCTAGTGCCCTCTCCTGGTGTGCAGGCATACATGCAGGCAGAATACTGTATAAACAATAAATAAATCTTTTTTGATTTGTTTTGTTTTGTTTCATTTTGTTTTTCAGGACAGGGTTTCTCTATGTTATCTTGGCTGTCCTGGACTCTCTCTGTAGACCAGACTGGCCTGGAACTCACAGCGATCCTCCTTCCTCTGCCTCCGGAGTGCTGGGATTAAAGGCATGCGCCACCACACCCAGCTATAAATCTTTTTTAAAAAGACTGTTGACCTTCTTAGTAGAACCTTAAAGATGCTCCTTACCACCCAGCACGTGTCAAGCAAGGACATGTGCTGCCCACTGCTCACACTGAGGCTGTGATAAAAGCCTGACCTGTAGACACCACCAGGAGCATCCCAAGGCTCTTTGAACTACCTGCCTTCATATTTAAGCCATGTGGTGGGCCCTCTAGGTGTCCCTACCCTTGGCATCTTCTCCACATGATCAGTATGAACAACAAATACAAGCAGACACACCATCACAACACCTGTGAGGCTCTTACCAGAGACACCACAGACCTCCCCAGAGCTGAGCACAAGGTGGAAATGCAACGCCTGCCGAAAGTACCAGCCACGTTGACCCGCTAAGACTCTAAGGCAGTGAATGAGTATGTGAAGCTAAGGTCTCAGGAAAGCAGTAGTAGCTAAGAAGACAGTCTCTGCCCCTGAGAGCTATGGGAAGGTTCTCCTCCTCATTAGATCCTGGGGAGCCTCTGTAGAGGTCCCTAGATGCTGTCCAAGGGACAGACTACGTTACTATTCATCATACTAGGCAGGATGAGGAAGCAGGTGATCACAGTGGTGCTAAGAGGTCAACTAACATCCAGGGTAGGGCCATTTGTGCCCATGGTGAACTGGCCCCTCCTCCAGGCTCAAAAGTGGCCAAGGGAGTCCCCTCACAGCAACGTTTCACCACAGCATCAAGAGTCTAGACTTGAGGGACACTGTAAGTGTGAAATCCAGAGACAGTGCTTACAATGTACAAGGATCTTAAGGGGCACCCAGCAGAGCCACAACCTAGGTGGAGTGGTGACTCTAACAAGGACTCCTTGAACTCAACACTCTCTCACAAGTACCCAGTGTGGGATACTGAGCACAACCAGGCAGCTGCTCCAAGGCTGAACCAGAGCTTTAGGAAGTCTCTGCTTTGTTGGTTTGCAGAATTTCAGGGAGCAGAGAATGCACAGCATCAGAACCAGAAAGCCCAAAAGCTGCCAGTACACACTGTGCTGAACTCACTGTTTTAAAGTGCCATTGCAGGGCCAGCAAGATGACTCAGCGGACAAAGGTTCTTGCCACCAAGTTTGATGGCTTTCATTTAAAGCCAAGGACCCACATGATGCAACAATAGAACCACCCCTGCAGGTTGTCCTCCGACCTTCACACACATACAATGACATGTGCATAACATTGCATGCATGTGCATCATGTGCATGAGCATGTGTACACACACACACACA
>OU015746.1:80016520-80063084 GCA_907169655.1 Acomys percivali | reverse complement strand
CACACACACACACACACACACACACACACACACACACACACACACACGAAGATAGAGAAGAACAAGCATCAGGTAGAAATTTCCCCAGAAACTGTTGTGCTTTCAGCTTTCCTCATCAAGTATACACCTCTATGCCTCCAAAGGACAAAGGGCAGCCCTCTCACTGAGAGTACTGGTGGAGCCCTGCCTGGCTTACAGGAATGAAACAGAGCAGCTTTGTACTCTCACTGGCAGACTGGAAGGAGTGGAGATGGGCCCAGGGTCCAAGAAGCATAACCATTGTTCCCACTGTCACTGTTATACTGCCTACAAGGCTTCCATCTGATAGTTGCTAGGCCTCCAGAACGTCAGGGATCCCAGCTGCCTTCTAAACTCTGTGTGCTGTCAGCACACACTGCCCAAGCTTAGCGTTCTGGACAATGCAGCCCTCAAGGGTCACAAGGCCCAAGTACTTGGGCCAAGGCATGCCTCAGGGGCCAACATCTCTCAGAAGGAAAGAAGATGAGAAGTAATGGTCCTGTGCAGGTGGGGGAGGGGAGCTCCTATAGGGCATTTGGCCAACTTCTGAACATAGGCAGCTAAAGGAAGGGAGTTTTGGTCTGAGATCCAGGGCTCTGGGCCAGTACACAGGGACCTTTGTGGGGCACACAGGCATCTGTGCTCTGGGAAAAAAAAGTTCCCTAGGATGGGGTCTTCAATGCAGGAAACACATGACCAAGACTGTAAAGTTTTGAGACGTGCCCTGTACAGAAGGCCACCCAATATGCTTCTTCTTGGTGACCCCTAACCAAAGTTTTCCCAGCCCACGTGTGTGGCGTGGGCTTCCCCATTGCTAACAACCAGGAAGGAACCTAACCTAGGGTCTGGGAGGGATGAAAGGGAGCTTAGGGAGGCTATGAGAAAGAAACTAGTCGAGCTCCTGAGTCAGGCTGAACACATACTCAAGGAAGGGCCAGAGAGACCCAGTACCTGAGAGCCACCTTTCCCTTTACCAGCAGGGTCACCCCACCATGAATGAAAACTCACCTTAATCTCTACACACAGAATCGGCC
Source organism: Acomys percivali (assembly GCA_907169655.1). NCBI lineage: Eukaryota > Metazoa > Chordata > Mammalia > Rodentia > Muridae > Acomys > Acomys percivali. The sequence goes on along the minus strand of OU015746.1, from coordinate 80,062,032 downwards.
GGTGCTCTGCAAAGTGGTAGGTCTGAAGCCTGGTTAAATTGGGAAGGCACATAGCATAACCACTGAGTGTGTCCAGGTCCTTGTCACAACGGGACTCTGGAAGACAGAGCAAGAGTCACACCTGAGGGTCAGGATAAGAGATGGGCAGCCCTGTAGTACAAGAACCCTGTATGGGAGGCTTCCAAGGCAGAACGGCTTCAGGCTGGCAATAGGGAAGTAGGAAGGCTGAGACATAATCATCCCTAGTCACGGGGGCTTAGAGCTTCCTGGAGGCAACATTCAGGGTGCGCTGTCACATACGGTCAAGGTGGGAGGGACGTCCGGACTCTCCACCTCTTCAATTGACAGGCTTCATCCTTATCTCCCATTGTGTAAATCCTAACCACATAACTGAGATCTAAGGACCTTTTAGCCAATTTTCAACCCTGAATATGACCTTGGGAGCTTTAGATGTGCAACAATAAGAAGAGTGTTAGAAACAGCCCCCAATTCCACCACTCTTTGCCTAGGAACAGGGAGAAGAAATATACTACAGCCCCTTCCTTCCTTTCAAATCTTGATGCTTTTCCTAACTCTTGGTGTTCCCACGTTACTTCAGCACGGCTCTGCTAGAAGCAGGCTCTTGGCACACAGAGGACCAGCTTCCCCTTCCAAAAAGCAGACTTAATCCAACAGTCATTACAATGGGTAGCAGAGTTCTTGTCACTAAGAAGTATCACACTTTTTTTCTGGAGACAGGGTTTCTCTGTGTCTCCCCAGCTGTCCTGGAACTCACTCTGTAGACAAGGCTGGCCTTGAACTCAGAGACCTGGCTAGCTCTACCACCCACTGTCAAAAGTCACCAGCTCTCATCATCAAAAGTATCAGACTTTCAAGCCAGGCACGGTGGCACACCTTTAATCTCAACACTCAGAAGGCAGAGGCAGGCAGATCTCTGGGAGTTCGAGGCCAACCTGGTGTACAAAGTGAGTCCAGGACAGTCAAAGCTACACAGAGAAGCCCTGTATCAAAAAACAAAAACAAAATAAAAGCAAACAAGCAAAAAGTATCACACTTTCAAGTATGATTATGAAATGAAATGGGGATGCTGAGCAGCAAATGAGCAGAATCCTGAAGCCAGCCTTGTCCCTCTTTGTGGACATGAACACCGGCGCCCAGTGCTGTCCAGCACCCTCCATGTCCTGCTTCTGCCCCAGGCAGAAGCCAGAGTGCTATTTCATTTTCTCAATGAAATCAGGAAGGAAGGTGTTTTGTTTCATTTCGTTTGTTTGTTTTGTTTTGGGTTTTTTTTTTTTTCCCCAAGACAGAGTTTCTCTGGGTAGCCTTGGCTGTCCTAGACTCACTTTGTAGACAAGGCTGGCCTTGAACTCAGAGAGATCCCAAGTGCTCAGATTACAGGTGTGAGCCACTGCACCCAGCAAATCAGGAAGGATTTTATTGTGGACAATTCTGTAGCATTATTACCTAGTAGTGTCTATAAAGAGACATTTTCACAACCAACACATGGACTTTATTATATGTTTGGCCATGAAGAAAAAGCTTTAATCTTGCTCTTGCCACAAAGTCACCAGCAAGCACCAGAAAAGGGAACATGAGGTCAGTGAGGACTAAGCTTCTTGCTACAAAACTGCTGCAAAATGCCTGTACTTAACCTAGGCTGAACATTTCAAAGACTTTTAAAATTGCAAACAAGCCAACCACGGTAGTGCACGCCTTTAATCACAGCACTTGGGAAGCAGAGGCAGGCAGATACCTGGGTATTCAAGGCAGCTGGTCTACACATAGAGTTCCAGGCCAGCCAGGACTACATAGAGAGACCTGTCCAAAACAAATAAACAAATAAATAGTGCAAACACTGTTCAACACCCTTACCTGGTCTTTCACACTGTATCTTTAAACACAGTTGTTTCACAAACTCTAAAGGCAGCTGGACAACTTCCTGAAAGAAAACACACAAAGCATACAGGTTGCACAATGTCCTGAAGACTGTTGATGCCTCCAAACGATGCACAATCAAACACAGTTAAAATGGTCAGTTTTACAGTATGTTTCACAGTAAAGTACTACAGTTTAAAAGATTCAATGTGCCAGTTTGGCAGTAAGAGCTGACCTATAATTTTCAGGACAGGTAGAGGTTACACAGATGCAAAAACATTTCTGTGCACTAAAGGCAGCTGGCTCTCCTCACAGCCAGCCAAGACCCATGATGCAGGGACCAGCCATACCACCAGCATCTGCTGTCACAGCCCCTCTGGGTACTGAAGCAGCTGTAGACACAGGACGAGGCCTCAAGAAGCCCAGCCAGCTGGCCAGCAAGAGGCACCTGCGAAGCAGCAGCCCAGGGTCTGACAGCACTGGGCTCACAGGCCTGCTGCTCTCATTCCCTCAGCTGTTCATTTGCAACTTTCCAAGCAAAGGAAATTTGCATCAATGTGAACATGTTCTGCACTGTCATCCCCACCCTCTTTTCCCAAGGTGACAGAATTGTGAGTTCAGAAAAAGTTCCAAGCCCGGCATGGTGGCGCATGACTTTACTCCCAACACTTGGGAGGCAGAGGCAGGTGGATCGCTGTGAGTTCGAGGCCAGTCTGGTCTACAAAGTGAGTCTAGGACAGCCAAGGCTACACAGAGAAAACTTGTCTCAGGGGGCGGGGGGAACAGAAACAGAAAAAGTTCCAAAGTGACAAAGGAAACACGCCTAGGACAAACTGCTGGTATCTTGCCTCAAAAGACCCAGTTGCCTTTGTCCATCCAGTCTTAACCAGAGGCTCCCACTCAGCCTAGTACATCAGGGCTAGAAGAGCATAGTTCCCAGCAGGCAGTATCTCTGACAACCTTTATCCAAGATGACATGGCTACTCATGTAAGGGGTAGCCCTAAGGGGTAACACTTGACCTTCAAACATCCCCAACACTAGACATTGTAAAGGACAGGCAGCTAAGGAAAGGCAAAATGGAGGAGACTTTCAAAGTCCCAAGCTCAGAAGTCAAGTCAGGTCAGACAGGTAGGCCAGGGGGCATCCCTTATCTAGGCCCTCCCTGCTACAGGCAAGCTGCAAGGGCAGTAAACCCAAAACAGACAACAATGTTAAGGGTTTTCAACACTTTGCTTCTATGGCTTTCCCTAAGGATCATCCATAGCAACTCACATGCATGCTCACATCCACATGCCTGGTCCAGGAGGAGCCTGCAGGAATGGGCCCACACTGTTCCTTACCCCACAGGAACACAGGGCAAAGCTATCCCTCCAGCTTCAGGGATAACACAGAGCTTCCCCTGGAGAGCCTCACTACACAGGCACCCCTGAAGAGCTGACTGACTGCCACATGGCACGGCAGGTGAGGAAAACTTGAAGACTCTTACTGCACAAGGGCTGTCAGTGAGATGTCAGCACTGTCAGCACAGAACTGAGCGTAACTTGAGACCTGTATAACAGCACTTACCCCACAATGAACATAGTTCTCCCCCAAAAAGTCTTTCATAACATTTTTGCCAAAGTCCACTATGTTCTGCAGATGCTGAAGTATCTCTTCTGAGCTCTGAAAGAGACAAGCACAGGGCAGCTCAGGGACGGACGTCAAGGCAGGGCTCCTGCACCACCCCCTCCCAGAGGCCCAGCTCAGGACAGACTATGTACTCACTAAGTACAATGTACCCCACAAACCTCTGGAGAACTCACCCCCATACCCAGAAATGCCCTGCACATATACTTTGGCATATGCAGGTATCGCACAGCTCCTACTTAGCCTGACAGAACTTAGCCTGAATAAAAAGCCAAGAACACACCCAGTGGCCCTGCACAACTATGTCATAGCTTCTGACAAAAATCCACCTGGAGGGCTGGAGAGATGGCTCAGAGGTTAAGAGCACTGGCTGCTCCTCCAGAGGTCCTGAGTTCAATTTCCAGCAACCATATGGTGGCTCATAACCATCTATAATGTGATCTGATGCCGTCTTCTGGCCTGCAGGTGTACATTTAAAAAAAAAAAATCCACCTGGAGAATAAAAGGATGACCACGTGAACCCCCCACCAGGAAGACACTGCCCAGAAAGGCCGAGTAGGTGGGGTGTCACTGCACACTACAGTCACTGCACAAGGGCAGGCAGGACAGCAGGACAGAAGAGGATGAGGCACCCCAAGACACATCTGACAGAATACCTTGGGTCATTTCTCTCAGCAGCTGAGGAAGGAGTCATGGGGTGTCTGGACCCCACCCGATTCCCTCTGCTAAACTCAACTTTGACTCTCACTGCTGCCCAGTTAAAGGCAACATCACTGCTGGCTCCTAGGAAGCAAGCCTACCATCAATGTCCCACAGCTTCCTATGACCTCTGCCCTTAGACACTTGACATACTGTCTCCCAGACAGTCTAGTGACCTCTTCAGAGAGTTCCACCTTCCCCCACTATGGGGTTCTTGCCCTGAGAGACCAGGTCAGCCCCATGTGGCTCACAGGCAGCTGGCCATGTTCAAAGCCAAGTGTCTCAGCGTCCCTTACACCGTATGCTAAAACAACAGGAGCCTCCACTATTCAGTATCTACCTGAGACTTAGCAGGAAGCAAAGCTAGCTCAACTTGGGGAAACAGGGTGGTAAGCAGTCTTTATGGTGGGTCCACTGGCTGTGCTTAGATGACTCAACCTACTTCCTCCACCGGATCCTGCCCACTGTGATTTTAGCATAACAGATTATCTACCCAGTGTGACACATTTTCTTACACATAATTCTGCTAAGGCAACTAAGGAACTCATCAAAATCAAGTTGAAATCTGGCCCTGCAAACCTCTGAGCAATGCCCACAGGCTACACCAGGACTAATACAGACAGACCTACCACAGAGTGACACAGAGGGTCTGCTAGGGGTCCCACATCAGGAATGAGGGACCACTACTTCCCACATTGAATGACTATATCATACTTAAATTTCTACAATTAGCATTAATATTTCTGCACTGGAGGGCTTAGGATATAGGATACACCCTGGAGGTAGAACATTTCCCTATCCTGGGCAAAGCCCACCACCACCAAAGCACACACACACATGCACACACATACACCTGCCCTGGGAAAATATCTAGGTCTTCTTAAGTTTGGCTGTGATGACAATAACCAGCCCACCAATCTTACCTTCTTCTTATTTGGAGGAAACTTCAGGAAACGCAGAACTACACAGCGCTGTTGGAAAATAAAACAAAGCACGATCAGTACTGGCCCAACACTCAGCTACAATGGTCAACAGTGGAGAAAGGCCCAGGACAGCATGTAGACCCAGTTGGAGTCACTCTCAGAAAGCTTGCACCACAAAGCAGCCAGCAAAACCTGTGGCCTTTGACCCAGCCCACTTACTCCTAGATATTTATCTTAACGGAAATAAGGAAGCTCAAAAAGTTATTATGCAGGGGCTGGTGATAATGCTTTAGGGATGAAGGGCACTGGATGTTCTTCCAGTAAACCTGGATCTAAGTCCCAGCACCCACATGGCAGCTCACAGGCAGTACCAGTTGTGCACATAGTAGACACGCATGCTGGCAGAACACCACGGGGCAGGGGGCTCCTGGTGATATATGCCCAGGTCCAGGTGCAGGGACCCTCAGAGGCCAGAAGAAGGCATTGAACCCCTTAGAGCTGGAGCACAGGCCTTTGTAAGCTGCTGGCAACTGCACCCAGGTCCTCTGGAAGAGCAAGCAGTACATGCCCTTAACTAACTGTGAGCCACTCCTCCACCCCTCTTGCTTTTCTTCTTTTTGTTTTGTTTTGTTTTTTAATAGACCTAGGCTGGCCTCAAATTCATCATCTTCCTGCGCCTACCTCCCATGAACTGGGATCATAGTGTGTCACGAACCAACGCAATTTTACATTCAGTAAATCACAACTTCTAGCAAGATCCTATTTCCAAAAACAAAGAAATAATTTCTTTTAAGCACAAATTGTTACGTGAAATGTGTGTCTTCATTTCTTCTGATGAAGAGCTCTCAATGAACGTTCATAACAAGTTCAATAGCATTTCCAGATTACAACAACCACTGTTTGGGTTTTGTTTTCTTTCTTTTCTTTTCTTTTTTAGCAATCTCGCACCAGAACACAGTGTATAACCCAGGCTGGCCTCGTGGTATCCGCCTGTCTCAGCCTCCCAAAGCTGAAGACTGAGTCCCCAGGCAGCCTGAACTGCATAGTAGAAACTATTTCAAATACACACAAACACATATGCACGGGACTCCAGCAGTGAAAGGCTGAGGGAAGGCCTTCCAGGACTTTCAAGCTGACCCACCTTACATATAGCATCAACCTCTGTCTCAAAAAGTACTTACTTGAAAAGGAGGGCTGGGCCAGGCAGCCTAAGCCCTTAATGCCAACATTCGGTTAGCAGAGGCAGGTGGATCTTTCTGAGTTTGAGGCCAGCCTGATCTACAGATGGAGTCTCAGGACAGCCAGAGCTGTTACATAGAGAAAACTCTGTCTCAAAAAAAAAAAAAAAACAAGCCAGGCGGTGGTGGCACAGGCCTTTAATCCCAGCACTTGGGAGGCAGAGGCAGGCGGATCGCTGTGAGTTCAAGGCCAGCCTGGTCTACAAAGTGAGTCCTGGACAGTCAAGGCTGCACAGAGAAACCCTGTCTCGAAAAATCAAAACCAAAAACAAACAAACAAAAAACAATGGGGGTGGGCCTGGAAAGATGGCTCAGAGGTTAAAAGTATACACTGCTTTTGCAAAGGACCCAGGTTCAACCTTGGCAGCTAACCACCATCTGTTACTACAGTTCCAGGGAAGCTAACACGTTCTTCAGGCTTCCAAGGGTGTCAGGCATGCCCATGGTACAAAGACGTACACCAGGCAAAACACCCACACATATGAAATAAATAGATAAGTAGAAAGATGGATGGATGGATGTCTTTTTTTTTTTTTTTTCATGAGGGGGCTGGAGATTTGGCTCAGCAGTTAAGAGCACCAACTGCTCTTCCAGAGGACCCGGGTTCAGTTCCCAGTCCTCATATGGCAGCTCACAACTATCTCTAACTCCAAGATCTGACACCCTCACACAGACACATGCACGCAAAACACCAATGCACATAAAATAAAAATAAATTTTTTTAAATGTTTGTGTAAAACACAATTATTTGGGAGTACCTAAGACGCAGCAAGGGCACTGTGGAGATCCCCAACCGTGCACACTACTCCTTTTATGCTGGTTGGGACCTCCAAGGTCCCCCCAATCCTTCCTGTATAATTTAAATTTTTTGAAATAATTTAATTAAAATATAATTACATTATCTCTCCTTTTTCTCCCTTCAATCTCTCTCATACACCCTGCCCTTCGTTCTCAGTATCATGGCCTCAACAACTTAAAGATTCTGGGGTTCAGGCCTTGCTATACAGCCCAAGATGGCCTTGTACTCAGGGGCTCAAGTGATCCTTCTACCTCACTCCTCCAAGTAGTTGGGACTGTGTGAGAACTATGCATGCGCCACCAAGCCCAACCTCTCCAACAGCTCTTATTGAGTTCCTATTCCCAGCTGTGCCATGCATTAGATGCACTGATAATCAATTGCACGGCTGAATGCCAATCCTGGTCTGCAGAGTTGAAACTCAATGCATACAGGCAAGAACTGCTCTCTTCTCATGTTAAAAGCAGGCATCACTAATTAATCTTGGGAATCTCTGTTAATAATCACTTTAATGGAACTATAATTTCATCTAAAAAAAAAAAAAGCAGATCTGGAGAAAAGCTAATTATAAACAACTTCTAAACCAGATGGTGATGGTGTTTGCCTGTAGAGGCAGACAGATCTCTGAATTCGAGACCAGCCTGGCCTGGGCTACACAGAGAAACCTCCTCTCAAAAAACCAAGAGAAAAAAGGATTGAGGAGGAGGAGTTGGAGGAAGAGGAGGAGGAGGAGGAGGAGGAGGAGGAGGAGGAGGAGGAGGAGGAAAAACTGCTGTCCTGCTCAAGGGCCTGTCTGAGCACTCCCTTCAACACTTAAGACAGGGGCTGGTGCCAGGCGTGGTAGCACAGGCCTTTAATCCCAGCACTCGGGAGGCAGAGGCAGGTGGATCACTGTGAGTTCGAGGCCAGCCTGGTCTACAAAGTGAGTCCAGGACAGCCAAGGCTACACAGAGAAACCCTGTCTCAAAAAAACAAAAAAGTGAATGAAAGAAAGAAAAAGAAAGACAGGGGCTGGAGAGGTAACTCAGAGGTTAAGAGCACTTGCTCTTCCAGAAGTCCTGAGCTCAGTTCCCTGCAACCACATGGTGGCTCACAACCATCTGTAATGGGATCTGATGCCCTCTTCTGGCATGTAAGTGTACATACATGCAAATAGAGGGCTCATCCACATAAAATAACTAATTCTAAAAAAAAAATAAAATAAACAATTAAGACCACATATGCCAAGGACGGGAAGAAGTGTTTTCCAGGGAAAGCCTGGCCATGCTTGAATACCAACACACTATCAGTTCCCTAATCAGTGAGGACAGAGCCCTGCCACCCTGGCCTACACGCAGGGGAAACTTCGCTCTGTCCACATAGTGAGCCAGCAGGAGCCAAGCTTGTTCTCTCAGAGCTCTACTGCAGCCAGAGGCAAGCTGTCTTTCTCCACTTCCCAGGGAACTAATAAGCTGCACAACAGAAGTTTGTAGCCAGGCAGGCCCAGGAAGGGTGGTGCTAGGCAAGTCATATGAGCCTTTCTATCACAGGAACTCCCTGCTGTATCCTCAGAGAGGCCAGTTCAGAGGGCCCATGCACACAAATGCCAACAATAGGAATTCATTGACCGCCCCACCTGGCAGCATTTTACTACTAGTATGAACTCAGATTTCCAAAGTTCCTGCCACTGTGCTCCTGATAAACACAAGACAGCTGGCCTATTTACTAATGGAAACTATATACTTCCTTTGCATTACTAACACACACACACACACACACACACACACACACACATGAGGGGGGGCGGGAGCGCATCAGCATCAACACAAGTTAACTCAAAAGCAAGTCTCTAGCCTACCAAGCACTGAAACTGTTAACATAGCTGGGCAAGGTGGCTCACACCTACAATCTCAGTAGCTGGAGGTGGGATGGCAACTTTGAGGCCAGCTTGATCCACAGAATAAATTCTACTCCGGCCTGGACTACAGAGACCTGTGTTTAAAACAAAAGCAAACAACAGCCAGGTGTGACACATGCCTTTAATCCCAGTACACAGGAGACAGAGGCAGGCGGATCTCTGTGAGTCCAACCTGGCCTAAGATGACATAAAAAGCATCACTACTGCCCTGGCACTCAATAACACCAACACTATCACTACTGCAGAGCACAGAGTATGCACCCCGGCTACAGTCTCCCCACCTCTTCTCCCTTTGAGGTGGACCTTGTGAATCCCAAGGTATAAAACATGGAAAGCTAGACCTGAAGGAAGCCCAGACACTAAGGTTTTGGGGCTTAAGGTCATGTCACCAGCCAAGAACAATACAGGCGGTAAACTTTAAACCCCTACCCAGATCTAGCCAATGGTCAGAACAGTCTCCACACTTGAGTGGAGAGTGGGATATGACTTTCTCATGTACTCTGGTGCCTCACATTTGATTATGTCCCCTGGATGGGGAGACCTGGTGGCACTCAGAGGAAGGACAGCAGGTTACCAAAAAGAGACTTGATACCCTATGAGCATATACAGGGGGAGGCAATCCCCCTCAGGAACAGTCATAGGGGAGGGGAGTAAGGGGATAATGGGAGGGAGGGAGGAATGGGAGGATACAAGGGATGGGATAACCATTGAGATGTAACAAGAATTAATAAAAAAAAAAAAGTCAAGGTCATGTGCAATAGAACAGAGCTCATAGGCAGTTCTGAATCCCAGGGCATCTCCACATCACATTTCCAGTTAGTTGTCCGGCTCCAAAAGGCTGCTGAGAGGTTGTCCACTAAGGGATTGGGGTGCTGGCTAGTCCTAGGCAAACAATATGGACACAAACTTTGTGGGGCTTGACAGCAAAGTCCATAGCAGCCTGCTGGTTCTCCATTACTGGACCATCCTGCTACAAGGTGTCCCCGGCCATCACATGCATGCACAGTAGCTCAGTCTATCACCCACAGGAAGTCTCCTCTCCCTTTCCATTAGGTAGCTCAAACCATGACCAACTGAGAAAAATCTCAATACAACAATGGATCCATTTCAGGGGGAACTATTTTCTCCACCCGCGCATGCATCATCCACAAACTGTCACCAGCAACCTAACTGCTCCTCCCCAAGGAGACCTGTCATCAGCTTTAAATGTCAGTGTTAGTATCAGCACTCAGACACACTCAAGCTCACCGGAGCCAACAACATGTGCCAATCAACCTGTATAAAGGGCCTACCCTGACAGAGGTAGACTGTTACGGGAAGTGAAGAGTAGACAGTGGCAGTAAAACACAAGTGAAAATCCAGCCTCAAACAGCTCCTGTTAGAAGAGATGCCACTAGCCAGGAGGCTAAAACAGCCAGCCACAGAGAATTTCCCACCATCAACAAAGAAACCTAACTGGGAAAGGACTGGAAGCAAGAACATCAGTGTTCGGAAGTAATTTTCTAAGTGGGGAACTATGGGTGACTTCCACTTTCTTCTATATTTCTCTGTATTTTTCTGGAGACAGAAGAGGCAACAACTGAATAGCTAAATAGAAATAAAAGGCCACACAGAACCTGCCAAAGTGAAACTCAAAGGAGTGCTAGCTTTCTGTCACCACGACAAAGCATCTGAAAAAAATAAGCTTAAAAGGAGGAAAGGTGGGGCTGGAGCAATAGCACTGGCTGCTCTTCCAAAGGGCCTAGGTTCAGTTTCCAACACTGACTAGGTAGCTAACACCCATTTGTAATTCTTAATTCTAGTTCCAGGGATCTGAGTCCCCTTCCTGGTCTCTGCCGGCATTAAGCACACATGATGAATAGACATACATCATACAAATAATAAATAAGAGGAAGGCAGATCCGTGGCTTCAGGGGCCTCCATCCTTGGCCACTTAATCCACTGCTGTGAGCCTGTGTGAGGCAGAGCATGGCAGAGGAAAGCTGCTCCCTAACTTCAACCTGAAGAAGGTTGGGGCCCCAACACCCTCTTCAAAGCTAAGGCTCCAATGACCTAACTTCCTTCGAGTAGGCCTTGCCTCTAAAGGCTCCAACAGTACTGTCAGCTGGGGACCAGGACTTCAACATGGCCTTTAGGAGTCAGTTAAGATCCAAACCATAGCCGGGCGTGGTGGTGCACGCCTTTAATCCCAGCACTCGGGAGGCAGAGGCAGGCGGATCGCTGTGAGTTCGAGGCCAGCCTGGTCTACAAAGTGAGTCTAGGACAGCCAAGGTTACACAGAGAAACCCTGTCTTGAAAAAACAAAAAAAAACAAAAAAACAAAAAAAGATCCAAACCATAGGGCCGGGCATGGTGGTGCACGCCTTTAATCCCAGCACTCGGGAGGCAGAGGCAGGGGGATCACTGTGAGTTCAAGACCAGCCTGGTCTGCAAAAGCGAGTCCAGGACAGCCAAGGCTACACAGTACACAGAGAAACCGTGTCTCAAAAAACAAAAGATCCAAACCATAATGGGAGGTGGGGGGCACAATCAAAGCCCTTCAGTGAAGATAAGCTATCCCACCACCTACAGGATACCCTCAGGGTATAAAGAATCACTCACAAGTCAGATGTCCCAGGGGTCACTGTACTTTGACAAGTTGGTGAGGAGATAAGCCAGGAAAGGGCCCATGAAAGATCCCAGGAAACTCTGATCACTGTCAAGGGGAGGGATACAGAAGAGTATCACCACTCAGGATGTGGTCGCAGGAACAGCACTCTACCCAGCCCCTCCAAACTGTGAGGATGACTTCCAGGTGGGAGCCACAGGTTGTCCCAAATATGTCTCCTGAAACCAACTTCCACACAGGCTCTCAACCTGTAAGAAAACCATTCATGGTCTGCTAGTTATCAGAGGCAAGAGATGCCAAGCCACTGACCTCTCTAACAGGACCTGAGAAGCAGGCTGCTGAGGCTGAGGCACAGCTTAGCCTCAATGACAACTAAGAGCCTAAGAGAGAAAAAGGCAGATCAACAAAGAATGTATCAGCGACACCACCGACACCACCGGTAGGCATAGGTAGGCATTCTTCTTAACTTCTGGTAGCTCTAGCTCAACCTCCCAGCCATCCTCCTAGAGTGAAGAGGACACAGGTGTGAACCATGGGAGGGAGTCACAAAGTGAAAAAATGTAACACACATTGATGTGATCCTGGGAGCCCAAGGGGCTGACCAGGCCAGCTCATCGACCCCTAACAGGTAGCAACCCCAAGAACATGCAAAAGGAGTCAAGGCTCACAGAAGCCACAGGTGGAGTGAGAGAAATACAAACAAATACAGAGGCCCTTGCACTGCCCTCTCAGACTGTGTAACGCTGAGAGCAGGCCAGCACAGCACGGCCTTCCTCTCTAGACTCACAAAAGCTCCCCAACCCCCAAATTGCTGCTCTGGGAAGACAGAGAAAGGTATTGAGAGCTGAACTCTGACTGAATTTTGACCAAGCAGGAAAAGAGGGAAGGAGAGGAGGGAGAAAGGTCACCTCTGAAAATGTAAATGCAGAAAGACAAAGGTGTCCTTATACTAGCAAGGCAACACAAAGCTAGAATCACCAAAGGGAATATGGAAATAAAGCCTAACCTGGCAACACAAGATAAGGAATCAAGGAGCATGCAATGAGACAGGATGTGACCAGACCAGCCACCAAGAAAGAAGCCATTTCAGTCGCACCAATCTGAAAGACCACCACTTAACACCTCAAGTGTGGGATATGTCACTTCTTTAACAGGCACCAGTGAAAAGAAAAAGTTCAAACTCTTTCAACTAGTTCTAGGTGAATATTGAAGCTGGGCCCAGGGCTCAGGTATATACAAGTGGTCACAGGGAAAAAACAAAACAAAAACAACCAGCTCTGTGCTTCCAGCATCTCCACAAAGGAGGATAATTCGTCCAGCACTGAACAGATGGAAACCTTTGTGAAAAGTGTATTGATTGTCACTTCCAATTTCTCTTTATCAAGTACAGAACAGGAATTAGATTCAAAACTACAAACTTTAAAAAACTTACTTCTTTGTCCTGATTTTTTGTTTTTCCATGTGTTGTTGGGGTGACTATCCATCAGGGGTCATTGGCTGGCCTGGCTTGTCTCCATAGCTTCCCTTGAGTTCTCAGGGTCACATCAGTGTGCAATATATTCATTTACTTGGTGACCTACCTCACAGTTCACAACCGTGTCCCTTTCAACTCTGTGATGGTTTTGATGCTGGAGGCTAATCTCAGGGCCCCAAGCATGCAAATGCACATTCTAACACTAAACTGCACCTACATCCTTCTTCCTGGTTAAAATACATAGTCAACATACAAGGTTTTAGAGTTGTCTTCTTATGGGACAGAATATCGTGATACTATGTCCCTCTGGCTGGCCTGGTACTGGCTATCAAGATCAACCACGCTAGCCCCAACAGAGATCTCCTTCCGTCTGGCTTTCCCCAGTGAAGAAAATATCTTTATTTTTTAAAAAAAAAGCCAAGACTGGCAGGCTGTAACCCCAGACACTTGGGAGGATGAGAAGGATTGCCAGAGCTGAGGAGTCTGAGGTCAGCCAGGACAACACAGTGAGAACCATTCCCAATCAAGCAATCAAATGATATTACTGTAAAGTGATAACTATTTATAACATTTTGATGTATTTTCTTCCAGTCACATCTAATTTCAACCATACTGTCTGTAGTCCCCTTTTTCCAGTTAATATTGTTAACATTTACCCACATTAAATGGGGGTATTAATCTACTTTAACAAATCCATCCACTACTAAAAAAAAAAAAAAACAACAATCATAAAGCTGGGTGGTGGTGGTGCACGCCTTTAATCCTAGCCCTCGGGAGGCAGAGGCAGGTGCATCCCTGTGAGTTCAAGGCCAGCCTGATCTACAATGTGAGTCCAGGACAGCCAAGGCTACACAGAGAGAAATAATGAGGCTCTTCACAGAGTCTCTGAAAGGTTTTAAAACCAGACCAACATGCAATTGGCAGTTCTTGTCAAGTGTTGAAGAATGTTCTTTCTGGGCAGATTAGTTAAATAACAAGTCTTCCATGGTACCTCTCTCAATAAGAAGGAAAACATGACAGCTCTGCATAGTAATAGAGCGGAGACTGTTTCTTTTCCCTGCACCTTACAGCCAACACACAAAAGCCTAGGTGCCATGGATGACTGAGAGACTGATTGACAAAACGTAAAGTGACCTCACAAGACCAGACTCGGAGCCAAGACCAACAATGGAAGATAAAGGAAGCAGGGGCCTTGAGGGAGGCCACAGGCTTCACAAGCTAAAATGGTCGATAGCGCAAGTGTCACAGCCTTGTCTGCATGGACAAAGGCAGCACATCCCTACATAAGAGCCCCCTCAGGGTCCATACCTGTGGCTGCAGACAGGACAGTGATCAAGAGGCTGACAGCCTCACAAGTGGGTCAGAGGTCTTTCTGACCCAGGTGGACAGGATGCTTATGGTATGGTACCTGGAAATGGACACACTGAAGAGCTATCACAAATTAGGATGTAACTCAGACTGACAACTAACAATAGAACCTTCTAGGTAGAGAGAACCCTGACACAATTCATCTCTGTGAACTGGCTGGCTGTCCACCCTCCTGCCTGCCCAAGTATGCCCTATATACTTCTGCAGCCCTCTCTAAGCTCCTCAACCCCAAGACCCCAGGACCTGTACACCATAGAAGGCGCCTTCTCTCTCACACATGGCACATGGCAGAAACAGCACATTTTCTTCCAGCCCAAGGTCCCCACCAGCACCCCCAGCTCCTGCAGAACAGATCTAAGGATATAAGCATGCTACAGAGGAGGAAGGGCTGACAGGGGACTTCGTAAGAGCTCATAAGAGTGGTAGATACGGGCTGGAGAGATGGCTCAGCGATTAAGAGCACTGACTGCTCTCTCAGAGGTCATGAGTTCAATTCCCAGCAACCACATGGTGGCTCACAACCATCTGTAATAGGATATGATGCCCTCTTCTGGCCTGCAGGTGTACATGCAGGCAGAGTACTGAATACATAATAAATAAATAAATCTTTAAAAAAAAAAAAAAAAAAAAAAGAGTGGTAGATGCAGCAGGGCGTGGTGGCGCACTTTAATCCCAGCACTCTGGAGGCAGAGACAAGTGGATTGCTGTGAGTTTGAAGCCAGCCTGGTCTACAAAGCAAGTCCAGGACAGCCAAGGCTACACAGAGAAACCCTGTCTCAAAAAACCAAAAAAAAAAAAAAAAGAGTGGTTGATGCTAGCTCAGAAAAAGTGACTTGATAAAGGTCTCCCTTTCTCTTGGACTGGATGAGGCAGGCCTGGAAGCTGAGCAGAGAAGCAAAGTTCACCTGCTCTCAAAAGGGAAGGAGGACTACAGACATGCCCCATGCCGAAGGGAACAGGACTCTCTCCATCCCACTTACAAACATCCACTCTCCTTGGTCACAAAAGGCCCTGGAAAAAAAACAAAACAAAACTATCTTTCAGGAGGGGCTTTCTCCTCCTCCGTCCACAGTCTGAACAAACACAACAGTAGGGCAGAGACAGCAGCGAGACTCAAGACCGAAGCTCGGGACCACTCCACACTCTGTACAGCTCATACAGTCTTAACTTCATGGAAGCAAAGTGCATGCTATTCGCATCTTCACTTTCCTGATGCGGCCTACAGCTTCTCATCCAGTGGTAGCGCTGGGAAGCCTGTGCTACTGCCCTTCTCACATGACACTTCCCCGCCTTCTACTCCCCCAGCCCACCACATTCCTGCTAGGTTGTATCAGACAGCAAGATGTCAGAGAAATTTGGGGCTGCACACAAACCCATTGGCTTCTCTTCCTAAATTCGTCTCTTTGGAAATCACTACATCTTCTGAAACTCCCTTTCAAGTAGAACTAAGGAGAAACCATTTAAAGTATATGATGTGGACGCGAACTTGTGGTAGCGCCCGTTCCTAACAGCGAGCGCAGCAACAGGGTAGAACAGCACCTCCGTGGGCTCTCGGGAAGAGAGAACTCCAGGAACTCCACGCTGAGAGTGACAGCACTCTGGGCACTTTCCCCGGGGCTGCCCAGGCCCTGTTCCAGGCTCAGCCTCCGGCCCACCGTGCCCTGGCAGTAAGACAAGCATCCCGGCGGAGACTGCACAGCGTGAGGCCATGCAGCACCCACGGGGCGTGGGAAACAGTACTGAACGGACAGGGAACCGAAAAGGGACAGTAGCAGGAAAGGCCAGGGGGGCAAAGAAGACAGGGGTACCGGGGATGTCTACGGAGCTGAGGAAGGTATTGTTGGGGGTACCAGGTAACCACCTGGGCGGAAGCTGGAGGAGTCACGACCCAGACTGGAAGGTACTAGGCACAGGGCTACGGGAGTCGTCCGGTGAGGCCCGGAGCCGCGCCGCCCGCCAGCCGCTCACCTGCGCGTGGGCCACCACAAGGCTCTTGTTGCCTTCGCCGTGGTAACCCCATTCATTCTCGTCCATCTTCCCCTCTTCCATGCCCCGGCGCCCTGGAACTTCGCGGGCCAGGACGCAGGGACGCGAGCTGGACGCCGCTCGCCTCGCCGGGCTCCCGCCGCAGCCGTCTGAAGAAAAGCGCCTGTCAGCTGCCGCCTGCGCTCTAAGCCGCCGCGACTTGCAGGCAAGGAGCGCCGGAAGCCACGCCCCCAGCGGCCGCCATTCCCCCACCGGGCAACTTCCGGGTCCCGCCCACCTTACCGTTGACATCCAGGGCGGTCAATGAACTGGAAGCCATATTATGTGCTGGCAAAGTGACTCATTGCCGAAACGCAGACTTGGGAACCGGAAGGGAGGTTTCCGGATCTCGTCCCGGACCTTGAGGCCGGCGGCTGCCTGGCGCCCGGTATCCAACGTGCTCAGCGTCGCGCGGTCCTAGGGCTACCGCTCCAACTTCGTGGTGCTATAACGCGCTGGGCGACTCTCAGCCTCCGCTTACGTCTGTAGAATGGGACGTACCCTCACTGGCCTCCCTCCTGCAGAAAAAGCCATTAGGTGGTGTCCATACTTCACGCCGGGAAACGTGGCAAGCCTAGGGGACCTCACCATGTCGCTTTTGCCCCGAGACATCCAGAAATGTAGATGGGGTAATAGACCGCCTCCTCGGAAAGCAACGGACTCAGTTTATCCTTTGATACGGGAAAGACTAACGCTGCCTGGTAGAGACTTGAGGATTGTATATTCAAAGGAAAATAGCCCACCCCTGACACTGGAAATCTTGCCATCCATGCTGGCTACCTTTCTTGGTTTTTAAGCTTACAGGTGCAGGCTGTTGTGGGATTTGTTTGATCACCTTGCTAGGTATCATCCAACCATAAAACTCAAGAGGAGGCAGGTGGATCTCTGGGAGTTCGAGGTCAGCCTGATCTACAAAGATCCAGGACAACCAGAACTATTATACAGAGAAACTCTGTCTCAAAATATAAACAAACAAGCCGGGTGTGGTAGTGCACGTCTTTAATCTCAGCACTCAGGAGGCAGAGGCAGGCGGATCTCTGAGTTCGAGGCCAGCCTGGTCTACAAAGCGAATCCAGACCAGCCAGAGCTGTTACACAGAGAAACCCTGTCTCGAAAAACCAAAAAAGCAAACAAACAAAACTCAGAGCTTCACAGCTTACGCAGGTTGACGTCCTACTCTTGGTTCCTAAGTGCATGTGCATGTCCTTTCAGATGCTTTTCTAAATCTGTAAGATATAGTTTAAAAAAAAAAAAAAACTATTTATAGATGGTGGGCAGATCTCTAAAGACCCATCAAGAAAATGCAGACCGTCTTAGGACACAGCAGCATGTAGTCCGTGAAGGCCTAGTCTGTCAGGCACAATCAGTAGCACCACATAAACCAGGCTTGGTGGTACACTCCTGTAATTCCAGCACTCTGAAGAGGGAGCCAGAATGACCAAATATTCAAGGTAACCCTTGGCTAGTTAGAGGCCAGACTGGGATACATGAGATCACGTCTCGGAAACCATAAAAGTTAGCAAGCAAGGTCCAGCACAGCAGGCAAAGATCCCAATTATCTGTAGCAATTGTTTTTGGTTTTGTTTTGTTTTTCAGAAGGGCAGTGGTGTGGAAGGAAGGTACTGCCTATTTAGCTCTCTGTAATCCAGTGTTTATGAGCCATCCCATTTCCTCATCCTGGGGTGCTGCCAAGGGGCCACCATACATCTTCCCACACCTAGGAGCTCAGTGGGGCTGGCTCACACTAATTGCCTTGGTCTGGTGCCAAGGAGGGGCTAGGCTTCATCCGCCATGCCCACCAGCTCCCTAGGTCTAACAGGTTCCTGACATAGTGGGAGGCTGCTGCCTCTCCACTATCCACACCTGGCTGTTGAAAGGGCACGGCTGGGCAAATGATTCCCACCCCCACAACACTTTCTTGCAGGAAAGACACGTGCACCCTGAGGGGCTAATAGCCAGCCGCTGGGTCAAACTTAATCATTTTCAGCTGTGTTGCTCTCGATTGCTCCTTCCTTTACCCCTTTGTGAATTACTGCTCAGAGAAAAAGCCTTCAGAGACCGACAAGCACTGATTTTAGCTATTTTTTTCCTAGAAACTCCACCTCAACACAAATCTTCCCATATTTGCTTCTGAGTGACCTGTGTCTTCTTTTTTGTTTTGTTGTGTTTTGTTTTTCTTTCATTCCCTCTTGATTGCTATTTTGTGGACCCAATTTACATTCCAGTGTAAATCATTCGGATCTGCCAGGGCCCTTCCTACCTCATAAAGATCATGACCATACCTCGGCTGAACCAGTCCCAAGGCCTCTGTTGAATTACCTTCCTTAAAGTCTCTGGTGAACATGGTCCTAGCTGGTCTGGTGGACCAGGCCTCAATAGTCTTTCTACCACATCTCTCCCCATGCTTTCACCGTTCAGTTCTTCCCACTGGGCTCCAACTTTGGGGTTCCAGAAGGAGCTACTTAGCACAGGTTTGGTGCTAACTATTTAGCACAGTCTCTTTTCCTAACATTCCCCCAGCTGTAAGACATGGCAAGCTGGCTGGCTGGTGGTGGTGGACGCCCTTAATCCCAGCACTTGGGAGGCGGAGGCAGAGCTCTACAAGTTTGAGGCCAGCCTGGTCTACAAAGCAAGTTCCAGGACAGCCAAGGCTACGCAGAGAAACCCTGCCCCCCCCACCAAAAAAAAGAAAGAAAAAATGGCAAGCCATCCTATCCTCCAAATCAGGCTGATGTGATGATGCCTTTTTGTCTTTTTCAGTGTTAGTTCTTCATTCAGACAAGTTTTCTGGATGCAAACTGAGCCTCAGTTGCATGTCTTATGACCTGTAGCAGGGCAATACAGCTTTACCATGGTCCTTTTACCAAATATCCATACATACATGACACTCTCAAGATCTGCAACACAGTCCCTGTTTGCCAGCCCCCCCCCTTTTTTTCCCGCCTGCATATATGTCTGTGTGATGGTGTCAGATCCCCTGAAACTGAAGTTACAGATAGTTGTGAGCTGTCATGTGGGTGCTGGGAACTGTACTTGGGTCCTCTGGAAGTGCTGCCAGTGCTCTTAACCGATGAGCCATCTCTCCAGCCACTTGCCAGTCACTTCTGAGATTTCCTTATATATCTCTGTACATGTCAAGAACAATGGATGCCACCCCATAAGACATTCAGGAAGATGGCACCACCAGGATTTGCCCCATAAACTTTCCATCCTGGCTTTCCCTCTAGGCAAACAGCTCAGCCTTCTGTACATGTCTTACTATCCACAGTAGGAACAACAATGAAGTTGCACCAAGAAGAGTCTTGATACCCTGTGAGCATATACAGGGGGAGGAGGTCCCCCTCAGTCACAGCCATAGGGGAGGGGAGGAAGGGGAAAATGGGAGAGAGGGAGGAGTGGAGGAATGGGAGGATACAAGGGATGGGATAACAATTGAGATGTAATATGAATAAATTAATAAAATATTTTTTAAAAAAATAATGAAATTGCAAGAAGGAGGCAAGCTATTCCACACCTCATGGAGGTCAACCACTGCAGGACTTGCTCCTGGGCAGTGTGCCACGCTCAGCTTAACTTCAATTGAATGTTATTATCACCCTACAGCAAGGCCTGTGTAACTGTTCCTCCAAAACTCGCCCTTGGTTTTGTCCTGTCTCTGTCTGGGTACCAAGTGCTGCATTCACCCCAGATAGGACAGCACCAACTGACCAAATGATCCCACCTGTCTAGTATGGTGTTTCCTGGACTTAAAGGAACATGCGTGACCCTCAAACAGATGCACCACAGAAAGGTCACCACCCACCCCACATCCACCCCTGGCATGCCTAATGGCTTCCTAAAAGCTGCACAGATGGAGCCCCGGCTGTACCTGTTCCCGTTAACCTTCTGTCCCTACACTCCCCAGCCTGCGTACAGGTAGGGCAAAATTACACCTGGGAGTGGTAATGCAGGAGGGAGTGGCTGTAAGCTCAGGTGAGGGTCTAATGACCCTCGTCCACACCCTACTTCTGTTAGGTGAATGACAACAGGCCCAGTCTTGTTACTGTCTCCTGCAGGTAGCCAAACTGTTCTGATTAAGGTGTGAACGCTGATGTTATGCCGGAAGGACTGTGTTCCACAACACTGATTCATAAAAGTTAAAACCCTAAGAATAGCTGGTCGGAAGCACCTCTGTGCCACTGGCCAGGCTGAGGTTGACAGCAGTGACCAGTGAGTCAGGAAAGTTTTTGGTTTGGTGTTTGTTTGTTTCTGAGCATCTCTTTTGAGATACTAGGACCCCTACTTGAGGGATGGTGGTGTGGGGTTGTTCAGAATAGTTGAAGGATGGAGGGAGAAAGGGCGTCTCCTAGAAGCGACTAGTCCCAAAAGAGAAGAGACATGCACAGCACAATGGGAGGAGTTCACGGGATCTAGTTGTCACACACCCCTAGAAGCCAGGGGACCCTATAAAACACTGAGACTGAGTTCCTAGCTCCCTATGGAAGGAGCAGTGTGTGCTGCGTCACTCAGACATTTCCTTGAGGAAACCCCAGACTCTGAGAAAGCCATGTACCTTGATCCCCCCCCCCCCCCCCCCCCGTGAGTATTATGACGGATATGGCTTAGACTAGTAGCGTATGCTTGTGATAAAAAGCAGCTTGCTTTTTCATTGTGTTTGCTGTTAAGGGCTCTGGAGAAACCTCCTCACCTTGACGCATCACTGGATACGGGGCAAGAGACTCAATGGAAAGAAATGTGGCAGGGTGTGAGGGGGCCTTGCAGGGAAGGGTCCTATCTGAGGGGTTGCAAGGGCAGGCAAGGCTAGAAAGCAACCTATCATTAAAGGCATTGAGCACAAACTCATTTCCCATGGCCTCGCCCATACCCCCTCCTCATCACAACGCCAACAGTTTTCAGTGGAGAAAGCATTGCTTCTTTACTCCGATTCTGTAGTCCGACTTAAGTACACCCAACCCCTACTCTCAAGGCTGGTCTCGTGATACTGATCAGAATCACCAAGTAGTACATTCCTTGTGGATGAAAACAACCCTTCTGTATTTTGTTCAGGAGGCACAAGGGGAGTGGTCCAAGTTCATCTCTTGAAGCTCACTCCTGTAGCTTGTACTGAAATGAAGAGAAGCAGTCAGTGACACAATAAAAGAGCTAAGGGTGACAAAGGCATCATGGGTAACAAGAGCAAAAGGGAAACAGCTATGGAATTGCAAGATTAGGCAAGCAGAGCGGGCGTGGTGGCGCACGCCTTTAATCCCAGCACTCGGGAGGCAGAGGCAAGGCGGATCGCTGTGAGTTCGAGGCCAGCCTGTTCTACAAAGTGAGTCCAGGACAGCCAAGGCTACACAGAGAAACCCTGTCTTGGAAAACAAAACAACAACAACAAAAAAAGAATAGGTAAGCAATTCACCAAGTGATTTTTTGCTTTTGTTTTGTTTTGTTTTGTTTTTCAAGGCAGGGTTTCTCTTGTGGGCCCTTGGCTGTCCTGAACTTGATTTGCACACTAGGCCGGCCTCAAACTCACAGAGCTCTGCCTGCCTCTGCCTTCCCAAGTGCTGGGATTACAGGTGTGTGCCACCACGCCTGACTATCCCCAAGTTACTTAAATTTCCCTAGTAGATGAGCGTGGTGGAGCGCAGATGCCACAGTGTATGTGTACAGGTCAGAGGGACAGGCTGTAGGAGTTTGCTTTCTCTCTCCACCCTGCAGGTTCCAGGCTGTCAGGCAGCACACACCCTCCCTTGCTGAATTGAGCTACCTTGTGTTGGCATGAAGTTATCGTGTAACTCAAACGCTGGCTTCTGTACCCGCCCCCGCCCCCCCCCCCAATATCGGGTTGTAAGCCTTGTTCTGTGAATCTGAATCTCCTGTTTCAATATCGTGTAAATACTGGTCCCCAATTGTCCCCTGATATGCCAATAAAGCAGCTTACAGTCAGTCCGTGAGCAGGAGAGAGAATAGAGCTGGACTTCCTGCCAGCCAAGAGAGGAGGGGTTAGAGGAAGAAGCAGGGTATTCAGCCATGGGAGAGAGCCAGAAGACATCAGGAGAGAGAGCCAGAACAGGGAAAGCTACAAAGTATCTCTCTCTGGGTTATAATGTGGAGGAAACTAAACTAGCTTAGAGGCTTAAGAATACATTAATAACTGCTCAGTTCTTGTGCTGTAAAGCTTGTTAAAATAATATAAAAGAGGGCTGGAGAGATGGCTCAGAGGTTAAGAGCACTAGCTGTTCTTCCAATGGTCCTGAGTTCAATTCCCAGCAACTACATGGTGGCTAACAAACATTTATCATGTGATCTGGTGCCCTCTTCTGTTGTGCAGGCATACATGAAGGCAGAGCACTATGTATATAATAAAAAATAAATAAATAAATAAAACTTTATATATATACTATATGAGTCTCAATTATTGTGTTATCTGGGTTAAGAGAAAAACAGAAATAAACACAGTTTTATAAAAATAACTTTAAATCCAGGCACTGTGGCACACACCTGTAATCCCAGCATTCAGGGAGGCAGAGGCATGTGGATCTCTGTGAGTTTGAGGGCAGCCTGGTCTACAAAACAAGTCCTGAACAGCTAAGGCTACACAAAAAAAATTCTGTTTTGTGAAATCCTGTCTTGCAAAACCAAAAATAAAAATAAAAATAACTTCAACCTTGCCAGCCCTACTCTACAGTTTTTCTAAATCTAAAATAGTCCCAAAATAAAATTTTCATTTACAAAAGCAAAGCATGGCTGCGCGGTGGTGGCACACACCTTTAACCTCAGCACTTGGGAGACAAAGGCAGGAGGGTCGCTGTGAGTTTGAGGGCAGCCTGGTCTACAAAGCGAGTCCAGGACAGCCAGGGCTAAAACAGAGAAACCTTCTTGAAAAACAAAAACAAAAACAAGCAGGCACTGTTTAAGTTCCTTTCAGAGTTTCAGAATTGACAATTCAAATCATGAAGTAGGGGCCAGAGAGCTGTCTCAGGTTAAAGAGGACTCACTCTGTAGACCAGGCTGGCCTCGAACTCACAGCAGTTCGCCTGCCTCTGCCTCCTGAGTGCTGGGATTAAAGGCGTGCACCACCACGCCCAGCTTTTTTTTATTTTTAAACTCTCATCCAGGAGCTCACCTACTAGAGAAAAAAACAAAACAAACAAAAACAAACAAACAAAAAACCTGGCACTGGAAGGAGAGGAAAAGGAGCCATTATGAAAAGGAAAGCTGTGTTCTTCCAGAGGCCTTAGTGAGCAGCTGGGAAAATGGCTCAGCAGAATGAGAAACCTGAGTTCAAACCACAGATCACTGGGGGTGGGGGTAGGGGATGAGGGGTGGGGGTAGGGGTGGGGTCGTTTACAGAACATGACAACACACCCAGGAATGGACGGACAATGACTTCATTGCCCAGGGCACAGGCTTCCTAAAGCCAGGGCTGCAGGCGGCCTCCCCACCCCACCCCCCACTACCTCCCACATCATGAAAGGCCTCGTCACTGGAGTCCCTTGTACCTAGTGCCATGACGGAATTTTAACAAATTAGATAGCCTGCTAAAAGGCCAAACCCGGTTTTTAAAGAAATAGCAAACATCCAATTCAAATATGGTGAGAACGTTGGACTTCCCAGACCAGGAACTTGAATTATGAGCACTATGCTGAGGGTGCAGGAAGTTCTGGACAGCGTAGGCAAAAGGAGGGGCAGAGCTTTGGTTTCTCTGGTTGGGTTGGTTTGAGTTACAGTCTCACTCTGTAGCCCAGGATGGCCTGGAATTCACGTCGTCCTGCTGCCTCAATCGCCTGCTTATAGAAATTACAGTTATCAACTGTTCTCTGTCCAGCTGAAATGGACAGACCTCGGAATTTTTCAGTTCTTTTTTTTTACATTGACTTACTTACTTTGTAAGGGAGAATAACACACACCACAGCCCATGGGTGGAGGTCGGAGAACAACTGTGGGAGCTGGTCCTCTCCTTCTGCCATGTAGGTTCTGAGGCTGACTCCAAGTCATCAGACTTGGTAGGCAAACACCTTTACTCTGATAAGCCTTCTCACCAGACCAGCGATAACTTCTGTCCGCCTCCACCTTACCTTGAGGTCTTACTACGTAGCCCTGCCTGGCCTGGAACGCCACAGGTAGACTCACAGAGATTTTTGCCTGTCTCTGCCTCCTGAGTGCTGATTTCAAAGGCCACCACCAGCCAACAAATAACTTTTTTTTTTATATTTTTATTTAATGTTTAATTTATGTGCATTGGTGTGAGGGTGTCAGATCTTGGAGTTACAGACAGTTGTGAGCTGCCATGTGGGTGCTAGGAATCGAACTCGGGTCCTCTGGAAGAGCAGACAGTGCTCTTAACCACTGAGCCAACTCTCCAGCCTGCAAATAACTTTTTAAATAAAACATCAATATTACAATCTATGCAAGAGAAAATTAAAAGCTAGAGTTTAAATAGTTTGCTTTGCAAGAGACATTGTCAAAAGAACAAGAAAAAAACGACAAACCGGGGACTATATTTACAAAAGACACATCTTATAAAGGACTGCTATCTGAAATACACAAAGAACTCTTAAAATTTAGCAATAAATACACCAGAAACTCAAATTAAAATGGTGGAGGAAGGCCAGCCTTGGTGGCACATGCCTTTAATCTCAGCACTCAAGAGGCAGAGGCAGGTGAATTGATATGAGTTCAAGGCCAGCTTGGTCTACAGAGCAAGTTCAGGACAGCCAAGACTACACAAAGAAACCCTGTCTCAAAAAACCAAAAATTAATTAATTAATTAATTTTTTGTTTGTTTTTTGTTTTTTGTTTTGTCAAGACAGGGTTTCTCTGTGTAGCCTTGGCTGTCCTGGACTCACTTTGTAGACCAGGCTGGCCTCGAACTCACAGCGATCCACCTGCCGCTGCCTCCCGAATGCTGGGATTAAAGGCATCCGCCACCACGCCCGGCTCAATTAATTAATTTTTTAAAAAAGAGAGATGAAAGTGTGATCATCAAATACCAGTAGGGAATTATAAAGCCAAAATGAGACACCACTGCACATCACTGTAAACAGAAAAACAAGAAATTCCAAACAAGCAGCCACCATGGCTACTGGGAATGCCAAAAACAAAAAAGCAAAAGCAAACAAATAAAAAGGCCTCATTAACCAGAAGACACAGAGCAGTTTCTTACAAAGGTAAACAAATGTGATCTCACCATGTGGTCAACTACACTTCCTGGTGGTTATGAAAATGAGCTGAACCGGGCATGTTGGCACACTCCTTTAATCCCAGCACTTGGGAGGCAGAGGCACGTAAATCTCTGTGACTTTAAGGCCAGCCTGGTCTACAAAGTTGAGTTCCAGGACATGCAGGGAAATTACACAGAGAAACCCTGTCTCAAATAAAACAAAGAAACTCTATGTCCTCTCGAAAACCCGCCTACAGATTTTGGTATCGGCTCTGTCCATAACTCCCCAAATTTGGAAGACATCAGCGTCCTTCCTTCAGTAGGGAAGCTCGTTACAGATGACACATCCATACAGAGAGCTGTTAGCTAGTGCGAAGAGAATTGAGTGCCCCAAGCCACGAGAAGACTCAAAGGAAATGAGTCCAAAGAGACAGCACATTGTGATTCCAGCTCTACCTATATATGGAAAAAGTAAAGTTGTGGAGGCAGTGCAGAGACAGTTGATTGTCATGGACTGAGAGAGCTACGTGCTGCATGCCATAAAACGGCAGACACACCAAGCCTGAAGAATATACCACGTAATAATGAGGCCTTCTGTAAGCTATAGACCTGAGTAGTAAGGGTGTGTCACTGTGCACTCGGCCACTCAAACTAATATACCGCTCTGTTGGGAGATGTCCACAGTGGGGGGAATTTGACCCGGGTGTGTGGCCCACCCCTGTCATTCCAGCACTTGGGACTTGGCGGCCTGAGGACCAGAAATTGAAGGTCATCCTTTGACATACATGAAGTCTGAGGATAGCCTGGGCTACACAGACCCTTTTCCCAACAAACAAATAATAAAAAAGCACAGTATAATTTGTTTTGGGGGAGGAGCTTCTTTTCTTCTTTGCTCTTTGACATTCTCGTACATGGATATAATGCACTCTGATTGCTTTTGCCGCTACCCTCTCATGTCCCTCCCTCCAAACCCTTCGTCCACATCCACGTCTTTTTCTTTTGTGACCAGTTTAACTAAGGTTGTTTGTGTGACGTGTTTGGAACAATCTACTGAAACCTGGTGGAGAGTCACCAGCGGTGTGCAAATTAAAACAATGACTCTTCTCCCAGAACCCACCAGCAGCTAATGGTTCTGCAGGGCCACAGGAGCCCCTCCCCACCCCATGTCCGAGCTGTTAACAGTTAGCTTTGTCAACTTGACACAATCTAATGGAAAGAGAGTCTAAAAGGAGAACTGTCAAAAAAGCCAGGTGTGGTGGTGCATGCCTGTAATCCCAGCACTTGGGAGGCAGAGGCAGGTGGATCTTTGTGAGTTCGAGGTCAGCCTGGTCTACAAAGTGAATCTAGTACAGCTAAGGCTATACAGAGAAACCAAGAAAGAAGGTCTGTCAAAGCCGGGTGTGGTGGCGCATGCCTTTAATCCCAGCACTCGGGAGGCAGAGGCAGGCAGATCGCTGTGAGTTGGAGGCCAGCCTGGTCTACAATGCGAGTCCAGGACAGCCAAGGCTACACAGAGAAACCCTGTCTCAAAAGACCGGAAAAAAAAAAAAAAAAAAAAAGAAGGTCTGTCAAGATCAGGTTGGCCTGTAGGCATGTTGGTGAGGTTGTCTTGTTAGCTGATGTGGGAAGGCCCTGCCTACTGTGGGCCCCACCATTTCCTGGTGTTGGACCCTGGTCTGTGAAAGAGTGGAGAAAGTTAACTGAGCACAAACCCACATGCATTTATTCTCTCTGATCCTGATTATGACTGTGATGCTACTGGCCTGCCTCCCCTCCCTTCAGTGATAGACTATGGCTGGGATTGTGAGCTGAAATAATTGATTTCTCCTCTAAGCTGCTTTTCATGAGGTTGTTAACTAGAAAGGAAATTAGGACAATTATCTGTACTTTCTGTTGCTAGTCAATGCAAGCCTAAAACCTCCCTTTCCCGTGTGTGTGTATGTGTGTGTATGTGTGTGTGTGTGTGTGTGTGTGTGTGTGTGTGTGTGGTGTTTATGTGCAGTTGCCTATACAAACAGCTGTGGAGGCCACAGATAAGCATCAAATGTTTTCCACACTATTTTTTTGGGACAAGGTCTTGCAACTAACTTCTTTCATTTCACCATTTTGGTTAGATGGAAACCAGAGACAGGAGACTCCCCAGAAGCCCCAGGGCTGGCTAGCCTAATGAACACAGCAGCCAACAAGAGATCCTGTCTCAAACCATGAGGAATGCAAACACCAACGTCTGAGGTCGTCCTCTGACCTCCCCACACATACTGTGGCACATGCCCACACTCACACACATGAACATGCATACACACACTCAAAAGGTTAAATAGTAATCAATAGAAGAAATGGAAGAATGCTCAACAATGATGTCACCAAACATAACCCACACAGCAGTTAAAATACACGTGCTTGGTACTTATAGATGAAGAATCACAGACCGTAAGGCTGACAGCAGAAAAGAAAACAAAACACTATAAAACATTTCTGCACTGCTATGATCTTACTCATATGGGAATACTTCTGTAAACAATCACCATGTGATGCCTGTGGACATGAAGCCAGAACTATGGGTGAGGACGCTGATAAACCCTGAATTCATGAGGCGGCGTACAGGTACACAGAGAACTTGGTTTTTAATGTTTTACTTCTCAAATATTAAAAAGTTAATAAGGTCTGGGGTGTTGCTCATTTGTAGGGTACGTCCATAAACCCTGGGTCCCCTCCCAGCACCACAAGCAACAACTACAAAATGAACAAGGGATGGGTGGATAGGCGGATGGGCCGATGGAAGGAAAGATGCATGGATGGATGGGTGGATGGATGGATGATAGCATAACTCTCACTTTTAGGGCATGCCTTACACATGCTTTGCCCATGTTCAGAGGATGGACGGACATGTCCACAGAGTTCTTCAGTGCCGGCTAGAGCTGCTAATGGAACATTTTTTAAAAGGTGTATGCCTCAGCAAACAGGAAGTGACACCATGACAGGAAGAATCCAGGAGGCAGGGGCACTATTAGGCAAGACCAGCAGGGGACAGGGAGGTAGGTATCTACAGAGGATAGGACTCTGAGAGCCAGAAACAGAGACCATTTTGAAAATGTCTTATTTGTCTTTATGTGCATGTGCACATGCCCATCAAAAGAAAGAAAAGTGTTGGAGTCCCCTGGAACTGCAGGGGCTCTAGTTGTGAGCTGCCCAACTTAGGGGCTGGGAATAAAACTCTGGTCCCCTGGAATAGCTGCAAGGGTACAGCAGCAGCATGGGCCGGGGTGGGGTTAAGCCCTGGAGATGACCCTGAAACACCAGGTACGTCCCTTGGCTTGGCTAAAGGCACCTGGCACCTCTCTCAAGGCCCGGGAACATGAAGAGAGGGCAGCAAGCACAAGACACCCGTCTAGGGAGGAACTCATGAGAAGCAGGCAGGTGTAGCCCAGCTACCTACACCCGTGGGTGAGGGAGGAGCTCAGCCTGTGGGACAATCCATGGGAACAGAGACTTCAAATCTCAGAAGGCCGGAAGTTCCCTGACTCACTGCGTTATGCAAGTGCTGTGGGCAGAGTGACAAAGAGCAGGAATATGCTGCAGGGCAGGCTTGGCCAGCGGCAACCACATCCCTTTGTGCCTCAGAGAAACTGCAGGTATGTGTGAGTATCTACATGTGCAGGAAAACAGTGGCACCCACAACCCCTAGGCTACCTAGAAATGGTTTCCAGACACTAAAAACAGATGGCAAGTGCCCAGAGGTGGAGGGACAGGCAGGAGCCATTTTATAGCAAATGACACATGGCTATGGGATGCCCTCAGGGCTAGGACTAAGGGGACAAGGAGGCAAGGTTATCCAGAGACTAGAATTGAGCCAAAAGCCCACAGGCACAACTGGCTCCAGAAAGACACTCCTTCTGCAGGACCACAAGGAAGAAACTAAGTCCCTCAGCAAGGATGCTAAAGGTGAGGCTGTGCAGAGGGAAGTTAGGAAGTGGCCAGGTTTAGGGCTATCCGAGGGATTTCATGAGGATGTCCAGGATCTGGGGAGACCCCACTCAGAGGAAAATATGTCCCTTCCCACTGCTCTATTGGACAACTCAGTCTGGACACCATCCTCGGCCTCTCCCAAGTGTACCCGCCTCAGGTTAGCAACATGTGGAGCCAGCAAAGCCACTTACAATGGGGACTGATGACTCAGTGCTTCATGGCAGCAGTCAGCAAACTGTATCACAAAACTAATTAGGAGACAGCTAACCCAGTCTGGCATGGTGATTCACATCTGAAATCTCAGCTCCCAGGAGGTGGGAGGCAGGCCAGCCTCAGCTAATAGCAAATTTAGGGACCCTGGACTATAGGACCCTGACTCAAAAGAGCAACAAAATCATGCAGAAGTATCAGCTCACCCTAGTGGGCAACGCAATTTTGGCATTTGATTGAAGATTTGATTATGTATCTCTCTGATAAGAAAAAACAACAAGAAAACAAGAGCCAGGAGAGGTGACATATACCTGTAGTCCCAGCACTCAGGGAGGCATAGGCAGGCAGATCTCTGTGATTTTGAAGCCAGCCTGGTCTACAAAATGAATCCAGAACACTCAGGGCTACACAGAGAAATTGTATCTTTTTTAAAAAAGATTTATTTATAGTATTTATTGTATACGAGTGTTTTATCTGCAGAAGAGGGCACCAGATCTCATTACAGATGGTTGTGAGCCACCATGTGGTTGCTGGGAATTGAACTCAGGACCTCTGGAAGAGCAGGTGGTGCTCTTAAACACGGAGCCATCTCTCCAGCCCCGAGAAATTGTATCTTGAACGCCCCCTCCAACTGGAGAAAAGAAAGAAAGGAAGGAAGGAAGGAAGGAAGGAAGGAAGGAAGGATGGAAGGATGGAAGGAAGGAAGGATGGAAGGAAGGAAGGAAGGAAGGAAGGAAGGAAGGAAGGATGGATGGAAGGAAGGAAGGAAAAGCAAGCACAGGCATGGAGAGATGGCTCAGAGGTTAAGAGCACTGGCTGCTCTTCCAAAGGTCCTGAATTCAATTCCCAGCAACTACATGGTAGCTCACAACCATCTGTAGTGAGATCTGGTGCCCTCTTCTAGGGTGCAGGTGAACATAATAAATAAATATTTAAAGAGGCAGGCGGATCGCTGTGAGTTCGAGGCCAGCCTGGTCTACAAAGCTAGTCCAGGACAGCCAAGGCTACACAGAGAAACCCTGTCTCAAAAGACCAAAAAAAAAAAACCAAACCAAAACAAAACAAAAATAAATATTTAAAAAAAAACAAAAACCACACACACACTCACACACATAATTACTTCACAACTCATATTAGTTACTTCTTTCCTTCCTGTGACCAAATGCCTGATAACAGGCAAAATGGGGAGGAAGGCAGCACCACGGGCTTGAGGCCAGGCTGCATTTGTAGACAGGGAGCAAAGAGTGATGGATGCTGGCACACGGCGCTCTCTTCCTTTTTGTTCAGTTCTGGACCCTACCTCATAGACAGGTACTTCCCACAGTGGGTCTTCCTACCTTGGCCACGGGGTGCCAATGAGGCTGTATTAGACACTGCAGGTTGGAGGAGGGGCTCATAATTCCGGAGGCCGATGTCCAAGACGAGGGAACTGATAGGCAGGGCCCTCACACACTGCACCCACTGTGTGCCCATACATGGTCCAAAGAGTAAGACCCCTGAAGGCTCTTTTGTTTGTGTTTTGTTTTTGTTTTCTTTGTGTAGCCTTGGTTGCCCAGGACTCGCTTTGTAGACCAGGCTGGCCTCAAACTCACAGTGACCTGCCTACCTCTGCCTCCCTGAGTG
Source organism: Acomys percivali (assembly GCA_907169655.1). NCBI lineage: Eukaryota > Metazoa > Chordata > Mammalia > Rodentia > Muridae > Acomys > Acomys percivali. Next base: position 80,030,558 of record OU015746.1, on the reverse strand, counting down.
CTGGGATTACAGGCATGTGCCACCGTGCCCAGCTTCCCTCACGTTGTTTGTTTGTTTGTTTGATTTTTGAGACAGGGTCTCTCTGTGTAGCCTTGACTGTCTTGGACTCACTTTGTAGACCAGGCTGGCCTCGAACTCACAGCGATCCGCCTGCCTCTGCCTCCCGAGTGCTGGGATTAAAGGCGTGCGCCACCACGCCCGGCCTTTTGTTTGTTTGTTTTTAAGGGCACTGGTCTGGTTCATAAGGCTCCCAGCCCACAACCTCCCAAGTTCCCATTTAATCCATCACCTTGGGCAGGTGGGGCTGGGATTTGAACACATACACATAGGAGGTACTCACATTTAGACCATAGTACTGTATAAAGCCACATGGAGAGGCTTCAAATTCTCGGCCTGAAGGCTCCAGAGGCACAGAAGTCTGAGAAGAGGGGAACACTGCCCTCCCTGGTAGTTTCCGGCTCTCAGGCTTAAACGTAAAAGCCTTACTGGAGCTGGCAGCCTTTAGAATGGACATACCTTCAGCTTTCTCGCTGCTGTCGCCCTGGTACCTCTGACCTGTCAGCCCCAACAGGTGTACGAGCCACTTTCTGACAATAAGCCTCTTATTCCATAGATGGAGCACAGGGAACAGATGGAGACACAGTGACTAGTGCCCCTGGCATTCACCCACTAGACCCCAGCAGCCACCTCTATGCCGGCTGTGGCAATTGAAATCATATACACCTTTTCAGCAAGGAAAATTCAGTTCTCTAAGGCACATGGCAAAGAACAGGCGCACACTGCCCAGAGCAGGGAGGCCAAGGAGCTATCATGGGAGTGAGGATCAGAAGAAAAGCAGCCCACGAAAAGAGATCAAGAAAAAGACCTCTAGGGAGAGAGAAGCAAATCCAAAGGTCCTGAGGCAATCTTGATTCCCGGAGCTACATAGAGGGCCATTGAAGGCCAGTAGGGGAAATGGGCACCTCCATCAAGTTTAATGGGAAGTGGTTGAGAAGTTCTAAGAGAGGAGAGATGAGAATAGAAGATACTGGGGAGGGGGGTGACCATCAGAGTTAGCTCAGATTTTACACAACAAGTGTGGTGTGGAGTTAAACTCAATGCACCTTATAGTCACATACACCAAGGTGCATGTCAGGGACATGCCCCAGAGAACTGGACAGTGCCCCCTGCTCTCAGCAAGTGGACACCATGAATACGGTGGGAAAGCCCTCTAGCAGCAGGACAATGTGCAGAGTATGTGGTTCTCTCCCCTCCTCCCTCCTTCTCCCCCCACCCTCCCCTTCCCCCTCTCCTTTCTCTCTTCTATTCCCTAGAAGTCTCACTCGGTCACCTAGGCTGTCCTCAAGCTCTTGTGCTCAAATAAATCTTCCCAAGAAGCTGGACTTCAGGCCCACATCGCCACCCCTGGCTCGTTTCTAGTGTGCTTGAGGTTCATGGTATTAACTGAGCAATGCTACAATACAGAATTTTTTAATGCTGTCTATGCTAAAACACAATAAATATAACTAACTTTCCCAGCAAGACACTGCATAAATTGGCAAGCTGACTTGACAATTTAAGTAATGATGAAAACAGAAAGAATAGGTGACACAATCTTTAAGACCAAAACCAGTCCAGCCTCTGGCTTCCACATTCATATGCACACAAATGCATGTGTGTACACGCACGCACGCACGCACGCACGCACGCACGCACGCACGCACGCTCCTGCCTCAATCCCTTGGTGCAGGGACAGCTTTGTTCGTCTGGAGCTAGGCTAGTCTCAAAATCACTGTAGTTGAGGATGGCCCTGAATTTCTGGTTCTCTTGTCACCCTGTCCCCCAAGTGCTGGGATTACCAGCACATCCAGTTACTGTAGGCTAGTGATTGAACCCAGAGCTAGGCACACTAGCAGTGGGAGTCCTTCACGAGGAGGATGTTTCTGTACTGGGCTGGACAGTTGAGAGGCTTGATGTTGCCTCCTGTGAATGGAACAGTCCACGTGCTGACCCCTGCGAGACTGGGGCATCTGGAGACAATGCTAGGCCGGGAGCCCCTAAGGAGGTGGCATATCACAGACATGGGGGTGTCGTAGAGGCTTTGCTTGACAAAGTTCCAAAAATCTCTGGCTGATCACCACTGCCCATACATATTATATATGGTCCAGGAGTAATTTTGTCTAAAAACCTGCCTTTTCTCCTAAAATTGTTTTTTTCTCTTTATTTCTCATACCTAAGGAAATTCAGACAGGGAAAACTTTTTCCCACAAAGACTGTTGAAAGAAGACATCTGGCCAAAGGCTTGAGACAACGATAGAGTTTTTTGCTCTGACTGTGAGCACCCATGCAGAAACTGCTTGAAAGATAATCAAGGGCCTCCAGCCTGCTCTACAAAGTGAGTCCAGGACAGCCAAGGCTACACAGAGAGACCCTGTCTCGAGAAAAAAAAAAAAAGGAAGTCAAGGGCTGGGCATGTGGTACACACTTTTAATGCCAGCACTTGGGAGGCAGAGGCAGGTGTATCTCTGTGAGTTCAAGGCCAGCCTGGTCTACAAAGTGAGTCCAGGACAGCCAACGCTATATAGAGAGACCTTGACTTGAAAACAAAACAAAAACAAACAAACAAACAGAAAAGAATAAAACAAAGAAAAAAACGCCCAGGACAGCCAAGGCTACATAGAGAACTCTGTCTCAAAAAACCAAAAAAAGAAAGGAAAAAGAAAGTTAAGATCTTGATATAACAGTACCTGGCTAGATATTGTTACCTGTAGAAATGTTTAGAACCTGTTTTGAGAACAATAGAAGGTGGACTTGGAATGCCATGCTTTACAGATATTTTACAATAGAGGACCCCTTGGCAGTTAGTCTAGGCTTGGATAGCAAACCTGTTGGTTTAGGACTGGGAGTAAGTCAAGTTTTTCTTTATTAGAGAACATTTTGCTCAAGCTATGTTGCTATGACAATCCTGTAAGCACAATGGCTTTAGCCTGAGGAAATTTATGATTAAACTTTCCCAAGTATTGTCTAAGAAATAATAATCAGGTGCTGACCATTGCTTGGAAATTGATTTTTGCTGTATGTTTTATTATAAGTTATACACAACTGTTTGTATTTCCTTGTTAGACTGTTTTCTTGCTTTATTGATTTTTAAATGCCCTAATGATTGTAAAAGATGAGAAAAATCATGATGTACTCTGTAATGAAAAAAATTAAACTTCATTTTAATAAAATACTGGGGTTGGCCCAGGGAAAATAGAAAGCAAGTAACAGACACGAAAGAGTAAGCTAGAGTGAGGTAGACAGCAAGAGAGATAGATAGTTGTGGAACAAGTAAAAAGAAAAATAGAAAGATGGGTAACAACAAACAAGAAGAGAGAAAGATGTGTGACAACAAGCAAGGAGTCAGTCAGACAGCAAGCAAGACGGAGACAGAAACAGACAGACAGAAAATAAAGTTCTCCTGGTTTTTTTTTTTTGGTTTTTCAAGACAGGGTTTCACTGTGTAGCCTTGGCTGTCCTGGACTCACTTTGTAGACCAGGCTGGCCTTGAACTCACAGCGATCCGCCTGCCTTTGCCTCCCGAGTGCTGGGATTAAAGGCGTACGCCACCACGCCCGGCTCTCCTGGGTTTTGAGACCTTCAGTTTGTACCCCATATGCCTGAGTCTCCAAGCATTTTTTTCCCTCCATTCCTCAACCTCTCCTCAACAACTAGTTTGAAGGAGATAAGCATGTTTTTGTTTAGATCCCAAGTGTGGGATGAGGAACAGACTTGTGAGAGAGCAGGTGATGTTTATCCCCTTAAAAGTCAAACCGCCTTGTGGGGGAGCTCAGTTGTTACCAGCTGAAGAACATCCTTGAACAAATTCTGAGAAGAGAGCCAAAAACAGGAAGAGGGACATCTTTGGAGACTTGGGATGGTTTGGCTGTTCATTGCTCAACTTCGACGCTCGAGGGAAGGCTTCGGGGCTCCGGGCTCCGGCTGAAGCTCCGGGTTCCAGTTGCCACAGGTTCCAGCAGAAGAAATCCTGCTGACCGAGCCAGGAGAGTCATTCCTGGGAACTGATACCCAGAAGGTTTCGTTTTTGTCTTCTTTAATCTCTTTTTCCTCTTATTTGGGTTAGTCGGGTTGTAAGGGAGATACGCTCGGCTAATAAATTCATAATAAAATATAACTGTTAAGAAAATTGAGCCTACACTAGTTCCTCTAGCTAGTTGTTCAACCAACGGTTGGTTTCCCTTAACCAGCTGTTTGCCACCTGCTCAGTTCTCCCTACCTCTGATCCACCTCTCTTCTCTCCTCTTCGCTGTTCCCGGAGCTGGTCTGTGGGAGCAGCAGAGGCATAGGCTTATGCCAAGTGTCTTAAACCCAGCAGGACAGCGAGGGCCTTTCAAGCCCGTGGTCTGCAACCAGGTAACGTGGAGGCCTGCTGGGGGAACATGGTGCTTACAACCAACCACTGCTTCCCTTGGAGCCCACAAGACAGTTCTCATGAAATCTAGGTAGAAAGGATGTCATCCCCGCTCCTGGGCAGAGACACCTCCCATTAGCCCTAGCAAAATCAGAGTCCTTCCTTCCCTGGCCATGGCCCACACCGTGCACGGCATTTCCTCACAAGCAGACAAGCAACTGACAAAGTCCCTGGATGAGAGCAGCATTTTGTTACGTGGGTGGAAAGACGGGAACATTCCGTCTTCATGGATGATGTGATGGGCTACGCAGAGCCAGTGTGCAACTTGCCCATTCTCAGGATGGAGCTCTGTGGAGCAGAGCTGGCAAACAGAACCAGCATGGTGATGCATACCTGTGTGCTTAGCAGGCTGAGGTGGGAGGGCTGAGTTGGAGGCCAGCCTCCACTACCTAGCAAGATCCTGTCTAAAAACAAAAATAAGCTGGCTGCGGTGGTGCACTCCTTTAATCCCAGTACTAGGGAAGCAGAGGCAGGTGGATCTCTGATTTTGAGGCCAGCCTGGTCTACAAAGTGAGTCCAAGACAGCCAAGGGTACACAAAGAAACCCTGTCTTGAAAAAAAAAAACAAACAAACCCCAACAACAACAAAAAGAAAAACAAAACTAAAATCCCCAAACTGAGAGACATTGGGGTCACGTGATAGTGAACTTTTGGTTAATGTAACAAAATGTCTGAGGTAACTAAAAAGGGTTCACTTTGGTTCGTGAGTTTATAGTTGTAAGCTCATGTCCTGTTTCCCCTGCTTTCCTGTCTGCAGTGAGGCGGAACACTATGATCTGAACATATGGTGAGGCAAAACTGCCCACCTCATCATCCAGGGAACAAAGGCCAAGATGAAAGCACTAGTGTCACCACAACCACTAATGAGGATCCATCAGATGACTCAAAATCCTCTCACAAGATGCCAGTTGACAAAGGCTCCATACCATGGAACTTTGGGGGACACACATCAAACTACGGCAGCCAAAACCTAAACAAGTGCCTCTTGGTGCCATTCCACAGTTCAGACTTACCACGCTGAATCACCAGAGAAGCCAGTTTTCAGTTGTTTACAACCAAAAGCACTGTAGTTGATACAGGGCAACCCCTCTTGTCTCCCCTTAATGTAAAACCAGCAGTATCTCAGTCAAGCTGTGGAAACCAGTCAGCACTCCAGGAAGAATAAGACCGAGGACGAAGCCAGACCTTGGGCAGCATCTGGAGGGAAAGACCAATTACCTGAACTGTGAGGGGCAAGGGACTGTAGCATAGAGGAAGAGTCCACTGCGACGCTCCTCAAAGCCACTGTTGTGGAGGATCCAAGGGCCAGGGTGGAGCACCAGTCTGCAGCTGGAGATGGAAGAGACTCCCAGCCCATCTCCAGCTTCACAGGATCCAACTAGCAAGCTCTGGGCTGCAGGAATAAGCTCTTGAAACCCAATGGGTAGTTTGTCCTAGGGTCATTTTAAACTTCTAGCATTTCCTCATATAAGCACACCACAGCATGCTTGCATGCCCATCAGCTAGCTCATAAGTAGATTTTCTTTCTTTCTTTTCTTTTTTCTTTTTCTTTCTTTCTTTCTTTTTTTTTTTTGGTTATTATAAATAATGATGGTATGTCTAAGTCTTTGAGAAGATTTTCTATTTTATTGCTCTTGGGTAGAATTCTTGGGGTAAGCTGGAATTTTGTTTTTGTTTTTGTTTTTGTTTTTCGAGACAGGGTCTCTCTGTGTTGCCTTGGCTGTCCTGGACTCACTTTGTAGACCAGGCTGGCCTTGAACTCACATCGATCCGCCTGCCTCTGCCTCCCAAGTGCTGGGATTAAAGGCGTGCGCCACCACGCCCGGCGGTAAGCTGGAATTGGGAATGCACACCTACAACTCCATTATTCAAGACACAGAGGCAGATGGATTGCCCTGAGTTCCAGGCCAGCCTGAGCTATAAATAGCAGACTGTATCTCAAAAAAACAAAAAAGAAAAAAGAAAATTCTAGCAGGTTGTGATGGCACATGCCTAAAAAACCAGCACTGGGTCTCAGCACTGGGGAGGCAGAAGCAGGAGAACGAGATGTTCAAGGTCACCTTGATTACACATACAGTCAGAGGCCAGCCTGGGCTACTTTAGAACCTGTTTCAAAACAAAATGTTATAGAGATTTCTGGGTCTTTTTAAAAAATTGTGTGTACTGAGTGAATGCACGACATTTGCACAGGATGTATGAGTGGATAGCTGTTTTGTTTACAGTGCCCCTAGGGGATCCAAAGACAACGTTCAAAGTGTGTGTGTGTGGTGTTTCTGTGCATGTGGCATCTATGAGTGGGTAGTGATGGTGCACGACACTGTTTTGCTTATTAATGACATTTAGGTGCTTACTAGCCATTCATGTTTTGTTTTCATTTGCACTTTCTTTCTGAAATATCAAGTATTTCACCCAACTTTTTTTTTTCCGAGACAGTGTTTCTCTGTATAATAGCCTTGGCTATTCTGGAACTCTGTTTGTAGACCAGGCTGGCCTCAAACTCACAGAGACCCACCTGCCTCTGCCTCCTGAGTGCTGGGATTAAAGGTGTGCGCCACCACGCCCAGCTTTGTATTTCACCCAACTTTAAATTGGGGTCGATAGTGAGAACTTGATCAACCAAATGGACAAGGTCCAGGCAGACCATCTGTACAAAGGGAACTTTGACCGTACCCACAGTGACTTGTACAGGAAAGCAGCCCCCTTATCTGTAGAAGCCAGTCAAGGAGGGCAGGCTGCATGGGCAGGGTTGCAGAAAGTTGGCTGTTATCTCTAGGGACTCCTGGGAAGCTAAATATTAACCGCTGGAACAATCAATCGGTCCCAAACACCGGCACCTGATCAATAACTGACAGCAGCTTCTCTAAGGTTTGTCCTGCTTCCAACTTAGGGCTAACCAGAGAGCCAGCTATGCTCCCGACTAGGAGCCTGGAACAGGCCCCTGCTAGCCACCTCCCTAGCAGCTGCCTCCAGGCATCACTCCTGCAGCCCCCACTGCACCCACCCCCACCCCGCTTCCTCACCACAGTGCTTCCTCCTCTCCATCTGCCTCTGAGTCTCTGCTCCACTGAGGGGAGGTCTGAGCAACAACAGCCTTTGCTCTTCATACATTGGCAGTCTTGATTTATTTCAACACCTGCCATATGCTGTTGAGCTATGAGAGCGCTTCGCCCCCCGACCCAAGACAGCTCTGTGGGGAAAGGCACACGCTACCAAGCCCAATGACCTGAGTTCAATTCCCAGGACCCTCACAGGAGCAATCCAACCTCCATAAGTCATCCTCTGACCTACACACACACACACACTCTCACTCTCTCTCTCTCTCTCTCTCTCTCTCTCTCTCTCTCTCTCTCTCTCTCTGTGGGTACTCACCCATCCACCCAAACATAGGTTTGGAAGGGAAGAGTGCTTTGGTGCTAGGGAGTGTAGCATTGGTGGAATGCTTGCAGTATGGAGCTCTGGGTTCAGTCCCCAGCACTGCATAAACAGGTGTGGTGAAACATGCCTGTACCCGAGGATGCAGAACTGGAGCATGAGGAGCAGAAATTCTAGTTCCAGGACACTCTGGGCTCCATAAGGCTGTCTCAAAAAAGCAAAATGAAAGAAATGACGCTTTACATAGTCCTCTACTCACTTATCAGATATACAAAGGGGTTATTTTTTCCAGTAATTTCTCTGTAGCAGATATACAAAAGGATTTTTTCCCTAATAATTGCTTTGTCTTCTCAATAGCTTCCTTTAAAAAAATCTTTAAAAACTTTTTAAAATTAGACTTACTCATTTTATCTTCTGTGTGTTTTCCCTGTAGATATGTCTGTGTGCCATATGCATGTTTGGTGTCCACAGCAGTCAGAATAGAGCAACGAATCCCCCGGAACTAGAGCTACAGTTGTGAACCACCATGTGGGGGGCTGGGAATCAAACTCAGGTTCTTTGTAAGAGCAACGAGTGCTCTTAACCACAGAGCCATCTCTACAGGCCCCTAGCTTCCTTTTTAAAGACTTATTTTTAATTATGTAATATGTGTGTCTGTGTGGATATGTGCACATGTGTGCAGGGTCCATGGAAGTCCAGAAGAGGGCGCTGGACCCCCTGGAGCTGGAGTTGGAGGCGAGGGTGAGTTAGCTGGATGTGGGTGCTGGGAACTGAACCGAGGTTCTCTGCAAGAGCAATGAGTGCTCCTACGTGCTGAGCCGTCTTGCTAGCCCTCAAGTGTCTTCCGAGCCACATTTTTAATTCTAATGAGGCTAGTTGGACATTTTCTTTTATACCTCATTATTTTAGTACCATATCTAAAAACAATTTGAATACCTGCCCCAGAGTTTTCAATATATACTGACAACTACCATGGCACAGGCAGAGCCAATATCATACATGATCCCAACACTTCAGCAGCTGAGGTAGCCATGATGGGGAGTTTCATTTACTTACTTATTGGTTTTTCGAGACAGGGTTTCTCTGTGTAGCCCTGACTGTCCTTTTAGACAAGCCTTTAAGACCCTGCATCCCTAAGCAATACAACCCACTCCTTATTACATCACTGTCAAACCCATGAGCTATAATAACTAAACAGGCCATTGCTATTATTATCTGGGGCACTCTTCAATCCAACAAGAAAGATGTTGTTTGGTTGGTTTTGTCTTGTTTTGTTTAAAGACAAGGTTTTTCATTGGGTCTGGTGGCGCACGCCTTTAATCCCAGCACTCAGGAGGCAGAGGCAGATGAATCACTGAGTTCAAGGCCAGCCTGGTCTACAAAGAGAATCCAGGTCAGCCAAGGCTACACAGAGAAACCCTGTCTCAAAAAACAAAGAGAGAGAGAGACAGACAGACAGACGGAGACAGACAGACAGACAGGCAGAACACAGGGTTTCTCTATGTATCCCTAGCTATCCTGGAACTCGCTCTATAGGTCAGGCTGTCCTGGAATACACAGAGATCCACCCTCCTCTGCCTCTCAAATGCTGGAAAGTAAAGGTCTGCACCACTGCCCAGTAAGACCTTTTTGTTTAAACCTTCATTTATGGGCTGGTGAGATGGCTCAGCAAGTAAAAGCACCTTACTTACTGTCAAGGCTGATGACCTGAATTTGATCCTTGGAACCCACATAGTGGAAGGAGTTATCCTCTGCCCTTATATGTGCACTGTGACATGTGTCCCCACACACATACACACAAAATAAGTGTAAAAATTCAAGAAAAAAGTAAGTTTTCTTCGTTTCCCTTTAACACATCTCAAAAAAGCATAAAATAAAAAATTTTAAAGATTGATTTATATAATGTATGAGTTCTCTATCTGCATGTACACCTGCCAGAAGAGGCAGATGTTGTGAGCCAGAACTCAGGGGTTCTGGAAGAGTAGACAGTGTTTTAACTGCTAAGCCATCTCTCTAGTCCAATAAAAATCCTTTAAAAATAAAATAAATGGGAAAAAAACATTTTTAAGGGGGCTAGAGAAATGACTTAGTGGTTAAGAGCACCAATTGCTCTTGCAGAGGACCCAGATTCATTTCCCAATAGCCACAAGACATCTCAGGGTTGTCTATAACCCCAATTCCAGAGGATCTGATGCCCTCTTCTGGCCTCTGCAGGAACTGCATGCACAGGTCAAAAAGCTTTTTAAAAATTGATTTAATAAAGGCGCATGCCTTTAGTCCCAGCACTCGGGAGGCAGAGGCAGGTGGATCAATGGGAGCTTGAGGCCAGTCTGGTCTAGAAAGTGAGTCCAGGACAGCCAGGGCTAACAGAAAAACCCTGTCTTGAAAAACCAAAATAATAGCCGAGTGTGGTGGTGCATGCCTTTAATCCTAGCACTTGGGAGGCGGCAGGAGGATCTCTTTGAGTTCGAGGCCAGCCTGGTCTACAAAGCCAGTCCGGGACAGCCAAGGCTACACAGAGAAATGCTGTCTTGAAAATGTATCTATGTATATGTGTATATTATGTATGTATGTATGTATGTTTATATGTACATATGTATTTTCAACTTCATTTAGTTCAATGCAATTTTACATTTCTGTGGAGACTTGTTTTGTTCTTATGTGCTGTAGAAAGGTGGTTTAATCTCCAAATATTTAGGTACTTTCCAGCTTTCTTTCTGTTAATGATTTCTAGTAGAACGCCAGTGTGAACTGAGAGCATACAGCATATAATTCTGTTCTTACAATTTAAGGTGTGTCTTGGGGCCAGAACTGGGTATCTATCTTGGGTGTACATTCCACATGCTCTTCAGTAGAATATATTTTCTGCTGTTGAAAATGTAGATGTCAATTACCTCAGGTCGACTGCTGATGCTGAACTAAACTTCGTCCTTAATTCTGAGCCTCTCATGTTAGGCAAGTGATCTGCTTATAAGCTACATCCCCAGCTCTTAATGTTTTGAGACAAGGTCTTGATACTTGCCTGAAACTCACTGTGCAGCTTGGAGGCCTAGATCTCACAATCCTCTCACCTCTGCCTTCCCTGTGCTGTATTACAGATGTTGTCCATGATGCCTGCATCTGGCCATTTCCTGCTCAGCAGCATTGAAGTGTCTGTGTGTGGCAGTGGATTCACCTATTTTCCCTTGGAAGTTCTAAGAGTTTTTGCATGTGTTTGGTGTTCTAATGCTAAATAGATATGCACCAAGGGTTGTTATGTCTTCTTGTAGGAAAACAAAAAACCTTTTGTTTCTGAGACAGAGTCTCTACTCCAGGTTGGTCCTGTCCTGAATTGCTTATGTAGCTGTGGGTGTTTTCCAATAGTGAGGGCTCTACGCCCATGACCTAATCACCTCCCAGCTACCCCGCACCTACTATCAGCATCTTAAAATTAGTTTCAACATAGGAGTTTTGGGGAAGATAAGAACATTTGGACTCTGGCATTCCACTGAACTCAAGTTAATGACTCCATGACAGAAACCTCCAAACTGTTCAACTCAGAAACTGAACACCCACGGGCCAGCCCTGACTCATCCATTCAGCAAACTGCTCTGTGGTTGTGAATCAAATAGGTCCCACATCCTCCACATTATGGCTGTGAGGTATGTGCAAGACAAGAAGATACTCCCATGATTCCAATGGGGAGGAATGGGGGTGGCGGTCAGGAGTGGTAGGTCCCAGAAAAGTCTGGAACCCAATGGGACAAACAGTGGTAGATCCTAAAGGCTTCAGATCATCTTCATGGGTGATGACTCTGCCCTCCAGGCCACAGAGGTGACAGTAGCATCTTCGGGAAGCACTCAGTGTTGGTACACCCCTGCATGGTTTCTCCGCAGCGGCCCCACCTCCACAGCAGCACTGTGTCTGAGTCAGCAGGGTTGGGTTTCACTGGAATCAGTCAACAGCATCTCAATTAGGCTCAAGTCTTGGGGCAGCGCCACTCCTGTGGCTCTGCCCTTTCACTATGCTTCCTCTTCCTGGGCCTCATGGCTCCTACCACATCTTTTAAATCCTAGGTGAAAGCAGCTGCATGCCCACAGCTTCACACTCTGGCCCTGTTAGCACCCCAGTGCTTTGGGGGTCATTCCTTCTTTGCCTTGGAAAATAGGTTTTTGTTCTGTTTGTAGATCTGGCTAATGATTTCTCTTGATGAGTGGTGCCTGTTTCCACTGGGTGTGCTGGTCCGTACTGACTCACCTCATCAAAGGACTATGGCCACACCTCTGTCCTCTCCCCAATAGGCTTTCTCATTTGTTCCAATAAGAGTAGGCTGAGGATTTCCCGGATTTTACACTTCTACTTCCCTTCTGACCTGTTCTTCTTGAATCTTCTCTCTTCTGTAGTACTGCATTTACTATACTATAAACCAAGGAAGCTGCCCCACCAACACTATGCTTAAAATACCCGACTTAATTGCTTGGGAGTCCTACCTATCTTCCACGAAACACTAGACCATGAACCCAACCCAGCCAGGTCCCTTGCCAGTTCCTGACAATGTAGCCTTACCTGCTGAGGGGTCAGATACTCTGGAACTGGAGTTACAGTCAGTTGTGAACTGCCCATCATGGATGTTGGGAAACAGACTTGGGTCCCCTGAGAGCGCAGTAAGTGCTCTTACTTGCTGAGCCATCTCTCTAGCCCCTTCCCCTAGTGTCTAAAGTTTCTCAGTTCTACCTGATGCTGCTGCCTCAAGGGACACCCACTGTCTCTCCATCTTTTGGTACAGTTCTGTCCTATCCTATAAAGCCACTTCTCACATGGGTCCTACAATTGCTTCCTGTCCAGTATTTTATCTTTCATCTTATTGGGATGGAATGATGATCTCTAAGCTCCTTCTGTACTAGACTGAATTTTTGTTTGTTTGTTTGTTTGTTTGTTTGTTCGAGACAGGGTTTCTCTGTTGTACCCTTGACTGTCCTGGACTCACTTTGTAGATCAGGTTGGCCTTGAACTCAGAGATCCTCCTACATCTACCCCCCGAGTGCTGGAATTACAGTCGCACACCATCATGCCTGGTTGTCAGAATTTTTCTATTACCAATTCAATTTCTTCTCAAATCTCTACTGCTTCTTTCTTTTCTTTCTTTCTTTTTCTTTTTTTTTTTTTTAAGATTAAAAACAGTACTCTGCCTGCATGCCAGAAGAGGGCACCAGATCCCATTATAGATGGTTGTGAGCCACGATGTGGTTGCCAGGAATTAAACTCATGACCTCTGGAAGAGCAGCCAGTGCTCTTACCCTCTGAGCCATCTCTCCAGCCCTACTGCTCATTTCCTAAAACAGGATAGCTAAGGTGTGTCAATTTATCTATTTTTATAAGAAAGATTTATTATATATACAGTATTTTGCCTGCATGTACACCGGCAGACCAGAAGAGGGCACCAGATCTCATTACAGATGTTATGAGATATCATGTGGTTGCTGTGAATTGAACTCAGGACCTTTGGAAGAACAGCCAGTGCTCTTAACCTCTAAGTCATCTCTCCAGACCAATGTATCTATGTTTTAAAATTCTTTCCCTTTCTTCTCTTTTAAAAAAAATTTTTGGATCTGTTGAATTTTCCCTTTTCAAGTTATGTGCTTGTGCACAGACACACGCATGTCTTCATCTGCGTCTGTCTATGGAGACCAGAAGGTAATCTGAGAGAGTTCGTTTTCTCCTTCTACCATGTGGGTTCTGAGACTGGAACTTATGTCTTCTGGTGTGTCAGCAAGCACCTTTACCCACAAAGCCATCTGGCAGGTCTGATTTTTTCTTTTCTTTTTTTTTTTTTTTTTTTTTTTTGGTTTTTCGAGACAGGGTTTCTCTGTGTAGCCTTGACTGTCCTGGACTCACTTTGTAGTCCAGGCTGGCCTCGAACTCACAGCGATCCGCCTGCCTCTGCCTCCCGAGCTGATTTTCTTTTCAGTTTTGATTTTGTTTCATTTGTATCATTCTAATATTTTTAAAAGTGTGTGTGTGTATATGTATGCATGCACATGTACTGGTCCTTTGTAAGCACAGTGTGTACTCAACTTCTGAGCTGTAATCTCTAGCTCTGTCTCACTCTAACTTTTAACCAGTTCTTTTCTTATTTTGGGTTTAAGGGGATATTTTTGGTACATCATGGTCCACTACACAGACACACAGACACACACACACACACACACACACACACACACACACACACACACACAC
>OU015746.1:80003101-80016510 GCA_907169655.1 Acomys percivali | reverse complement strand
CACACACACACACACACACACACACACACACACACACACACACACACCCTCTTAATATTTCTGTAGAACTAGAAATTTTTTGAGACAGGGTTTCTCTGTGTAGCCTTGGCTGTCCTGGACTCACTTTGTAGACCAGGCTGGCCTCGAACTCACAGCGATCCGCCTGCCTCTGCCTCCCGAGTGCTGGGCTTAAAGGCGTGCGCCACCACACCCAGCTCAGAACCAGAAATTTCTTATTTTAGTAATTTAAGTTCTACCTCTTTGTCTTGGTTACCTAAAGGCTGCCAGAGAAAGGAGGCTTCAGAGAGGCAGGGAGATTCTCGGTAGTAGGAAGGCTTCTGGAAGGAGACCCTGAGTAGATGAAACTCCCAGAATAGGAGGTGACCAGAGAGTAGCCTGACATCTACTGCCCAAGGAGTGAAGGCACTGGCCCATGTTCTCACACCCACAGCAGTTGTTCCAATGCACTGTGGACCTCCTCCGTACCTATTCCTACAGTTAAATTCAGCTTTATATTAACAAGTGAATCACCTTATACCCCAGATCTACTCATTCCCAGATTTGAGGTAAGACTGGCCAGCATAGGTCTCCATGCTGAGACTGCTGCTGCTTCCTACATAGGAAACACATGTCATGAGTCCTTGTAAACACTGCAGTGAGTTCTGACCACCTTGCTGTTTGGCAACCCTAGAGGCATACCCTGCATCCCAAGAAAGGACCCCAGGTTGTTTCTGGCCCCTACCCCTAGTGTCCTCCAATAGAATGGCTGTTGGAGGCCCCAGACTTACCATACATGATGCTGGAAGCAGTCACCTGGCGCAGGAGTGAAAGCAATCACAGAGGGCGGGCGTGTGCTTCATTTTTTTTTTATTATTATTATTCTTTATTGGTCCTACCAGTGTGACTCTTTACCCAGGCCCACTTTTCCTATGTGAGCTGGCTGTGAATACGGCCTGCCACTCAACTGCATCCTAAGTCTTGGCAGTCTCTCCCTCCTATGCCTTTTCCTCATTTGGCCTCATTTTCTCAGAAACTGAAGGCATCTGCTTATTATTATTATTTGTTTTGGGTCTGTGTAAAGGTTCCTTGGCAGGAGAACATGCATATGACTCTTAAAATAAAGACCAACATCTTGACACTAAGGTAACACACAGAAAAAAATACAGTACTTAGACATCATTGCAAATAAATACCCCATACAGATGATGTTATCTCAAATGTAACAATATTTTGTATGAATCAACACTGTAACAGAAGGCAAAGAGTCCCAATAACTAGGAGTAAGAAATGCTCATTCCAGGAAACAGAATTCTTCAATTCCTAACAACTTATATTATTATAATTTGTCCCTTTTTTTTTTTTTTTGGAGGCCAGAGGACAGTTCCTCTTCCTCCACTAGTACCAATTTGACCACACCCTGAACCTCACTTAGCAAGCAGTTGCTAAGGAGTTTTAGTGATTTCTGTTTCCTGAAATTAACAGTGATTAGTTACACCAAGCAAGAGAAGATATTACGTCTTGTTTTCACATTTGCAAAGAATACTATGGCTAACCCTCTTCCCTACTCACATGCCGACCGCGCCGGCTCCCGACGCCCTCAGCTCTTTACAAACGTGATGTTTGTACAGCTTGCTTAGCTTGTCCTGTGAAGTCCGTTTGGTTCCCAAAGCACACTCCAGGTTTTTTGTGTTTATTTTTGTTTCTAAGCCCCTGATTTTGCATGTGAAGAATCACTGACTAACAGAATTTTGCACAATCACTGTTCTTTCTCCCTCAATGAAGATGCCCAGGTATGAAGTGAGGCGGGTGCCTGCTCCTACCTGCTGGTCCACACTGGCCTTCAGCACTCCCAACCAGCTCTCCATGCCCATCTTGGAGACCTTATTTGTCTGGGACACCTCCCTGAACTGATGAAGGCACTACTGGCAATGGTTGCTAACAAAAAGGTGTTGAAATAGAACACCTGAAAATCGACGGCTGTAGAATTTTCTAAGTGTACCACAATTTGGCACAACAACCAGAATAACAAAACTATTCCAATTTGGAATTTCACTGGTGCAGTTGTATAAAATTCTGTTAGTCAGTCATGCTTCACGGTGTCCTAAAACCCAGAAAATTCTGGAATTTGTAGGTAATACTACTCATTCAATAATTTATGCTTTCAAGTGCCTATTACTGTTTTAACCAGAGCAAAGGTCAAGTTTTCTTCTTGTTACGTTGAACTATTCCTAAGAATAATAATAATACAATATGAAAAACCCCAGAATTGGAATACCCTGGATTTCTTAATGAACATGGCATTTAAAATCTGTAATTTCGAACGTGAACCACGATGCCGTGTCCTCTAAAGGCTGCTGAACCACAGCGAGGGTAGCTCCTCGCCGGGTCAAAGCCTTACCTGCAGTCTAGCTACACACTGTGGAGCACAGCTCTACCCCGTGTTGACACTAGATCAGCACGCCGAGCTAGGACGGACAGCTACAGGACCACGAGCACAGACCACGGCATCGGAGGCCGTCTCTATGCGAGGAATTAAGGAAGCAAATATAATATCAAAATATCAAAAGTGCACAGGTTGATCGGATAAAAAGGAGCATGTGTGATAAGGAGACCCCATGGCAGGTGTCCAGCAGGCTCCTAGGGAGCCTGGCGGGGGCTGTGGAAGCAGGTTCTTCGGCCATACAGAGGCCTTTCCAAGCAGCAGCTTGCAGCATTCTCAATAGTAAAGCTTTTTTTTTTCCTCCCATTAAAAACTTAGGGAATGCTATTTTGAAAGGAATTACAGTGGCATATCCAAACATTTCTAAGTGGATTTTTAGGCTGCCCTTCCTTCCTCTGCATGGGCCACAGGAGGGGGGAGGGGAGGGAGCTGCAGTGTGACAGGGCCGGGTGGCCACGATCTCCCAGCAGCTACTCTACAGCTGAAAACAGGAGAAAATAAGACAGCATTAGAAATCAGTCGCTTGCCACTTCCTGCTCACTTGACAGCTAAAGCTCTTGTTCTGGGAGTGAGCGAGCACATTAGTCAGCAGAGAAGACCTGCATGTGTGTTAGGGGATTGGGCTCCAGGTGCCCGCAAAGCCCCATATGGTGGGAGAGAAGCTGAGTTCTGGTCCAAAGAGAAGGAAAGGCAGAAGGTGGGTGGGCATGCGGGCAGCCATTCCCAGGGCAGACATGCAAGGGACATATATGGCCTGTTCTACCCTAGTGTACGACCGTGTGTGGTGCCTAGAATCTGAGCAGACTGCAACACTCCAGGCTCCAAAGAGAGGGGGAAAAAAAGAGAAGGCTGTTTGAGAGACCACAGGGTCCGTGCTGGGCACCAACCCTGTGTTCCACACCATGAAAGATGCCTTTTCACAGGGAGAGACAGGCAAGCAGCTGTCACGGGAGATGGGAGTGTCAAGACAAGACGCCCCATGGGGAATGGGAGAGAAACACTGAGCAGAGTCCTGCTTCACAGCACACTAAAGCAAACACCTGATGCCACAGCTCTGCACTGACAGGGCCTCTGGAGAAGGAGAGCCCCCAGGGGCCTTTCCTCCTACTGGAGCACTCCCAAATTGCACTGAGAACCAGACAACTCTTATCTGCTGAGCACAGCTCTGGCTCACAAAAAGCCCTTGCAGCACACAGCTGGGCTCCACTGCACCATGCAATTTGGTAGAGCACTAACAGTTCTCAAAACACTGCTTCTTTGGGTCTGACAACTTCTAGGAAAAGACCCAAGCACAGGCGAGGGGTCTCCAAGTACCAAAGGACAGGCTCTGCACCAAGGACCAGGGTCTTACCAGGCACTTGGAACACTTTCTCATTAAAAAAGGAAACCTAGGATCTCAGACCCTGCCAATTTGTCACCTCTTAGGGCAGCTAAGCTGTCTTCCTGGGCTATGGTTATTTGTTTGTGTCTGAGGTGTGGGGTCTCATCGCAGACTGCAGGCTCTCAGAGTCTGTTCCCTCTGGGATTGGAGAAGAACTTCTGTACTTCTGTCCTGAATGTGGTTTGCATTGAGATGCTGCACAAACTACAAGGAAACTCTTTTCATGAAACTACACCAACCACAGAGAGCTAACCTAGGCTGGTCCTACGATGCAGGCTGGAGCCTCACAAAACTGCTTTCAAGTGCTGATATTAGACACATGCGAGGAACATGCAAGCTTCAACTCAGGTTCTGCCCGTGTGTGCCTCAAGGAAGAACTCTCCTCTCCCTTGGTTTGCCTACAGTGCCTGGGGCCCCTGCAAAACACTTTCATCCCACTGTCGTCCACAAAGCTGTGCAGCTCCAGCCCCACCTTTGATTCCACCACCCCAAAAGACAGCAACTGACATGGGATATCCTTGAGGGGGCTGCGGAGTGAGAAGCAACACAAAGCTCAAAGTGTCCTGGTGACAGATGTGCCCCAATGCTGCCACTTGCCTAGAATGCTGCCCTCCGTGCGTTAGTCACGTTAACACCGGCCTAGCACTGCTAGCCCACTGCTTGAGGCTGGGTTAGTTGAGGTGAAGCAGACGTTAGCGGCGTGCGGCACCCCACAGCCCTAATCACAGTAAATGCTGTGCTTCTCGCTGCAGAACACCTGGTTGGCCAGCCCGGCGCCCTCTGCCCTCTCGCTGGCACAGGCACAGGTGTGACTTACGCTCGGTGTGGCTGGCTTGGCCTTGGAGGTGGCCTTGTTGCGGCCCCTGCGGGTCTGCTCATGGTCCAGCTCCAGCAGCTCCAGACGCTGGGTGAGGGCTAGCTTCTGCTGGATGGCCATGCGCAACAGGGAGTTAAGAGTCTTCTTCTCATCCTCCGCAGCTGCCAGCTGCCGCTGCATCTCATCCAGCTGTGTGATGTACTCATCACACCTGTGGGGACAAAGCACAGCTGAAAGGTCAGAAAGGAGAGCAGGCCCCAGGCAACCCACTCCAGATGAAGCTTGACGCTTGTTCTGGTTCTTTTTTTTCTTTTAAGATTTATTTATTTATTATGTGCACAGTGCTCTGCCTGTATGTACCTGCAGACCAGAAGAGAGCACCAGATCTCATTATAGATGGTTGTGAGCCATCATGTGGTTGCTGGGAATTGAACTCAGGACCTTTGGAAGAGCAGCCAGTGCTCTTAACCTCTGAGCCATTTCTCCAGCCCTGTTCTGGTTCGTTTAGTAAAGGCTCCTTCAAAAAAGCCATGACCAGGACCAGATTGGCCGTGCTCAAACATGGTTTGAAAAGGCTCCCTTTAATTCTGTGTTACCGGGTTTGCTTCTTTGGGAGGGGGTGGGGGGCAGAAGGAGTAGGGTTTGCTGGCTAGTTTCGATGCTAACCTGACAGACTATAGTCATTTGGGAAGAGGAAACCTCAACTGAGAAAATACTCCCACCAGACTGGTTTGTAGGTAAGCCAGTGATGCATTTTCTTAACTAGTGATGTGGGAAGGCCCAGGTCACTATGGTGGCTCCATCCCTGGGTCCTAGGTGCTCTAAGGAAGCAGGCTGAGCAAGCCACTAGAGCAAGCCAGTAAGCAGCAACCTGATCAACTATGAGCTATCAGATAAAATAAAAACTCCCCAAGTTGCTTTGGGCCATGGTGTTTTATTACAGCAACAGAAACCCTAAATAAGACATGGGAGTGTCTTGTTTGTAGGCTGGAAGCAGTGCTGATAGCAAGGCTTGGCCCTCATCCATTTGACTTTCTTCCAGTAAGATCTCTCCCTCTTTAAAAATAAGAGGTGTCTCAGACACTGAGACATCACTAGCTCCCAAGACTTAGGTGTAAACTGAGGCAGAATTGAGCTTCATCCCCCTGTAAGGCATAACTACTGGCTAATAAGCCTGTGCTGAGTGACACTCAGAGCCAGAGAAGGTGTACAGCACCTGAGCCTCCACAGTGCCACCACTCCCATTGTGAGGAGGGAGAGAGAGCCGGCCAAGTTTCCCTGGGTGACACTGTCATATCTGTCCAGTTGGGACCTAGAGGAAACTCTTAAAACACTGGGCAGGTCAATGCTATAGCGGTGGTAGAGGGCACATGGGCTCTAAGTACTGCCCTTCTGCCACCCACAGCCCTGCCTTGCCCATACCAAACTAGTCCTTGATAGCATCTCTCAGGGAATACATATTGTCTTCCTCATATGTTTCCAATCCTGTATTCACCATAAAAATCAGGTCTTTAAACAAACAAGCTTCAAAAGCTATGATTTGTACAAGATGCTGAGAAATTGGAGAACTTTCCTAATCCCAACATGGGGGAGGGAGTGCAGACATAGGAAGAGCTCTGTGAGTTCTAGGCCAGCCTGATCTACATAGAAAACTCCAAGCTAGGCAGGGCTACATAGTGAGACCCTGTCTCAAAAGAGAAAAAAATTGAGCTGGGCGTGGTGGCGCACACCTGTAATCCCAACACTCAGGAGGCAGAGGCAGGTGGATCTCTGTGAGTTTGGGGCCAGCTTGGTCTACAAAGTAAGTCCAGGACAACCAAGGCTACACAGAAAAACCCTGTCTCGAAAACCAAAACCTAACAAAAGGAGGGGGAGGGTGGGCTGGAGAGATGGCTCAGAGGTTAAGAACACTGACTGTTCTTCCAGAGGTCCTGAGTTCAATTTCCTGCAACCACATGGTGACTTACAACCATCTATAATGTGATCTGACTTCCTCTTCTGGTTTGTAGGTATACATGCAGGCAGAGCACTGGATACATAATAAATAAATAAATAAATAAATAAATAAATAAATAAATAAATCTTAAAAAATAAAAAGGCGGGCATGATGGCGCACCCCTTTAATCCCTGCACTCAGGAGGCAGAGGCAGGTGGATCTCCGTGAGTTTAAGGCCAGCCTGATCTATAAAGTGAGTCCAGGACAGCCAAGGCTAGAGAAAAACAGTCTTGAAAAACCAAAACACACACACACACACACACACACACACACAGAGGAATTCTGAGCTGTCCTGCCTCTGCCTGTCCTCACAGGGCCTACCTGGAGGGATGCTAACATACTGGGAGCAGCTGGACTAGAGTGAGGGAAACAGGCCCTGGCCCATCCTACCTGTGCTTCTTCACAAGCCACAGGAAACAGCCAGGCGGTCTACCAAATTCAGTGCCCAGCCTTGCCATCCCACAGTCTCATCCCAACTTTGACCAGCAGGTGGCACCACCTATCTTTGGAGGGTGATTATCTTGTTTTCCAGCCTTAAGACAGTTCTTTCCCAGCCTGGGAAGCCTATAACAAACCCTTAAGAGGTTCCCAGGCCACATAAAGAACTGCCATGGGAGAGGAAGGAAAGATGCACACCTCCCAGCCCTAAAGCTCCCTTGCCCCTTCCCTAATAGAAAGGCTGGAAATGGATGACAAATTGCTGAGTTGGAACCTTGACAGGGTCCTACTACAGGGAGAGGAATAACAAATCAGTCTGGGCCTCAAATATCACCACTGAACCAAAATTAGACCTCACAATTGTATTTCCCAACCCCAAAGCTCCCTGCTCTTAGCCCCTTGCTTCTATGATTCCTATGCTTAAAACACAACAGACGGAGCCTCCAGGTCTATTCATGGTGCAATTAGAGCCATGTTTCTGGGGGCCAGAGGGACAGGGACATGGATGCATACCTCTACTGAATGTCTGCCTACATGCTGCACAGAAGGCTAAGTTGCAGCCAGCTAAGGAACCCCGGGCTGCAGTCTTTCCATCTCCTCGGTGTCAAACCTTTGTTGTCAACTTATGCCAGTCAAGGAAGGCAGCCCCACATATGTGCCTGGACTAGGCTAGAGGCTGTATCTTCAACCCTTGAGCTGTGCTGGGTGCCCAATGGTGCTGAACCAGCAGGCCTACAGGCCTCAGGAAGGAGGCTGTGGGTAAGGGCACCAGGAGCTCCAGGAAGGAGAGCTCCAGGAGAGAGGGCACACTGGTGTGCAGTTACCTGGTGGCAAACATGGCGCGCAGGGAGGAAAAGGTGGCTGCGTCTTCCTTGAGGGCCTTGAGCTCATTCCGTAGCTTCATCATGGTCTCAGTCACCATGGCCTTCTCATTTTCATACTTGCTCTTCAGGTTGGCGAGGGCCACCTCAGCTGTCTGGGGGACAAAGAGGTACAAAGTGGGGAGGTAAAGGGTGTGAAGCTGCCCAAAGGAAGCTCTGGGTTCATGGTGGAAACCCTGGGTCCAGGGTGGTGCTGGTGCCCATGAAAAAATCTCAGGGGCGGGGGGGACCTTCTCTCATATGCAGCCTTAGGGACAAAATGACAGCCATGCTACTGGGGGTCAGTTTGCCTCAGTGAGTCCCACCTCTGACCCTGATTAGCAGTGAAGAATGACATTTCATAGGGCACCTATCCTGGAGAACTCACAAGGCCCTGCATCACGCCCTCAGGGCACTCAGAGCACAGCTCTCTGTTAGTGTAGCATCAGGAACTGTAAGGTGGTCAGAAGCAGCAGTTCTTAATGACCAAGTAGTTCTGGTTAAAGAGCCCTCTAGACCCCACACTCACTCCACTCCTTGGCTAGAAGCCCTGAGGAAGGGGACAGCAGGAGACTAAGCCAGCACGGCCTGGGGTCCCCGCAACAGTGGAGGCTGGAGAACAAGGGAAGGAGGCACCCTCCCAGTGGGCTCTGGTGGCAGCACCCCACCCAGCCCTCTCACCTGCTTGTTGGCCTTGAGCACGGTACGAAGGGTGGTGATCTGTTCCCGCTTGGTACTCAGCAGTGACTTCAGCTTGAGGATCTCCTCCATGAGTGCCTCCTTGTCCTTGTCCACAGCAGGGCCCAGCTCCTGTGAGGCAATGCGTTGCCGGGACAGCTCGGTCGTGCGGTCTACCGCTGCCTGCAGGTGCTTGATCTGGTCTCGGATGATGGCGATCAGGTTGTAGATGTTCATAGGTTCCCGGCGGGGGTCACTCAATGGTGACGGCAGTGAAGAGCTGGGGGAGGGGCTGCTGTCCCCAGTCCCACTATCTGCCCGGCCCACCTCTGTGGCCAACAGACCTTTGGGCAAAAGGACGGGTGAGCGGCGTCCGCGGCCCTCGGGGCTGGCGCGGCCGGCCTTGCCCTGGCCCTCACGGTAATAGTCCAGCATGACACGGTTGGGTGTCTCGTTGTTGCACATGCACACGTGGTGGTAGAGGTTGGCTAGCTCCTCACTGAAGGTCACCAGCTCATCCTGAGCCACATTCAGGCTGCCCTGGGTCTCACCAGCCACATCGCTCACCTTCTTCAGCTCCTTTTCCAGATGGGCTAGCAGCTCACGGTCCTGGTGGCTAGCCTTCTCCAGCAGAGAGACCTTCTCGGTGAGTGCCTGGCCCTCAGCCTCGTAGCGGCCCTTCTCTTCTGCATGCTGGGCCTCACAAGCTTCATGTGTGCTGCGCAGTGCCTTGAGCTGCTCCCGGAGCTCACCAACCTCAGCCACAGCCACATGGTACTTGCAGGCCAAGATCTCAGGCCCGTTGATGTCCACCTCATAGTAGTCACCATCTTCATGGCTATCACGGTCCTTCTCGTTATCCAGCGAAGTCTGCCGTTCCTTGCCAGCCTGCAGGCGCCGCAGGGCACTGAGGTTCTCTGTGAGACGACTCACTTTCTCATGCTGCTCAGAGAGGGTCCCCCGAGCCTGCTCCAGCTGCTTCTGTGTGTCCTGCAGTGTTGCCAACAGGCCCACCTTCTCTCGCTCCATCTGCAAAGGTACATGTAGCAGGAAAACACGTCAACAGGCTTAGAGGACTCCAGGATGATCAAGCAACATCTGAGGCCATGTCAGATGGGCCATGGGCTATGACAATTCCCTTGTCGTGCCACAAGCTGACAGGAGACTGGACAGAGCTCACCACAAAGACCATGAGCATCACCAACAAAAGTGGTCATCCATAACAGTTCACTCTACATGTGCTGCAGGGGAGCTGGGCTTCAAATGTGGACCTTTGGGTCTAAGGCAAATTGCCAGGGTCCCTCAGTGTCCCCAGCTCTCTGCTAGTTTCTTTTCTCGAGTTGTGGAGAACACTCATTCACTAGTTCAAAAGTAACCTTTCAGACATGCCAATGTATGGCTCCGCCGAGACTCTAGCTTGTAGTCTGTAGGTAGGAGTTACATGAGGGGCCATGCCACCTCAGCCCGACAAGCTGAGGGCAGCAAAGGGAGCAATACAGGCACCAAGGTACTAACCCTTACACAACAAGCAGGACCCTACCTCTCTGGGCACTACTCTTCACTAATCAAAGTTTCATTTGTGGTAAAGACAGGATTTAAAAACAGTATGAGTAAATTAAAGGCAGCCACGTGTCACAAAAATCAATGCTTACACAGAGCGTGCCATCTTGTCAGCACTGCAAAAGGTGTGGGAAGAGGAAGAGGGATGCAGCATGAGGCCCTGCCTACTCACCTGCACCAGCTGCTGCTTCAGCTTCTGGATCTCAGATATGTGGAGCTCGCTGAGCAGGTCGGAAACGAGGCTCGGGGAGGGCGGGGCCACGCCATCCTTCCTGGGTGTGGATGCCTTGTTGTCCAAGGATGACTTGACTAAGCCACTATGCTCAAAGCCATTGACCAGGGCTTCAGCGTCATTGTTGGGCTCAGCAGTGACAGCATCATCACTGAACTTGAGGCCGTCTAAGGAGACCTGCAGGTGGCTAGTGTAGAAGGAATCGTTGATGCTCATGTAGTGCGACAGCTCCTTGCGTAGGTTGTTCTTCTGCTCCCGCTCTGTCTTCAGCGTCTCCAGTGCCTCCTCCAACTGCCGTTCAGAGATCTCCTTAAGCCGGATGGCATCCTCTAGCTGGCTGTTGAGGTACTCAGTCTCCTCCTCCAGGCGCTTGATTTCATGCTTGAGGCCCTCGAATTCCACCTGGGGAATAACACAAATACTCCCATGTCAAGGCAAGTAGAGGCACCACTCAGTGTGATAAAACAGGGCAGTGCCAATGCCAGAACATCACCTCCCAGCCACAAAGAGCAAGGAGGCCCACAGAACAAAATGCCGCTCTGTATAAGAGGGCAGTGGCTGCAGCCAAGGCCACCTCCTATACCGAGCAACACGGATGCTAAGAGGGTACTTCTAGAGCTCTAGAAGCAACAGAAACATTCAACCCACTGCCAGGGCCAATGTGCCTGAGGAGCACATGGAACCTGCAATGCCATGGCTAAGGACTCACATGGAGGCTGCCAAATTCCTACTCTGTTTCTGAAGATCAGTACACATCACTGCAAGGTAGAGAGTCTCTCCTTCCGCCTTTATGTATATGAGTTCTGGGAACTGAGCTCAGGTTACAAGGCTTGCACTGTAAGTGTCTTTACCCTCTGAGCCACCTCACTGGCCCCGACCAGCTATTTTTTTAAAATATATTTTATTAATTTATTCATATTAACATCTCAATTGTTATCTCATCCCTTGTATCCTCCCATTCCTCCCTCCCTCCCATTTTCCCCTTACTCTCCTGCCCTATGACTGTGACTGAGGGGGACCTCCTCCCCCTGTACATGCTCATAGGGTATCAAGTCTCTTCTTGGTAGTCTGCTATCCTTCCTCTGAGTGCTACCAGGCCTCCCCATCCAGGGAATGTGGTCAAATATGGGGTACCAGAGTTCATGTGAAAGTCAGTCCCCACTCTCCACTCATCTGTGGAGAATGTCCTGTCCATTGGGTAGATCTGGGTAGGGGTTCAAAGTTTACTGCACATATTGTCCTTGGCTGGTGCCATAGTTTGAGCAGGACCCCTGGCCTGACCAGTTATTTTAAGGCACATAAAATATGCTCTTTGTTGTGTGCTATGATCATTATTTTGAATCATACTTCAAAACAAAGGAAGTAGACTTCCCCTCCAGCACCAATCCCTCAGAACGCAGGCCTGGAGGAGCTGGAAGATGAGGGGAAAGCATGATTTAGGATGGAAAGAGTAGATGTTAGTCGGTGTTTAATGCAAGGCTCAGGGTTTGTGGACATATATAAAAACATCTCACTGTAATAGAAAGCAAGTAATGAATGATTCTCTCTGGGTTTGGGGTAGGAAGGGAAACTTGGTACAATATCCTAAGTGTGCCCACATCCCAGTGCCCCACATCGGGTGAGGGATCTCAGATGGGGAACGATTCCACTGAGTGCAAGTCTCCTTGAGCTTCGGCCTCTCTCCTTCTCGGGGCGCTGTGGGCAGTAGTACCCATCAGTCACCAATGGCACCTCATGCTTATGAGCTATAGGACAGAGCTGTGAGCCCTGCCTGCCCTTACACACACAAACGCTTCCACACTGACATATGGGCTTCCTTATCATGATGTAAACACTGGGTCCCCTGACATTGAGGCCTAGCTGTAAGATGACCTGGGTGTTAGAGGGGTTCTAACGAGAGCAAAGACAGCATCCACGGCATCTGGGGACAAGGTCTTAAGATTTCCTTGGGAAGGTTCCCTGCGGGCTCTAGATCCTAAGAGAATAGGAAGCATTCCAGGCACTCAGTGGTTCTTACCCTCACCCATCCAGGAGGGCCTCCTAATCTCTGCCTCAGGCAGAAGGGGCACCCCCAGCCCTACCACAGGCAGTCATGGCATATTTCAGGCTTCATGTCAGTCTCTGGGGTTCTTAGTACACCCTCTTCATCAATCTGAGTTTCCCCCATACCTTGGTGACGTGGAACACTGTCCTCCGGGCATGACATGGCCCTTTCTGTCTCGAAATCAGAGCAGCCATGATTACCCAGCTTGGAGACCCTCACAAGATCAGGCCTATAAACATTCTCTCACAGAAGGAAGGGGTAAAGTGCCATTAGACCCTCACCCAAGATTCCAGCCATTCCCTCCCTCCTGTGCCCAGCCCCCAGCTATACTTAATTCTGCCCCACCAATCTCAGAGGTTGCTAGCATAGACAAGAAACAGAAGGCTAAATGAAGACAGAACTCCATCGAGCAACTGTTGGAGGTCATTACCCATGCCAAGATGGGAGTTTTTAGTGATATAGCTATTTTGGAGTCAATCATGCTCCTGTAACCCCTTACCTATGCCCCTGCAACTCCTCACCCATGCACCTATGATAACCCTTCACCCATGCACCAATGATAACTCCTCACCCATGCACCTGTGATAACCCCTCACCCATGCACCTGTGACAAACCCTCACTCATGCCCCTGCAACTCCTCACCCATGCACCTATGATAACCCCTCACCCATGCACCTGTGATAACCCCTCACCCATGCACCTGTGATAAACCCTCACCCATGCACCTGTGATAACCCCTCACTCATGCCCATGTAACCCCTCACCCATGCACCTGTGATAACCCCTCACTCATGCCCATGTAACCCCTCACCCATGCACCTGTGATAAACCCTCACTCATGCCCATGTAAGCCCTCACCCATGCACCTGTGACAAACCCTCACTCATGCCCATGTAACCCCTCACCCATGCACCTGTGACAAACCCTCACTCATGCCCATGTAACCCCTCACCCATGCACCT
>OU015746.1:79985569-80003091 GCA_907169655.1 Acomys percivali | reverse complement strand
CTGTAACCCCTCACCCATGCACCTGTGATAACCCCTCACCCATGCCCATGTAACCCCTCACACATGCACCTATGATAACCCCTAACCCATGCTCCTGTAAGTAAGCCCAGTATTGTCATTGGTTCACCAAGGTGCACTTTCTGGTATGTCACCAGTCCTTGCCTGTGCTAAACAGAACCAGACTCCCCTGGAAAAGCCATGTTACACTTGGCCTGGGAAAGTGTCATAGTAAAGTCACAGGCCTTGTTTTGTGCTCTTGGAGTGCTAGGTGCTATGAGCTATATCCCCATCACCAATGTGGAGGTGCTACTGGTCCTGGCCTCAGGTATGTGGACTGAGTCAGAAAAAGGGAGGATCTGTGGATGAAAGGACTGAGATGCCCAGAGGTGACCCTGCGCTGGGGACTCGCCTGATTCTGCCTGAGCACCGACACTTGTTTCTGCAGGCTGATGTTCTCCTCCTCCAGCTCTGAGTAGTCCTGAAGTAGGCGGGCCTCCCGGAACTTGTACTCCTTGATGTCATCCCGCAGGCGTCCACGCTGGATCTCCACATTCTGGTTGATCTGCAGGGGCAGAGAAAAATCTGTGCGGATTACGTCTATAACTGGCCCTACCTCTTGTGCTTCCAAGTGCCGTAAGAGGGATCAGCACGGCCAGGCATGCTGTGAGCCCTTCGGGCAATAA
This sequence comes from Acomys percivali, assembly GCA_907169655.1. Taxonomy (NCBI): domain Eukaryota; kingdom Metazoa; phylum Chordata; class Mammalia; order Rodentia; family Muridae; genus Acomys; species Acomys percivali. Next base: position 80,002,408 of record OU015746.1, on the reverse strand, counting down.
CATGGCTGCCTGGAAGGGAGAAGCCTAGGGCAGTGGGGTTTGTGCAGAGCGGCAGACAGTCCACAATCAGATCTCTTCTACTTCTCTTAGGTATGGAAATTCAGGCAAGTGGCATAAGCTGCTATAACCCTGCTGAGCTCTGCAGGCCCTAGGTACTGACCTACCTGAGGAAGTGAGAGAATGAAAAGCTCCAAGCATCTCAGAAGCTCAGTATGTTTATTATACAGCTGAACAGTGAGGCGGGGTTACTGCAGACAGCTGAACAAGGAAGGAGGAGGCAGGGTTTGGGCACACAACTGAACAAGGAGGCAGGTTTGGCTAATCTAGGTAGGAGCCGTCTATGTAGGGAGCAATCTTCAGGCCGTAAACATCCAGGGAGAGACATCTTCCGCACACATGGTCAGCATTCACGCTTGGACTAGAGGAAGACTTTGCCATCCCTCTAGGCCTCTCCACAGAAGGCTTTGCCATTCTCATGGACCTGAGCGAGGCATGGGTGTCTCTGACATAGCCATGTCATCGTCAAACAATACATATTCACTCGGGACTTCACTCACTCCCTAACACTCACCCTTTTTCTCCATCTGCAAGATGGGGTCATCTGACTGCGAAGCTGGTAAGTGGGGTAACACTGTGGCATGGTTGCAGTTAACCAGAGTGTGTACACCAGAGAAATAACCCACTCTGAGAAATAACACACCCACTCTGAACCTCACACATCAGTGTTCCCAGTGTTCAAGGTGGATGCAACCCAAGTATCCATTGGCAAGTGAATAGATAAACAAAACATGGTTTAACTATACAATGAAGCATTATTCAGCCACACTGAGGAATGACGTCCTGACACTTGCTACAACATGAAGTGTAAAGATATTCTGCTAAGTCAAAGAAGCCAGCAAAGAGGTCATGCACTGTATGACTCCATTTATAAGAAAGGTCCACAACAGGCAAATCCATAGCCATGGAAAGTAGACTAGTGGGCCTAAAGAGGGGTGTGGGAGCAACTGAAAGACAGGCTTCATCCTGGAATGACGAAACACTGAGAGGCTGGGAGTGTGTGTGTCCGCGGCAGAGGGCTTGCCTGGCCCTGCATTCAGGCCCTGGGTCCAATCCCCAGCACCACAAAAAGAATAACAACTGTAGGATGGTACCCGCCTATGACTATGACTATGCAGATGCTGAGGAGACAGTGCTGGTGAGGGTGTGGGCCTGGGCTTCTTGCTCAGGGCTCTGGAGCAGCTGTGTTGTTGTTCTGGGGAGGCCACCTGAGCATTAGAAGCAGGGATAAGAGGCCATAATGAAGTGTACTTTTAGGTGAGTTGTATGGGATGTGTACCACCTCAATAAAGCTGCTGAAGGCTGGTTTCTGTCTCCAAGCCATGTGTGAATAGTCAGGAAGACTGTCACAGGGAGGGGCTGACGCAGGGCTATAGAGGAGCACAACAAAACGCAGACTGGGAACTCCCAACTGCACTGCCTGCACTGAGCACAGGACCTAGGACCCTCAGTCCTTCACATTCAGAGCCACACCGCCCTTTGTTGTGGTTCCTATCCTATATGGTGTAGGTTGTTTAGTAAGTTCCTGACCTCTGCTCACCAGCTGCAGCCCTCTCTCACACTGTGACAAGTGAAGATGTTTTCACACACCATCAATGTCGCCTGGGAGCAAAATCCTCATACGGCATCCCCATACCCTCCCTGCTCCATGCTGGCCTCTTATCCCTGCTCCTAATGCTCAGATGGCCTCCCCAGAACAACAACAGCTGCTCCAGAGCCCTGAAAAAGTAGCCCAGGCCCATAGCTCTTTCCCTCAGCATGTACAGGCCTCTCTCCTCATCACATTTGCGTGCTCTTTCTCAGGGGCATATGCCTCATAAGATGCCATGCAGGGAGACACACAAAACAGTAATGCTGGGTCAGTGAAATAAAATAATAACATAAAAAATAGACAAGAGGGGTTGGAGAGATGGTTCAGCGGTTAAGAGCACTGACTCCTCTTCCAGAGGACGCAGGTTCAATTCCCAGCACCCACATAGCAGCTCACAACTATCTGCAACTCCAAGATTTGACACCCTCACACAGACATATACATATAAGCAAAAATCACCGTGCTCATAAAATAAAGGAAAATAAAATATTTTTTAAAAATTGTACATGGACAAGAAGGAGGAGGGGGAGAAGGGGGTTGTGGTGGTGCACGTTTAGTCCTAGCACTTGGGAGGCAGAGGCAGGCATATCTATGTGGGTTCAAGGCCAGCCTGGTCTATAAACCAAGTTCCAGGACAGCCAGGGCTATGCAGAGAAACCCTGTATCAACATACCCTTCCCCACTCCCCCAAAAAAAGAGAAAGAAAAAAATGGAGAGATGGGGAGGAAGGAAACATAACAGAAAGTGGAAGAGAGTGACACAAATGCTTAGCACTCAAAACTAAGATTTAGTTAATAATAAAATAAAGACAGCCTTCTCATTAGGTGACTGAGTCAACAGAATGCACCGAGACACGCGTAAACTTGGTTTCTTTTAAAAACAGCAATAAGCTGGGCAGTGGTGGCACATGCCTTTAATCCAGGCCCTCAGGAGGCAGAGACAAGTGGTCTTTGTGAGTTTGAGGCCAGCCTAGTCCACAAAGTGAGTTCCAGGACAGTCGGTCAGAGATATTACAGAGAGAAACCAGTCTCAAAAAACAAAACAAAACAAAGAAAAAACAACAATAACAACAAATCCTCACAGAAATATTATAAGGATATGTTTTTATTTTAACCCCAAGTGTGGCAATAAGAGGGCGCTTTGCAGCACCTGACTATAATTTGCCTGATGCTCTGGCAGGGGCATGGTTTTACCAGCAAGTGTGTGATTCTGGGGACTTTTCAGAGGATATATAAATGCTAAAGTCCCAATAGGTGTGTGGCAGGTTGGTGTTTGGATGCTGTTGGTTGCAGTTTGTCAAGTAGACATGTGCAAAGAAACAAAAAGAAAAAATTAGATATCCTGATGGCAAAGATGAAACTTGCCTCAAGGAACTTGGTGCCCCTAATCAACAAGAAGTAGTGTAATGACAGCACTGACCCCTTTTCTCTCTGTTGTTTTTTCTTTTCTATCTAGTGTTGAAGACGTGACGGGGTAGAGAAGGATGGAAGAGAGAAAATGCCAGTTACAACAGAACTGACACCAGAAGATAATGATACACAGGAAAAGTGAGAGAGGCCAAAGGGCGACAGAGCGTCATCAGGAAGGAGAAGAGAAGGGAAACTAAGATACAGAGAAACAGCCCCAAGCACAACTATGGAGGCAGGACCACAGACAGACCTCCACCTGAAAGCCTGGGGTGATCCACAGATGGACGCACACCCAGGCTCTCTACCTGGAGCTCAAAGAAGGGTATGGGAATAAATGCTAAACATTCTCTCTGCCAGAAATGCTCCCAATTCCCGCCCTCTCTCAGCCAACTCAAAAGTGCTTGCCATGCAGAAAGTACTCAAACATGTACAAAGCAGGCTCACGTGGTCACAGCCCTCAGGTAGACTGAGAACTGGGGGTAAGGTCTGAGCCCCACCAGAACCCCAGGGCTATATAGCAGGAATCAGGGGCCTGGAAGGCAGTGGTAAGAGACCCAGTGCTAGCTTCCATATGGCTAAGGCAGAGAGTACAGCTTACATGATTGAAGACAGAGGCAGAAGGCCAGGATAGGAGCCTGAGAACACCAGACACAGGAGTGCCGTGCCCTTATAACAGTACCCATATGTTGTGTGAGTCCTCAGTGCTTCTGTAAGCCTGGGCCTCCCAAGGCTCTCTAGGAGCTCTGTGCTCATGCCCCTACTAGGCCCAGAATCCAGGATACTAGCCAAGAAGAGTTTCCCTTTGGTGGAGTGTATGGGCCTGCATGGGCCTGTGGATAGGTGTCCTTGTGGAAAGACAAGCATAGAGCAATGTGCACACACATTAAGTCACACGCTGCCAAGGCAATATCACGTGACAGGTTAACTGCACCTTCTCTGCTGACAGTGCACGACTCAAACGCATACACTTTCTTTCTATGGAGACTACTTCCAACCCCAGCCACCAGGCTTAGCAGAGAGGTTTTGCCTGGCCTGCTGCCTAGCACCTCCACCCATCATATGCCCCACTCCTGAGAGCCCCAGTGGGCTCCAACTAGCCACAGGGTTTAGTTTTCCCTCAAGAGAGCACCTCTTACCAGGCTTAGTTTCTGATGTCAGCCCAGATTTAAGAACGGACTCAGAGCCAACTACCTGAGGTCCTGTCCACCAGCTCTCCTTCATCCGGATCCCCTGACCTCAAGTTGCTCACCAGCATGAAGGGTGTGGCAGCTGCCTGCCTCAAGAGACCACTGTGTTGGGGGATTACCAGTCCTCTTGACTGGTATTTGTGCTCCCAACCCTTCCCACACAGGGTACTTGCCCACTTATCACCTATGGGAGCATTCTTGTCCTTTACTGGCACAATAACGGGTCTCAAGCTATCCAGCTGAGAAACTATGTCTGCAACAAGCCAGTCCTCGAATGCTCATCTTCCTACCAGGAATAATGGCCAACGAGACAAAAACTGACTCGACTGCCCACTACTAGGCCTGCACACAAGACAAAGATCACAAGTCAGGACCCTGAGTTGTTCTACCCCATAAGCCTGCCTTTCTTCATGTGACAGAACACAGAGGGTCGGGATTGGATGTGGGCAAGATTGTTTAGCACTGTAAAGTTAGCACTGGCTTTAGCTCTCCCTTGGACTAGAGACCTCGTCTTCAGTCTCTAAAACCCTTCGTAGGAGACACCCCGTGCCCCTTCCCTGCACATCCTCCAGGCTCTCTGGGCTCCTTTCCAGCTGTGGAAGCCCACGCTCTGCAGTAGATGTTGTCACAGGGGAGTCAGAGAGCACAGGCCAGGAGGGTGAGCTGTGGTCAGGGCCCTGGAGGGAAATACATCACAAGCAGGAAAAATAGGAGGGGATACGGGGGACTGAGGCAGTAGGAACGGTCATAAGGAATCCCCAAATGCCCGCAAGACCAAATCCAATCCAGAGCTGCCAGTGTTGGACAGTGAGGGGGCCGGTCATGCCAAGCCCAGAGACAACAGCAGAGGAGAAACCAGAGCTAGGAATGGGTGGAGACAGTTGTGAGACCAGAACCTCTACCCCTAGACAGGTGTGCAGAAAGTAAAGGCTGAAGGGCTGCCTATGACTCTGCTACAGAGGGCCTTCACAGACCTGGGGACAGAGACAGGAACACTTAAAAGGCAAGGCTGCTCTGAGTATGTAGGGAGACTCAGGATTTCCTCCTAAAGCATAAACAAGAACAACAGGAATCTCTCTCCCACCCCAGACCTGCCAGTCTTCTATTCGCTGAGCTCATTTCCGGCCATGGGCAGTCACCCAGCCCTCTAGGTTGCCTAGGGGTGAATGTGGAAGAAGGCCCTGCAATGGGCATTTCAGGAAGGAGGGGAGACAGATGGGGTTGCTTCCCTTCCTCAGTGACAGCCCTTCCTCCACCATCACCAGAGCCAAACTTGTGGGAGGAAATGAGATCATGCACTGGACTCCAGGAGCAGAGGCTGCCTTCCCTCCACCCCCTATTCAAGCTGAGCTCCTCAAGACCTCAGGGACCCCACAGCAGGGGAAGTGACGGCTCCCTGCTATTGATGGCCCCTGGGTGGGAGTCCTTGGACCTAGCATGCAAAGCCCTGACCACAGCTCACCCGCCTGGCCTGTGCTCTGCTGACTCCCCTGTGAGGACATCTACTGCAGAGTGTGGGCTTCCACGGCTAGAAGGGCCCAGAGAGCTTGGAGGATGTGCAGGGAAGGGACACAGGGTGTCTCCTACAAAGGGTTTCAGAGACTGAAGACAAGGCTTTGTCCAGGTCTCTAGTCCAAGAGAGAGCTAAAGCCAGTGTTATCCCAAGTCCCTAAAGGATCCCGAGGCTAATCTCAGACTGGAGTGTACCTCCCATGAAGACTTCCTTTTTTTTCTTTTTTTTTTTTTTTTTTTGAGACAGGATTTCTCTGTGTAGCCCTGGCTGTCCTGGAATTTGCTCTGTAGACCAGGCTGGCCTTGAACTCACAGAGATCAGACTGCCTCTGCCTCCCAAGTGCTGGGATTAAAGGTGTGTGCCACCATGGCCCAGCTTCACAAGAAGACTTTTAGTGATGGGTCTATGGCTCTTGGCATATCTTTGTCTCCATGGCCATCAAATCACAAGTTGGGCAATTCATCATTTAGGCTGCATTACTCTACCTTGATATTTGTTCCTGTCCATGGTGTGCCCTAACATTAATACATAGCCAGAGGGCAAACAAACAAACAAACAAACAAACAAACCAAAACCACTCTTCAAGTAAACAGTTAATTAATGATAGGAGCCTCCTATGGATAGTAGGCCTAAACCCCATGAGGGACCAACAACCATGCTGGTCAGGATCTGCTCAGGGGACTCAGAGACCACAGGAACAAGATACAGTGTCAATGAGCTGAAGAGGCCAGCACGGCCCACTGTCACCGCGGTAGATGTCACCCCCACCACTTACCTCTTTTAGCTCCTGGGCCACAGACGTGAGGCGCTCATTCTCAGACTGAGTGTTGGTAAGGACATTGCGCAGCTGCTTCAGCTCTGTCTGCAGCTCCAGCACCTTCCGCACATAGTACTGCTCTTTCGAGGCTGACTCCTGGATGAGGCTCTCCTCCCGGCTCTCCCCATCAGCAGCCACCTTCTTGTGGTTCGTGTGTGCCTGGCCAAATGCCTGCATGGAGAGACAAGACATGCATGAGATGGGTGTCCTGGCGCCACAAAGCAACAGAGACCCAAGACCACAAGGAACACGAAGGCCCTTGACCTGGGGAGCAGTTCTGTTGTGCATGTGTTAAAACACACACTGAGATGCACATGCCAGGCACATGCTTCATTACAGTGAAACAAACTAGTCTTAGAAGCATTATATGCTGTGATCAAAAAGAACGTGAAAGGTAGAGGGCCACACCATATCCCTTTGTAAGGAACAAAGTTTGAGGCCTGATGATGTATACCAATTGGAAAGTTCCCAGGACCAGGAAATAAGTGGTCTATACCATGAGCCTGGACAAGCTAATGGGAACAAATGCAGAGCACCAGCATACGTTCCAGACTTAAAAGTCTGAGGCTCAGGGAGGTATGCTAGCCATCACATGCAAGGGGTGAGGAGCTGCCCCATCCTGTTGCCTGATGTCAAATCATCCTTCATTTGTTCTGGGACAAACTGGGGCTGGGCAACCAAAGCCCCCAGCCCTAAGGACAGGGCACAGCAACAATTAGCTAGAGTGGCCACCTCAGGGTGTGTAGACCAAGAGATGCATGTACCTGCATGTTTCAGACACTGGGGTGAGGAGCAAGTATGTCAGGCCCTGAGACGCAGGAAGAAAATCTACCTTGTGAGAGCAACTAGCAAAAAGTGCTGGCCTCACCCATCATACCGTGTCAGTCTGTCAGTCATACACTGAGGTCAGCAGCTGTGTTGTTTCCAGACCCTAAGGCTCTGGCCAGCCTGGCTTCCATTACATACGCCCCTGAGGAGCTGTGCCAGCTACTGGGCCTTCCTTCCCTGACTCTTTACAGGACCCACGGCTCATAGCAAGCAACACTTTTAAGAGAAGAGCTACTGAAGAACAGAAAAACGATGTCTTTTACTAGTTTTAAATGAGAAAGGAAATACTCTCTTTCATATACTGCTTCCCAAGTCTAAGAGTTCAGTCCAAGAAAACAATGAACAAAACATATAAAGCCACAGTACATGGGAGTGTCACTGAGCTGCGGAGACTCTAATACTGAAACTTGGACATGCAGAAAGTAACTCACTCTCATTCCGACAGGGAACTGGCAGAATGGAGCAGGTCTGGTCTGAGGCAATATGCTATGTCCCAAAATACTGTGAGAAGGCCTCACAATGGGCCAGAGAACAGCCTCGTCGCACCAGGGCTGGCACCGGGAGGGGTGTGTGGAGGGAACCTTTCCTGCAGTAGACTGCTATCCAAATCACTCATGAGATGGCCATGTCTGTATGCTTTCAGTCCTCCAACACAGCATCCACTCTGCACAAATCAGAACAGCTAAGCTTTGTGATTTCTGGTCTGTTTGCCTTCACGCTGATCCTAGGGAAGGCCCAAGCCACAAATTGCTACCTACACAGCACCTGGCCCATGCTGCCTGCCCACCACAAGCCATACAAGGGAAGCCAAACCCCAAGCTGGCCCCAACCCAGGGATCTGGGACTGTACTGAAGAGTCCAGTACCTGTGGCTCCTTGAGACACACCCATCAACTTGGGAGTTGGGACAAGGACATCTCATAAGTTTTCCCCAAAGTGTGATGGCTAAGCACTATGACACAATATTCAAGCCTAGGCCTGCCAAACTGGGCCCCAACTCTTCCTCCACCCAAGCTACCAGCCTGGGGCACAGGAGCAGCCCTGGGCAGCTATTCAAACACACTGTGATGGAGACATCCACCTCCAACTGAGAAGATAATACAGTCACAGGGACAGGCTCTACTTCCTGTGTGGGAAACTAAACACTGCAAAGTACAGAAACAATACGATAGAATAGGTTTGGTGAGGTAGCTCAGCATGTAAAAAGCACCTGCCATCAAGGCTTACAACCTGACCACTATGCTCAAGACCCATGTGCTAGGAAAGAACTGACTCCCAAAAGTTGTCCTATGACTTCCACGTGTGTGTTATGGCATACACATGCCAGGCACACATACACACACAAATAATTTTACATATGATAAGATAATAGGCATCTGTTTTCAAGGCTCTGCTACTGGGTAAAGTGAGAGGATAAGGGGAGTCCTGCAACAGCCTGTATGCCTTCAGAAGGAGCTTTGGGGCATGGCATAGGACAGAGGCCCGAAGCAGATGGCAGGGCTTGTGTAAGAAGATGACTACAGACAGGGCCAGTAAGGACAGCCAGAACTAAGGACCAGAGTGAGTCTTCAACGAGGACAGTCAGTATAAGCCACAGGAAGGGACCAATCAGAAGGAGAACAGCCAATGAGAAGGAAACAAGCCGGTTCCCACCAGCCAGGCTACCACCAGCCAGGCTCAGGGAAGCACTTGAGACCTGGGAGAATCAGCTTGGGTTAAACGCTGCTCTAGCACAGCAGAGCAACGCATAAAGACAGACTGTGACAGGATTAACGCATTTCCAAGCCAGTATAATCTAGAAAACACCCTCAGGACCATTTAGGAAAACTAACACAGATCCAGCTGCCCATAGGTGAACTCCATGGTGAAGACCCAAGGAAGAATGGATCGGCTGACAGCACACAGCCTTGAGCAGAAGGCCAGGCAGGCTGAGCATCAGGTACCTGAACCAAATGCCTCAACTCAGAAAGAAGCAAAGAGCAAACGGAAGGCACAACGATCCCAGTAAAACTTCTGTGGAGGGGGCTGGAGAGATGGCTCAGTGGTTAAGAGCGCCATCTGCTCTTCCAGAGGTCCTGAGTTCAATTCCCAGCAACTACATGGTGGCTCACAACCATCTATAATGTAATCTGATACCCTCTTCTGCACATAAAGCACTCATATGCAATAAATAAAATAAATAAATCTTTTTTAAAAAAAAAAAAACTTCTGTGGAGGAAAAGCAGGGGTCAACAGCAGACATACTGCATCAGAAAGGATTAGCCAACTCTCAAAGGCAGTCAAAATGAGTGCAAAGTGTCACAAACCCGAGCAAGTAGCCACGGAGTATGGACCAGTTTCAAGGAGCCTGTCTATCAACTCATCATAATGCCAGTCAAAGTTCCAGCAGCTTTTCATAGAAACTGACCACTTCATCCTAAAATTCACAGAGAAAATTTAAAGGACCTAGAACAGACTAAATGGCTCTGAAAGAGCAGGACTATGCACCCCCACCTGCTACCATGACCCAGAGGCACAAAGGCATAAAGAGAGGCAGGGCAGGCCAACTGACCTGGCAGAAGAGTTTTGTGGGAAAGATAACCTCTTAACCAACAACACACACACACACACACACACACACACACACACACTTCAGAGCTGAGCATGGTAGTCAACAATGAAGCATGTAACCCCAGCTACTCAGGAGGCTGAGGCAGGAAGATGGACTTGAGAACTGGGCAATAGAGAAGATTCCATCTTGGAAGAAAAACAAGCGGGCTGGGGAGATGGCTCAGTGGTTACAATGCAGCCCATGTAAGAATAAGGCCATGGTTTTAATGCCCAAAGCTACATGCATCTGTAATCCCAGCTCTCTATTACTTTCAAGTATAGGGCCTAAGAAATGGCTCCGCAGACAAAGGCCCTTGCCATTCAAGCCTATTAACCTGAGTTCAAACCTTAGAACTCATATAAATAAAGGTGGAAGGAGAGAGTCAAGTCTATGAAGTTGTCCTCTAACTTCTACCTACATGCTGTGGCATGTTCTCTCTCTCTCTCTCTCTCTCTCTCTCTCTCTCTCTCTCTCTCTCTCTCTCTCTCTCTCTCACACACACACACACACACATACACACACACACACACACACACACACACACACACACACACACACACACACGGTTTTTTTTTTTTTCAAGTCAGGGTTTCTCTGTGTAGCCTTGACTAACCTAGACTTGGTTTGTAGACCAGACTAGCCTTGAACTCACACAAATCCACCTGCCTCTGCCTCCCTGAATGCTGGGATTAAAGGCGTGCACCACCACCGCCTGGCAATAAATTGTTTTAAAATTAAATATTGTACACTTACATAATGAAGTACTGCTCCCAATGAAAAAGAAGTATTGATACATTAACATAGATACACCTTAGTGGAAAGTCCAGTGGGGGGAAATAGATTGTTCAATTCCCTTTATATAAAACTAAAAAATACAAACTAAAATGGAGGCGTGGTAGGGGGAACTACAGAGGAAACAGGAAAGACCAGAGACAAGCTCATTTCCTTGATTTTGCCGATGGTCTCATGAACATATACTTACATAAAAACTTATACTGAACACCGCAATGCATGAAGCTTATCAAAGTTGTCTAAGGAAATTGCATGGGTGTTTCTGAAGTGCTGTATCCCTCATTTGGAGAGTGTGAACCTGTGAGACACAGTCCCATCCCTGTGGCCACCATCTCCAGCTTATAGGTTAGGAGGCTGGGGGTCAGAGAGGAGGAGATATCTGCCTGACACTTTAAGACCCCATAGCATCCAATCCTATGCAACCTTTCAAATCCATCTCAAATCCTGCTGTACCCAGGGTCATCCTCCCATTCTATTGGTTGTAGGCTCCCTGTTGTCCTCACTTGAGGAAATGCTCCCTGGAAAGGAGTTCCTGTATGATCTGGGCGTTGGTGGGGGATGGTTGTTGATATATTTGTAGATCTTTCCCTGTCTCACCCTGCAGGCCTCCCAGGTGGTACCCCAGGAGATGGGAGCCTTTATCTACCCTGATGTCAGGATCCAGGCCCTGGAACCCAGATGCAGCCTCTAACCTGCCATTCCTACAAACTTCCCCAGCTGCTTCAAGAAAGTAAGAAGACAGGGATGTAAAGCAGCTCTCCTCCGTCTTTACCACAGGATGGGGATGCTCTGTGCTGTAAGGAGCAGCAGTGCTCTGGTGATGTCTCTTAGCGGCTACCCAGGCAGATGCAGTTCTCAACAAGGCTCCTGACCCACATCCAGGCTACTGCTCTGAAGCTGCCCAGGTTCAGCAAGACCGAACATGGCCAGGGGAGCTGGAGCATGAGGTCATGGCCAGTCAGGCGCCTTCAGGAGGAACAACACACAGCCCCCTAGGATGCTGGCTTCAAGGTCAGCCACACCTATGTAGCTATGGTGCAATCTTCTATGCCTACAAGGAACCAGGCCAATCATGACTTCAGCAGCAGGATCGTCCTTAGAGATGGGACTTGGGACAGGCTGTAGTTCCCTAGTGGGCCTGTCAAATGTGGCTAAGATGGGAGAAGAAAAGCTCTGGGTAGGAAGAAAATCCACAGCAGCCCTAAGGGCAAATTTTGAAACCAAGCATGGTGAGAAGAGGGCCTCAGGTGAGGGAAAGGCATGTCAGGGAATGAGGAAGACAAAAAGGTTGGGCAGAAGGGCAGTTGAAGCTCCACCCCTGGAAGGGGGTCAGGGCAGGTAGGGCAGTAAGGCACAGGCTGGTGCTATGACAGAGGCTCAACACCTGCTATCCATGAATCTACCAGATTATCTGCAGCTGTAAAACAGGCATGCCCCAAGCATTAGACCATTTCATGGTGCCATGGTGTGTGTGAGAGGGGGATGTACAAGCACCCACTTCACATACAAAAACTGAGGCAGAACAGAGCTTAGTGTTTTGCCTTGGGTGCTTGGTCTGGTTGCACTGTGGGATGGTGTAACATTGAGGGATGGGGCTTTGGGGTCACATCCAAAACATGTCTTTATCCTTCCACTCCTGGAAGCCAGACAGCACAGCAAGGGAGAGCAGACCTTGGGTGCATGTAGGAGCACACAAGCCTCCCCAGGGCCCACTACCACCATCTCAGAAAGGACAACTAACATTATATGCTGCTCAGTTGATCCACCTCTGAAATATGCTGCAATAGTGCACATGAGGACCATGTTAGGCACAGACTACAGTATCCCTCAGTTTCCTTATCTATAACCTGGGTAATAATGCCTCCAGCCGGAGTCACTGCTGAGAGGATTTAGAGTCAAGAATTCCCTCATCAGAGTTAGGCAGCCTCTTATCCCCCCTGAGCCTCACCAGGTCCCCAATAACAGAAGCCTTCAAACACAAATTCAGAGTCATTCTCTGTTCCCTTCTGCCTTTCCTCGTGGCCCAGAGAAAACATGTCTGACTCAAGACAAGACAAAGAACTCATCCCCAGACCAGTGTTAGCATACTGAGTGCTATACCCGCTCCTGCCTCCCCCCACCCTTTCCCCCCCACTCCATCCCAATGATTTAGAATGAGGACAGCACAACACAAGCCAGAAGACCTCAGACCAGGCCTCAACAAATGCTTAGGTCCTCAACACAAAGCCCAGAGGCTGAGAGCCAGTGTCAGAGGCAGCAGAGATATGCTCTGGCAGGCACCTCTTATGATTTTAAAAACAGGATCTCTGTGGCTCTAACTCTGGGATGCCTCCTGAAGTTTCAAGACACTGAAGGCCATCCAATGGGCTGGTCCTAATAAAATTTTATTGAAACATCAGGTTGTTTCCCAGGGAAAGGGTTTGTTGAAACCCAGACCAGGCAGCAATCCCATCCTCCCATGACCAGGACACCTGCAAAGCTTCCTAATGTCATCTGAGTATACCAGCAACCCTGAATATATCTCAAATGTCCCCTCTCATGAGTTACTGTAGAAAACTTACGTTTATCCAGGAAAGGCTGAATCCCAGTCCTGTGCCTGGTACAGAGTAGGAAGCAGGACACGGGTCAGAACTTTGTGAGAACTCCTTGCTGAGATTCTTTGAAAATTGGGCTACAAAGCTAATTCCAAGGCTGGGTGTGAGGATGTCCAGCCCTGTGTTAAGAGAACATGGGCACCAAGCCAGGGTCATCACAAGCAGCCTACTAATGAAATGGACGAGGACTTAGCGATCAGCCCAATTAGTGCCTACCGCTCCACCTTTCCTCAGAGCTGGCCAGGTCTTACAGACCCCAGAAGGCTCCTCTTGTAGAGTCAGCAGGAAGGGTGGCTTGGCTCCCTGCCAATGCCTGTAGACACTTTTCTCTCCTGGGCTGGAGAGATGGTTCAGTGGTTAAAGAGCAATGGCTGTTCTTCCAGAGGACCCAGCTTCAATTCTCAGCACCCACATGACAGCTCACAACTGTCTATAACTCCAGTTCCAGATGATCTGACTTCCTCACACATGTAGGCAAAACACAAATGTACACAAAATAAAAATAAATAATTTTTTAAAAAAAGAAAGTTTCCTCTCCTACACAGAAAAGCTCTAACCACTTACCACTATGCAGAGAAAAACATGGACATCTCACTGTGTGAGCTACTCTTCTGTACCAGCAGTTCAGACTGACCCTTCAAACTAGAGAATACACGGGGGCCTGAGAAGAGCTGGAACTAGAACTGAAAACAAGCCCTCTGCGCCCCTCATCCACTATTCACAGGGGCCTGGGTCCCTGGAGAGGTCTATGCCAACAAGCCAGGGAAGAGTCTTCCAGGCAGGGCTATCCCAAAGAATTCTTCCTAAACCAGGTTGATCATATGATGCAGCAGGCACATGGCTTGCCAAGCCAAGGGAACCAGCCTCTGCAATCTAATGAGACAAGGCTTGTTCCAGGAAGCAGATTCCACAACAAAGCTGAGATCCTCCAATTCTTTGTCTGCGTTGATCCAGCACTGCCTACCCAGACTGGGTTCCACACTTGTCCCAAAAGGGCCTCCACGCCTGCATCAAGCTGGGCCTGGAATCCCAGGAATCCCTAAGCTGTACCAGCTGCCCATCCTGGCATGCCTGCTGGGCAGGGCCCTTCTATCACCTGCTGAAATGGAGATGCTGTTTGGTTCCTGGTGAGGGCTGGAGAAGCAGAGAAGGCATGCTTCTCATCCGCCCCTCGTGCCCCCACCCCCAGAAAGGGGACACAAGCAGAGACACCTGTCTTTCTATCTAGGCTTGTTAAAACTGCCCAAGCCAGTGGCTGGCACATACATCCTAACAACCTTTACCAGTAGCATTTAGTAGTGCTGCATGTCTGGCCTCTGGTGGGCACCAATATTGCAACCGTTGTACAGTATCAGAATCCCCAGGACACAGCTGGTCAAAAGATACTGATAGACTAAAGGATTCACCACCCATTCACATAATACAAGCCAGTGGGAATCCAGTGTCTTAAAGGCCTGGAAAAGAGCTGAGGTGGCCGGGAAGAAAATCACAGGCCTTGGAGGCACCACTCAGATGGGCCTGTGCTTGCTCCATCCTGGGCAGCTCCATGTGGCTGCTCAGAGTCATGCATTACCAGGAGTCCACGGGACACCAACTGGCATCAAATCTTTTTTGTTTGTTTGTTTTTTGTTTTTGTTTATTTGTTTTGGGTTTTTTGAGACAGTGTTTCTCTGTGTAGCCTTGGCTGTCCTGGACTTGCTTTGTAGACTAGGATGGCCTTTAACTTAAAGATCCACCTGCCTCTGCCTCCAGAGTGCTGGGATTAAAGGCATGCGCCACCATGCCCCACTTTTTCTTAAAATAATTTATTTTATTTTATGTCATTGGTGTGAGGGTGTCAGATCCATTGGAACTGGAATTACATATAGTGAGCTGCCATGTAGGTACTGGGAATTGAACCTGAGTCCTTTGGAAGAGCAGGCAGTGCTCTTAACCACTAAGCCATTTGTCTAGCCCCCAAATCTTATTAAATTCAAGATGGTGCTCTGGATATTAAACAGATAGAAACACAAGCTCAACACCATTCATTTAGAGATAAAGAACTTGGAGCATTAAGATTAAATCTATAATTAAAGTTTGATTAAGCTTATGCTGACTCAAAGAGTCTAGTATACAACATGTAAAGTTGTTAAATAGGTAGAGGGACCGACCAATCAGGTCCCTGCCCAGCAGGACGACCGCAATCTTCTCCCCAAACAGAGCTGTTTGTAAGAAAAACTATCAGAAGGAGCTGTAAATGGTGTAAGAGTGATCTAAAATAGGAAGAAACCGCCAGCCAGTTTGTGTGCCACAGAGAACGAATATATTTTTCATGCTTTTTATAAATCTAAAACTGTTCTGAAAAAATAAACGCAAGAGAAAACTATGTCAGCATGTACCCAAACACACAAAAATTGAAAAAGAAAAAAAAAAAGTCTCTTAATTACATCTGTATCAGGAAAGGCATACAGAACCAAATAACAGGAAACAGAGTAAACAAAAAAATAGAAACATCTTATCAACTCTCAGGGATGGCTGTCCAGCAGGGACTGTGCAGGGGAAGGGCCACCACTAAAAATAAACACTAATGATAAAAAGAGCTGCTCCTTGACTCTGAACAAAGTAGCAAGCCAAAGCCTCACCCAGAAGAGACAGACACAGAAAACAAAATGCAAAGTGACCAGGTTACTGTGTCCTGTCCTTTTACTCAGTAACCTCCACTGAGGCTGACAGATGTTCAGTTAGCACCCCAGAGAGGGGAGCTGAACGCTGACTACTCAGTTCCTTCAGCCATGTGAGACTCGAGTTCCCACATCCATGGCTCCACCTCCCCTCCTTGGGCAAGCTGCAGAGTAGGACTTGAGTCCAAGGGTCCAGAACCAGAGTCCCTGGCCACTACCTCATCCATTCAAATAGGGGCACCGACTGAATCTCAGCAGAAATTCCCTTCCATGGCAGGTGTTCAGAGACCAATCCATTGCTGATCATAGAAGTGACAACTCAGCAAACCCAATAAACAGAACCTGTTTTATGAATTATTCAGTCATCAGAAGACCATGCCCCATACCCAAATTTGGGATAAAGTGTGCATTCAGTGTGTGCTAAGGAACAAGATAAGCCAAGAAAGTATAGGTAAGCCCCAGGAGAAAACGGACTATGACTGCTACACATAATTAAAGGAGAAAAAGGGATTCCCCAAAATGAATTAGAAGATAAATACTCTTCAAAGTTGACTGTTCAGTTAGGAATACATTTTTTAAAATTTCTTTATTGTAATTTCTTCATCTTATATCCCAATTGTCATCCTCTCTCTTGTATTTTCCTGTTCACATCCTCACTCCCTTTTCCAAACTATTCCCATCCCCTAGACCTCTAAAGTGCCCTCACCCACACACACCCTCTGACCACTGCCTACCTGGTCTCATCCAGATAACTAACACACACACACACACACACACACACACACACACACACACACACACA
>OU015746.1:79929612-79975162 GCA_907169655.1 Acomys percivali | reverse complement strand
GAAGAAGAAGAAGAAGAAGAAGAAGAAGAAGAAGAAGAAGAAGAAGATGATTGTGTAGTATCAGAAAGCCTTAAAAGGTACTTAACGGGGCCGGGCGTGGTGGCACATGCCTTTAATCCCACCACTTGGGAGGCAGAGGCAGGTGGATCGCTGTGAGTTCAAGGCCAGCCTAGTCTACAAAGTGAGTCCAGGACAGCCAAGGCTACACAGAGAAACCCTGTCTCCAACAACAAACAAACAAAAAAGGTGCTTAACAAGGGGCTGGGGAAATGACTCAATCAGTAAAGTTCTTGCTGCTCAAGTGAATTTAGATCAAATGCACCTACATAAAAGATACCTACAACCCCAGCACTAGGGGAGCAGAGACAGGAGAATGGTGGGGAAGGGCCTTGCTGGACAGCCAGTCTAGCAGCATCAATGAACTAACTGTATGGAGCAATTGAAGATACCCAACCTAACCTCTGGCCACTATTCATATGTCCACCTGCATACTACTCCCCCTGCCAACACACACACACACACACACACACACACACACACACACACACACAATGCTTGATAACAACAACAACAAAGTCACAATAAGACCAAATAACAAATGTTCCCAAGCTGGGCATGATGGCATATGCCTGTAAGCCCAGCACTCAGGAAGGCAGAGGCAGGCAGATCTCTGCGAGTTCAAGGCCAGCCTGGTCTACAAAGTGAGTCTAGGCCGGTCAAGGCTACACAGAGAGACCCTGTCTTGAAAAAATAAAAATTAAAAAGTTCTCATCAGTGATTTTCTACAAAACACCTGACCTATCTTGGTGACTGTCCAAGTTACCAAGCATAAAGGATGTCTGAAAAATCATCACAGCTCAAGCAGCCTAAGAAGACATGGTGACCAAAAGTAACGAGATATCGCAGGTGAGTTAGAAGTAGGACACCAGGTGAAAGCAAAGACAACCTGACAAAGTACAGGCCTTATGACAACTCTCCGATATAGGTTCGACTGCAACAAATGGATCAAACTAATGTACTACATGAGTGAGAAGGACAAGGAGGGGACATCCACACCAAAACTCTCTAATTTTTCTATAAATCGTTCTATATATCTAGAATGGTCCTGAAGTGATTTATGTTTTAACTAATAATAATAAAGGCAGCATAGTTTGACAGAGTCGATGGTTAAACACACAGAAATCCTGGCACATGACAGGGGCTGGTAAGGATGTGGTGTCAGGCTAGCAGCTCTGGAGCTTCTGTGAGGGGTGAGAGGTAGATTTTTTTAGTTGGTTCAATCAGTGTCCAGTCAGCTGTGCTCAAGTCAGCTGTGCCCGGAGCTCTGTGTACACTAGTACAGGGCCTCATGTAGTTTAATCTGACTTTTGAACATGTAGCTGAGGAAAACCCTGACCTGATCCTCCTGCCTCCACTTCAAAAGAGTTGAGATCACAGGGGTACACTGACTCACCCTGTTTTATGGCCCTGAGGATCAAACCTAGGGACTCATGCATGTTTGCCAGCACTCCACTAACTTAGCTATATCTCCAACCCCTTTGGTGCTTTTATGAATGAAGTTACATATAGGCAAATGCAGAATTCTCATTATTTTAGTATCTTTTCCTCACAAACCCATCACTTTGGGACAAATAGCTCTAAGAATCTCAACTGAGCCAAGCTGGGGAACTGAAGTGCTGCCCAGACAAACACACAGTATTAAGGAATTGCTGGGCTTCAGGCTTGAAAACTCAACAGCTCTTGTTCTGTAGGAAAATCCTCCCATTTTCTCAGCAAAGCTTCTGCTACAGAAGTAACAAAGCAAGATGAACTGAGGCACAGAAGCAAGACTGGCCACGGCTAGAAACTGCAAGTGTAGGCAAGAGCATGGACGGGCTAGCTGCATCCTTCTCTCTACTTCTGCTCTGCTTAAAACCGTTAACTCTTTGGCCTGATGTGGTAGCGCACGCCTTTAGTCCCCCAAACTAAAACCAAAACCAAAACAAAGAATCTGCAGTCTGTCTACTTTTTGAAACCTGTGACAGATGCACCATGGTTTCTATGTATCATGGTGTCTGTACCTGTCACACACTCACAAGAGGGCCCAGCAAGGAGAAACACCAGTGTTCCCACCTTTCCTCATCGCACAGGCTCTACAACAGACACTGGATGCTCTGCTCTGTGTTCTGAAGCTCCTAAAATGTACAATTTTACACAGTGATTTCTAAATAGTGAAGTAACCCTCCACTCCTGCTCTCTTCAATGCCATCATCCACATTCGCAGGGTGGCCACATGGCTTTAGGGAACTGACCTCTGTCTACCTCTGTCCACCTCCAGGCTTGGTCTGGAGAGACAAGAACAGCCACGCTACTCTTTTCTGCTTCAAGAGTGGGCTTGAGGAAACACTTTGAACACTGGACTAGAAGGGGCCTGGAGCCCAAACCTCATCTATCTGCACCTTTGTCACACACTGCCATCACAACACGGCAGGAGTGCCAAGAAGAAACTAAATCATCCTTTACCCCCATGCGCAGAACAGCATGTCATCCGGTTCACATAAAGAAAAAAAAGGGCCTGACTAGTGGAGGTGCTGCCCCAATTGGCAGTAACAAATCTGCTCTTCACTCTCAAATAAAGAAAGACCTGGGTCCCTGTGTGGACACAGCAGGAATCCCACATGACCTGGGCCACGGCTCTTGCTGAAGGCAGTTGCTCAGATCTAAGGGAAGGACAGGGACTAACCAAGTAGTCTCAGTATGCCAGACTGTAGAGACAGGCACCACTATTAAGCCACTGTGGCCTAGACACAAGAGTAGCTCACTTAAGGCCACACAGTTCCTGAGACCCCAGACAGGGTCCCAAAACACCTCTGACATCACAGAACTGAACGCCACATGCAATTAGCCTCCTCTCTTGTTCAGGCAATGCCTGACTTCTCTGAGGCCAGCAGGCTCCCAGCACTGGGCTTGGGCCTCCCTCTGGCTCCACCTGCTAAGCCTCAAAGTATGCTTGGCATCTCTGAAGACAGGCTCGCTCCATCACAGCTGTGCCAGCCCTGTGTCCAATGGAAGGTGGCCAAGGCCACACCTCCACATGCTGGCAGGGCTGGCCTGGAGCAGCCATTCACATGCCTGTGGCAGATTCTTTGCCAGGTAAAGGTGTCTGATTCCCATGCCCCTCAGAACAGCACCAAGGTCTGATGTGGCAGTTAAAAATATTGTTAAAAGTAGAAAGGGCCTATCAAATCCCTTCATAACCCCCTACCCCACATTTGATAGTTAGAAAGGCAGGCCCAGAAGAAGGGAGCTCACCTAGCAGTCACTGGCAGAAGGTAGACTGCAAGGCCACCGCCCAGACGCCTATAGCTGCCTCTCTTCTACTGCCTCAAGGATTTGCAAGACCCCTAACTGACCACCTTCACCCAAAAAGTAGATAACTGACACTCCATCTAGCCCCAGAAACACATTTGTGGCTCCCATGCCAGCCCCCAATATCTATCAGTTCAAGAAATGAATATAAGAACAGTATGAAGGTGTCAGAGGAGCAGGGGAATCCCCCTACTCATTTAAAATTAAACCAGGGGCTGGCTGTGGTAGTGCACACCCGTCATTCCAGCATGTGGGAGGCTGAGGCAGCCGGATCTCTGTGAATCCGAGGACAGCCTGGTGTACAAAGTGAGTCCAGGACAGCCAGGGCTCTGTTACACAGACAAACCCTGTCTCGGAAAAACCAAAATATTAAATTAAACCAGGACTTTCCCCCTTCTGGAAACAAACACCCCAGAGGCTGGTCCTCATTTTGGTAGGGCACCAATCTGTGCACCTTGAAGCGCATCCTTTGCCAATCCCTTCATCACTTCTGCCTCAAGTGGCACAAGTGCTGGAAACAGCAATTCAGGTAAGCCCAGAGTCCAAGGACCTGCCAGAAAGTGTCTACGCTTGAGAGGCGGTGAATGGGACTTCCAGGAAGAAGGGGGAAACAAGGCAGTCCCACAAACTGGCAAGGCAAGACACACAGGGCGGCCTTCAGAGGTGGCATTGGGAGACATTAGAGCAGAGACAAACAGGCATAGGGAGGTGCTGCAGTACTACAGTGAGGAGCCCGAGGCCTGAATGAGGTGGGGCTAGGCTCACAAAGCATCCAGTGGGTGCCAGGTACTGTGACCAGCCTGGCGCTGGATTCCACCCACATAGGCATGGTGTTGCATAGAGCCCAGCACCACCAGAAGTGGCAGGGGACAGCAGTGAGGGCGTGTCCACGACTGTTCTTTGACCAAGCCCAGGTGGAGCAGAAACTGCTTCTGGGACTCTCTCATGACAGAGATGGGAAACCTGAACTCAGCCCATTCACCTGTGGTAACTGGCCAGCTCTGACAGCCCAACACACCTGGATACCCAAAGGGGCAGCTAAGGACATAGCAAGCTGTTTCATGGCCACTCAGGACCATGAACAGGCTGGCAAAAGTCCATCTAATTCTCTGCCCACCGTGCTGGATAAGGAGAAAAGGCACAGCATGACTTGGGACAGATATGGCCCTTACCAAGTCAGACACATACAAAAAAAAAAAAAAAATCAGCAAAATGGGACAACCTCTCTACTTCTAGCCTTCTGGCCATACCCAGGCCATGGTTATCAGCAAGACACAGCCATTCACCCAGAAATAGAGACAGCAGGGCTAACCTGAGTCTGCTCATCTCCTTACATCTGGCCATAAACCCTTCCACCAAGGTCCGCCAGCATCCTCACCTCAAAGACATGCATCGTTAAGTGCGGGCAAGAGGACAAGCAACTCAACTACAGCATTACTTGTTGGTACCTAAATCTACCCCAGTTAAAGGAACACACAACTAAGAGGGTTCACCCCTCTACAGGAGAAAACTTGCCACATACACTGTCTTCTTAAATCCTGACTTGTTTAAGTAGGAGCTAGTATTTCAAATACAATACTGACCAAAATTAAAGAGTTTGACGAGCGCCTGCTCTGACATGGGTGTGAAGAACAGACAATGTTGACAGGAGGCAGATTGGCACAAACTTTCGGCAACACCCTCTGAAGCTAATGCACTCTTATGTACTCTACTAGGAACTTCTGGAAGAAACCTTATCCCACCTTACAAAGGAGAGAAGAACAATCTGCCTAAACCTACACAGCCAGGGTGGGGATGAACCAAGAGGGGGCATTAGGCTAAGCAGACACCTAAGGGTACCTAGAGAATAGATCACACCTTCTTCCTCATTTCCCAAGGGTTTCTCTCCAGACAAAGGCAGGGCTATATGAATGCCATGGTTCTTCGCTGCGCCTTAAAATGACTGTGCCCTTAATAATAATTGCAGAGAGCTGACAAATGGAAGTCACCGAGGTGGAGACCAGCGATGTCACCAACAGCTTGCTTTCACAGCAAACCCGACTGAAGGAAACCTGTTCATTAGGAAGAGGATAGTGGGCTTCCCAGGAGGGGTCACAGGCAATTCCACAGGAAATGAGACGGCAACCCATCTGTATGTGCAAAGGGAGTGGCACTATAATTAACAGTTGCTATCTGCCTGGAGGACCAAGGAGGGGGGAGCCCCAGACAGAAGAGTAGATAAGGGATGAGGGCACACCCACTTCCTTACCACCTTCATTTGTACAATCACTTTACCTCAAGGGCAGGTGTCCCCATCCTACTCCTCTTGTCCATCCCCTGCCAATGGAGCCAGGCTTGGGAAAGTGACTGGTGTCTGTGTGAGGACCCAATTCCTACCCACCCAAAGAAGCAGTCACTTCCCGTACTCACCCAGCCCTGCTCTACCTACACTTTAAGGATTCATTCGCCCCAGAAAAGTAACAGGCTCTGAAGAATTCAGGCACCTACCCAAGGCTGACTGGGAACAGAAGTACCAAAGGAGATGAGCCCGTGACCAATGCCCAAGAGCAGAACTGAGTCTGAATGGGAAGAGAGCTGTTCAGAGAATCTGACAAGCTACCTGCTTGGCCCCATGCCAGGCCTTTCCAAACACAGAATACTAAGAGCAATACTTATGGGCTGGCAAAGCTGCACCCCTACTTTGAAGAGGTAGAAGCTAAGGCTTGAGGAGAGCTCACCCATGGCCATATCATAAGCAATAGGGAAGTGTTGGTCCAAACTCAAGTGTGTCCTTCTCCCAAAAAGCATGTCCTCCATAGTCTGTAGAACACGGCTGGGGAAATCAAGAAGGATGGTGGAGACACAAGCACTTAAGTCATCCCAGAAAGCTTACCCAGGTCCCTGCTATGTCTCCTCCCCCAAGCTCTTGGCCAGCTTGGAAGATCTAACCTCTCTCCCCACAGTAGGATGACAAACCACCATGTTTCCTACAGAAGGAAGACAGACATCACAGTGACAGGCAGGGCACCGGAGGTAGAGCAAGACAGGAAGTGGTCGATGGAAGCCATGTATCCCAACGGTGGGAGCACCACCATTAACGAGCTGAGGAAAAAGCAGCTAGCTGAGTTGGACCTAAACATAGATGGGATGAATATCGATAAAGCCGGCCTGTCAAGGGCCACAGGCAACCAGGAGCTGCGACTCACTCAGCCGGTATCCATCCCTTCCCAGCCCCAGGCAGTGATGAAACCAGATGAATAGCGCACGAAAGCAGATGCTCCAAGAGAGGGGAAGTGATTTGATTTGCTTGAAGGTGACAAACTGGGGCCAACCAGCCCCAGGCCCAGCCTTTCCCAGGGGGTCGCCTCCGTAGCCTCAGCTGTAAGCGCATCATCTACTGGCCCCCTACCCACACAATGCTCGCCCCCTACCTACACAGACACACCCAAGGAAGCAATGACCACAGCAGAGCATCAGACCTCAACGAAAGGGTCCCCAAGGCCTGCAAAGGAAACTAGCAGGTGAGTGGGGTTGCAGGGAGTTGGGACCCCAGCAGCTGGGCACTGGGGCCCAAGCTGGATCACTCATCCCACTGCCCTGGACCGCAACTCTGGGTCCCCTGCCCCAGCCCTGGCACCTCCCACCACTGGGCAGGGTGACCTTAGCGCCCCAAGCGGGGGTCGCAGCCGGTCACTCACCTCTTTGAGCTGCTCCATCTCGCTGCGGATGGCCTCATAGTCTACTTCGAGCTCCTCGAACTGCAGCTTCAGCTGGTGCTTCTCCTCGAGCACCGCCAGCCCATACTCGGCCGCCTGGATCTTCTCACGCGTGGTCTCGGCCAGTTCGTGGGACAGCCGCTTCACCTCGGCGCGCAGCCACTCCGGCTGCGCCTCCATCACCAGACGCGCATACTCCTCCTCCTCCGTCGGCGCGGACATGGTGGCCGCGCGCCGAGGCCGGCTCCCACCGTGGCTCTTACAAGCCGGGCCCTCTTAGCCGTCGCCGCCGCCGCCCAGCCCCGACGGCCACCCGCGCCGCCGCACTGCTCCTCCCTGACGCGCGGGGAACACTGGGGGCTGCAGTCCCACTGGCCATGGACTACACAACCCGCCGCCCTTTGCGCCCCCCTGACTCGCGTCTATGATTGGTCTAAATCTCAAGGGGGCGGGCTCCTAGGGTGACGCGAAGCTACGTTTCCCTTAGCATTGTGGGAGTTGTAGTCCTACTTCGCTCTCACTATCTGGCCCGTTTTGCGCCGCGCCCGCCTGGCTCCAGTCGGTGATTGGCCGGCGCTGCTGACGTGACAGAAGTAGGGGTGCCACCGACCCGAGCCCAGGGACCCGATAGCCACCCTGAGGACCTCCATCCTCTCGCTCCCAGCCTTTGTAGAGTAAAGCGAACTGAGCTGTGGAGACTACGAGTAAGATTCGCGCCCTACAACTACAGAACATCGCTTGTGAGGCTGTGTGGCGCGCGCTCTATGCAGGATTTGAATGACTTTGTGGCGGGCCGCGCAGGCACTGCCAAAAGAATGCCAACAGCCCGACGCTAGGGGTTCAAGGAAGCCCAAGCCCTGACACTACTTCCTCTTGTCCCACGGTCCGTTAGGAAATTCTTTCATGGAAATGAAGGCACTATCGTGAGCATAGTATCATACATGTGTTTAGATATTGTCTGTCCCCCGTTTTCGGAGTGACAGATTATTTCAAACATAGCTGTACTTTTCCCTATAAGTCTAAATAAAACTTCCCTCCTGACATGTGTGATTTGGATGTAACAAGCTTGTTGTTCTCACTGCCCCAAGCTCCACACCCTACAGCTGCCGACCACCATAAAACATAAAGGTCTGCTGCAGAGAGAGCTCACAGAATAAAAAAGCTCTTGCTGAGAAAGAGCAAGGATCTATGTCTGCATCCCCATAACCCATATAAAGCACAGTCTATAATCCCAATGTCCCCCGAGAGACTGGAGAATCCCCCTGAAGCCAGCCTGGTGTGTGGAAAGAGAAGAAACAAAGATAGCCTGTGTCAACCAAGATTGGAAGACAAAGACTGACAACTGGATGTTGTCCTCTGACATGTGCATGTGAGGCCATTGCACACACAGAAACGTGAACCCTTTTCACATACACAGACAGAGACAGAGACAGAGACAGAGAGATTAAAAGAAAATCTAGGGTCAGCCTGTGCGGTGGTGGCACAGGCCTTTAATCCCAGCACTTGGGAGACAGAGGCCAGCCTGGTCTACAAAGTGAGTCCAGGACAGCCAAGGCTACACACACACACATACACACACACACACACACACACACACATACACACACACACACGACAAAAACAAAGACACAACAAAACAAACGTCCCCCCCCAAAAAAAAAACCTGGGCAGGGTGGAACACACCTGTGATCCCAGCATTTGGGAGGCAGAGGTAGGATTTCAAGGCCAGCCTGCTCTACATAGCAAGTTCCTGGCCATCCAGAAAAGACCCTGTCTCAAAAACAAAACAGAGAGTCGTATAAATAAATGTGTTGTCGGGTGTGGTGGTGCATGCCTGTAATACTAGCAGATGGATCTCTGTGAGTTCAGAGTCAGGCTGTTCTACAAAGCAAGTCCAGGACAGTCAAACTACACAAAGAAACCCTGTCCTGGGGTGAGGAGTGGGGGTGGGGGGTGGGTGGAAAATGTGTCATTTCCCCTTTTTCTTTAGACAGCCAGCCTGGTTTTTCTAGTTCAGTCTTGGCTCTACACTAAGAGGTCCATACGTCAGGTTCATGCAAGCTGTCCACAGTGAGGTAGGATCTAGAAGGAACAAGCCTTGCTCCCACAAGCTTGGAGATCTATATATAATACCTACACTTATCCCAAGTGGGCCTGACTGGGAACTTTTCCACTCAGACCCAAACCTGACTATGAAGCAAGTGTGAGTAAGGGGGAGGGGGACACTGCATGAGCATCTGATGCAGAACCTGACCAGGGAACGCTGAACGTGAAGAGAAGGGATGGCAGGCACGTTGAGATACAGAGGGTGGGTCCCTGTCATTGAGGGCTTCCTGCAGAAGGGACAGAAGTGCTGATGAGCAAGGTCAGGGCCAGGAGAAAGGCGTTGTCACTGGTAGTCGTGGGGGAACCCAGGAACTACCTCCCTGAGGAGATGACACTAGGGAGAGATCCAGAGGACTCCACATTCAAGGATGAGGTAGATGGATCTCCCCCCCCACACACACACACCTGCAGATGATAGATAAGCCACCTCCTTGAGCATTCCCTGGGGCACAAACCGTGCCAAGTCTTTGACCTGCGTCAGCTCACTCAGTGCTCTCCATATTCTGGTTCACGCCATTTGTTTTATAAACGAGGAAACTAAGACCTGTTACCAAATCCTTGGCCCTGCCCTTGACCCCCCCCCCCCCCCCCCCCCCCCCCCCCGTGCTAACAGCAAAGGCTCTCATCCTGCTTCTTAGCAAATACTGCTTGCAAGTTACCTGCTTCTCCCAATGGCCACTCCCCAGCCTCAGCCCCCATCACCTCTGCCTTAATCATTGACATCACCTCTCCCTCGCTCCTCTCAGAACAAAGTTAAGGTGTTGCAACCATTTCCAAGTCTGTACAGGCTGGAGAAGGGCCTCTTCACACCACCCACCTGAGTGCTGATTCCTCTTCTGGCCTTGAGTTGCTTCCTTCTGTTGAGTACTGTGTGCTCTTACACTGTGGGTCACCTTAGAATGTCACCTCCAGGAGGGCAGGAACCTTGACAAGGCCCAGAATTTTCTAGCCCATGCCTGGGCTTCCAGCTAGAGTCCCAAGGGATACCTCTGATAACAGCCTAGCCTGATCCAGCCCCGCTCGCTGGAAATGTGCGCCCTCTGGTGATGGAGGCAGGGAATGTACAAGAGGATGGACTTCTAGCAGAAATGCAGACAGGACTGCAGAACTCCTAGGGGCAAAAAGGAGTGGACTTCTCCCTATCAACCTGCTGTGCAATTGTGAACAAAGGCTCCAATGTACCAGGCATCCCAGACAAAGCTGGCCAGTCCTGCACAAAGATGCCCTGCAGAAGACTTGACCCATATCGGGCACATTGTCAGGCCCTGTTCACTTGCTGTTGCCTGGAGAACTGTCCTTGTCCATGTGAGCACTTTCTTGATGGCCCTGGAGCAAAGTGGTCTCATCTTCAGGTGGCAGCCCACTTGAGTATACTTGACTAGCCTAGAAGAGCAGTGCATGACATAGCATTCCTAAATACCCATGCTGTACAACAGCAAATGGTCATGAGCTTATTAAATTTGTCACTTCAACAAATTCTTGTGTCAGGCCTTGGAGAGCTCAGACACATACATCACCAATGGTAGCACTAGAGACCTGTTTGTCCTGCTCTAAGGCCTGTGCCTCGGTATTAATTTATTAGGGTAGTGAGATGGTTGAGAAGGCTCCAAGACCTGACTCCAATCCCCAGATCCACATGATGGAAGGAGAGAACTGACTTCCACAAGGTGTTCTCACACGTGTGTGTGGGCACGCACACACGGCACTAGCACTTTACACAAGTGCATATGGTCACTCAGTGACAGAGCCACAGGATGAGAAATGGCTTTTAAATTTTCTCTCCTCTTACTCCCAGCTGATGAGCAAATGGATACCCCTATCCCTCGGGTATTCCTGCCCTGACCTCCACTTCTTTCCTCATGTATCTGGGGCCATGGGGTCCTGTGGCTCTAGCCAAGATAGCTCTGGATGAGACAGCCCACTGGGACTATCAGCCACAAGTTAGGCTGTCTGCCAGTGCCTCTCCTAGCTTCACAGAGAACCTTCTGTCTTGTAAAACTCTGACCTACTCCTTAACTGATTCACGGATCCAACACGGACCCTACCAGAACTCCAGGTAGCTCTGTTTGTTTTCTAGAACTCTGATCAATCGGTGGGCTAGAACTGAGAGCACAGAAACTAACCCATGCCTTCATGATGAAGAAGTGCTCCAGAAACAATGGATGTCAAAGAGTAAGGTCAGAAGCATCTCAGGTCAGATGCAAAATTAGCCCAACTAGGATCAAAAATCTAGCCGGGCCGTTGTGGCGCACGCCTATAATCCCACCATTCGGGAGGCAGAGGCAGGCGGACCTTTGTGAGTTTGAGGCCAGTCTGGTCTACAAAGCGAGTCAAGGATAGCCAAAGCTACACAGAGAAACACTGTTTTGAAAAACAAAACAAAACAAAACAAAAAAAACTCTAATTAGCACTATAAAAACTCCAGAAGAAAGCTTAAGGAGCAAGAAGAACAAGAGCAAGAGTGAGAGCGAGGGGGGGATGGGGTAAAAAAATCTCTCCTTCAAAGGATGATTTTAAAAAAAACGGGAGAAACACTGTAACAGGGGTTCGGGCCACGAGCACAGAGGTGTCAGCCATCTAGGGAAGAGAAGGACTGAAGGGCTTTTCTTCTTTTCTTTCTTTTTCTTTTCTTTTTTCCTCTTTCTTTTTTCTTCTCTATTTTTACCCTTTTTCCTTTTGACAGTCTCTCTCTATGCAGTGAGTCTCTGGAACTCACTCTGTAGTCCAGGCTGTCCTTGAACTCACAGAGCTCTGCTCCCAAGTGCTGCTGAAGTTCACCGTTTTCATCTGAGGTGAGGGATGAGGCAGTAGCATGATGGGTGGAGGTTGGGGTAAACAGAGTAGAGAGAAGGAAGAGATGCTCTCTTGTGCACTGACAGTGAACTTTAATAACAGCACTCACACCAGTGAGTGCATTTGACCTTTTTTTTTTTTTTTTTTTTTTGTTTTTTCGAGACATAGTCTCTCTGTGTTAGCCTTGGCTGTCCTGGACTCACTTTGTAGACCAGACTGTCCTAGAACTCACAGGGATCCGCCTGCCTCTGCCTCCCAAGTGCTGAGATTAAAGGCGTGCACCACCACACCCAGCTTGTGAGTGCATTTGCTTGCTCATGCTCATAACAACACACCACAGAAAGAGGGGTACAGCCAAGCGGTGGTGGCCCATGCCTTTAATCCCAGCACTCAGGAGGCAGAGACAGGTGGATCCCTGTGAATTCAAGGCCAGCCTGGTCTCCAATGTGAGTCCAGGACAGCCAAGGCTACACAGAAAAATCCTGTCTCAAAAAAAAAAAAAGAAATCTGATTTCTCACCATCCTGGATCACCCATGCACCAGCATGCCCCAAGTCTTGATGAGGTCTTCCTTCCCGGTTCCTGGTTGCTCTTGCAGAAGACCTAGGTTTGGTTTCCAACACCCTCATGGTGGTTCACAACCATCTGAGACTTCAGATGTAGATGCAGAGGATTTGACACCTTCTTCTGACCTCCATGGGCACCAGGCACACACGTGGCGCATTCATATACATACAGGCAAAATGCTCACACACATAAAAGAATGAATAAATAATAGAGTCCCAATTTATAAAACTTTATGATTTCTTTACTCTAAATACTTCATCCACAGCCAGTTTTAAGCTGCCAACATCAACCAAAATAAATAGTTTTGGAAAGAGACATGCAGGGCTAACTATTGCCTAAGGATTCCACTCAGAAACACAGGCTGAGACCATCTCAAGAAGACAGACGAGACAGTAAAATGTAGCACAGGAGCTAGAAAGTGATAAAGCCTTTAGGAGTGAGTAACTGGAAGAATACATAATTAACCTTTCTAATAGAAGCTCTTTAGTCAGGAAGTTTCTGCAGACTTAAC
This sequence comes from Acomys percivali, assembly GCA_907169655.1. Classification (NCBI taxonomy): domain Eukaryota; kingdom Metazoa; phylum Chordata; class Mammalia; order Rodentia; family Muridae; genus Acomys; species Acomys percivali. The sequence goes on along the minus strand of OU015746.1, from coordinate 79,962,143 downwards.
AGCCTGTTTTAAGTTCAGCATGTGCTGAACAGCAATAGTTCCAGCTGCACACTAAGTGCTTCGTTACTGTGATTATTTGACATATTTATATAGTTTGAATTACTCAAGCCAGCTCTTCGGCTCTGTCTGCCTCTACCTCTCAAGGCTTGGGTAGTAGACACGTGCATCCAGGCCTGGCTTTTTAAATAGGTTCTGGGGTTTCAAGCTCAGTGCTCATGCTTGCACAGTATTCTCACCACCGAACCATCTCTCGGTCGCCCTGCTTATCAAGCCAGACACGGGAGGCCAGCCTGGACCACTTAGTGAACTGCAGGCCAGCTTGGGTGAACAGCAGACGCTTGCCTTGCAAGTGTGAAGGCTTCGGTGCTATCCCTTGAACACATGTGGAAGGCAGAGCACGGTGGTACATGTTTGCAATCCCAACAGCAGCAAGATGAGAGATAGAGGGAGGTGGGCCTCTGGAGCTCACTAGCCAGCACAGCCCGGACACATAGGGGTTTTAATACAAGAAAAATAAAGTGAATTAAGTTTGTTTAAAAAAAAAATGTTATTTAGAGGCCGGGAATGGTGGCGCATGCCTTTAATCCCAGCACTCGAGAGGCAGAGGCAGGCGGATCGCTGTGAGTTCGAGATCAGCCTGGTCTACCGAGTGAGTTCCAGGACAGCCAAGGCTACACAGAGAAACCCTGTCTCAAAAACAAACAAACAAAAAATGTTATTTAGGAGCCGGGCATGGTGGCGCACGCCTTTAATCCCAGCACTCGGGAGGCAGAGGCAGGCGGATCGCTGTGAGTTCGAGGCCAGCCTGGTCGCGAGTCTAGGACAGCCAAGGCTACACAGAGAAACCCTGTCTCAAAAAACCCAAAAAAAAAAAAAAAAATGTTATTTAGATTTAGACATGGTGGTACATGCTCATAATCTCAGCATTTAGGAGGCTGAGGCAAGAGATCAAAAGATCAACACTTGCCTAGGCTACAGAGATAGTTCAAGGATAGCCTGGGCAACTCAGTGGGTTCTTGGCCTGAAAAATAAGGTAATTAGAGTAGGGAAGATACAAGGCAGTTGTATAGCACTTTTTTTTTTTTTTTTTTTTTTTGAGACAAGGTTTCTCTGTGTAGCCTTGGCTGTCCTGGACTTGCTGTGTAGACCAGGCTGGCCTCGAACTCGCAGAGATCTGCCTGCCTCTGCCTCCGGAGTGCTGGGATTAAAGGCGTGCGCCACGACTCCCGGTTTATAGAGTGCTTCCTTCCTGTTGGAATTGCCCTGCTGTTTGAGGTTGCAGTCCTTGGGGTCAGACAGCCACTCCGAGCATTAGGTGCAGGACTCCCTCTCCCCAGCAGGGCCTTCTGCTCTCTGCCTGACTCCATCTGGAGAGTGTCTTTAGACATAGATGCCCCTAGCTACATTTGATATATGGCCCTTGACACAGCTCCCTGCTAGCTCTCCCCTCCTACACCTTTAGGACAATTAGATAATATGTTCCTGTTTGTATAATAGGAGGTGCTGCCAAATGCAAAACAAGCATCCTTAAAGTGCCTGGTTCCAACCAATTATGAACACGTATCCTAGAAGCCCTTGACCCACTCCCCAAGGGGTATACAGCCTTTGCTCTCCCTGAGTAAAGTTGAACTAGCTCCTGAAGTGGTTCCCAGAGTGTTCGATCTCCGTCCTGCTTACAGCCTGCCAAGCCCTGTGTCTCGCTGCTCTTGCCTTTATGGGCTGGTGGCCAACAGCCCCCCAGGAAAGAGGAGAACCACACTTACTAGGCATGAAGCTTTTAGGTTTAACCCGCAATGTTGCAAAAATAAATAGATGGCTAGATAAAATTACAAACAAGATGTTACATTTTTGTTGTGTGGGTATATATGAGTATGTTGGATGTATGTGTTCGTGTGGGGCTGTGGGGGTATGAGAGGAAGCCAGAGGACAACACCAAGTGTCTCTCTCAACAGTTCTTCATCTTGTTTTCTGCAGGGAGAGCCTGTAGTGTATCGCAATTCAGCTGGACTGGCTGCTCAGCAACCCAACCCCCGAATTCTGCCGCCGCCCCCCCCCCCACCTCCTCAGGGCTGGGATTATAGGCACACACTGGGGATCTGAACTCCGGTCCTCTGGATCACACAGCCACCTTTCCAGCCCTGTGATCATCAATTTTGATGCAATATAGGATTAGTAAGTCGTCCCCAAGCCCCCTGACCCGGGACCCCTCCAACCCCCACACACACCCCTTACTCCCAGCCCCCGCAAAGAACACCTATGAGTCTGGAGAAAAGAATCAAAACAGCAGAACAACAACAACAACAACAAAGAATGCAAATGCTCAGTCTACTGAATTCTGGAAATTTCCCAATTGCACACATCAAGCTAAATATTTATGGAAATTGCTGGTGTTGGACACAAAGAGCCTGTGCTGTTCTTGGCTGGGAAAATTGCTATCCATCTCTATTTCTTTTTGTTTTCAGATTGGCCAATTTCTATCGCTCCATCCTTAAGCTAGCAGTTGTTTGCTCTGCCTCTGACACCCTTAGTAAGCGTCCTCTTCTGTTATGGGTCTCAATTTCAAAATTAGCACCTCCACCTGGCTCTTCTGCATAACCAGCCTTTGCTGAATTTCCCTATTTGTTGAATCACTGCTGTCACGCGTAGCTTTTAGCTACTTAACTTCCCTAAAAAAAAATCATCGTCGTTGAACTTTAGAATAACTCCTTTGAAGGCTTTGTCTGATAAATCCAGTGTCTGAGAACAGCAGGACACAATTCCTTCTGGATTTCTTTTTTCTGAGTGTTTGTTAAATACTGGGTATTTGAAATGCAGTATTGTACCAACTCAGATAGGGCTTTTGTTTGTGTATTTGTTCGCTCTCAAACTCTGTCTCCCTGACAATACGTAGCTGTTTTGTTTTATTTTAATGCATAAGCCTTGCTTCCCAGCTTCTGTCCCTGTGACTTCATAGTTGAGCATTCAGCCAAAGGCTTGCCAGCCTTTGCTGGGAGCCAAGATCGATGTTTGAGCAGAAAGCTGGGTCCTAACCATGACCGCGTTCAAATCTGGTGTGGCTTCTACACTAGGTAAGAGATGAAGCTCAGCAAAATGGCCACACAGCCCAAAGTGTCTCATCAAGACAAAAAGTTTTATTCTTACAGAAGGGTGAGTACTTGTGCCAGATCAAGCAGGCGAGCACTCCCAGCAGGGCTCCCACTAGGCCTTATTCCTAACAGGCACCAGTCCTCTGTGTGTGTCGCCCTGAGTGGTTGCAGCTAGACTTCACATTTGTACATGACTGGCTGACTTACAGCACTGCAACTGGTAAATAGCATGAAAACCTCAGCACTGAGGGCAGCCTTGCACACATGTTTTAAGGCAGAGTTTTATCTTATTTCACCTTTTGATAGAAAAGACAGGACAAAACAAGAAATAGAGACAGGAAAAAAAGAGTACTTTTTTTTTTTTTTTTTTTAACATGTCCCACAATCAGAAGAGGGAAAGGGGGCGGACATGGAGGGAGGAGTGGATAAGGAGTGGGGAGCAAGCTCTCAGCAAGTTCCTGACTACAGGACACTCATCCCATGATAGGAACCCCACCCTCACAACCCCCTAAAGGCTCTACTTCCAAATACCCTCAACTGTGTGAGTGAAGTTCCCAGGGGCTGGAGGAGAGGAGAAATTATTCTGGCACACTTGGACATGGGGCCCCCATAAACTGTAATTCCATCACCTTGTTTGTGAAGTCCTGAGTCGGGCTCCAGCTAGGTGGGAAGGATATGTGGGAGTAACGGCTGCTGGCTCAAGGAGACTAAGCTGAGAACGTATAGGAATGTCTGTCTGCATTTCTGTGAGGCGGCCATCTCTGCTACCTGATTGTGTTTGCGGGACGGATACTATATCAGATTAGAGACATCCTCCCCCCTCTTATAAGATGGCAAACCTGTAAGTTTGCTCTTCAGCCCATATTAATGGGCTACACTCCATGAGAACACACAGAATTATATAATCCCATTACATAATTATATGCTATTAATTTGAAACAATATCTAATACCTGCCAGGCAAAAAGATGATTATGTTAATTAATGACAACATAATCTTATCACCAATAAATTCTCTTTAGACCATCATGTGGTACATGTGTGCATGTGTGAGCACACACACAGACACAGACACACACACACACACACACACAGACACACACACACACACAGTTTCCAGACCTTAGACTGGGGCTGATGGCAGGAGTTCTTGAGTGCCACCTACTGGTGACTACTGGAATTTTGGACAAGGCCCTTGTCAGTTGCTATGTAAGATCTATTGTTAGAGATGAAATTACTGGCTTCCAAGCAGACGACACTAAATGGAACTTCACTAAGCCTGAGGGACCCAAAACAATCTTGAAATCTGAAGTACCCACAATGCACGAGTGGTTTGGAAGACAGTGCCAAGAGAGCTCACAATGTGAAGGAACATTCTGTGAGAGATGCAAGTGGATGCTTGAGCACAGCAACTGGATGTCTGGAGAACCATCTGCGGGGGGGGGGGTCTGCCAGGTGTACAGCCACAGTGATGGTGCCCCATGACCAGTCCCCACTGAGCTGTAGAGATGCTTGATTTACAGATAAACTATTTTAAAGAGAATGAGTAACATCTGACCCCGCGACCCCCTTAACATGACCTACTGAGAGGAAACTTGGAGCAAAGGCAATAAGAACCAATCCACCCAATGGGACGATATGTGGGCTGTTTTCCTTGCAGCGGTGTTAGGATTATGCAACACGAAGAGCCCTTCACTGGCTCATAAGCAGTGAGCAGCGGCTTGGCCATGGGGCAGACAGCAGTGATGAAACAGGTTGTTGAAGGGACACCCTTCACACAGACCCTATACAGGGCCACAGAAGAGGGTGTGGCCCTGTGTAGCTCACTATTGACACTTGAAGAACCCTTCCAGGATCAGTGATCAAGTGGATCTAGTAGGTGTGTGTCTTAGGGGACTCACCTAGGTGCCCACCTGGGTTAGACAAATGGGAGGACTTGGAGAACTGCAGCTGGGTAGAGGTGGGCAGCTTGCACTTCCTGGAGAATAAAATGCCATTAATAGCTTTCTTGTCAAGCCGGATATGACAGTACATGCCTGTAATCCAGGTACTGGGGAGGCAGACAGAAGAATTCCGGGTGCTTGTTGGCTAGCCAGTCTCCCTGAACCAGTCAGCTCCAGGTTCAGGGAGAAAATCTGTTTAAAAAAATAAGGTGGGACTGGGGAGAGAGAGGTCGGTGGTAGAACATTTGCCACGAAAGCTCAAGGCCTTAGGTTCAATCTCTGGTACCACCCAAATGATGACAATGATATGGAAAGTAATTGAGGAAGACATGTAATATCAAATGCACATGGGTGCATGCACACTTATACACACATGAACACATACATATACACACACACGCGCACTCACACACACACACGTGTGTGTGTTTTAGGGTTGTTTTGTTTCTTAGTTTTGCAATGTAGAGAGAAGCTTACATTGCCTTTCATATATTTCTACTCTTTAATAAACACCTTTCATGAACATCCAGTGCTGCGGTTTTCCCACATAAACATGGTTTTACCTCCCTCCAGCCAATTTTGAGATTTCAGCCCAAATTATTTCTTTTTTCTCTTCTTTTTCTTTTTCCTTTTTAAAAGATTTATTATCATGTATACAGAGCTCTGCCTGCGTGCCAGAAGAGGGCACCAGATCACATTACAGATGGTTATGAGCCATCATGTGGTTGCTGGGAATTGAACTCAGGACCTCTGGAAGAGCAGACGGTGCTCTTAACCTCTGAGCCATCTCTCCAGCCCCCAAAGTATTTCTTAATCTGAGCATGGTGGTTCACACCATGAGTCCAGCATTGGGAGGTGGAAACCTGAGGATCAAGAACTCAAGGTTTTGGGACATGGTGATGCATAACTTTAATCCCAGCACTCGGGAGGCAGAGACAGGTGGATCTCTGTGAGTTCGAGGCCAGCCTGGTCTACAAAGGGAGTAGTAGGACAGCCAGACCTACACAGAGAATCTCTGTCTTGGGGATGGGGGGGAGAAGGGGGAAGAATTCAAGGTCATCCTTAGATCCTCAGTTACATAGTAAGTTTTAAGCCAGTTACACCAGACTCCTCAAGTCCTTCCCTCCCCCAACCCTAGTTTAAAAAAAAAAAAGTTCTCCCTTACCCTAAGAATTAGTTAGAAAGTGTTATCTGTCCATGGGGAAAGTGCTTGAGTCCCTGAATGTCAGTGCCCTGCCCAGGGCATGTGTAACCCATTGATGTCTCAGTACGGCTGGCACTGTCACCTGCTGTTTCCTGATGGAGGGAGCACTAAGCGTCCGGTGTTGCTGATAAATTTGGATGCTGAGGATGTAGGTGTGTGGCCTGTTCCGGGACGTTTTTGCACTTTGCTGGGCTTGCTTCCTAGCCTCCTTCTCCAGGCTTTGCATGGGCCTGGAACTCTCAGAGCTCACATTCTAGGCACTAGGAGTGGGCTAGGGGGAGGAAGAGGAGAGGCAGAAACTCGGGCTAAGGAAATATCAGGACATTGGTTACGGGCCTGGGCAACGTACCCAAGGTATTGGATAGGGTGTTGTCAGCCAACATGAGCACTGCGCCAGGTTATGAGCAGTCATGGGGGCAGGGGACCACATTTAGGGCCAAGCCAGGAATCTCAGAGCTTTTATGATGTAGATAAGAAAATGGAAAGAACAGGAATATGTTTCTTTTGACACATACAATGAACTCTGCCCTCCAGGCAGCAGCTGGCTCTCTTGGCTGTCCTAGACTCACTTTGTAGACCAGGCTGGCCTCGAACTCACAGCGATCCACCAGCCTCTGCTTCCCGAGTGCTGGGATTAAAGGCGTGTGCCACCACGCCCAGCCCTAGCAGCTGACTCTCTGTTCCAGCAAATGGAATGGAAAATATAAACTAGATGTTCAGGACCCATCCCAGTGACTGTGGAAAGTCTCAGGCATCAGCCTCAAAAGCCAGTGACAGCTGATCACAATTTATCATGGTCCTGAAGCTTTGCACTTCCGGTCTCACATCCCACAGTTGCCCACTTTGGTCCTAGAATCAAATTAAGGACCGGACCTCAACACGTCTTCCCCAGCCTGTGCACACGGTGGACGGCTGCTAACTGATGCTTTCATGGGCCAGAAAACGGCAGAGTTCCTCACACAGCCATCAAAGTAGTTAGTAGCATCAAGCTTATCTTCAGCATGACCTCCACCTGAAATCTGGCTGGACTCCTAACCTTTACACCCTCTGCTTCAAAATCTAGGATGCTTGTCCCAGCCTCCACCTGCAGCAGTGGCTCTCACCTTCCTAACGCTGCGACCGTTTAATACAGTTCCTCCTGTTGTGGTGACCCGAGACCATACAATTCAGTTATTTTGCTGCTACTTCATAACTGTAACTTTGCTATTGTTATGGATCACAATGTTCATATCTGATATGTGACTCCTGTGGTGGTCGCCACACACAGCTTGAGAACCACCACTGTCAAATTCCTACGCACCCTTCAAGATCCACAAGCTCCTGTTGAGGAAGCTTTCACTGCCCTGTCCAGTTCTGTGCTCGTGGCATTTCCACAGCCTCACCCGTTTCTGATGCACCTGTCTTGTCACTGTTTTAGCTCTTGAAATCCATAGCTCCCTGCTCTGTTAGACCGAGGCATTGAGGTAGGACCTTCCCTCCTCTCATATTCTGCGGTCAGGGCAGAGCCATGGGTCCATGACTGTGCAGTCTCAGAGCCTGAGGCTCAACAGTGCCCTGCTTGGTACAACACTATTCGGTCACTATTTTGTAACTCTAAAACCTTTTATCATTGAGCTTGTGTTTGTGGGTAAAATCCAATGGGATGATCATCATTCACCAGGAACGCACGGGGATCCTCCTGCCGCTGCCCTCCTGCCTTGCTCAGTGGTTCCTTCCTCTTCTGCCTGGTGTCTCAGGTCCTGCCCAGCCTTGCCTCCCAGCCTGACAGTATCTGCAACCTTCTGCCTAAGTGCAGTGAACAGGCTCTGTTAAGCCAAAGGAGGCTCATGTGGCTGGTGGAGGGTCAGAATCAAGGCTAGATACCCTGGGATATCTACGTGTGAGGGTGAATACTGCTGCAGTCATTCTGACTCTGAGTCTTTTGGAGACAGGGTTTCTCTGTGTAGCCATGGCTGTCCTGCAATTGCTCTGTAGACCAGGCTGGCCCCGAACTCACAGAGATCCACCTGCCTCTGCCTCCCTGATCATATGGTTGCTTGTTTTGTTTTGTTTTTTTAAACCTGGCATAGCAAGATGTAAACAAGACCATAAAAGTTGTGCTAATAATTAAAACTTATTTTTTCTTTTTATTTATTTTTTCCCGTTTATTTATTTACTTAATCACTTTACAGCCTGAACACATCCTCCTTCCTTCTCTCTTCCCAGTCTCACCTTCACATTCCCTCCTCCCATTCCCTATTTTCCTTCTTTTCAGTGAAGGGGAGGCCCCCAGGGAGGGCCTACCCTGGCACCTCAAGTCGCAGCAGGACTAAGTGCATCCTCTCCCACTAGGGCCTGATAAGGCAGCCCCATTAGGGAAAAAGGATCTGGTGGCAAACAACAGAGTCAGAGACAGCCCCTACTCCTGTTGTTAGGAGACTCACATGTTGACCCCACTGCACATCTGCTACATATGTGCAGGGGGCCTAGGTCCAGCCCATGCAAGCTTTTTAGTGGGTGTTTCGGTCTCTGTGAGCTCCCACGGGCCCAGCTTAGTTGATTCTGTAAGTCTTTTTGTGGTGCCCTTGACCCCTCTGGCTTCCTCTGTCCTTCCTCCCACTCTTCCACAGAACTCCCCAAACTATCCTACTGTTTGGCTGTGGGTCTCTGCATCTGTTTCCATCAGCTGCTGGATGAAGCTTCTTCAGAAGACAGTTATGCCAGGCTCCTGTCTGCAAGCACAGCAGAGTATCGTTAATAGTGCCAGGGATTGGATCTCTCCCATGGGCTGGGTTTCAAGTTGGACCAGTCATTGGCTTGCCATTCCCTCAATCTCTGGTCTATCTTTACCCCTTACACTTCTTGTAGGCGAGACACATTTTGGGTTGAAAGTTTTATGGGTGGGTTGGTGTCCCCCTCCTTCCGATGGGGGTCCCATCTGGCTACAGGAGGTGTGGACGTCATGTTCCTTAACACCTGCTGCTTGAAGTCTCAGCTAAGATCACCCCCATAGACTCCCAGGAGCCTCCCCTACCCCAGAGATGCACCACCCGCCTGCCTCGACTGATTTCCATAAAACATTTTTTAAGGTGTTATTTTTACTTTAAATTGTGTATGTATGTGTATATGTATATATATATATATATATATATATATATATATATATATACATATATCTCCATATGTGGGTTTGTACATGTGAGAGCAGTGCCCAAGGAGTCCAGATGGTTCTGGATCCTCTACTGCTGGAGTTGTAGAGTGCTGGGAACCAAACTTGGGTCCTCAGTAGGACTAACAGGTTCTCTTAGCTGCCAAGCCATCTCTCTAGCCCCCTCGCTTTAACTTTAAATCATCTTTGAGCGTTGTTAAATTGCAGGCGTGAAGCACCATAAAAAGCTAAGAGACCTTAGGAGAAAGGAAAGGAACTTGAATGAGCCTCTTCTCCTTTGCACACACGGCCTGGCCCAGTATTCACATGTCACAGGGACCAGCGAGACATGAAAGTTGCCCTTAGCACCTGGCAGAGAAGATCTCAAACAAGGTGAAAGGTGAGAACTGACTCCTAAAAGTTGTTCTCTGACCTTCACGGTGTGCACTGTGGCATGTGTGTGTGCCTGTGAGAGCATGTGTGTGTGTGCACAGATGCACACACACACACACACACACACATGCAGAGGGAGTGGGAGAAGAAGAAGAAAGAGGAAGAGAAATAAGAAGGAGAAGGAGGAAGGAGGTGGGGAAAAGTGGAGGAAGAGAGACTAAAAGGAAGGAAGGCGTGAAGGGAAGAGAATGTTCTAGCTGTCTGTGCGCAGGGCTCTTCAGCCTTCCTTCCTTCCTTCTGTAGCAAAGGAGAAATGTCCCGCAGGCACAGCTAGCTGCTGGGGTCTCTTCAAACCCAGCAGATGAAGCTTAGAGTTAAAACATGGCCCACATTTTTCTGTGTGCATAGGCAAACCCACGTTCCACCTCAAATTTAGATTTTGAACTACAAAGTCTACTATAGACTCAGATCCATTAGGGATGAGTTCTGTGTGACATGTGCTTAACACCACCGGACACTTCTTTTGGGGAGTAGAATTTGGAGTGAATCCCAGAAATGAGACCGTGCTGTCTTCTGTATGTCCATTTCCCCCCCTCACCCCCACACCCAGTGCTTTAGGAACTTCAAAAAAAGCTTTTTTTCTTCTTATATTTGATACAAGGTCCTATGAAGGCCAGACTAGCCTTCAACTCACTATACAGCCAAGAATGAATTTGAACTTCAGATCCCAGTGTCTCCACCAAATGCTAGGATTATGCACATATGTCACTACTCCTGTTGTGTGTAATACTGGGATTCGAACCCAGGACTTTCTGCATGCTAGGCAAGCACTCTACCAACTGAGCTACATCCCAGTAGCCTTTTTTATCTCCCTGAGAGACAGGTTAGTTTGGGGTAACTGTCTGAATTTGGATAATTAAATGAAGCCATTTATGAAGAGTGCCTGTAACATAATGAATGCTCCAGAGACAAAAGAAATCCTCTCCTGCTTTTTCTTTACTGTTTGTCATCACAGCAGGAGGGGAGAAAAAAAAGGGAGAGCATTTCCCATTGTTCCCGACATGCTTTGCCTGCCCCACATTTCCAGAAATCTTTTTCTGTGTGCTAACCACAACTCTCCCATCCTGCCTATTTTGAGTAGCTCCCTGTTTGCTGTGTCACCCTCTAGTTATTTTGGTGACCACATGACATGCAGTGCCTTGGCTCTTCACATGAAGGGCTCCTCCGGAGACAAAGACATTCACCCCAGACCTCAAGCCAACGCTGTTATTTTCAGGGATTTTCCCGACATAGTGGAGGCCAGATGGGGACACGATAGCTTCAAAGCCAGAGCGGCTTCTAGGGGAAGGGTTAAGAGGTAAGCATTTTCTGGATGTCCAGCACTCTGTCATCGTAGCCTCTCCTGCCTGACACTGCGCACAGGGACACACACAAGGAGATCCCACTACGTCCTGGGCAGCTGCAGCTCTGGGATTGGGGTCAGCTCACCGCTTTTCCTTCCCTAGGGTGACACTCAAGAACATACCAGAATCATGATCATAAGGAACAAGAGATCCAGATCTGGATGTGAGGATGTAGTGCCATGTTTACCTGGGATGCAGAGACCTCTGGGCTGGATCCCCAGCACTACATGTGGTAGCACACACCTATAGTCCCAGTACTTGGGCGATACAGGCAGATGCATCAGCGTTTAAGGTCATCCTCAGCCACACAGTGAGTTCAAGGGCAGTCAGAGACACATGTCTCAAACAAACAAACAAACAAACAGAACCTGAGATCTGGAAGGGAGTAGTTCTGTGTGTTCTGGATAGGGTGAGGTATCTTAGGCAGGCAAAAAGTTCTCCATCCATCTTTAAAATGGTCACGTCAAATGGCCATGTTAAAAAGGAGTCATCCAAAAACAAAAAAAAAAAAAAAAGAGTCCCTGTCTGTGGTCATCATTCTGGATGTCAGCTGAGGCTGGGTGGGCCTGTGGTTCAGGGCTGGAGAAGGGAACCTGCACACTGGACAGAAAGGAGTTCCTCATTGCTTATTTCCACCCATTTCCATCCTCAGTCAGGGTTTGGATGGGGGAAGGTGGGGGAAGGCTCAGGGAAGAACAGGCCAGGGACCAGGAAGACTGGGTGGAAAGGTTCTCTCAGTAGTGGGAGAATCAACAGAACATTTACAACTGATGGCAGAGTGAGAAAACCGTGACTCCATGTGGGGTAGATTCTGGTTAAAGAGTAAAGTACATGCAAATGCAGTACCCACTGAAATCACCCAGGCACTGACTATGAGTTAGGCCCTGCATCAGAGACACAGGCATTAGAAACCACAGACTCCTCCAGCGTTGAGGAAGGAGAACTCACTCAGAGATCTCCACAGAGAGGTGGAGGAAGACCCAGCTTCTCGGGGGACAAACTTTTCCTTTAGAATGGCTTCTTTTCTCCGCACTTAATTTCACAAGCAGCATCTTAAACATCCATTCTCTCTGTCCTATCACTAACATGTGGGGGCCACTACAGGGGCATCTGTGAGACTTTGGCCTTGCTCTAATGAATTCCAGTCATGTAATGAGATGGTGGACATATGGACAAGTGAACAAAACCCAAGAAGCTCTGGACTTGGAGGCAGATGGCTGGGCAGGACTGGCCACCCAGAGGACTGCTTCATGACTTCTGGCCAGCTGGTGGGCACTCGGAACTGTGGGATTCTTCAGGGCTTAGTCCACCTTCCCCACTTATAACAAGCATGGTGGAGACTGTCCTAAATCACAAAACACAACACCATATGACCACATACCTACAACATACTACACACATGTCACACACAGACATACACAATTCAAGTCACATATGTGTTACACACAGCACACATTGTGCAAATCACCCTCTCTTTAGACTACACATATGTATATACACCCTAGCACAGCATTCATACAAAGAACTCCTAAGAAAACACATTTTCACTATAGCTTCCCGACACACAGAGTAAAGCGTCCCCACACCCCCAAAAGGAGTTCTCTGTGATATTAAGAGTTTTTAAAGATCCCTAAAGCCTCAGAACCCTAAGAGTCTCTCTGAAGCAGCACGCAGATGATGGTGTCAAGAAAAATAAGCAGCCTTTCCTCCTGAGACCTCCTGGAGCACAAAGCCACGTGGATTCCTGCTCCCCCAGGCTGCTGGCCCCACTCACCACCAGCCTAGCGCCTTGCCGTGTTGCTATGGGGACTAGTCTGTGGCATCCCGTGCTGAGCCCCGCCTGCCTGCCTCCCCAGCCCTCCACGTGCTGGCTTTGTCAGGGCTCAGTCTCTGCAGCTGTGGCCCACAGAAGACAAGGGCGCTGCCAGGGAGGCAGGACCACCCACAGGACCCCAGGCCAGGCTGATCAGGATCTTGAAGCAGAGCTCAGCTCTTGACATTTCTGAGGAGACGCCCCAGCTTCCTGCCCTCTGGGACCCAGCTGAGCTCCTATGGAAGCTGTCCCTCTAAAAGTGTAGTGTGCCAGCCTCCCAGGTTGCCTGCTCAGGACTACGGAAGGCACAAATTCCTCTTGTTTGTTTTAAAGTGACTTTCATTCCCAAAGGAAGTCGGTAAGTACCCTGGATTTCAAGCGGCTTTGGGTCCCCGGCCTGGGGTCTCTGTCTGTGTGGCTGATTTCCCAGGGGTGGAGCTGGCAGGACGCTTTCTGAGGAAGAGGAAGGCATGTAATTTGAAAAGGGATTTAATCAACCTCCAGCCCTCTCCTAAGTGAGCTATTAGGAGGTCATTGGCTACCTGCTGTGATTTAGTAGGTTTTGATGAGATTTTTCCACCCTTGGCCCACTCTATCAATTTTGTTTTCAAATGGCTAAGAAAGGAAACTAGTGTGCTTAAATAATAGATCATTGCCTATAATGATGGGACCCTCATGTCAGGTGGCAAGCGTCTTTTTATCCTCATTTCTTTTTGTTAGTGCTTCTAGTGCCATTTTCCCTGAAAGACACTCTAATGAAAGTGGAAATAAGCCAAAAGAAAAGGGCCTTTTATGTGGGGGAGTTAGAGGATCATTGAAAGAAACTTGCTCTTTAGGTGAACAAGGGAAAACTATCAAAAGGCCACACAGGGTGTCCTGCCTGCACTTCCTGCTGCAGGCCCCTGGGCACTTCAGGTTGTGCTAGGCACATTTCACTCGTCCTTCCTTCCTTCCTTCCTTCCTTCCTTCCTTCCTTCCTTCTTTCCTTCCCCCTCCCTCTCTTCCCTTCTCTCTCTCTTGTCGTCTAAGCTAGCCTCACACTCAGATGTAGTTTGGTTGGAATTCCTAATTCTCTACCTCCAAGTGCCAGGCTTATGGACACACACTAACAGTATCCAGTTCAGCTGTATGGAACTTAGGCACTATTTCTGCCATTCTCAGGCTGTGGTTGGAAACCCAGGTTGAAAGACCCTTTTACAGGAGTCACCTAAGACCATCTGCATATCAGATATTTACCTTACAGTTTATAGTAGTAGCAAAAGTAGATATGAAGTAGCAAAAATAATCTTAGGGTCGGGGGTCACCACAGCATGAGGGACTGTATGAACTAAGAGGTTGCAGCATTAGGAAGGTTGAGAACCGCTTTATAAACTCTACGTAGCTCATAAATTAAGACAACTAGAAACTTCTTGTTTTTCCAGAACAACTGAAAACACAGGCGTTGTTGACTGAAATTGAGGTGAAAAGAATGTGTGTTTATCTGTGTGGAGGGGGAAGGGTTCAACTTGGTAAACTAAGGCTTTGAGCAGGTTGTTACAGGCTGTGTCTTGTGCATAGAAGCCAAGCACCCCAGCTGTGGCGAACCCAGCTGTTCTTGACCACTGCTGACCTCTCTTCCTTTCCTGACCTTATTCTGGGGTGGAGGGGTGGGAGTGGTCCACAGAAGGGCATCTATCTGGCTTTGAGTCCTGAAAATCAAGGTCCTGGCCTTGTTTATCCAAGGCAGGCAACTGGTTCCCAATCCATCCGCCCCAGGGTTGAGCTGGATCCCAAGGGCATCTCCTTATCCTTGGGCCTCCAGACTCAGCTCAGGCTTGGGAAAGAGACCTTAGTTTTTTATCTGCAAGGTGAGAGCTTGTCTCTCAGGCTCTTGGTGAGATTCCTGGTAAGCCCAGGACTTCTAGCTTGTTGTTGGTCTACACTGCTTCAGAAAAGTGGGTTTCGGGCTGGGCGTGGTGGCACACGCCTTTATTCCCAGCACTCGGGAGGCAGAGGCAGGCGGATCGCTGTGTGTTCGAGGCCAGCCTGGTCTACAAAACGAGTCCAGGACAGCCAAGGCTACATAGGGAGACCCTGTCTCAAAAAATCAAAAAAAAACAAAAAACAAAAAAAAAACACAAAAAACAAAAACAGAAAAGTGGGTTTTACACACACACACACACACACACACAGTGGGTCAGGGCACCCACTGTAATAGGGTCCTGTGTCACCTACTGGCAGCTTTCTTCCTTACTTCCTTTCTTTTCTTGTTTGTTTGGGTGTTGTTGTTGTTGTTGTTGTTTGAGACAGGGTTTCTCTGTGTAACAGAGTTCTGGCTGTACTGAAACTCACTCTGTAGACCAGGCTGGCCGGGAACTCACAGAGATGTGCCTACTTTTGCCTCCAGAGTGCTGGGATTAAAGGAGTATGCCTCCATGTCTGGCTACTGGCAGCTTTGTGTGGAGTGGAAGAGCCAAGAGCACATTTGTGCCATGAATGGCTGGCAGCTGACTTCTGATAAGAGCGCCCCACCTCAGCCTTAGGGGAGGTCATACACAAGTGTCCACTTTCAAAGTTAGTGAGTTGGAATTTCAGATTAGTGCTGGGACATAAACTGTCTTCCAGAGAGGGAGGCTGCACAGGGACCATCAGAAACCATCAGCTCAGCATCCCAGGTCATTATATATAGGGTCATGAGAGGAGCGTCTGATTCCCCATATGTGTTTATGTAAGAAGCTTGTTTGCAGAGATATGTTCAGGAAGAGGGGAGAGATACTGATGCTGCCCTGTTCAGACCAGTACCTATCCCTGGGTTCCTATCACAGTCCCGTGTGTGCCAGCAAAGGTACAGCCACCTATGCCTATCACAGTTCTGAGTGGGCCAGCGAGGGTGTAACCAGCCACCTTCCCACAGCCCGCTGAGGAGCTCTGTCAGTCTCATGGAGTGCAGGCTGTTCTTCTCAAACTCGCTTTGTAGCCCAAGATGCCTTCGCATTCCTGATGCTCCTGCTTCTAGTTCTCAAGAGCTGGGATTTCATGTGTGTGCCACCGCGCCCAGTTTATACAGTGCCTCATGCGTGCTAGGTAGGCACTGTACCAACTGAGCTACACCCCCAGCCCAGCAGAGGAACTTTTAATCTCCCTATGTCCAAGGAACCCTATTGCAGGGGCTTCACTAACCAATTGCTGACCAGCTATTAAACTAATAGAATCTATCCTTCCTTCCTTCTCCTTCCCTCCCTCCCTTCTTCTTTCCACCTCCCCCCCACCCCACCCCACCCTCGTCTAGATAGCTCATACAACACTGGCTGTGGGCATCCTTAGTCGCTGACAGCCTTTTCTTTCCAACTCTTCACATTCCCAGCTTCCCAGCTCAGCCTCGTCCTAGTAAAAGCAACCCTTTAAGTACACACCTGCTACTGAACCCTGAGTAGTTTTGCTTAAGTGGGGAGCTGGGAATAGGGTCCCAAGCGATGGTAAAAAAAAAATAACCATTTGGCAGGATTTAACGTCTGGATCGGATGCTGAGGGCAGAGGCAGGTCCCGGCATCACTCAGGCTTCAGAGTGTGTTCCTGGCTGACACCGTGCAGCTGCACCAGAACAATGCTGGAATTACGGTCTATTCAGGGTCTGATGGAGTAGGGGCGTGGCCACCCCTTTAATGTCTTAGTTTTTATGGATCACTCTCTATTGTGCGTCGATGCCTTTTTTCTTATAAGTGTAAGGTGGGGGGGCACCAGTCATAGACTTTGTATGAGGGGCAGACACATCAGAGCTTTTTGTTATAGGTAGAAAGAAACAATTGCTTTTTCACTTCTTCACTGCAGACTCAAATGTTATTGGTAGCGACTGCCAGAGTCACCCTGTAATTATGGCCCCTGTCTGGGAAGCTCTCAAAATGCCACTTCACTTAGGCACTGAGCTGGCGTTGCCACTTTAGTTCAGTGCTTAAATGCTCTGTGGGCTAAGATGACTAAACCGTTAAATATTTTTAAAAAGACTTTTTTTTTTTTAGAGGTAAAGAGAAATCTTATTAATTAGCTACTTTGTTCCCAGCATTTTTATACACATGACCTAGTTGGAGTGAAGGGCCCATCTGAGGTCAATGAGCTTGCCTGACTTCCCACACAGACCTTTACACACAGATCCGAGCACCCCGCAGCCACTTCCAGAGACAAGAAGGCAAGCACAGGTAAAATTATGTCAAAGTGTAGGAAATATTGTTTACTCTTGGCCCAGAGGACACTGTAGTTTAATATTACTTAGGAAGGTTTCTGGGGGAGACATGCTTTCAGAAAAGAGACTCACGCTCCACCTCCCCTCCCTTCTTGGTTTCTTGGCTACATTTTTCCTAGGAGAAATTTGGGGGTTTTGAAGTAGGAATTAAAATTTCCATATATAAACAGACACCAAGACAGCTGGCTCTCACTGCCCAAGAGCTCTGGGCTGGGAGTCTTGGATGAGCAACCAGAAATTTTGAGCTCTTATTTTTAAATGGGTTGGGTTTTCTCTTGATTACAAATATTGTGAATAATCTCGGTAAAACTTATGAGTTATTGAGGAACTTTGAGGAGGAAACAAAAATTACTGAAAGCTCATCACCCAACACAGCCACACAAGCTGCCCCTGGGAGCTTTGGCCGGATGCTTAGTTGTTGGTCCTGGGAGCAGACAAGGGTATCTGGGGGCTCAGGTTGTAACGTGTTTACCTTGCAAAGACAGGGACCTGAGTACAATCCTGAGATCTTACACAAAAGAAGCTGGACAAGTGAACTGGGGAGATGGCTCAAGTGCGTAAAGTGTGTGTGTGTAAGCATGAGGGCCTGTGCTCAGACCCCATGCAAACACTCATGTAACAGCTAAAGGTAGCAGCATGTGTCTGTAACTCCAGTATTAGGGGCAGGAGACAAGTAGATCCCTGGTAGCTCATTGGCCAGACAGCCTACCCCAGCTGATGAGCTCCAGGTTCAGTAAGTGACTCAGTCTCAGAATTAAAAAAAAACAAAACAAAAAACAAGACAGGAGCTAGAGAGACGGCTCAGTGGTTAAGAGCACTTGCTGCTCTTCCAGAGGACTAGGGTTTTAGTCCCAGAATCCACATGGTGGCTCATAAGCATTTGTAACTCTAGTTCCAAGAAGTCTAATACCTTCTTCGGGCCTCTGAGGGCACTGTGTACACATGCTGAGCATATGTGACATGCATGTAGGCAAAACATTCATACACAAAATTTGAGGAACATACCAGATGTTGACTGATGGCTTCCCCATACATGTGTGAATGCCTGCACACACACACACACACACACACACACACACACACACACACACACACCCTCTGGGCATGATATCACCAGTGTGTAATACCAGTGATGGAGAAGTGAAGACTGGTGGATCTTTGGGGTTCAATGGCCAAGAAGCCTAGGCTACTTGACAAATTCTAAGCTGGTGAGAGACTGTGTCAAAACAGAAAAGGAAATCTGGGTGTGATGTCACATACCTTTAATCCCAGAACTCAGAGGGCTGGGGACAGAGAGGTCTACATAGAGAGTTCCAGGCTAACTGAATTACACAGTGAGACTTTGTGTCAAAAAAAAAGAGAGGGGAGAAAGGGTGTTCAGCAGCTGAGGAATGAATGACACTTGAGGTTGACCTCTGGCTTCCATATGCATATGCACAAAAATGCATCCATATATACATGAACATACACACACACACATACACACAAAGATGCTCCTTGTCCAAGTCTATTGGAACTAACAAGATGGTCTCCACCCTTTTGCTTTGTTGATCTGGTATTTAGTTGTTTTTATGGAACAATAAGAACCACTTGGACTTTCTGCTCAATACTTGGGATTCTGAAGGGTACCAGGAAGGGTTTGGGAGTTATGACTTTCAGTCCCCAAACTATATGGGTAATTGGAGCAGTATCCGGGCTCTGAACACCATCTCTAAGGTGACAGGTTGTGTCCCCAACAAATGAACAGAAGGACCAACATGGGGGCTCCTTTGCTGGGAAAGATCTCAATAGCTTTCCTTTGTCGGGGACTGCCTTCAGAGCCTGCTGTGTTCTGTGTCTAGCAGCTGATCAGGAAAAGGGTATTGACTGATTAGGTAAAGGCATTTGGCTCTCGACCCCAGTTGGAGAAGCTGTCCAGCAAGTGGACCTTCCCTCTGGGGATTCTCAGAAAGCAGTATTTCTCTCATGTATTTGCACCTGTTGATGGGTCTCTGCTCCACTGCTCTCTCTTCCAAGGCCCCTTTGAGTTCCCACCCTTATAGCTCCTTGGCTTTTGATCTTTGCAGGGGAGTCTGAGCTAGGGGCCTGGCTCCTCCGGAGTCGTTGCTAGCTTTCCTAGTAAGTAAGCCTGGGTGGGTCCCATTGGCAGAATAGGGGCCCAGGAAGGGAGTTCTTCCTCCCAGGAGCTGCCTCCTGTGCAGTGAGCTGTTTTTAAGAATAGGAAAACACCTCTAAGGGACAGTTGAAGGAAGGCTGGAGGGCATGTGGCCTTCTCCAGGAACCTCTGACTCCATGAAGTTATGCAAGAGCCTTGAGATTGAATAGCATAAGCAGGCCTTCATTTCCGGTGTTATGGTTTGAATCTGAAATCGTGTATTTGTTTTATTTTTTGAGACAGGGTCCCATGTGGTCCAGGCTGGCCTCAAACTCAATATGTAGCCAAGGATGACCTTGACCCAGTCTTCTTATCTTCCTTTCTCCACCTCTCTGAGGCTGGGATTACAGACATGTGTCACCATGCCTGGCTGGTTGGGGTTAGATTCCTATTTCACAGCTGGTGGAGTTATTTGTGGGGGCTGGGCCTAGGTAGAGGAAGTAGGTCAGTCACTGGGGGCATCCCTTGGAGGTTTGTTGTCCTTAGCTCCTTCCGTCACAGCCGGTCTGCTTCCTGCTCACTCTGTGAGGTGTTCTGACACATTCTCATGGCCATGAGGGACAGACGGACGTGTCCTTTGAAACCTTTGGCCCAGATAGATCCCTCCTCACTTGAGTTGTTTCTGCGGGTTCTTTGTCTCAGGGACACACCACTAACACTTCAGGGTTGGTGGTCTGTTGGGCCATTGAGTTCATGTATTCCAGGCTGAAATAATTACTTCCCAGAGAATGCTCTTCTACCTTGGGAGGAGTGTCCCTCCTTCTGACTTCAGGTCACCTCCTTGCTCTTTTCCTGCTGAAAATATTGTATCATGCATCTACTGCTGACCAACAAATCACCCAGAACTTAGTGGCTTAAAAAGGAAGTAGGAGGGCTGGAGAGATGGCTCAGAGGGTAAGAGCACTGGCTGCTCTTCCAGAAGTCCTGAGTTCGATTCCCAGAAACCACATGGTGGCTCACAACCATCTATAACGAGATCTGGTGCCCTCTTCTAGCATGCAGACACAACACTGTATACATAATAAGTAAAAATAAATAAATACTTTTTTAAAAAAGGAAGTAGGAGCTAGGAGACAACTCAGTGGGTGATTTGGATCCCACATAAAGTCAGTTTGGCTGATTCGCATCTGTAACGATGCTCAGTGTGGTCTGGAGAAGGAGCTGCGTGATAGGTGTACTTTTGGTTTTCAGTGAGTGAGTAGAGTAAGCAGATTACAAACTAAAGCACAATTGTAAGAGATAGATGATAGGAAACTGGAGAGATGACTCCAAGGTTAAGAGCTCTGGCTGCTCTTCCAGAGGCTCTGAGTTCAATTCCCAGCAACCACATAGTGGCTCACAACCATCTATAATGAGATCTGGTACCATCTTTTGGCATGCAGGCAGAACTTTGTATACATAAAAAAATAAATCTTTAAAAAAAGAGATATATGATAGATGATTGATAAATAGATGATCAATATAGATGGATGAATTATAGACGATAGATAGATAAATAGAAAGATGATAGATAGATAGATAGATAGATAGATAGATAGATAGATAGATAATTTAATTGGGTATTCAGAACATTCAGCAAAAATCACTTGGGAATGCCCCATGAGGAAGTCAGCTGGAGTTCTTTCTACATAGAGAGACAGAGTTGGGACAGAATGGTGTTCCCTCAGACAAGGCTTCCAAGTGAAAGAATGAAGAGCAGCACACAGAGAGATGACAACAGCCAACTCAAGTGTTCACAGCATCCAGCCGACATGAACTGGAGAAGTTGAGGCAGTCAGCTGGAGTTCCTGGTTGAGTTTCTCTCTGTGGCTGAGCTTTCTTCCCATGGCTGAACTTCTGGTTTCTCTGTCCCACTACAGGCACTTCATTTCATATAATAAACAATAGCAACCTGTTGGAAATGCTGTACCTTTCAGCTGTTTTCCGGGACAAAATGTTTTCACTCTTGTGCTTGTTTTGCTGCCTTCCCCTCCTTGTGACAGAGTTTTATTGAGCAGCTCATCCCCAAACAAGAGGCCTTAAAGGACACTTGATATAGACACACTTGGGTCTAAGTGGGAGTCAAGCTTGACAAATGGAACTTGATCTCTGGGACCCATATGGCAGAAGTAGGGAACTGACCTCCGCAAGTCATTTTCTGACCTCCACATGCACACTATAGCACAGGTACACCCACACAAAAGCACACAAAATAAATAAAAGTGTTAACACAAAAGGTTAGGTGGATGCCAGGCACTTGGGAGGCAGAGGCAGGTGAATCTTTGTGAGTTCGAGGCCAGCCTGGTCTACAAAGTGATTCCAGGACAGTCAAGGCCACACAGAGAAACTCTGTCTAAAAAAAAAAAAAAAAAAAGAATCTTCCAAGGTAGCTCATTCATTCATTCAATCAGGCTAAGCTGGTGCTGGCTGTTGGCTGGGGCCTCACTTTCTTCTACATAAGTGTCTCCTTGGGTACCCTTCTAACATGGAGCCAAGGCTATCCTGCCCCAATCAACCTGCAGTGCTGTGTCACTTCTACAGGTCTTACTGGACACTAGTATTTATGGGCCATTCACAGTGGGAGGGGCCACATAAGAGTTTACCAGGATGTAGTCATCACTGGACCACTATGGGGAGTTCTTTTAAAGGAGTTACCCCAATTAGAGACACCATTTCCTCCCATTCAGGAACAAGAGGACTTTAGGCCTCAGTTCTGGCCTGTATCTTTTCCCTCTTTTCTTTTCTTTTTTCTTTTTTAATTTTGAGGCAGAGTCTCATTCTGTAGCCCTGGTTGGTTTGGAACTCTCTGTAAACCAGGCTGGCTTGAATTTATAGAGAAGTGCCTGCCTCTAGCTCCTGAGTGCTGGGATTAAAGGCCACGCCCGGCCACTCCGGTTTTGTTAAACTGAGGGAACTCTCCTTCTCCTGTCTCTTTCTCTTCCTTCACATGCTCTGAAGCTCGTCTCTCCACTCCTCACACCTGGCCTGTCATGCTGTCGTTCATCTTGACTTCCTTGGGCTGATTGTGTGTTCCTGATTGATTGTGTGTTCCTGATGGGCCTGGGCCTGGGTTCCAGTCCTGATGGGATTCCACCGCTGGCCTCCAGGCTCAGGATGGACAGAGGGACAACTGCTCTATGCTGGATGACAAGTGCTGTGCTTCCTGCTCTGAGCTGGAAGCATCTGGGTGGCCCAGGGCTGCCCTCTCAGGGACATGGCCTATCAAGGAGTGAAGCATAGGCTTCTGGGACAGACAGGACAGGACAGCAATGGCGATTCAGACAGGGAAAACGATTCTATAGGCACTTGCCTAGGCTAGACCGCATTCTTCACAAAACCTCTAACACACACCTCTCCATTTTCTGGAAGAAGAATTGAGACTCTGAGAGGTTCCATCTCACCAAGAACACACTCTTGTGAGCTAAGGTTTGGGCTCTGGGAGCTCTTGACCACTCTAGCCTATTGCTTCTGCACAGGGCAGCTTTGTGTCCCCCGATGTGCCCAACAAGGGCAGAAGGAACCTGTGAAAGTTCTGCATCACCTTGGTCTTCAGCTTCTCCAGGGGCACAATGTTTGCCTTGCAAGCATGAGGATCTGCGTTTGATCCACCAAGGGCCACATTGAAAAAAACCAAAAACCAAAAAAACAACTGGGTGCCCTGGGGAGGCAGAGATAACAGGTCCCTGGGGCTTGCCATGGCCAACTAGCCTAGCTTTTACTTGCAGCTCCAGTCCAGTGAGAGACCCTGCTTTAAAAAAAAATGGGTGGGTAGCATCTGAGGAATGATGCCTGGGCTTGTCCTTCAGCCTCCAGGCACAAGGGCATGCAGGTACATGTACACCCACACATGCATGTGCACATTCATATATATTATGTACAGACATCTTCATACAAAATTAGCCTACTGAAATAAGAGTTGTTTGGTTTGGTTTGGTTTGGTTTAGTTTTTTGAGACAGGGTCTCTCTGTGTAGCCTTGGCTGTCCTGGACTCACTTTGCAGACCAGGCTGACCTGGAACTCATAGTGAGCTACCTGCCTCTGCCTCCTGAGTGCTGGGATTAAAGGCATGCGCCACCACACCCAGCAACCTAAAATAAGAGTTTAGAGGATTGAGGACATGGCTCAGTCCAAGCATGAGGACCTGAGATCAATCCCCAGCACCCGTGGGAAAAGGCTGGTGTCGTGGCACACACTTGTAATCCTAACACCGGGGAGGCAAAGACAAGGGTCTCTGAGGGCTGCCGGCCAGCTGTCAATCATGTTGATTGAAGCCAGGTTGAGTTAGAGGATAAGTGCTTCTCCTCCCCGCAAATTGAGCAATTGAGGAAGACACTTAGCTTTGACCTTTGGCCTCCACATGCTCACACACAAGCGTGTACACACACACACACACACACACACACACACACACACACACGCACATGCACACGCACACGCACACACACACACGGAATTTAAGATTAGCTGATGCAGCCAGGCGTGGTGGCACACGCCTTTAATCTCAGCACTCGGGAGGCAGAGGCAGGAGGATTGCTGTGAGTTCGAGGCCAGCCTGGTCTATAAAGTGAATCTAGGCCAGCCAAGGCTACACAGAGAAACCCTGTCTCGAAAAACAAAAATTAAAAAAAGAAAGAAAGATTAGCTGATGCAGTGGTGCCTAACAGCAACCCTAGCATTTGAAAGACTACAGCAAGTATAAATTCAAATGAGTTTGGACCCCGTGGTGAATCCCAGGCCATCCCCGGACTACTTGGTAAGGTTGTCTCAACAAAAAGTGAAACAAACAAAAAGTTTAGTACAGCCAAAGACGGCTTTACTGAAATGGAGTCAAATTTACAGCCTTTTTATTGACTTCCTGAGACAATAAGGGTGCTTTCCCCTTAGGGCTGACTGGAAGAGGCAGTACTCAGCCCTGCTGGGGTAGTCCTCATTGGCCAGGTCATCAGAGGTTCTCTAGGTCTCTTGGGGTCACCTTGGAACAATCTGTCAGTGATGGGGTCTGCACCTTCCAACCTTCTGTAGCCATTTTGCTGTTCCGCCCACCAAGGTCTGAAGAAGAGCTTGTGGGCCTTCTGAGTCTGTCTGGCCTGGGTCATCTGTCTCCTAGTGGATCCTCTTCCTTGAGGACATCAGCGATCTCAGGTCTGCTCAGAGGAGCCCACCAAACCAGACGGAGGAGCGGGCTTGCGGTGGTCCTAGCCCAGCGACTTGTTAAACTTGAGCTCAGCCCTGGTTGCTGCCGCGGAGCCGGGAGCCTGATACGGTTGGGACTAAGGATTACGCTTTCGAAGTCACCCCCACCACAAGCAGCTCAGGCCCTACAGAACCAGCAAACCAGCCTCCTCTCATGTTGCGTCATTGCTACGGAAATGCAAATACGCCACTGTTTTGTGACCGATATTGCAAAAATTAGAAAGAGGAAGTTGGGTTTTGTTCTTGCATGAGTTCAGCCCTGGAGGAGGTACAGACAGATCTTGGAAGAACGGTGAGTGGAGACTGACTCCTGGGGTCTTTGTTGAACCCTAAAATTTTGTCTTGTGTCGTGACGGGGGTACATGGGGGAGGCTAGTGGGAGAGTACCAGAAGCTACACAGGAACCATTCAAGGCGGACAGATGTTTTCGAGGCAGGAAGTTGCTGTGGAGTGCTAACGGCATCTCATTTCATACCATTGGGTTTCAGTGGCTCACACGGGTGAAAAGACAGAGTTGCGATGGGCATGAGAAGCTTCTGTAACTACAGAGGGCTGGACGTGCTATTGGCACATGGGCCTCAGCTCAAACTTATGAGATGGACAATCTGCCAGGGACTACTGAGCCCCCTGGGAAGCTCAGGAGGGGCGCAGATCCAAGGCTGACCGCACGCAGGGTGCCTCTGGCCTCTCCCCTGTCTTCTGGGCTGGGGGCAGGGGCAGGAAGAAAGCAAGTCTTTTCCTGTTTAAGCTGAGGAGGTGATCCCAGGTGGGTCCTTACTGGGGATAGTCCTTACCACTCCACAAGGCTCTGGAATCTTCTAGAGTCTACAGTTTAGATATTTTCTGTCTAGCGGGGGCACTGCTAGGAAAGAAAGCTGAGCCTCACTGCTGAGTGAGAAAACTGGCCCTGCTGCTCTGTGATGAAAGCCAACTCCATGAGTTACAACAGGAACTTTGGGTATCTTGACATACATTCAGGAAGTTTCCACTGCACTGCACCTTCTTGGGACCCCCCCCCACACACACACACACACAAGCTATGCCTGGACAGCTCTGGGCAGTGGTCCAGTGCCCTAGGAGGCTGGCAGTCCTAGTGCAGGGGCACAGATGGAATGATATGACTGTGATTACACCAGGTACCACACCTGAGAGGCAGGGCATGCTTGAAAAGCCTGGCTCTGGGACCTGTGGGGAGTGTAGGGCAGGAGTCACTGTCGTTGTGGATGACCAGCCTGTTTTTATTTTTCCTGGGGGGAAGGGTGAGTCAGTGAGTGCAGCAGAGTGAACAGCTGTGTGTGTTAGTGGGGGGGGGGGGGGGGGGGGGGGGGGGCAGGGGAAGGCAGAGTCCCTGGTAGAGAAAGGAAGCCAGGAACAGGGCAATAGGCAGTTGTAGAGCCCTGGAACTCTGGCTTTGGGCAGAGTCTCAGACTCTGCCTCGATTTTCCTGTCTGTAAAGTGGACTCTGACTTAGATCTTATGCAACTCTGCCTCAGTTTAGATAGGTCCTTTATAGCTGAGCAGCCATGGCCCATGCCTTTAATCCCAGTACTCAGGAGGCTAAAGTAGGTAGATATGTCCAAGTTCAAGGCCAGCCTGGTCTACATAGTTCCATGACACCAGGGCTACCCAGAGAAACCATGTCTCTCAAAAACAAAAACAAAAATTAAATAAATAAATAGATTTGTTCTTATCACCCAAGGAAATCATTGCTAGCCATTTGTGTGTGTGTGCTTGTGCATGTGCAAGCCAGAAGACAATCTCAGTTGTTACTCCCCAGGACCTGTCTACTTTGACTTTTAGACAGAGTCTCTGATGGGCCTGGCTAAGCTGCCTGGTCAGTGAGCCCCAGAGCCCCAGAGCCCTCAGTTCTGGAATTACCAGAGCATGCCATTGTACTCAGCTGTTTCTTGTTTGTAACCTGAGTTCTAGGGGTAAAAAAAAAATTCCTTAGGCTTGCAGAGCAAGTGGTTTACTGTCTGAGAGTCTCCCTAGTCAGCTCATTCTGGGCCCCCAAGCCTGTGAATGGACTGACTGGTCCCCACAAAAACTCAGTGCTTGGGGGGAGTGGGTGGGGCCAGCCTCAGCAAGGACAGGAGGAAGTGGTTTGTCTCAACCGGGCTCTGGGGGTAGGAATGGAGCTCACTTCTGTTTCTAGAGGGATCTGCACCTCCCGATGTGCAGGGGCCCCAGAACCACACTGAACTCTGCTTATAGAGGTCAGCAGCAAGTTATGAGATTAGCATGAAATGAGGTTAGCACGAAATGGTGTGTCTTCGGAAGCCTCACTGCTGAGTGAGAAAGCCGGCCCTGCTACTCTGTGATGAAAGCCAACTCCATGGGTTACAACAGGAACTTCGGGTATCTTGACGCACATTCAGGAAGTTTCGACTGCGCTGCACCTTCTTATGGGCCCTAGGTAGGCTGACTGTGACTCCTCACTTACAGACAGAAAAAGATGAAGGTCTATTGTAAAGCGATTGGGAAAGGAGTCAAATGTAGCACCAGGCAGATATAAAACCCAGACGACGCTGGTTTCGTGGACTGTTCTGGTGGCTACAAGGAGGCTCTGAGATGGATGTGTGCTGAAAACAATGAACAAAGACAGAGAAGTAAGCACAGAGCTGGTCCCTACTGTGATGGCTTGTCTCTGCCTGCCTCTGGGCAGGGAGACTGACAGGGGGCGGGGACCAAGCTAGTCCAGGAAGGAAATGAGAGAGATGGGAAGGCCCTTCATTCATTGTGGTCACTTCTCTCTGCTCGTAGGCTCCTCTGTGCCCCAGATATCTATAGGTGGGGGAGGGGCCAGAGCTAATGGGTCTATGGTAGAGAGGAGGAATGCAATAACAGGGTAGAGCCTGTGTAAAATGGGGGCAGCGACATGAGGGACTAAGGGCAAGCTGACTGCAGCCTGGTGGCATATCTTGCACCCTGTTCTTTTTTAGGTTTGTTTGTTTGTTTGTTTTTGAGACAGGGTCTCTCTGTGTAGTTTTGGCTGTCCTGGACTCACTTTTGTAGACCAGGCTGTCCTTGAACTCACAGCGATACACTTGCCTCTGCCTCCCAAGTGCTGGGATTAAAGGCATGCGCCACCACGCCCAGCCTGCACCCTGTTCTTTCTTCTGGTGCTCTGATTCAGGTTCTAGGAAGCCTCCCCCATGATCATTAACAGGTGGTCTTTGTGGCATCTGGGCCTCACATATTGACTTTCCTTTAAAAAGCTGATTGAAGCCGGATGTGGTGGCCTTTAATCCCAGCACTCGGGAGGCAGAGGCAGGTGGATCGCTGTGAGTTCGAGGCCAGCCTGGTCTACAAAGTGAGTCCAGGACAGCCAAAGCTACATCTCCACTATGGAGACTGTACCCCACATGGCCTGATTTGTTAAACTCCATGCTTGCTGCCTTTTCCCAGCTATAATGTCAGTGTCCATCTTTAATCTCCTAAAAATGGGGGATAATTAGATGCTCGGGTCCTGTAAAGCAAGAAGATCTAGGCACTTAGGTCCTATGAAATGGGGTGATCTATACTGGAAATGAAATCTCGAGTCCAAGGACCCCCCCCCCCCAATACTGCACAAAGAACACACAGACAATTGACAAGGCAGCTTGTACTTTTCAAAAAGGTGCTTTTCTGGGTGGCAAGCACATGAAGCAGGTTTTCATCCTAATGCAAGGGTGCCATGTCTTCTCCTCACTGTCTTGGGTTCAGCTTCACAGTCTTTCTCACCACTGGCTAGTTTAAACTTTGGTGCACGTGTGTAGGCCTCCATGTTAGTTGCCATTTAATGCAAATAGAAGCTTCTCTGATGAGGGCTAAAGGCTACGTTAATCTATGGATCTAATAATTCATCAGGGCTTGGTTTTATACAATGTCTATTTGATAGAATGATAGTAATAGGTTTTTCCCTAAGCCCTAGGACATGTCTAGCCACAGGTTCTTGATCTGATAATGCTGCCGTGTGTGGGTTTCATTTTATGGAACGCGCTTTAAATGTAATCAGAAAGCAGTTGTTTACTACCATGATGTTCACGCCATTACTACAACAGTGAGCATGTCTTGCCAGGCCAGTCATCATTATAGCTCACAAGGCTAAGTATGATTGATGGTTACTTTTTCCCCCTGGTAACATACTTAGCAACTCTTAGCACTGTGAAATTTAGCTAATTGGGATGAAACATCCAGGTCCTACCAGCTTTATTTCCTACATGTTTTATGACTCAAGTATGTGATGTCTTCAGCAATTGGGTCTTACCATCTGATTCTATAGGGTAACCGATAACATTAGCCTGTAATGTCTGGAGGTTTATGGGGCATCACTGGCCAACAACTCCAAAAGAGGTAACCCATTCCCAACACTGGGTTTTTTTACTTGTTAGCTTGTAGTATCTAGTAGAAGTGTCATCCCATTGTAGGGTATCTCTATTTTTAACACTCGCTCGCTCTCTCTCTCTCTCTCTCTCTCTCTCTCTCTCTCTCTCTCTCTCTCTCTGTTGTTGTTGTTTTGGTTTTTGGAGACAGGGTTTCTCTGTGTAGCTTTGGCTGTCCTGGACTTTGTAGACCAGGCTGGCCTCGAACTCACAGAGATCTGTCTGCTCTGCCTCCCAAGTGCTGGGATTAAAGACATCGGGCTCTCTCTGTGTTTTAAAGAAGTTTGTACAGTAGTCTTTCATATGAATGTTTGAAAGGCCTTTAGTGCTATTTATTCTCTCCTCTAGCCCTTCCTCTGCCCTGTCTTCTCACTCCCAGCCCAATTTAATCCTTCCTGTTCCCTTATATGCAGCCCTAAATGGGACATCTACATCATATCCCCTCCTTCCAAGGCTCTAGGATCATTCCAGAAGAAGGAACAAAAAGATTGTTAGAGCCTGAGGCAACAGATAACAAAAAAGAAACTTTGTCTTCTGGACACAGCAGGGCGGTTGTCCATAAGAACTCACAATGGTTGTGACAACATACAAGGTCTGTGTAAGCTCAAGCCAAGCAAAACCCCAGCATGGAGTGGGCAGGTGGGCACAAAGTTGAAGAGCTGTTGGTAACTGATAGCTGCCTGGAGAGGGACATTCAGTTTCCTTTAAAACTGTAGCCTCTGGTAGGCTGATGATGCTTTTGTGGAAGGCCACACATCCAAGAATATATGAGCAGAACAAATGGGGCTTAGTGGGTTAAAATGAAAAGGAGACACAAATCTGGGTGAGAAGTGGGGTAGATGTGAGAGGGGCTGGGGGAGGGGAGAGACTACTGTCAAAGCACATTGTGTGAAATTCTAAAAGAACTAATAAAAAAAAAAAGAGAGAGAGAGAAATCAGTGCAAAGAAAATGAATGAAATAAGAAAAGGGGTCCTCACCGGGCGTGGTAGTGCACACCTTTAATCCCAGCACTCGGGAGGCAGAGATAGGCAGATTGCTGTGAGTTCGTGACCAGCCTGGTCTACAAAGTGAGTCCAGGACAGCCAAGGCTACAAAGAGAAACCCTGTTTTGAAAAAAAGAAAAAGAAAAAGAAAGAAAGAAAGAAAGAAAGAAAGAAAGAAAGAAAGAAAGAAAGAAAAGGGGTCCTCTACCCTGGCCATTAAATTTTGGGAATGAGGCAGGGCCTTTAAGTAAACAAAAAGGTTTTCAAGGTAGGAGAGATTACAAAATAATATTGCAAAGGTCACATTCCTGTGATCCTTCTTTAGATAGACAATGTTTAAGTTCCTTGTAATTCCCTCACGTGGACACTCCGTGCTTGTGAAGTGGGATCACCTAGGCAGTCAGGGTCTGTAAGGTGACTCAGGTCCTGTGAGGTTACCTGGGTACTCAGATCTTGTGAAGTGGGATAACATGGTGACTTGGGTCCTGTGAGGTGAAATGACTTGGACACTTAGATCCTGTGAGGTAGAGCAGCCTGTAAACACTCATGTAGAAGACACCCACACCCTGAATTCTGCCTCACAACTGACCTCCACAGTCCTCCCAGATTTGGGTGTCAACCTTTAGGTCCTGACACGAGGGCTTGTGGCCTTGTAAGGTTGAGTCAGACCTTGTAAGGTCTGGACCGCCTGTCTCAGCTGTCACCTGCATGGTGATGTGATGGGACTAGTCTAATACAGACTGCCTTATAATGGAATGCTACCTTCCATGATCTCACTTTCAAAATGTGCGTGTAGTCAAAGCGTATTTCTGTGTGTGGATATGGATGGGTTAGGAGTCTAAACATGCACTGACACACTGATTCCAACTCCACCATGCATTTGTTCACCCAAAACATCTACCAAGCCTCGTGTGTATGCCTGGGGGAGGGCAGCAGATGATGAAATGAGTCTCCTTTTCTTTTAATTATGGGCCAATGAGGAGAAGATGAGGAGGATAGCAAAGTATAGGAAAGAGAAGGTCTGGGTGAGGGCGGGGCCGGGGGTTACATGGGAGAGGAGAGCAGGATGGGAGCATGTGGGAGCCATGGGGTGTCTTTTAGAGGGAAGACCTGTTTGGGAGCCAGATGAAGCAGGGGGTGAGCAATCCTAAAGGGTCTAAGGGGGCTTCTGGGAGAACATCAGAGCTAAGGGGGGTCTGAATAGTGGTCAGGGTGGACTGTGATGTGGAGAAAGTCAATGTCTGATTCTGGCTATCCCAGGTCCTTCCTTCTCTGTCTTGTTTCATTACTTTTTACAATGGAAATTGCCGATCATAATCCCAAGTAGAGAGGGTTGTGTACTGAGTCAAGGAACTTGTTATGAAGGCAGCCTGAGCTTACAGAAAGAATGGAATTCTTGGGGCCTGCAAGATGGATCAGCTGGTAAAGTCACGTGCTGGGCAAGCCTGATGACCTGACTTCTATCCTCAGGACCCTTACGGTCAGAGGAAGCTGTCCTCTGACCTCCACGCTCATGCTGTGACATACACAAAACACACACACACACACACACACACACACACACACACACATGCATGCACGCACATGCACACACAAACATGCATATACACACAAAGTAAACAAAAAAATATTGAGTAAATATACAGGCAAGAAGATTAAATGTGAGATGGAAAGATGGTTCAACAGGTGTAGGCACCTGCAGTCAAGACTAAAAAGCTGAGTCAGTCTCGGAGACCTGGCGCCTACATAGAAGAAGGAGAGCATCAACCCCACAGAGTTACCCTCTGACTGACACATGCTGACTGTGGCTCTTTCACACACAAAAAAATAAATAAGTAAATATAATAGTAATTTTATCTTGTTTAAGGGGCAAATGGTCCAAATGTGGCGGGGCATGCCTTCAATCCCAGCATTCAGAAAGCAGAGGTGGGCAGATAAATGAGTTCCAGACCAACCAGGACTATATAGTAGGATCATGTCTCAGAAAAATAAATAAATGAAAAAGTTCCCAGATTTGGCTTCCCAACCACAGCCGCCCTGTGTAGTAGGTAGCTCTGTCCTTGATGGTCTCTGGCCCTGATGGCCAGCCCTCTCACATTCCTGGACTGGCTACCTGAGACTTTCTATCAATCTAGTTTCAGGCCAAGATTATTGCTGTTCTTGGTACTTAGTTTCCCTGTGTCCTGCCATAGCTGAGTGGGCAGAGGCCTCTGCATACCACAGTGGCCTAGAGTTGCTTCGGGTGACGGTAACCCATCAGATGGATGTGCCGTGCTACGTATTAGGGCTTCCAAAAATAAACAAAATGGCTAATCTGCCTGATGTGCCTGATGGATTGTTGTATGCTGCCCCAGGCTTCAGGAATCTGTGTAGGGCCATCACTGTGTCCCTTCCCCAGGCTTCAGGAATCTGTGTAGGGCCATCACTGTGTCCCTTCTGGGGAGGCTGAGTGGAGCCTTTATTTT
This sequence comes from Acomys percivali, assembly GCA_907169655.1. Taxonomy (NCBI): domain Eukaryota; kingdom Metazoa; phylum Chordata; class Mammalia; order Rodentia; family Muridae; genus Acomys; species Acomys percivali. The sequence goes on along the minus strand of OU015746.1, from coordinate 79,929,819 downwards.
CTAGGTAACAAGGCATAGAAGTAGGAGCACACTACATGCAAAACCTTAGTACTAACAAGGGCCACATTGTCTTGAAGATGGATGCATTGGCTGGAGATACAGTGCAGAAGAAAAATGACAACCTAAAATGCACAAGGCCTTGGATTCCATCCCCAGAATTACACACACACACACACACACACACACACACACACACACACACACACA